>CM028752.1:7391912-7991912 GCA_016801395.1 Leptodermis oblonga
TATTCTGTTCTTTAGCATTTTAGTACAAATTTATGTGATACTGTTTGTCCATTTTTATTGGGATTCTACTTGAAGCATACTTTTATTCGTTCCTATTCAGTCACAGGTTCAAGATTTTTAGTTGAATCTAACTATTACTAAGAGGGAGGAACTTCAGCGCTTAAAGACTCAAATAGATGAACTAAGTTTGCAATATATCCGCACTTTCAATGAGGCTGAGCTGGCTGGAATACCTCTGGAGTTTCATTGTGTTTCATATCCACATGCAATCCTCATATCTTATCATAATTTCATCTGTAAGTTGTGTTTGAAGAATTAGTTATGGACTCCCTACCTTTTATTACTTTAATTCCCAGTTGTCGCATGATTATATTCATGCTTATCGATATTTGATCTTACAAATCAAAAAGGTTCTTTCGTAGTTTTATTTTGAGAGTCGAAATTAATCCGTTCTACTAAATGACAATGACCAAACTTTTTACTAAATGACAATGACCAAATGACAAAGCCTATTGAGGAGAAGAAGAATTCCTCTTCTTCTGCCAAAGAGCATTGTATTCTAGCCCCAAAGTGTAAGTTTCTTTCTTTTCCCTTTTGGAAATAGCTTTTCTGTTTTTGTTTGTTTGGTGATGATATGGTTCATGAGTCATTGGTAGGCTTTGTATATATTGGGAGCTAGTTTCTGCTCATGAGGCTTGGTAGTCGAAGAACAAACTTGCAGATTCTTGATTGTCTTAGTAATCCAACTGTCCATTTATGTTGTTATGAAGCTTTTTATTTTTTATGACAAGTCATGCTTTGTTTAATATTGCTGCTCAATATTAAACCTCATAATTTTTTTGTTTTTTTTTTGGTTGTAAATTTTAAAGAAACTTCATTAGTGAAAAATATCTGTTAACCTTTTATTTTAGATGAATTTGCTTAGCATTCTTTTTCGAAGGATTTACACATAACTGAAAACAATGAAATTCTTGTATCTGTTAATTCAATCGTGAGTGATGCTTTCTTCCTCCATGGGTCTTTGTTCTAAGGGATGGTGGGGCTAAAATTTTGGCTGTGGGTATTATAGCATATTTTACGGTTTGCTTTTATGCTTGGAAAGATTTTGCTGCGATTTCCAGGACAAGTTATTGTATGGAGCATCGGTAGTGGTTTACTTTTAGGAAGCATTGATAGTCGTTTACGGGTTGTTTTCTTTTAGCTATGTTCTATAATTTTGCTGGGAAGATATTTGTATGCTGTTTAGGGATACAAATATTTATAAAAATCCCTTACCGACATCTTTGAAACTGTCTTTTTTCCACAGATTTACTACTAAATTTCACGATTTCATGTTCCATTAGTGATGCCACTCCCATTGCATACTAAAATTTTTATACCTTATCAATGTGTGTATATCTTTTCACAGGCTTAATCATGCAAGAAAGTGGTGAATCTTCTTGGGTCCAATCATTTTATGCACTTCAGAATCTTAGCTATTTGGAGAGATTGGAATTGGAGGGGATGCAACTCAATGATGCATCACTGTACCATTTTCAGGCTTGCATGGTTGAAATATTTATCGCTTTTAAGTGTTATCTTGACAGATGAGTCATTGTTCATTTCGTCAGCTATGCAGAAGTTTGCAACATCTGGGCCTACGTACTGCTTCAGAAATCGAATTGAAGGTAAACATAAATTTTTTTTTTTCCCCTTTCTTTTTATAGTTCTTTTTAGTTTACTTGAACTTTTATTCTATGTTCTTTCTGTTTCTTTCTGGCTTGTCACTGCGAAATGAGAAGAGTTGGGGTTTTTTTCTTTCATTTTCAGGCAATTTCTTTGATTATTTTCAACCTTGATGTTGGTTGAACTTGGGATTTTTTCTTTCATTTTCAGGCAATTTGTTTAATTATTTCAACCTTGATGTTGGCTACAACTTTTTTATGTCTTCCTTAAGTTGTGGAAACTAAAGAGGGAGAATATGGGATGAGAAACCCTGACTTGCTATTTCACAGTGACAGTCGAAGTTGGAGATGCAGATGACACCATGAATGTTGCAAAATAGAAAAAACGCGAAGAAAGAGAATAGTGGAAGGGAAACGAAGAAACAGACAGGGAAATACAACCCAATAATCACGAGAATAATTTTAGCAACGGAGACATTGAATTTATGGATCCACCTATCTTACCTGTCGGGAAAGGGAGGCTTCCGGATGGCCTTAGCAGCTTTAGCTTGGACATGAGATCAGATTTTTCTCCTTAATTGAATTATTTTGATAATGATGCAAGAATTCAGTTACTGATGCAAAGGTCTCTTTCTTCTCATCAAAACCAGAGATATAGTGATATGGGTGATGCCTTTTCTTCTCTTGCGGATTCCATAAGAAATCCTTTAAGGGGTATGGACCAATCACATTCCAACAGCATGACCCCTTATTCACAAATAAATCTTTCGCAGTTTAGAAATCCTTTGATGTCTAATAGTCACTGGGATAGTTGGAATGAAGTCCGGGGGGAATAATCTGGGAGTGACAGACCTCCTTAGACCTGAGAGGTATAGTTTCAATAAATGTAAATACTTTACTATACTGGGTATGAGGATTCCAAATTTACATGTGCCAAGCCAGAGTGACATATATAACATCAGTTTTAGGATTTAGTGAATCAGAAGAAAATTTGACTTTGGGTCCGTGGTGGCCATACTATGGTAAAACATAGGTCATACATGATCTTATAGACTGGTTTATGAGTGATGAATAAAATTGAACGGAAATTACATTCATAACTCATGTTACTTTTTTCCCTAATGCATAGTAACTGTCCGGGCTGCATTTATTGGATCCCACGAGTGGATTCTTTCGGAGAGTTTTGGGAGAGGTGCACATCCAGCAGAGGTATATAATGAAATGCTTCCCAGTTTTCTGCAGTTCAAAGTATTTAAATTAGTCCTCCACCGTCTTCAAAAAATATAATCATGGAGATCCCTAGGTCCTCTCACATTTTCATTTGGTTCTTGATTCTTTTTGCCTTGGTTGCAGTCTTTTCAATTGGGCTGCATTTACATCATATTTAGATGTTATTTTTCTATCACTGCTTCTGTTTATTGAGGTTAGAGCCTACAACTGTAACTACATCAAGCTCTTTTCTCTTTAATGTAGTTGCAACATCCGTGTTGATTAGTTTAATGAGAGGATTAGATGTTATTCCCATTTTATGAAGTGCAATACGCCTATGATTTCAACAGATTTTAAGAGAGTTTTGTTGACAATTTTCAGCTGGCATGCAAGTAGAGGCCTCACCTTTTTGCAGGAGCCATAGATCCTTTCTTCTTCCTAACTATCTCTCTCTCTCTCTCTTTATTGTTTATTTTTTAATTTTTAGTAAATTTTTAAAAATTATTTAATTTTGATATTTTAATAATTTTCTGTTTTATTAATTCAATGATTTGGTTTGTCACACTTGCAGTGCAGTGATTCTTGTTCTTCCTCATGGAGTTTTTCAACTTGGATCATATATTCCTGTAAGTTCCTTTTCCTATCTTTGGTAAAAATATTGCTTAGTTTCTCATTGTGTTATGCATAGCATTTTGTGGATTTCTTTTCATCCATGCTAATCCTATTAAGTTTTTGAAAGCCACTGGAGCTTGTTTGTCATTTGAATACAGTACTTGCAAAACCTATATATGTCTTTTGTGATAAATTTTGTTAGGTTTTAGTTTAAAAAAATTGCATCTTCATTGGAAGTCTCTAATTATGGAAATAAATAAGTATTGGTGTGCGTGCATCTTGTAGACATCATGATTCAGTAGTAGTGCCACTTTTACTAAATATAATCTGCATTTTGGACAAGTGTTTTTCTCCTTTTTTAAAAAATAGATCTGATTGCTTTCTGGTTGGTTTCTTGTACCAGCCCCACTGTAGAAAAATTGTTGCAAACTGAGTGCCCACGTCATAATTGGATTATTATTATTCTCAAATCTTTGATGTTTCTTTAAGAAAGGGCCTTATTTTTCTGTCTCGGATGATGGAGAAAGTGGCTTTTTAAAATGATGGGAAGTCCTTGGTTCTTCATTTAGGATGTGTCCCAGGGTGTAGCTACCAGAAAATTATGCAACAAAAAGAACCCGCATCAAAGATTGGACTGGTCTGTTCATTGCGTGGTAATTTTTTTCCCCCTATTCTTGCTTCCATGGTTGTGTGCTATTTTCTGCTATGAGTTTTAAACTCATAAGTCGATTCTCTGAATATTTGAAGAAAAACTAATGTTTGTAGTCATAATGATTGTAATTTATGAGTCTTATAAATTTGATGTTTCCAGAAAGTTTGTGTTCATATGCATCATTGGTGCGAATGCACATTGACAATCAAGTAATTCATGTGTATTTTGTATTTCCATTCAACTTTGTGGAAATTATAGGTTATGTGTTCCCCTGAGAGGGCTGGCGATATCAGTTAATGTATAATCATACGAGTTTAGTTTTATACTTGCATATGGGTATAGTAAGAGTTGTCATTCTTTGTCTTGTGTTTACATTTTTGGCTAAGCGGATAGAAGTTTTGTTCCTGATTTCTTTTAAATGTAACTTGATGAGGAGTGTCGGCTTCTTAAATTTTTTTCTTTATCGTATGTGCACTACCTTTACCCTGCTTATGGGTATGAGATAGCTTTTCATTGCTAGGTTTGAACTTCCTTGTTGTTTGGCAACTGAAATGGCAGTTTAAGCTTAAAAATAAGGTGCATTGTTAATTTAATGCCTTTTTTACAGCTCAAATACAAAGCATAAATCGTTATTTTCAGAAAACAACACAGATTGCATGTTTCCCTTTTATTATTGTTATTTGCATGAACTTCAACTTATTGTGAGGTCAGCGTATAAGCATGTTCATGATGCAACTATTGATGTAGATTCTGAAGATTGTTCACCTGTAATTACCGGATCCAGAGTGCAGTGAATTAGATACTGAATAATGCATATGAGTTTTTTAATTGCTGTATTTGGAGATGGGGTATTGAAGTTGCTTGGATGATTTGGATCATAAGTAATGGCATGGATATGGCATGTAAACACTATTAACATCTTCAGGGAAAATGATGCAAGGAAGGTATTCAAACAAGGCACTTTACCTTCTGAGGAGATTTGGGAGGGGATGAGAAGGAAATAACTTTATTAAAGGTTTTTCATGCCTCTTATGATTTTGTTTTAATTTTTTTTTTTTTTTTTGGTACTGAAGGTGAGAATCCATTATCCACTCTAGCTAGCTATTAAGAGGCACTAGAACTTTAAACTTTAGGCACCTTTATTTTATTTTTTTTATTGAAGGTGAGAATCCTAAATCCACTCTGGCTTGCTCTTAAAGTTGCTGATTTTTCCCCTTTTCTGCAGGTTTCTAGCTATGATGATGCTCTTAGTTGCTGGTTTTTCCCCTTTTCTAAAGGGGTTTCTTTTTCTAAAAGAAGAGTTCAATAAAGGGACAATTCCTCAACTTTCTGTGTCAGTTTATTGCTATGTGCAAATTGTCCATTGATCTCTTCCCAGAAAAAAGGACATTTCTGCTACATCTGTGTCAATCACTGTCGGATTGATGAATCTAGTGGGGTACTGGTTTGGAGCCCTGCACTGCTGCCAGGGGACTAGCAGGACAGTATAAATTTGGGGTAAGGAGTGGAGGCCGGGTGTGAGGCCATTCTTGGCTTGGCTATGTTGATTTCTGGCTTGGTTTTAGGAAGCTCTATTGTGGAATGATTCAACTCAATTATGGATGATTTAAGACCATTACCTTAAAAGAATTTGTTATGAATTACATTGTGTTGATTTCAACTTTTTAAATGAGAATTTATATGTATTGTATTTTATATAAGTGCAATGCTTTTATCCATTAAATTTGAATTCAATCTAACTTAGGTACAACTATATTACAAATTCAAGAAAAAAAACTTTGAATCAATCAAATGTATATATATGTATATTATGAATTCAATCTAACATAAGTATATTACAAATTCAACAGAGAGAAAAACGAAAGATATAAATGAAAAATAAAAACAAAACCCCGATTACAAAGACAATACTTGCAGACAAAAGAAAAAAATATATCACAATTAAAAGGTTTTCACAATAATGATAATTTAAACAAAATTTTACCTATTTTTATCTATAAAAATGTTTCTATCAAAGATAATAAGAGTATAAAGGTGTTTAAGGGCCCTCTACTTATTTAGAAGAGAGAGCCTTATGTTGATTTTGAATAGAGAGGGGCCTTCTAATATGGAAGAGAGAGACTTTCTGCTGATTTGGAATAGAAATGCGTCTTTTACTTATTTGGAAGAAAGATGCCTTATGCTGATTTGGAATAGAGAGGCCTTCTGTTAATTTGGAATAGAGGTCCAAAATGAGGCTACTGTTGTAGTGGGGTTGCTTTCTTTTTTTTTTTAAATTTATTAAGGGAATTGTTATTTAAAGGACTCATAATACTATTTATAGCACAATTTTCAAATTTTTTAAGGTGAAATTAATGAATTGTCCTTACCTTCCTTTTGTCTTTTTCTTCTTCCTTCTTGCTTCCTTCTTCTTCCTTCTTGCTTCCTTCTTCCTACGTTTAAGCTAATCAACTTCAACCTGGAGAACTTCAAGCTAATCGAAACAACTGGAGAGAATACAGAGAAACCAAAAAAAAAAAAAAAAAGGAATTGGATTCTGCAATAAAATTGCATAATTTTCCAAAGTTCTGCAATTTTATTGCAGAACGAGCAGAACCCACGTTCTGCAAACGAATTTCATTGCACACGTGTGTTTTGTAGTGAAATTGCAGAACCCAAGTTCTGCAATTTCATAGCAGAACCCAAGTTCTGCAATTTCATAGCAGAACCCACGTTCTGCAAACGGAAAATTGCAGAACTTGAAAAGAATCGGGGAAAAAAAAAAAAAAAAACCTCTTCTTTTTACTCCTCCTCCTCTTCTTCTTTTTCTTCACTCCTTTGTGTGTGCATCTGCCAACAAATTAAACCCCCCCCCCCCCCCCAGCCGTCCTATGGCGGACGTTTTCTACTGTTTAAGTTAATGTTGGTAATTTTGATGTAAATAGAAATAAGGGTACTTTCATATTTTCACTGCTCAAATTTTAAAAAATGTCCTCCTGTAAATAACATGCCTCTCTCGGCTACTTCCGTTTGTTCTTCACGTGCAAATTAGACCTCCTCCCGCTCTTCCGCAGTTCGTCTATCAGTGATTTTCACATTCCGGTGATGTTTGCTCATAACTCCCTTTCTCTTTCTTATAAATAAACAAATATTTATATCTAAAATAAACAAAGTAAAAAATATTTATTAAATATGATAATAATCATAACAAAAAAATTTCACGTTAATAAAAAGATTTTATCACATCCGCAGCGCGTAAGCGCGTAGCACCGTGGTAATTGCTCCTAGTAAAATACTTAATTGTAATGATTCGATGACCTTACAAGTTTCTGTACACATGTGATAGTTAGAGTGAGGAAACAAAATGACGTGACTCAATAGTAATAATTAGAATAATTTGGCAACTGAAAGATCAAACCAAATATGCTTGATTAAACTGTCTTTTAGAGTGATTACTTTGAATCTTATATTTTTAATTACAAAACAGTTTGTCTAAACGCAGGGAAGGAAAGTGCTAAACGCAGGGAAGGAGAGATATTATTTTGAAATAATACCCAAAACACCCCCAACCTATAATATTGCCTACCTAACCCCAGAAGCTGTCGCCGATGACTTGAATCCGACTAGAAGCAGCCAGATCTGGCTGCATTGCGTCGGCCGAAAGAAACCCAATGAAACCCATTGCCGGGTTTCATAGCAATGGGTTTCATGGAAATGTTGATATGAAGCCCACTTGCTGGTTTCATAAGAGAGCCCCGTTGCAGTTTGTTTGCCAGAAAAAATGGAGTAAATCTCCATTTTTTCGGCTGTACAGAAACTTAGGGTTAGGCTGTCTAAGGTTTAGAAGGGTTAGACCGCCTAACCCTATATTGGGGGGTTAGGCTACCTGAGGGTTAGACCGCGTAACCCTGTGCTGGGGGGTTAGGCGGCCTAAGGGTTAAACTGCCTAACCCTGTAATGGGGGTTAGGCGGCCTATGGGTTAGACCACCTAACCCTGTAATGGGGGTTAGGTTGCCTAAGGGTTAGACCGCCTAACCCTATGGTTGGGGGTTAGGCGGCCTAAGGGTGGGTTTTGGTAGGGCAGGGGCTAGTAGGCCATATTAGGGGTGGGGGTATTTTGGGTATAATTTGAAAATACTATCTCTTCTTCCCTGCGTTTAGCACTTTCCTTTCCTGCGTTTAGCAGTGCCCTTACAAAATTATAACTATTACTCTCTCCATTTCATTAGAAGAGTCTACTTTGAAAAACATTTTTTGTTCCAATAGAAGAGTCCACTTTCAAATCTCATACTCCTCATGTTATGAGTGGTTCATAATTAGCTCATAGTTAATAAATAATGATATAAATGGAATAAATGATGTTAAATTAGCTATTTTAGGTGTTATACTTTAATATTCATAACAATTTGTATATTGATCAAAGTGAACTCTACTAATGAATTTGTATATTGATCAAAGTGAACTCTACTAATGAAATGGAGGAAGTACAAGTTAATCATTCACAGATTGCAAGTTTGTAACTACGTAACTACTACAGAATAGGCCACTGGAGGTGCCCATTTAGAGGCGGGTTGTGACACCCCAGCTTCACTACCAGACATACAAGGGGTTTGGTTTCACCGGATGCCTGCCTGGTTCGTACCAGGACTCAGAACTTGCAGAACATAATAATAATTTTCCCTTTTATTATAATACAATAAAACTTACACAGCCCTAAAGTATATGATGTATCAGAGTATGAGCTCATCTCTATCCATTCCGCTTTCTAGCTGTATCCCAAAATTTCAGCACTTCAGGTTGTCCTAGTGAGTATATTCATCTTTGTACCAAAGATCTGTAACAACTGATTTGAAAACAGAAAACAAAATAAGAAAATGGAATGAGCCCCTGCCTAGTGAGAGTCCACTGTTTTTGCAAACATTTACCGAGTTGTATAAATTACCCATGCATGTAATTCAAGCAAGTCCTAACATATACCATTCATGACTCATGCAGGATTCATAGACATATATCGAGAATGAGAGGCAGTCGTTAAAGTTCTATATGAACAATAAACGAACTAGCCAGTTCACGTCGCAGGCATAATCATATCCATATTCATAAATATAATCAAAATCATATCGTCAGCCAACTCCCAAACATATACATATATGGGCCCCGATGGTCGAGACTGATTTTGAAATCAGGAACGCAGATGATCAAGACGACCAAGCCCTATGCTGGCTCGTCGGATCAAATCACACACACATAATGGATCCGACAGGACTTATGTTCATATAATCAGATTCAGTGCACAAAGAAAGTATAACTGAATCATAACAAGTATGTGTGCGTTCCAGCTGGTCAGTAAACACAAGTGGCAGTTCAAAATCAAAAGCATTTCAAACATTTTTCAAAAGCGTTTAAAACATGTCACACAAGTCATTCAATGTAGATTCAATTATTAATTGCATTTAAAACGATATCCATTTTCAGTGATAAATTCACCTCAGTCGGAAGATACTAGCTCATGTTCTAATTATCAAATCTGCATATATTTTAGGATACGAAAATTCAGTATTCATTTCTAACTAATAGAATACTAAAATTCTTAAACTTCTTATGAATTCTAGGAATTAATTAAATAAGGGTGTAAAACTAATTTAGTTAAATCAGCTAAAAAGATCATACAATGATAGATATTTAAAAGTTATTTTCATTTCTTTTGAAATTAACTAAATTAATAAGGAAATATATTAATCATATCTTAAAGAAAATATAAGCTTTATGCCACAAAACTATTTTACTTATTTTCCTTTAAAAAGGAGTTTGTTGCATTTAAACTTTATTTCTAATTTATTTTGAAAATAATCAATAAATGAACAAAATTATGTTTATTACTACTTAAGAAAATAGGGATTTAGGACCCTTTCAAAAAATTTTAGCAAAGATTTATAAAGGGAATTATAAAGAAATAAACAAAAGAATTAAAAGTATTCAAAAATCCAATTTTCAGTTTCGGATCGGTTTTATCCGATTGGGAATAAGGTTAAAACTGCTCTAAAATTTTCAGAAAATTCCTCTGATTGGTTTTACCCGCTTTCGAATCGGTTAAAACTGCTCCGACTATTTTCAGGAAATTTTCAATCAGTTTTACCCGCTCTGAAATCGGTAAAAACTGATCGGAACAGTTTTACCTGTTTAGCAATCAGTTTTAACGGGTTTTCTTGAGCATGGCCTCGGTTTTACCCTCTCTGCAATCGGTTAAAATCGATTCATGCCTAGAAAACTTTTCTTCAACTTTTTGCTTCGGGTTTTGGCAAAAAGTGTGCACAAAACTTGTTTTTCTTTGGTTCTTTTTTCTAAAAATCATTTCTACAATACTCCTACTACATTTCTAACATTCCATAACACCTTTCTAACGTTCAAAAATTGCACTATTACTTGTGCTTTAGGTGTCAGTTTCTTTATTTAGAACTGGCAGATAGGAACTCCAATACCTCAAAGCCTTTTCCTTCTTTGTTCTGTGGCGTGTGGAGGTTTTGGAAAGCTTCTTTTCTTCTCTTCATTGGTTTTTGTGATTTCATAAAAGAGTGTGCAGGTGACAAATTTATGCATTGTTGCTTTGGTGAATAAATGAACTCGATCATTGCCGAAGCCGAAGATAGTTTTTTTGATTTGTTTGTGGTTGATTCACGATTGGTGGATATTGATGTGCACTTGTTTGTCAATGGATAAACTATCTGTTTCTTACATAGCATAATCACTTGTGTGTTTTTCCATTGTTACAGACAGCAAAAGGTGCAAAAATTTACAATGCTGCTGTAGCAGCAACAGTCGATGGTCGTCACACAGGGAAGGAAGGCTATGATAAAATTAAGCTGCATACCCGTTCCTATTGTTGCTTAACTATTAAGAAAACTACAAAACTTAACTAATTCATACTTTTTGCATTATAACTTTATGATTTAATGTTATAGTAGCTTAAAATCACTTATCCTTTGATTCTTGAGGCTTCCTAGATCCGAATCCTTGAAGGAGCAATCCAACTTCACGCATCAATTCCTTCATTTCTCCCTTTTCTTCCTAACTTTTCCCTAAATTGAGTTTTTCTTTAACTTTGGCTTGATTTCATGATTACTTACTGTTAGGAACAATCAAGGGGTATTTATAGACCCCTTGAGCCATATAGGGACAAAGCCTAGGGGTACCTAGACCCCCTAGGTCCGTAGCTCAACATTGAAACTTGAAGAAGATATTTTTTTTTTCACTTCTGGCTCCCGATTGGTTTTCCCTGATCAGGCAACCGGTTTTACCGCTTCAATCAGTTTTACCCACTTGGAGACTAGGTAAAACCGATCAAGGCAATTTGACCGTATTATCCAATCGGTTTTACCCGATTGGAAGACTGGGTAAAACTGATTCCAATCGGTTTTACCAGATTGGAGGATTGGGTAAAACCGATTCCAATCGGTTTTACCCATTCCATGATTTGGTAAAGCCGCTCCGTAGGCAGTTAGAAATTTCTATTTTTACTGTTCATAGCGGTCCAGTTGGTTTTTACCCGATCCGGTACTGGGTAAAACCGTTTGACCCCTGATTATGCTAATTTTTCATTTATTTTCTAATTTTCTCTTTCCTATTTCCAAAAATTCCTAAATAATAACATACTTACATTAACAACATATCATGAAATCAAGAATCAAATTTATCAAATCTAAACACATAAATTAAAATTGAAATCATAGTAAGAAAATTCTTTAGAAGAAAATATGTTATAACTTTATATAAAATTTTCTAAGAAAATAGTTTAGATTAAAATCCTTTCTAAAGAAATTCTATAATTTAGTAAATATTTGTAAGGAAATATATTTATAAATACCTCTAAATATTCTAGAGGTGAATTTAAATGCTAAAAATTTAGGGGGTCTCACACGGGTTACTACAAACCCGCCTCCAATACTGAAAACACGAGCCGCCTCCAATACTGGGAGGAAAGGAGACGGGTTTTCCATATTGAAGAGTAGTAGCCGGGGCTAGAGTAGTGGAGGCGGGTTTTGAAATACTAAATAGTATTGGAGTTGGGTATCCCAAACCCGCCTCCAATGTTCCATTATGTACCGCAGGTGGACTATTAGAGGCGGGCCCAATTTTATCCAGTATTGGAGGTGGATATTCCAAAATCCGCTTCTAATAGTCCACCCGCGGCTAATACTATTTAGTATTGGAGGCGGATTTTTTGGGAAACCCGCCTCCAATACTCCATAATTAGAGGCGGGTGGACTATTGGAGGCGGGTTTTGGAACACCCGTCTCCAATATTGAAATCATTATTCCACATCAAATGTACATGAACAAATTGGGTGGTTGAACTCTTATAAAAGGGTATGACTACCCAGCCACTCCTAATCCAAAATTAATATCTGAACTTTAGCTAATATCAAGCTTAGAGCCCTTTAAACAAGTTGGAGCACAACTTTTTAGATTATACTAGAAATTTTTTTAAATTTCTAAAATTTTAGGTTGGGAAACTCGCCATCAATACTTGGATAAAACCCGCCTCCTTTTCAATCTGGGAAACCCGCTTCCAATACTCGGCTATTGGCAGCGGGTGCCTCTAATAGAGGCGGGGTAAAATCGCAAAACCCCGCCTCCTTTGGGTAGAAAACCCACTACTAATTACTAATGGCATGTTTGTAGTGCGTACGCAACAATTACGGTTGTAGAGAACCTCAGAACGTCTTCTCATACATATGATCGTAGGCAAAATTAAGACTTCTCTAAGAGCATCTCTAAATGGACTGCAAATGCACTTCTTTTAAGAAAAGATGAAAAAAAAAAAAATGCAACTAGGTTATTCCAACCCAGCTGCAAAAAGCGGAAGAAAAAGGAATTTGGGCACATTGTAAATCCTGAAATATTATTTTCTTTTTTTTATTTGAGTAAAGTACAACTTACCCCTCATAGTTTAATAAATTGACAACTTACCATCTCATAGCTTGATAAATAAATAATTTACACTCATCGTTTGAAAGTGGACAATATACTCTTTTGTTGGTTTGAAAATGGACAACTTACCCCTTTTTTTTAATCTATTTTCAAACCATGAGATCAAGGGGAAGGGGGTAAGTTGTCAATTTTTAAATCATGGGGGTAAATTATCCATTTTCAAACAATGAGGGTTAAGTTGTACATATTTAAACTTTGGAGATAAGTTGTCTACTTTCTAACCATGATAAAGTAAATTGTCTATTTAGAAAATCACGAGAGGAGGTAAGTTATACTTTACCCTTTTAATTTACTTTTTAGGCCCATTTTTATTTTCTATCTATATATATATAGATATATAATTTATGTAATTGCAGTTTAATCTTTAGTTTCTTTAATTACTATTTTTTTTTCATTAAATTTATGTCTTAACCTTTACAATATTTTTATTATTAATAATTTAGGGTTATATTAAATTTATGTCTTAATTTAGTTTCTTAATTTTTTTCATTTGACAGTTAAATATATTCATTAACCATTTCATGAATATGTAATAAAAGTGAAATTCTAGGGGGTTAATTTCCTTTATTTACTCAACAAATATTAGATTATTTGAGTAATGACATAAAATAAAACCAACTAACAAGAGGAGTATATTATGTACGTTCGTCTTATGGTTAATTCAATATGCTCTCGATATTTAGCAGCTAAACTTGATATGTGTGATTTTTTAAAATAGAGAATACTTGTTATTTTAATATAATCGCAATACTTAAATAACTAAATTCAATACTTCAATACCTAAAAACGACACTCAAATTTTAAAAACACAAGATACTTGTTGTTTTAACATTATGTAATATTTTAATGGCTAAATTCAATACTTGAATACCTATAAACAATACGCGTGTTTTAATATATAAGCAATACATCAGACGATAAAATCTATATTTGAGCATTTATATATGATATGTGTGTTTTTAAAATATATACATGATAGTAATTGTTTGAAAATAGCAGCGACTTCAGAGTCTCAACTTAATACACTTTATCAAACTGTTATACGTGTTGAATACAAATTTTTGCATAATAAAGAAAATCATAAAATATTCAGAAGTGGCAAGTCACTATATACACCTACTGCCTATCAAGACAAATATCACTTTTATTTTTCTTTGTTTTCTTGTACGTAAGTATTTGAGTTACATTATTGAGGTGAAGCCAGGTCCTAGCTAGTCATGTTTAGATTAATAATATAATTTTATGTATGATTTCGTATTATATAAATTTCCTGTATTTGTCCGTTAATAGGAGAGGGGATAGATTTTCAACGTTATGGATGTTCAGCAGTACATATTATATATATATATATACATCCATACATATTATATGTATATATATATATATATATATAGATATATAGTAGTTGAATTATTCTAATCCTTTCCCTTGACCTAATTGATTCGGGTTTCATTTTTTAAAAGAAAAATTATAGCGAGTGGGCTACATTAGAGTTAGAGTGATTTAGAATAAAATATGTATTATTGTAGAATAATTAAACTAAGTTTCCTATTAGTTTCTATTTCCTATTCGGTTAATATTTTCTATTCATTTGTTTCCTGTTTGGTTTTGTATTTGTTTTAGGAAACTTAATTGTTTTAGGAAATAGTTGCAATATGAATTAGTGTAGGATTCATGGATAATTTA
Organism: Leptodermis oblonga; assembly: GCA_016801395.1. NCBI lineage: Eukaryota > Viridiplantae > Streptophyta > Magnoliopsida > Gentianales > Rubiaceae > Leptodermis > Leptodermis oblonga. The sequence goes on from CM028752.1 coordinate 7,406,703, forward strand.
GCCTATAAATATATGTCTTGGGTTACCATTGTAAACACAGAGAAAATTACAAAGATTAATGAAAGCATTTCAGCTGTTTTGGTTTTCTGGCGTGAAAGCTCTCCTTTTGCTTTGGTTTACGTCAGTTTGTTCAAAGGCACAAAGCCTTACTCTTTTACTTCCCTTGGTTGGCGTGCAAATCAAAATCAATTTGTGTAAGCTTAGTTTCTTCTTTAGGGCCATACATATCAATTCGGATTGAATTAATTTGTTTCGATTTGCATGAATCGATTTAATTGTTACTCCCTGATCAGCTTTGCATGTTCGGCGACGATCGTAGTTTCCGGTTAAATTCTTGTGGATTATTTTACGGAATTCTTATTTGCAGTAACATTTTTACTTTTCATAGTAACATTTTTTTGTGAAAAGTCTATAAAGCCCCTTAGGTCTTAAAAAAAAAAAAATCATTTTCACTATAGTTATGGCCGATAGTCACGAGGACGATCCATATTACACGGTAAGTAAATAATCTATACAATTTTTTTTTAATGTAAAATTGGGTTTTTAACAAAAAAATATTGTCTGAAATTGTTATTTGCTGTAACCAAGGTTTTTTCCGATTTTTCATGTTCTTCATCTTCTTCTCTTCTTTTCTCAAATTCTAATATAGTATCAAAACCAACTTAATCCAATCACAGCTTTCGCGGATCCAACTCCTTGGTGAGTTGGCGGGCCCCAAAAAATGTTCCTGCACTAAAAAAAGAAAAAAACCCTATTTTTGGCAAAATACCGCCCCTAGAATTGTGATATTAATTTTAGGTATGGTATTTGCACAATTTGTGATGAACGGATGGGGATGATTGCAAAGGTAGACATGAATAATAGGTTGTTTCCAATCACTCTTAATTATTATAATTCAGCTTATTTTAGTACCACTGGCTGTGATTGAAAAGCAGAGTGGGCGTTCCATTAAAACTCTGAGGACTGATAGAGGCACTGAGTATACGGTGTGTGATGATTTCTTGAAAAATCATGGGATCAAACATCAGATGGCAGTAAGGTACACTCAACAGCAGAATGGTGTTGCAGAGAGAAAGAACAAAACAATAATGGATATGGTAAAGTCGATGATGACGGCCAAAAGTATGCCTAAGGATTTTTGGGCTGAAGCTGTAGCTTGTGCAGTTTATTTGTCGAATAGGTATCCAACAAGAAGTATTGGTAAGAAGACTCCACATGAGATTTGGTCAGGAAAGAAGCCAAATATCTCCCATCTAAAGGTATTTGGGTGTGTTACATATGCCCATGTTCCGGATGTAATTTGGAAGAAGTTAGATGATAAGGCAGAAAAATGTGTTTTTATTGGTTATAGCAGCGAGACCAAAGGGTACAAACTGTTCAATCCTGATACTGGGAAGGTAATTATCAGTAGAGATGTTACTTTTGATGAACAGGAAATTTGGAATTGAAAAAAGAAGGCACCAGAAATTATAAAAATATCATCAGCAGTGTATATTGGCGGAGATAATGTAACTAAAGAACTGAGTCAGCCAGTTCAACAATCAGTTTGTGATTCTTCCACTTCTATAGTTTCCACCTCAAGTGGACGTCCGCGGAGAGAGTCAAAACTGCCAGCTCGTTTAAATGATTATGTAGTTGGGGATGAAGTTGATAATTTGACTGATAAGGATGTTGTGAATTTTGCTCTGTTTGCAGATTGTGATCCTGTTAATTTTGTAGATGCTGTTGGAGATGATCGTTGGGTGAAGGCAATGGATGAAGAAATTAATTCCTTTGAGAAGAATAAAACTTGGGAGCTTACAAACATTCCAAGTTGAAAGAAACCCATTGGTGTAAAATGGGTCTACAAGATAAAGTACAAGCCTAGTGGAGAAGTTGATAGATACAAGGCAAGACTTGTTGTAAAAAGCTACAAGCAGAAGCCTGGAATTGACTACTTTGAAGTGTTTCCTCCTGTTGCTAAACTTGATACTGTGAGAATGATAATTTCTCTGGCTGCCTAAAATGATTGGAAGATTTTTCAGATGGACTTAAAGTCTGCTTTTCTGAATGGAGTTCTTGAAGAGGAGGTATATATTAATCAACCTCCGGGCTTTGTGAAAAGACATCAAGAGAAGAAGGTTTATCGTTTGAAGAGAGCCTTGTATGGATTGAAGCAAGTTCCGAGAGCTTGGTATACTTGTATTGATACCTTCTTTATCGAAAGTGGTTTTCAAAGGTTTCTATATGAACATACTTTATATGTGAAGTCTTCATCAAGTGGGGATATTGTTATTGTTTGCTTGTATGTGGATGATTTGATATTCACTGGAAATAATGAAAGGATGATGTCAGACTTCAGGGAGGCAATGATCAGACAGTTTGAGATGACTGATTTGGGGCTTATGTCTATTTTCTTGGGATTGAAGTTTCTTAGACTGATCGTGGAATCTTTATTTCTCAAAGGAAATATGCTGGTGATATTTTGAAGAAGTTTAAGATGGATGGTGCTAATCCGATCATGATTACAGCTGAAGAAAGGTTGAGATTGATGAAGGAAGGCAGTGGAAATTATGTGGATCCAACTTACTTTAAGAGTATGGTTAGTAGTTTGAGATACTTGACTTCTACAAGGCCGGATATAAATTTCAATGTTGGATTGATAAGCAGATTCATGGAGAATCCATGTCAGTCGCATTTGCAGGTTGCAAAGAGAATCTTGAGGTACATTAAAGGTATTCAAGGAGATGGTATTCTGTATCCGAGAGGTGAACCAAAGCTTCTTGGGTATACTGACAGTGATTGGGCAGGTGATACAGTTGAAAGGAAAAGCACTTCTGTGTATGCTTTCTTTATTAGTTCTGTGTGTTTTCTTAGAGTTCAAAGAAACAACCAGTGATAGCATTGTCTACTGCTAAGGCCGAGTATATTCAGCTTCTAATTATACTACTCAAACGATTTGGTTGAGAAGGATGCTGGGTTTCCTTCAGCATAAAGAGGATGGTCCGACTACGGTGTTGTGTGATAGCAAGTCAGCAATTGAGCTGACGAAACATCCAGTATTTCATGGTCGCAGTAAGCATATTGACATCAAGTATCACTTCATTCGTGATTTGGTTAATGAGAAGGAAATCGTTGTTGATTACTTCAAAACTGGAGATCAGGTGGCAGATATTTTCACAAAGGCATTGAAGGTCGAGATTTTTGCAAAATTGAAGAAGATGCTCGGTATGGTTAACGGCGCGAACTTAGTTTAAGGGAGGCTCTATAGAATAATTAAACAAAATTTCCTATTAATTTCTATTTCCTATTCGATTAATGTTTCCTATTCGTTTGTTTTCTGTTTAGTTTTGTATTTGTTTTAGGAAACCTAATTATTTTAGGAAATAGTTGTAATCTGAAGCAGTGTAAGATTCAGGGATAATTTAGCCTATATTATATGCCTTGGGTTGCCAAACACAGAGAAAATTACAAAGATTAAAAAAAGCCTTTCGGCTGTTTTGGTTAGCCTCCATGAAAGCTCTCCTTTTGCTTTAGTTTACGTCAGTTTGTTCCATGGCACAAAGCCTTAGTCCTCTACTTCCCTCGGTTGGCGTGCAAATCAAAATCAATTTGTGTAAGCTTAGTTTCTTCTTTAGGGCCATACATATCAATTCAGATTGAATTGATTTGTTTCGATTTGCATGAATCGATTTAATTGTTACTCCCTGATCAGCTTTGCATGTTGGGCGACGATCGTAGTTTCCGGTTAAATTTCTGTGGATTATTTTATTTTGGGTCCTACAATTATTAATTATATATATAAAAATAAAATAGTTAGCACAATGTGACTACAAATTTAATCTGATCACAATCGTATCAAGGAAACATATGTAAATTTACTGAATTAAACCTGCCTAAATCTTGTTGAACACTACAATAAAAGCACTAAATAGATATGGTACCAAAATATGAACTCCATCTCGAATTTGTCATTAATTAATCATTCGATGAACCTACAACTCATCAAATGAAGATAAGAAAACTCCCATTTATTTATTAAGATGACTAACTCTCACTTATTGAAAGAAATACTATATATTCTATTAGAAGAGTCCAATCTCACAAACGTACAATTTTTTATGAATGTTAAAATACAACATTTAAATTATTTAATTTTTCACTATTTATTCTATTCATATCCTTATTTTTTAAGTGTGAGTTAAATGTGACCCGCGCATAATTATATCAGTAACAGTATGAATTGCGAGTAAAAAAAAATTTAAATTTTAAACTCTTTTATTACAATAAAAAACATTTTAAAAAGTCAATTTTATTGAAACGGATGGAGTATAAATTATCATTCAATATATTGGAAAGTTTAATAAAAAACAAAAGAAAACTACAAAGAAATTAAATGTTTCTCCCAGAAGCCCAAAGCAGGAGATGGGGAAAGAAATATTAGAGAGAAGCCGTGAATAGGAGAGAGGGAGAAGAGGTAGGCGGGGAGGTTTCAAAAGGAGGTAGATAGCAACCAAAATTGTCCGATTAACAATTTGTTGTGATCAGTTGAGATATAATCACATGAGAACATGAGTATTATTTTAGAAACGTAATATTTCAAAAAATCAATCAAGTGACAAAATTTAATTAGGTCACATATAAACTTTAAAATTTACCCTTATGTTCTTTTTTTTTTTTTTTTTCCCATCTCGTAACATTAAATAATTGCCTTCTTGGTTTTGTTTAAAATAAATAAATAAAACATAAATTAGACAATTAGTTTATTTTCTAAATGGCTAGTGTTATTTACAGAGCACTTTACCTCTCTCACCTTAACGTCATCCTCACCATCATCACCATCTGTGAGACCCCGTAATTTTTAATACAAAAACTAACCCCTAAAATATATATATGCATTTAAAAAATTAGTTTCTTACAAATATTTACTAAGTTATAGAATTTCTTTAAAAATAATTTCCAAAATTTGTATCAAAATTATTTTCTTATAAATATTTACAAAATTTATAAAATATTTCCTTTAAAGAATTTTGATTTCTATGGTTTCAATTTTAATTATGATTTATGGTTTAGATTTGATTGATTCAAATTATGATTCTTGATTTTAACATATGTTGTTAATTTAAGTGTAGAATTAATTTAAGGATGTATTAATCTTGGAAAATAGGAAATAGAAAATTAGAAAATTAGAAAATAAATGAAAAATAAGAAAAAAAGCCGAATATCGGTTTTCCCACATTGGAATGGGTAAAACCGATCTTACCGACTTTAAACAGTAGGACCAAAATCTGACCGCTTGAATAGCGGTTTTACCCAACATTAGAGTGGGTGAAACCGACATTAGGAAGATGAGAAAAATCCAAACCGATTTTACCCAGCATTAGGAGCAGGTAAACCCGATCGGCTCAGGAAAGTGAAAAAAAATCTTTTCCAAGTTCCAATGTCGAGCTACGGCCATAGGGGGCCTGTAGACCTACGAGATTTGTCCCATACGGCTTCAGGGGGGGGGGGGGGGGAGGAGGGGCTATAAATACCCCCTTGATCATCTCTAACACCATTTCCCACAGAATCAAGAGGCAAAGTTGAGAGAAAGTAGAAGTTAGGAAAATTGAGAAATTAGGAAGAAATTAGAAAATGAGGACTTGGGACTTGGAGCTTGGACTTCTCATCCGTGGATTGTGATCTAGGCAACTTCAGGAATCTAAGGGTAAGCAATTTTAGCTTACTATCATGTTAGTTTTTAGATTTATAAATGCAAAAATTATGAAATAGTTAAAGTTTTGATTTCTTGATAGTAGGTTGATTTTTGGATTCTTGAACATTATATAGGTGTTATGGAATCATAGGAATGTTGTAGGAGTGTTGTATGAATGGTTTTGAGCACAAAGAACCAAAGCAAAACAAGTTTTAAGCACTTTTTGAGTGAAACCCGAAGCTAAAAGTTGAAGAAAATATTTTTCGGCACGATCGGTTTTTACCGATCCGATGGTGGGTAAAACTAGCTTTTTTGGCTCAAGAAAGTTCGTAAAAACCCGACATCAGAAGGGGTAAAACCAGCCTTTGTATTTTAAATAAATTATCTCAAGAAAATCGGTTATAACCTCCATTAGAGCGGGAAAAATAGATATTTGTATTTCTGGAAAACCCTCAATCAGTTTTAACCGATCTCAGAGCGTGTAAAACCGATCTATGATTTTCTAAATAATTTTGGAACTATTTTAACCGATCTCAGAGCAGGTAAAACCGATCCAACGCTGACAAATGAATTTTTGAATAATTTATTTCCTTTGTTTATTTCTTTATAATTCCTTTTGTAATTCTTTTCTAAAGTATTTTAACAACTATTTAGAAGCCTTAATATGTATTTTCCTTAAAGTTTGTAATTTATGTTGTTAATCTTTATTTACTTATTTCCAAAATAAAATAGAAACAGAGTTTAAATTTCTATTCAAATGTTATAAACTCTTTTAAAGAGAAAAATAGGTAGACTAGTGTTATGTTATTACTTGGATCGTTTCTGGAATACGTAAGAAGTTTAAGAATCATAGAATATCATTCGTGTTTAGAAATAAATACTGAAATTTTGGAACATGAAATATATGCAGATCAGATAGATAGATCGTGAGCATCTTTGGATCGAGGTGAGTTTACCACTGAAAATGGATACCGTTTTAATGTAATTAATAATTGACTGTGCATCGAACTATATGGTGTGACATGTTTTATATGCTTTCAAAAAATGTTTGAAATGCTTTTGTTTTCAAACTGCACAGTTGTGTTTACTTACCGGCTGGACTGCATATATACTTGTTATGCTTCAGTTGTACTTCCTTTGTGCACTGGAACTATTATATGATCATGAGTTGAGTCGGATCCATTATGTGATATTCGATTTGATCCCACGTGACAGCATAGGACTTGGTCGTGTGGATCATCTGCGCTCCTAATTTTGAAATCGCTCCTGACCACGAGGGCCCCTAAATATGCATGTATAATTGGGAGTTGGCTGACGATATGTTTATGATTATGATTATGATTATGCCAAGGTAAGTTGGCCCTTCGTTCATCGTTCACATAGAATTTTGGCAAACGTCCTGCATGAGTCATGAATGCTATATGTTAGGATTTGCCTGAATTATATGCATGGGTAATTTATGCAACTTGGTAAATGTTTGCGAAAGGTGGACTCTCACTAGGGAATGGCTCATTCTATATTTTTGTTTTGTTTTTGTTTTCAAAATTAATTGTTATAGCTAGAAGGCGGGAATGGTAGAGACAGTCTCCTACTCTGATAATCATGTACTTTAAGGCTATGTAAGTTTTATTTTGTTATAAATAATTTATGGAGTTATTACATGCCTGGTGCGAACCTGGCAGGCACCCAGTGAAGCCAACCCCTTGTATGCGGGGTGGTGAATCTGGGGTGTCACACCATTATCCCATTTCCGTTTTTCTTTTCTTTTTCCTTCCCGATTTTCATCTTCTCAATTCTTCACCGATATTCTTTTGAAAAATAGAACTTTTTCAATTGTTTCTCAATTCATGAATAACTTCTCCTTCGATGGAGTAGATACTGTTTATAGGAGCAAACTGAAAGAGAGGCGACTCTCCTTCTCCGTAAACCCAAACCTTAAATCTTTTCTCCATTTCTCCATAACTCTTGCAGAATAACACTTATGATTCATAAGGATAAAAGCAACAAAAAATGTTGATTCTTGAAATGAAATGAAGAAAGCGGCTATACTGGAAAAATTCGATGAAATCCGATGGAATTAACGTTTCATTATTCTCTGAAGCGTGAAGGCCGTGTCGTCGCATCTTCACCGTTTTACATATATATGGTTGTCAGGGCTCTTACCAGGCTTTCTTCAATGCTTGTAATCATGCTACAATTCTGCAACATTTTTTTTTCCTAATCAGAAAAAAAAAATTTAAATTAGAAATTTTCAATTTGTTAGACGAAAGGTTTCTTGAGTTTATACCCGATTGTTGTTGTTATGGTTTGGTACCAAAAATCGGCGAAGGAGATTGGGATGGGCGGCAATGGTGAGGACGATACTAAGTCGAGGGATAGGTAAAAAGAATGGGCAATGTTATTGGCATGTACCATTTTACTAAATGTAGGTACCACTTAAACAATTTAATGACTAAAATGACATAGCTACATGGTGTAATTTTGAGATACCAAAATAAATAAATAAAAAATCTCCATCTAGCAGCTCCAAACTGGAAAATCTACATTGCTATCGGAAAAGCTTCTGCCAGCTGAGCAGCTGCAAACCAAAACCCCGCTACCGAATCAGAAAATCAGAAGCCAAAACTTACACTAACCTTTGGTGGAAGTTTGAAACTTCTGCCAGCATGTAGCAGAATAGCAGAATTTTTCCTCCCATTATTTATTTATTTATTTATTTTTGTCTTCTACGTTTGTTACATACCTGTAATTTCAGCCGCAAGCGTCCACCTTCTCTCCCTTTGTACAGCAAAATCATCTTCGTCATCATTAAAAAAATACTCCCACAAACCCCAATCGGAGCAAGTATCAGTAGTTTCTGAGTTCAAAAAACTTCCGCCACAAGCCTCTGGAAATTTCCAAAACTTCAGCCGACCTGTGGCATAAGTTTTTCTCCTTCCATTTTTTTTCTTCTCGGTTCGTCACCACGGACTTGCAATTTCAGTCGCCGGAGGAGTAAATTGTGACATCCCGCCCTGACCCCCTATTCCCTCGGATCCATTCCCAACGAGGAAGAGCGAGACGGGTCGAGTGAGCGTCATTTAGGGCTCGCACCCAACAATCGATACAGATAATAAATATGAATTACCATAAAATTTGTATTGATTACCCTAGCAGTTCAAGCAGTTCATGGCAGCGAAAAAGTAAAGATAAAGTCTGAGGACGGTCATAGACCAAATTATCCTCCCAAAATCATAACTGTACTTAGTCTAACTATTACAGAGTTCTTGTCTTTATTGCTTTCGTTCACGCCCATCGCCCTTACCTCTATCGTCACTCAAGTCAAGCCCCTGTAAAATAATAAGATGGAAAGGGGTGAGTTTCACTAAGCTCAGTGAGAGATCTAGGGTTTCCTTAAGAAAATTCCCACAGTAAATCTTTAAATAACAGGATGAGTAAGCGAGTAAAGAGTCATGCATATATCTATATAACAGCAGAATTGTAGGTATGCATGGCAAGTAGGTAAATAAGTCAATCAAGTCAAGCGCTTAAATCACGTCAAGCAAGTCATGTAGTATAGGCAAGTAAATAGCAAATACTAATGTAGGCATGGCAACACAGATACAACATTCATATGCAACACATTTGAGCCACTAGACTCCTCGCGATCAGATAGCGCGGTCTAGCTTTCTCATAATAAAGCTAAGTCGGTATCTATTCATGTTTTACTCACTCGCATTGATGGTTTGCAAAGTATGTCGCCCCACGGCAGCCGTATCGGTAAAATTGGGTATGCTTGATGAGGATCTGTGGCCTTTTTCTATTCGGGTCAAACGGTCAACTCTTGCAAAGCGAGCGTTCTAGCTTGAGTTATAAAAGTTTGACTTTAACTTTAGAGCAACTAAGTTTGTCTTTGACTCTTGGTCAACTATGTTTGACTTTGACTTTTAGGTCAACTAGGTTTGAAGGTCAAGGTCAAAGGTCAAAGCTCAAGGTCAAGGTCAAGTTCTTGGATTAATGTCAATTTCACAATTAAAGTCTAGTTTAAAAATAAGGTCAAGTTTCAAGTAATGGTCTTTCTCAATTCCTTTTGGTTAATTTTGGAAATAATGTAAGCTTTTGGTTACTTTTGAAATTAAGGTAAACTTTTAAGCAAAAACTAATTTCTGAAAAATAAGGCAAATTTTCGGTTTTGGGCTATGTCCGAGTTTAGGTCCGACTTGAGTGGAAACTCGCACCTGGGTTTTGTGTTTTTAGTGTTCTTCAAGTTTTCAGGTTTAAAATTCAAGAAAAGGCTTTTGGGGTCTCATCCGAGTGGCTGTTTGATTCGGATGGAAAATCGGATGGCTTGTTCAATTTTCCTGAAACTACTGGTTTGGGGTACCACTTTCGGGGTTGGTTTAAGCAGATTTCTAATCCGTTTTAATACATTCCAAAGACACAGATCTATAATTTAACATACAAGCTATCGTTAGGAACTTAAATTACACGAAGACATGTACTTTAACTACATTAAATTCCGTCTCGAACTAGGCTTGGAACACTGATTTTAGAACATGCATAATTCCGGATTTTGATTTTCAGATCTAAATCATTACGGCTAATAAAAATCTAGAGGCATGCATCCTAAGCATAATAACATGTAAGGAATTCAACTAACATCCTAAACATGCTTTCTATCCATCAATTAACACGGATTTCTTAATTACTTGTTATTCAAGTTTTCCTATATGTTCATGCTTTTAGTCCGTTTTCGATTCTAAATCCCAAATCAAACCCTCACCGTGAAGTCCTACGAATACCACGAACTTAAAGACTTCAATAAAAACGGCATGGCGGCGGTGGTTCATCGTCAGTAGCTGTTCGTCGTCAGTGGCTGTTTAATTTTCTTGCTTAAGTGTTTGTAAAATTTGATTCTTGAAAGTTAAGGATGTATTTATAAGCATCCTTTAGGTTAAGGGAGATCAGAATCTTCTTTAAATAAGGTAAGGTAATTTTGGGTATTTTCCTTCTACCGATTGATTGTGATTCCGGATTCCTTCATTAAAGATTTCGTTTCCTGTTTTCGCTTTCTTCAGTCTGAGTACTCGTCCAACTCGGACTGTAACTCGCATGGGCAAATTCCGTGAATTCCTTTCTTTTCGAATTCTTCTGCTGTCCGAGTTTTTGTTCGACTCGGATGGAAACTCATACGATGCAATTTTTCAGATTTGCTCCTTTTATGTTTCTCCTACTTTCCTTGGTTCCCTTTAGGTAGTTATCACTTCTATATTTACTACCAATCAAGCATTAATTCTAGCAATCAATTAGGCAATCAATGTAGAAATCAATCAAGCAATCAATTTAAGCAATTAATCACGCAATCAATTAAACAATCACTCAGACAATCAATCAAGCACTTCATTTATTCGGTTTGTGTAATTTAAGAGCAACCAAAATATCCATTTTACCCTCACTACGTTACGGTTTCTAGCTCAAAATTTTTGGGTCCTCGCATTCCCCCCCTCTTAACGGAATTACGTCCCAGAATTCCCTAACTCATTTCTCGAATAGTTCTGGGTATTTCTCACGCATATCAGTCTCGGGTTCCCAAGTGGCTTCTTCTAACCCATGGCATTTCCACTGTACCTTTACTAAGGAAACTTCCTTTGTCCTTAGCTTCTTGGTGCTTCGGTCCAAGATTTGCACGGGTTTCTCCTCGTAGTCTAGTATCTCTTCCACTTCTAAGTTATCTAGTAGTACCACATGCTTTGGATCGGCCAAATACTTCAGTAGCATGGATACGTGAAACACTGGATGCATCTTTCCCTTGGATGCAGGTAATTTGAGTTTGTAGGCAACTTCGCCCACTCGCTTTAGAATCTTAAAAGGTCCCACAAATCGGGGACTCAACTTTCCTCTTCTTCTATGTATAATGATGTGGGTGTACGGGGTCACTTTTAGGAAGACTTTCTTTCTATCCTCGAAAATTAGTTCTTTACGACGTCTATCCGCGTAACTCTTCTATCTACTCTGGGCAGTAACTAGTCTCTGACGTATCATCTTCATCTACCAACGACACTAAGTTGGTTGGCGTAACCTTTCTCTCTCCTACTTTGTCCCAAGACAACGGGGACGTACACTTCCTTCCGTACAATGCTTCGTAGGGTGTTGTCCCTATCGAGGCTTGGTAGTTGTTATTGTAGGCAAACTTGATCAACGGTAGATGCATATCCCAAGTTCATCCAAAATCCATAGAGTAAGCTCAGAGCATGTCTTCGAGAATCTGGATAGTTCGCTTAGACTGTTCATCAGTCTGTGGATGAGCGGCGGTACTAAAGTTCGGTGGTACTAAACTTCAGCTGTACCTAAAGCTGGTTGCAACTGTTGTAAGAATTTGGAAGTAAATTGGGGATCACGATCTGAAGTGATGCTAGCGGGCACTCCATGTAGTCTCACTATCTCTTGGATGTAGAGTTGGGTAATTTCTCCAACGAGTATCTAACATTAACGGGAATAAAGTGAGTCATCTTGATGAGTCAATCCACAATAACCCACACTGCATCGTGATTACAAGATGATCTCGGAAGTCCTTATACGCAATCCATTGTAATGTGCTCCTATTTCCATTCTTGGATTTCGAGCGGTTTCAACAATCCTAACAGTCGTTGATGCTCATCTTTCTCTTGCCAGCAAGTTAAACAGGTGGATACAAATTGGGCAACTTCTCTCTTCATGTTATCCCAACAGTACCAGGTTCTCAAGTCCTTATACATCTTGGTGCTCCCTGGGTGCACCGTGTATCTTGACTTATGGGCTTCTACCATTATCTCTTACTTTAGTTCATCGTCTTTCGACATGTACAGTTATCTACAATACTTTAGGCTTCCATATGGTCCTATCTGGTAATTGGTGACTCAAGGTAAGGTCCTCTTCCTGAACCTTCTTGATTCTCTCTGGCAAGTCAGGTTTAACGGTTACATTAGCGCAGATAACGCAGATTGGCAATCGTGCTAACTAAACTTTTGGCTTAAGGCATCGGCTACTACGTTTAACTTGCCTGGGTAGTACTAGATCGTACAGTCGTTATCTTGTAGAAACTTCATCGATCTTCGCTGTCTAAGGTTCAATTCCTTCTACGAAAACCAATACTTCAAGTTCTTGTGGTTAGAAAAGACTTTAGACGTCACTCCATACAGGTAATGTTTCCACTAAGTGAAGATTACGGTGGCTAACTCCATGTCGTGGGTTCTGAAATTCTGCTAGTGCATTTTTAACTTTCTGGACGGATAAGCAACTACCTTCCCCTTTTGCATTAAGACGTAACCGAGTCCCTCTTTGGACACGTCGGTGAATACCACGAAGTTTTCTTTTCCCTCGGTTAGCTTCAACACAGGCGAGAATGTGAGTCTCTTCTTTAACTCATGAAATGCGGCTTCTGCTTTCTCGTTCCAAGCAAACTTTACGTCCTTCTAAGTCAACTTGGTCATCGGCCCTACAATCTTCGAGAAGTCGGGGATAAACCTTCGATAATATCCCGCTAGTCCTAAGAAACTGTGAACTTCTGTAGGGTTCTCGGGGGTTTTCCAATCCCTCACAGTTTCTACTTTAGTCGGATCTATAGAAATTCCCTTCTTGAAAATTATGCGACCATGGAACGAAACTTGGTCCAACCAAAACTCGCACTTACTAAACTTGACGTACATTGTATGTTCCTTTAACTTCTACAACACTTTCCTTAAGTGTTCCTCATGCTTCTCCGGGGTTTGGGAATACACTAAGATGTCGTCGATGAAGATCACTACAAACTGGTCTAAATATGGCTGGAACACTCGGTGCATTAAGTCCATGAATGCGGCTGGTGCATTGGTCAATCCAAAAGGCATTACTATGAACTCATAGTGTATGTAGCAGGTGTTGAATACGATACGGGGGATGTTCTCCTCTTGAATGCGTAACTTGTAATATCTTTGGCGAAGGTCAAGTTTAGAAAAAACCGTTGCTCCCTGCAAGTGGTCAAACAACTCATCTACCAATGGCAAAGGATACTTGTTCTTGATGTAGGGTTGTTCAAACCTAGGTAGTCTATGCACATACTCATGGTTCCATATTTTTTCTTCACGAAGAGTACCGGGGCTCCCCATAGAGAGGTACTTGCTCGGACGTAACCTTGGGTCAAAAGTTCTTCGAGCTGCTTCTTCAGATCACTTAGTTATGCCAGGGCTATTTGGAACGGGGTTCGAGAGTAAGGTTCTGCTCCGGGAACTAGATCAATGGTAAACTCAATTTCTCTCGCGGGTAAAGCTGTTAACTCCTTTGGAAATATGTCATTGTATTCCTTAACTATGAGTGAACTCTCAATCTTGGCTTTCTCTCTAGGTTTGTTAATCATTACGGCTAGGAATCCTTGTGCTCCTTTCCATAACAATTTGCGGGCTTTAAATCCAAATATCAATGGGGTTGAAGTTTTCTTACTATTCAGCCTCAATACTATTTTGAGTTGTCCGGGTTCCTTAAAGATCACTGCCTTTCCTCAGCAATCTAAGAAAGCATGATTCTTGGCTAGCCAATCTATTCTTAAGATGGCATCATATCCTCTCAGGTCAAGCATCACTAAATCAGCGGGTTGGTTTTATCCTTGGATGTTCACTTTACATCCTATATATACGGTATTGGTATATAATAGAACATCGAAAGTTGGGGTACTCAATTCCAACGTATGAGGTAACTTTTCAGGTTGTCCTAAGCTCTTAGACACAAAGTTTAAGGCAATAAAAGATTGGGTAGAACTAGGGTCAATCAATACATTGGCTAGCAAATTCAAAACAGAAAGGGCACCTTCCACAATGTTGTTGTCTGGCTCAACACCTCTATGCTCAATGGCGAAAACACGTGTAGGCACTCTCATGCTTGGGTCAGCAGCTGGTCTCAGGTTGGCATTGGCAGGCTTGGGTCTGGCGGTAGGGCTAGTCTGGATGCGATCATCGCTACTTCCACACTTGAGACACTTGTTGGCTTTCTTCCAACAATCTACTTCCACGTGTCCTTTCTTCAGGCAGAACTGGCAGGTGATATCAGGTCTCTCCCTTCCCTTATCACTGCTAGTGTTACTGCGGTCGCCCTTCTTACCCTTGCGACCATGCTTGTGAACTCCTCCGCTGGGTTTCAGCGTATTCGTGTTTTTGCGTCGAGAGTGAAATGCAGAAAGCTTGTCCTGGATGTCCTCGGGCCACTGGGCCTTGTCAACGGCATCAACATAACTGGGCAGGCAAATCCACTGTGGACAAAGTGTACTGGATCTCGAGCTTGAGGCTAGTAACAAACTTCTTCTTCCGGTCATCGTCATTTTCCACTATCCTTGGGGCATACCGAGATAATCTAGAGAACGCGGCATTGTACTCCATCATCGTCTTAGACCCTTGTCTTAAGGTCACGAACTCTATTTCCTTTTTGTCCCGCACTACTTGCGGTGAGTACTTAACTCTGAACGTTGGTAAAATTCTCCCAAGTCCTCGGGGTCTGATCAGTTTCCCACTTGTGATCTATTACTCGTCACAAATCCAATACGGCAGCGTCTAATTGGTACTTGGCAAACTCAATCTTACGAGCACTGCTGCATCTTATTAGTGCGAATGTCCGTTGCACACTCTCTAGCCATACTTCAGCTTTATCGGTATCGGGTTCTCCATTAAAATGAGACAGGAAAAATTTTAGGAACTGGTCTAAGGCCCGATGCTCATCATCTTGGTGTCTGGCCTATGGTGAAGGTCCGCCACTAGCGTAGTCAAGTTTCCAATAGCGGTGTGGATATGGGCTAGTCCCTCACCTGATCCTGATGCGTTTCATCGGGTATTGCGAAACATCTACAATAGTCAAGCACGTTTTCTATCTTTAGTACGACGTAGGTCTTAAACCACCTTAGTCTTGTTTTCTAATTCAGGATTCATTCTAGCCGGAACCTAGTGTACATGCATCTAGGTTATTCAAGTTTCAAGCAAGTTTTCATTCAAGTCGAATATTAGAAGCGTCACGCTACAAAATATAAAGCAAGCTAGAAGTCACCAACGATGACTTGTTATTTTATTCAATCAGGTAAGCGGTTTAGAGATCCCACCTCTCAACCAAAACACTTAACAGGCAAAAACAATCCACAAAACACATAAACAAAGAGGGCGCATATAATTGTCTAGCCCTTAAACATAACAAGCAAGAAATAGAAATGCGCAAACAATGAGCCTAGCACTCTCGTCGTAAGACTACTCGTCTTCCTCTTCCTCTTCCTCTTCCTCAACCTCTACCGGTTGAGGGGGAACTGGAAGTACTATGGAGATAGCTGCGGTCAATCTTCCAAAGCCACTCGCTATAGTACGCATAATCCTCCTTAGTCGGGGTAGCTCGGTACGTTCTGCATCTCTGCCTTGGAGTTCCTGCTCCAATGCCTGAACTCACTGAGTGAGCTCATCTTTCTGATTGTCTAGGTCGTCGATCACCATATTCAACATTTCGAGTTCTTTCCTGAACTCGTCTCGTTCTGCTGCTACGCGTTGCACCACCCGGTTTGGGTAATGCAATATTTCTCTCATATCTTTGGGCCGTCTGACCAATTATTGGGGACCAGTGATGCAGGGCCCTATTTGGGCTGGCTCGGTAGTTGATTTCCTTAACTTGGACATCGCCCTCAAAAATGCTTCCAGTCTGGTTGAATGTCATTTCCTATAAGTTCATACGAAGTTAGTTTATCGCAAGTTTTTACAAGTTATGCAAGTTTCATATCCATACCTAGTTCCAAGTTTCTAGATATAGTATTTTAAGAATTGTTTGATTCTTTGCTGAGTTTTTTTTTTTATAAAGACAATTCTACGCATGCAGATCTAAAGTTTTATGATCCCTAGATTCCATAAGTTCGGGTATTATTAAGATTCAATCTCTTGTAGCCATGAATTTCTATTTTTGAGAACCATGGCTCCGATACCAACTATGACAACAGGGGTATCAGAGTTAGCAGGAAAAGTTTTATGACTCCCAGATACCATAAGTCTGAGAATGATTACGTTTCAAGTTTTATGGACACCAATCCCTTTCTTTAGGAACGATGGCTCTGATACCAACTATGACGCCTCGCCCCAACCCCCTATTCCCTCGGATCCATTCCCGACAAGGAAAAGCGAGACGGGTCGAGCGGGCGTCATTCAGGGCTTACGCCCAACAATCGATACAGATAATAAATAAGAATTACCATAAAACTGTATTTATTACCCTAGCAGTTCAAGGCAGCGAAAAAGTAAAGATAAAGTCTGAGGACGGTCATAATACTCCCAAAATCATAATTGTACTTAGTATAACTACTAAAGAGTTCTGTCTTTATTGCTTTCGTTCACGCCCATCAGCCTTACCTCTATCGTCACTCAAGTCAAGCCCCTGTAAAATAATAAGAAGGAAATGGTGAGTTTCACTAAGCTCAGTGAGAGATCTCGGGTTTCCTTAAGAAAATTTCCACCGTAAATCTTTAAATAACAGGCCAAGTAAGCGAGTAAAGAGTCATGCATATATCTATATAACAGCGGAATTGTAGGCATGCATGGCAAGCAGGTAAACAAGTCAAGCGCGTAAATCACGTCAAGCAAGTCATGTAGTATAGGCAAGCATATAGCAAATACTAATATAGGTATGGCAACACAGATACAACATTCATATGCAACACATTTGAGCTGCTACACTCCTCACGATTAGATAGCGCGGTCTAGCTTTCTCATAATAAAGTTAAGTCAGTATCTATTTATGTTTCACTCGCTTGCGTTGATGGTTTGCAAAGTACATCGACCCACGGCAGCCTCATCTATAAAATTGGGTATGCTCGACGGTGGGGTTTTTAGATCCGTGGCCTTTTTGTATTCGGACCAAAAAGGGTTCCTCTCATATAGAAGGAGTGTCGACTATCAGCGACACAACTTTCGCCGGCAAGCCCTACCTAGCGGACAAGCAGCTACTATCTATTCAATCGGGAAGACTTGGAGCCCAAGTATTTTCACATAGGTCCTCTGACCTATTTCACGCTAAGGTGATCATGGCAAACCCTAGTATGCTTCATACATTTTTAGAGGCAATCATGCAAATCCTATATGTCATAATCTTGGGACGGGCCTAGTCCTTTCTTGGCCGATGCAGATATTTATATGTGTTCATGGACATACATCTCTAGAGGCAAATATGCAATCTTAGATGACATGTGATTAACCTTGAGAAGGCACCACCCTTCATGGCTACTATGTCATGCTTTCATATATAGGTGCATACATTCATAGACATTCAATTGATCATGACAAGTCACGTACATTCAAGTCAAGTCAAGTATGGTATAAAATAATCAATTATAGCATCATCATGTTAAGCAAACACGTATACACACTTAGAAATAAGTTGTATTTAAAATAGGCAAGTGGTGAGGTGTGGGAGACCTCTTTAGAAAATCAAGCAATCACATAGGTATTGTTACACACAATTACTAATTAGATAGTCCAATTAAATCTTATGAAAATAGCGAGTAATCCCTCACCTTTCATAAGTGTGCGCGTAACGACGGTTGACTAGATCGATTCGCGGTCAACGGTCAACTCCTGCAAAGCGAGCGTTCTAGCATGAGTTATTAAAGTTTCACTTTAACTTTAGGTCAACTAAGTTTGACTTTGACTTTAGGTCAACTATGTTTGACTTTGACTTTTAGGTCAACTAGGTTTGATTTTAACTTTTAAGTCAACTAGGTTTGACTTTGACTATTAGATCAACTAGGTTTGAAGGTCAAGGTCAAAGGTCAAAGCTCAAGGTCAATGGTCAATGGTCAAAGGTCAAAGCTCAAGGTCAAGTTCTTGGTTACAATTAAGGTCTAGTTTAAAATTAAGGTCAAGTTCAAGTAATGGTGTTTCTCAATTCATTTTGGTTGATTTTGAAAATAATGTAAGGCTTTTGGTCACTTCTGAAATTAAGGTAAACTTTTGAGCAAAAAACAATTTCTGAAAAATAAGGCAAATTTTCAGTTCTGGGCTATGTCTGAGTTTCGGTACGACTCGAGTGAAAACTCGCACCTGGGTTTTGTGTTCTTCAAGTTTTCAGGTTTAAAATTCAAGAAAAGGCTTTTGGGGTCTCGTCCGAGTGGCTGTCTGACTCGAACAGAAAATCGGATGGCTGGTTCAATTTTTAAGAAACTACTTATTTGGGGTACCACTTTTGGGGTTGGTTTAAACAGGTTTCTAATCCGTTTTTATCCATTTCAAAGATGCAGATCTATAGTCTAACATACAAGCTATCGTTAGGAACTTAAATTACGCGAAGACAAGTACTTTAACTATATTAAATTTCGTCCCGAACTAGGCTCAGAACACTGATTTTAGAACATGCATAATTTCGGATTTTGATTTTCAGATCTAAACCATTACAGTTAATAAAAATCTAGAGGCATGCATCCTAAGCATAATAACATGGAAGGAATTCAACCAACATCCTAAACATGCTTTCTATCCATCAATTAACACGAATTTCTTAATTACTTGTTATTCAAGTTTTCCTATATGTTCATGCTTTTAGTCCATTTTTTATTCAAAATCCCAAATCAAACACTCACCGTGAGGTCCTACGAATACCACGAACTTAAAGACTTCAATGAAGGCGGCACGGCAGCGGCGGCTCGGCAAGCTTCATGGCTACTTTAATTTTCTTGCTTAAGTGTTTGTAAAGTTTGATTCTTGAAAGTTAAGGATGTATTTATAAGCATCCTTTAGGTTAAGGAAGATCAGAGTCTTCTTTAAATAAGGTAAGGTAATTTCGGGTAGTTTCCTTCTACCGATTGATTGTGATTCCGTATTCCTTAATTAAAGATTTCGTTTCCCATTTTCGTTTTCTTCTGTCCAAGTACTGGTCTGACTTGGACGATAACTCGCATGGGCTAATTCCGCAAATTCCTTCATTTTCAAATTCTTCTGCTGTCCAAACTTTTGTCCGACTCGGATGAAAACTCATACGACACGATTTTTCAGATTCGCTCCTTTTATGGTTCTCCTACTTTCCTTGCTTCACTTAGGTAGTTATCACTTCTATATTAACCACCAATCAGGCATTAATTCTAGCAATCAATCTAGAAATCAATCAAGCAATCAATTTAAGCAATTAATCACGTAATCAATTAAACAATCACTCAAGCAATCAATCAAGCACTTCATTTATTTGTTTCCGTAATTTAAGAGCAAGCGAAAAGTCCATTTTACCCTCACTACATTACGGTTTCTAGCTCTAAATTTTCGGGTCCTCACATAGATCAAAAGTGGAACTCGAAGGAGATGGAACGCACCTTTCAAACGGAACTCTTCAAGCTTCCCAACGCCATTCGCCTTCGTTTTCCAATGTTTTGATCTGCTTTTCCGATTAGAACAAAGGCTGCAAGCTTTTCCGATGGGCAGAACAAAGGGACAAGCTTTTCCGATTGGAACTCCAAAGGGAGAAGCTTATCTAATTTTTTTAAAATTTTCTTATGATTAGATTCTCAAAATTACAACATGGGCATTTATGTCATTTCAATCATGAATTTTTTGAAGTGTTACCTGCATTTAGTAAATTTCTACCTGTTAATAACAATTACCAAAAATAATTAGTGTTCTGGCAATAACATTAACATTTCTAAATTAGTGTAGCAACTCCACTTGAGACACTTAAAAATGACGAATTAGAAGTACATTAAAATGATTAAACCGATAAGTTAAAGGGCGAAAAATAAAATATTATCTTTATTCAAAAAAGACTATATATATACCTAAGTTAATGCGATTATAAAATTCTAGCGGACTCCTTTCCTAATAAATACAAATCTAAACAGTACAATGAAAAATAGTTATTTTGGACAGATGTAATACCCCCCATGAATCCGACGTTGAATTTGATATCAATCGTACAACAAAATCGATCTCCAACTAACTTTAATATTATTTATATGAAAACAAAGAAAATCTTTGCTTAAATTTATTGGCTTATTTAGTGGAATGATGAACTCCTTATTGAAAGACATAGAAAGCAATATTTTGACAAATTAATGAAAAGCGCTAATGAATAATAAAAGAAAACTATTTTCACCGTCGCCCCAAAGTGGGAGATGGGAGAAGGAAAATGTTGAAGAAAAGATGAAAATGAGAGAGATAGAGAAAAGGAGAAGACCACTAGTTTTTATGGAAGTGGGGTGTGTATTACTTATCGAGTTAATTAATATTCCCTCACTAGTATAGGAATGATCAAAAGAGGCGCCCCTTTGGAGGAGGGTGTTTGTACTATAGAAATGATCAAAGAAGGCACCCCTTTGGAGGCGGGTGGTAAAGCCTTTGGAGGCGGGTGCATGTGGTTCTATTGGAGGTGGGTGCAAGTGACTTGCACCCGCCTCCAATATCGTGTTTATTGGAGGTAGGTGTATTTCTGCAAATTTTAATCAATGCTGGTTCAAAAATTCTCTTTGTTTTGGATTATTGAAAGTTGAAAATAAATTTGAAAATAATTCATTAGGATAATTTTGAAAGTTGAAAATTATTTTTAAAAATGAGATAAATTATTAAGTAATAAAACCCACAAGTTTTAGAAGAAAATATATACTTTCGATTTTAATTTTATATACATGAGTATATATAGCCTAGTGGTAATTTAATGTGCAAGAGTCAAGTTATCCTGCATGCGTGAGTTCGATTCCTACCGAAACCATAAATTGAAGAAAATAAAATTAAATTTTGTATTGTACGGGTTAGTGGAAGGGTTATTAGAGTTGCACCCGCCTCCAATAACCCCTCACTAAGGAGGCGGGTGCAGGCCCTCCTTTTGGAGGCGCCCTGTAAGACCCCGAAAAATAATAAGGCACTTGTAATGAGGACTATTGACAAACCAAGTTCAATGTGGGGTTCAAATTGGGACTTTACTAAATTGTGGGGTTAATCTACAATTAAGGAATTCTGATTGTAGGAAAATTCGCAGTATTAAATAAAAAGGATAAGAAATCAGTATAAAACTAGGTTTATATATACATGTATAGAGGTATTAGAAGCCTAACTTTTCCCGTACCGTGGAGAGTACTGGAACAAAGAAGCGGGCTAGCGGTAGGATTCGAATTCGAATAGGATATCGATCGCTACAACAGCGGAGTGCTTTCAAAATTGAAAAGGGAGTTGGGATAACCTACAACGCTTACCTGATCAACGACATATCCGTGCTAGACTACGAAGCAAAACCTAACTCCTCGCTATATCTTTCTGGCATCGTTGCTCTCATCGCTTACGAGATTGTTCCTCCCTCCCTCTCATCCCCTCTCGTGGGATCAATTGCTGCTGCTGCACACACGGAAAGAAAGAAAACACTCTTAAGGAGAAAGGAAGACCGTCTCGCTTTTGCCGCAGAAGAGCCTGTGCTCATCGGAACGTGGAGCATACGTGGTCAACTAGTTAAGGGGATAGATCGGAGTCACTTCGTGAGTAAGTGAGTCTCGCATAAGCAATTCTGTAGTCGGAGAAGAAGGGATCGACGACTAGAGTTCACTGTCATCGAAAGAGAATCTGGTAACTGCTCGCTTCTATTATTAGTGGGTTATGGAACCATGAAGAGAATTCCATTAGCTGATTGTCAATTATAATTTATGTCCTACGGATTAATACACTGCAGCCATTCATAGTCGGAGCACGCAGCGTAAACGAAAGGAACGAGAGTTTGGGGAAATTATTTGCGTTGCGGAAGCAAGTAACGATGGTCCCTCTGAATCGTGCATGCGTATTATCAGTTGATTCGTAATAAACCCGTAATGGATTGAACCATGAATTTATGCATGCATAGATATCTGTATATATGTATAGATATAGGTGAGATACCTGAATAGTATAAATTTAGATATAGAATGAAAGTTGGCATGAAGTGAAATATATACTATTAATGGAGGAAGTATGCATGCATGTGCAGACCAGATAGCTATTATATATTATATAACTATTATACATGGATATAGATTTAAAGATACATCAGACAACTGAATCCATTAAGTATGAAGTTAAAGGATGGGGAGATACATATCCATGGCCATCATGGTCCTCGGGTTATCCTAAGAGAAAGCACATACAGAACCTGGTCTACAGGGATGCGTCTGTGCACACATCTAAGATACTGGATCGAGGAAAAAAAAAATTATGTGGAACACCAGGAATGCTGATCGTAGTTACTAATGCACTGGAGCTGATTTGTAATCAATGGAAGTTCGTTAAAAAGGTTGGCGCTTGAGTGTGCACACACCGACATAATTAGATAAGTGAGGAACCTTTATGGGATATTGGTTTAAAGCTTTGAAGTGCATTCGGGTGGGTTTAGATTAAGAAAATGGTTATTGAGGAAGTTGCTTGCATAGATTACACACATAATATATATATACTGATAGGTATATACATAGGATGGGATATATATATATATATATTTATACTTATTTACACACACACATGTGAATATGTTAATAAAATAATTAACTAAAGGACCTACCCACTAATTGCAAAAACTGACACGGGTTTGAGAAGAGTAAAGTCTAATAATTTGGAAATTTTGCAGGCTTTACTGAAGAGAGGGAAACGCACTAATTCTCAAAGGTGAGAATTTCTCGCTATTTTCACTGCTTTCAAGTACACATAGTATATATATAAATATATATAGATTGGGATTGACCCGGTCACTGAGATTTCAAAATTAAAATGTTTTCTTTCACTGGGATTTTTAAATATAAAGATTTCCCTTTTACTGAGGTTTTGAAATTCAAATATTTTTGTTTACTGTGTTCGCAAAATTTCTTATGCATATTTACTATCTACTGTTCTGTTTGTGTTTTGGTGTTGATTGTTTGCGTGATCAAGGCCGTACTTTATTGTCCGGTCACTTTTTCTGAAATTACTGTGTTACTGTATGTACTATGCATGCTGTATGCTATTACTGGTCGCAGGAGGCGTATTTTATCGCTTCGGTGACATTGGGATCCCAAACCCCGGTAGTTTAAACCGGCGAGGTTGGCGTTGGGCCTGATCGCTTGGCTAGACTCTGTGGGTCCTGCAGGTTATCTCGAGATATATCACTACTGTGCCGGTTTACTGATGTACTGTTGGAGGTGTGGATTTGACGACAGAAAGTGTCTGTCGAGGACCCTGTCCTTATGGCCATAAAGGACACCCCGGGCAGCCTCACATGTATCCTTTCTACTATAATTGTTTACTGAACTGTTGCGTTGAGTTACTGGTTGCTTTGCTTTGCAAATTAAGGATTTTTGACAAACTGATGTTTTAAACGAAAGCTTTGCGTAACTGATTTGCAACACTCTGAGAATTCTCACTGGGCTTTCTAGCTCACAAAACAAAATATTATTTTCTAGGTGGTTTAGGCGAAGCGGATCATCACACCTGAGCAGTAAGAGTCCCGGGCAGAGAAGTCTCGTACGTCGTCATTCACGAGTAGGGCCTGTTACTGTGGGCAAGAGCCCTGATGATGCCTAGTCGATCACCCTTAGGAATGGCTCCTAAAAGGGGGTCGGGGTGGGGTGTCACAAGAGGTATCTGAGCCAGGTTGCTATAATGAGTAGGGATGACTAACCGTATTCCGCTAGTAGTTCATTAAGCACTAACTGCGACTGATTGATAGAGTTGCTGTGTAGGAACCACACGTAATGGCCGAGCAAGTAGTGGATGTTCCATCATACCCATCTGTACAAGATTGCGAGTTAACATTGCAGGAGTTGCTCGCGGAGCGAGGCTGTCGGGAAGCAGTGGAGCGTAAGTTAAAGGAAAACCTAGAAATTGGGAATATGAAAGATAGGGAACTAAGGAATGCGCAAAAGAAGATTTCTGCGCTTACGAGGGTGGAAGAGCCGTTGGAATTAAACGAGTTCTCCCGAAAGCGGGACCTTGAGTTTTATGAAAAGGAGTTCAATGAAATGCGGCAGAAAATAGCAAAATACCACAAGACGAATCAAAAGCTGAGGAAGCGGGAGAATGAATGCCTTGCTTGGATCAAAGAGCTAGAGAGGGGGACCCACACCTTACTAGAAAAAGTAAGGGTGAAGGCGAACACGGTAGAACTCGAGTCGTCTGACGATGATATCTCCCTTAATAGCCATGGAGCAAACGGGGACCTGGGAAAGAGGAACCTACGTCCTCCGACGAGGGAATAGAAGCAAGCGCATAGAGTACTGTGAGGGAGTAGTAATAGCAGAACTGATAACAAACCAGTTGTTTGTTGAGTTTAATTTGGGGTATTATTTATTTCTCGAGTATTGTTTTAAACTGCCTTTTGTTTATTTCCATTAGCCACGTGGGTGGCATGAACGAGTTGCTGAGTGACTTAAGTTGTGAATTCTTCCCTTTGAATTATTTAAGCACTAAATTGTTTAAATTCTGTTGTCTGTATAACTAACTTGTTCCATTACCTACTATAACTGTAAAGAAGACATTAATGGTCACGTAACTACCATATAGATGGCGGGAGGCAGCAGAAACACTGGCACTAGGGGTGCTACCTCTGCTACGAGTGCTCAACCGGGGCCAGAGTCCCAGGACTTGGGAGCTCAGGTGGCCACTGCAATGGAACGCATGGCCGCTACAATGGAGCGCATGGACGAACGCCACCAACGGCTGGGACAAGGCCAATGCCAAGGCCAACACGTAACAGGGATACATAGTGAGGATGTGGCCTTGGAACGGTTCCTGAAATTTGGACCGCTAAAATTTAATGGTGAGCCTGATGAGGAGAAAGCAGAAGCTTGGTTAGAGGGCATCAGAAAAATCTTTGAGGTGCTCAGGTATGGGAATGAATGCAAGGTGGCCTTCTCAGCATTCCGATTGGAATTGGCGGCAAAGGATTGGTGGAAGGTGATTCGTCGAAAATGGACTACGGAGCGTACTGCCACCACCTGGGAAAATTTTGTGGCGGCATTCAAGGAAAAATATGCTCCTCCTATTGTCGCAGCTCGCAAGGAGGCAGAATTTATCAATCTCAAGCAAGCCGGTAAGACGGTCACAGAGTATGAGGCGAAGTTCTCCAAATTGTCAAAGTACGCGGCGGAAATGATGACCACAGATGCAAAAAGAAGAGACCGCTTTGTGCAAGGGTTAAAGGTGGAGATTAAGAGTGCGCTCGCATCTTCGGATCTGACTAGTTACGCAGCTGCCATTGAGAAGGCCATGAAAGTTGAGGAAGCACGGGCGGAGCTTATGAATTTCCAGAATCGTAGGAAGGACAGTAACAGGGCAAAGCTACAACCGACCGGTGGGA
The DNA here is from genome assembly GCA_016801395.1 of Leptodermis oblonga. NCBI lineage: Eukaryota > Viridiplantae > Streptophyta > Magnoliopsida > Gentianales > Rubiaceae > Leptodermis > Leptodermis oblonga. The sequence continues at coordinate 7,432,636 of CM028752.1, forward strand.
TAAGCAATGGGAGGTTCAACTTTGGAAAGAAAGGGAACATCAAAGGAGGGAACAACCCGATCTTATGCAACTTTTATAATAAACCGAATCACAAGGAGGCGGAATGTTGGCGTAAGCTTAACAAATGCCTGCGATGTGGAAGTGGTGCGCACCAGATTCAAAACTGCCCACTTCCTAAGGACAAGCCTATAACAGGGTCTACCTCGGGCCAGCAGAAGCCAGCCAATGAGGGGAACAAGCCAAGGGTACCAGCTCGAGTGTTTGCTATTGAGCAAAGGGAAGGAGAGCACCTGACTGAAGTGATAGAAGGTACACTCCCGATCCTAGATAGACTTGCGAAGGTTCTATTGGACCCAGGGTCAACGCATTCATACATTGCATCACACTTCGTGCACGAGGGAATGGTGAGATCTGAGAGACTACCATATGTGCTAGAAGTTAGCACACCCACTATCAATATGGTGCTACATACTGACACTATCTAGCGGAACTGTACGGTGGATATCCAAGGGGAGAATTACCCTGCGGATCTTGTTGCCCTGTCTCTACAGGGCTATGATGCTATCTTGGGTATGGACTGGTTGGCTAGGTATCATGCTCAACTAAACTGTAGGGACAAGCTAGTGGTATTGTGAGTGCCTGGGAAACCAGAGATAGAAATTAAACTGAAAGGCAGGCTTGCCTCGACTGCACTGGTCTTTGGTCTCAAGGCTCGCAAACTGTTATGAAAAGGGGCTCAAGGGTATCTAGCATTCGTGATAAACAAACCAACTGATAGGCAGACTCTGGAGGATGTGCCAGTCGTCAAGGATTTTTCTGACGTGTTTCCTGAGGAACTGACAACTTTACCCCCTGAACGGGGGGTGAAGTTTACCATAGATTTAATACCGGGGCTGAACCGTACTCTCGCACTCCGTACCGAATGGCTCCGACTGAACTAAGGGAGCTGAAACTCCAATTGCAGGATCTATTGTCGCAAGGGTACATACAGCCGAGCACTTCTCCCTGGGGTGCTCCGGTTTTGTTTGTGAAAAAGAAGGATGGGACGATGAGATTATGCATTGACTATCGAGGTTTGAACAACCTCACCATAAAGAATCGATATCCATTACCACTGATTGATGAGCTCTTTGACCAGTTGTAGGGAGCTACAGTGTTTTCAAAGCTGGATTTGCGGCAAGGTTACTATCAATTGCGCGTCAAAGCAAAGGATATACCAAAAATAGCCTTTAACACTCGTTATGGTCACTACGAGTTTGTGGTGATGCCGTTTGGACTGACGAATGCACCTGCAGCATTCATGGATCTGATGCATCGAGTATTTCAACCGTATCTAGACCAGTTTGTTGTGATTTTTATCGACGACATTCTGGTGTACTCGAAGACAGCAGGAGAGCATGAAGAACATCTTAAGCGGGTACTACAGAGATTGAGGGAGCATCAGTTATATGCGAAGTTCAGTAAGTGTGAATTCTGGTTGGATAAAGTGGCATTCCTAGGGCATATTATATCTAGGGAGGGTATCACTATTGACCCAGGAAAGGTCGAAACAGTAATGAGTTGGAAGAGGCCTGAAAATCCCACCGAAGTTCGTAGTTTCCTAGGATTAGCAGGATACTACAGGCGATTCATACAAGACTTCTCGAGGGTAGCAGGACCCCTGACCCGACTAACTCAGAAACAAATCAAGTTCGCGTGGGACACGAAAGCTGAGGCGAGTTTTCAAGAGCTAAAGAAACGTTTGACCACGGCACCGGTATTGACACTGCCTGAGGGGCGAGAGAATTTTGTAGTGTTCACCGACGCTTCAAAGGAAGGAGTGGGATGCGTACTAATGCAGAACGGAAAGGTGATTGTGTATGCCTCAAGAAAGATGAAGCCCTATGAACAAAACTTCCCGACTCATGACTTGGAGTTGGCAGCGGTTATTTTTGCACTGAAGAAGTGGAGGCATTATCTCTACGGAGTAACATTCGAGGTGTATACTGACCACAAGAACCTAAAGTACCTGTTCTCGCAAAAGGATCTTAACCTGCGTCAACGGAGATGGATGGAGTTCCTACAAGATTAAGAAAATGGTTATTGAGGAAGTTGCTTGCATAGATTACACACATATAATATATAGTATATATACTGATAGGTATATACATAGGATGTGATATATATATATATATATATTTATACTTATTTACACATACATGTGAATACGTTAATAAAATAATTAACTAAAGGACCTACCCACTAATTGCAAAAACTGACACGGGTTTGAGAAGAGTAAAGTCTAATAATTTGGAAATTTTGCAGGCTTTACTGAAGAGAGGGAAACGCACTAATTCTCAAAGGTCAGAATTTCTCGCTATTTTCACTGCTTTCAAGTACACATAGTATATATATAAATATATATAGATTGGGATTGACCCGGTCACTGAGATTTCAAAATTAAAATGTTTTCTTTCACTGGGATTTTTAAATATAAAGATTTCACTTTTACTGAGGTTTTGAAATTCAAATATTTTTGTTTACTGTGTTCGCAAAATTTCTTATGCATATTTACTATCTACTGTTCTGTTTGTGTTTTGGTGTTGATTGTTTGCGTGATCGGGGCCGTACTTTATCGGCCGGTCACTTTTTCTGAAATTACTGTGTTACTGTATGTACTGTGCATGCTGTATGCTATTACTGGTCGCCGGAGGCGTACTTTATCGCTTCGGTGACATTGGGATCCCAAACACCGATGGTTTAAATCGGCAAGGTCGGCGTTGGGCCTGATCGCTTGGCTAGACTCCGTGGGTCCTGTAGGTTATCTCGAGATATACCACTACTGTGCTGGCTTATTGATGTACTGTTGGAGGTGTGGATTTGACGACTGAGAGTGTCTGTCGGGGACCCTGTCCTTATGGCCATAAAGGACACCCCGGGTAGCCTCACCTATATCCTTTCTACTATGATTGTTTACTGAACTGTTGCGTTGAGTTACTGGTTGCTTTGCTTTGCAAATTAAGGATTTTTGACAAACTGATGTTTTAAACGAAAGCTTTGCGTAACCGATTTGCAACACTCTGAGAATTCTCACTGGGCTTTCTAGCTCACAAAACAAAAATATTATTTTCTAGGTGGTTTAGGCGAAGCGGATCATCACACCTGAGATGTAAGAGTCCCGGGCAAAGGAGTCTCGTACGTCGTCATTCACGAGTAGGGCCTGCAGTGGCGATTGGAATAACTAGGAAATACACTTTATTTATTTCCGCAAAAACTTATCCAGTATTTACTTTCGCGTGAACTCAGTAATGTAGGGATTCCCAGTGGGGCGTTACTGACAATTTTACCTCTATTCAAGTTATTTATGGAACGTCGTTCAACGACTAAAATTTGTTCTACTGTTACTGTGGGCGAGAGCCCTGATGATGCCTAGTCGATCACCCTTAGGAATGGCTCCTAAAAGGCGGTCGGGGTGGGGTGTCACACGCCCACACTAGAGGCGGGTGCACACACTCTACCCCCGCCTCCAATGTCCCATTTTGCACTAGTGCCTCCGTTCTATTTGAAAATTTTATTTTTAAAATTTAATTTTGTTTCAACAGAAGAGTTAATTTTTAAATTTTTATTCTCTATATTTTTATTAATATAATAATATGTGATACATAATTAATTCACACTTACAAAGTAAGAATATTAATACAATAAACTATGGTAATTTAACTATTATAAGTCATGTACTTTAAAATTCATAATAAATTATAAATTTTTGTTCTAACTTAATGGCACCATAAAAAAATTTTAAAATTCTGCGCACCTCAAACTATTTAAATGCAACATGTGATTCTTTATGTCATCAATCAGAAAACCTACTTCCTCACTCAAAAAAATCCCCTCACCATCAGAATTAATTATATATGTCACTCTTGGAATGATGCATAGAAGAATTAAAAACTAACGAAAGGTGAGAATTCAAGAAAATTGAGTGGACCATTTTGGTTCATCATCATCATTCAACACGCCTTCTTTCGGCTCCCACAGTGACAGCAATATTTTTGCAGAAAGAGAAAAACCCACTTGAAAAATATCATCATAAGAAACACAAACACAGAGATGATCGATCACCTTTCACCTGATCAGGGCAATGCGTTTGGAGCCGTTTTTGTAGCTGACAACATTAATGGCCGAGGTTAAATTTCTGATCTTCTTTGCGTCCCATCACTTCGAGACCCATACTTTGCTTTCTTTTTGTGCTTATTTTATTTTGAGTTAAAACTCCATTGATTCCCAAACTTAGCATTTTATTACACTTTTGTCTCTAAACTTGAAATTATTTTTGTTTAGTCCTCACACTTGAGATTTTTCATCTCTATGCATGTAGTCCATTGACTATTTTCGTCAAAATTCCGCCACTGTTTACAGGCAAGTGCAGTAGGAGTGCATGTTAGTATAGGGTCATTTTGGTATTTGGCAAAAAATAGAACGGCAATAATTAACTTTTACTTGAGGGTTTACTTAACCCATATGTTTTCCACGTGAGGAAATGATTCACAAAATTGCTTTCTTAGAATGACAACCATTTTTTTGTTGTCAAATACTGAAATTTTTTCTCTAAAAACTGAACTCCTGCTGCACTTACCTACCGACAGTGGCTAATTTTGGACGAAAATCGGACAATGAATTACAGAGAGATGAAAATCCCAAATTTGAAGACTAAAAAAAACAGTTTCAAGTTCATGGATGGAAGTGCGACCAAAATTCATTTAGAACAAGTTGAGTTATTAACTCTTTTATTTTCTTGAAATGTTTCTTCAACAATAATAGTGTGATGGACCTACGAAGAAAGTGTTTTTACCTAACGGAGAAAGAAGAGGACCATACAAATTAAATGAAAGATAGGGAATTTGATATATATGGAGCGTGCGTTATGTTATAAAAAAATGCACGTTTTTGACTTTATTGGCATGGCGACGTGTAATAATACAACATTGAATTTTTTGTAACGTATTTAGAATGACGGTTTTCTATAACACTTTTTTTTTTTTTTTTGCCATATATAACACTATTTGAAACTGTGATAGATATTATTTGGTTGGGGCTTGTCAATTTTATTGGAGGTAATGCAAATTTACATAATTTTACATACCATTTGATTCTTACTAATGGATTCTTACTCTAACAATAATATCATCATATATTATTTTAATTAGTTTGTTAACTTTTCAAATTAAAATTAAGAAAATAATAATTTTGTTGGTCCCTAAATTTGGTCTCAAGTCACACATTCGCATCCCTAAAATTGAAATTGTTTCTCTTCAGTCCCTAAATTTGAACTTATGCCTCACTTTTGTCCATGAATTTAAATATTTTTTTTCACATTCTAAATTTGAATTTTCCATATTCATGTAGCCCATCGCTTATATTTTGACTGAAATCAACCGAACGCCGATAGACACGATGAATATACAAGCATAATATTGAAATCTTATATAATAATATAGGTAGTGACAAAATTGCAGGAAAAAATTGGCAAATCAAAAATTCAAAGTTTGTCAGTGTTGGGTTGCTTTTGGTTGAAATTTGGGCGATGGATCCAACTTTGGGGACTGGAAAGAAAAAAAGAAAAAAAAGGTGTCTAGTGTGAAGATGACAATTAGTGGCGAAGCTAGACTCCCAGAACCAGAAGAGGCAAAAATATACTACTTAATAATATTTCTTCAATTCATAACATTTTGTAATATATATATATATATATATATAATATGTAATATTAACTCTTTATAGACACTATTAAAAATAAAATAAAATTGTACTAATAAATTTTTTTTTTTTAGAAGCACAACTTATATATATATATATATATATTTCCAATATGTAAGAACAAATTCTTTACGGAAAAACATCAATAATAGTTCACAATCTTTGCATCTATATCAAATCTAGTCCAAATATTTAGTAAGTATCAAATGTAGTCCACAATGTATCACTTTTGTATCAATTTTAGTCCAATTGACGGAAATTAGGGCAAATTAACGGTCAACTTAGTTAACCGTCAGTCAAAGAAGAAAAAGATTTTCAGGAAATCTTTTCCTTTAGAAAATTTTTTTTTCCTTTTTCTGAAGAAAAAGATTTTCAGGAAATCTTTTTCTTTAAAAATTTTTTTTCCTTTTTCTAAAGAAAAAGATTTTCAGAAATTTTTTTTCTTTAGAAAATTTTTTTTCCCTTTTTCTAAAGAAAAAGATTTTCAGAAATTTTTTTTCTTTAGAAAATTTTTTTTCCCTTTTTCTAAAGAAAAAGATTTTCAGAAAATCTTTTTCCTTAGAATTTTTTTTTTTTTCTGAAGAAAAAGATTTCTTTAGAAATTTATTTGTATAGAATGTTTTATATGTAACTTCTTCCTTATCTCTATTAGGGTTTTACTAGATTATTTGTATGTGAATTCTTAGATTCAAATTTAATGGTGCTGATTGACTTATTTCAACATTTATATAGGTAATGAGCTTCTCTCAGACTTGTTTCCATGCAAGGAGCTTGAGAATGGTATCCTCTGGGAAGTTGAAGGAAAGGTGAGCTTGATTTTATCTATCTTATAGAAAGAGAGTTTGTATTGAGAAATCTTTTTCTTAAGAAACAAAAATATATATATATTTCTAAAGAAAAAGATTTTCTGAAAATCTTTTTCTTCAGAAAACGGAAAAAAATTTCTAAAGAAAAAGATTTCCTGAAATCGTTTTCTTCAGAAAAAGAAAAAAAATTCTAAAGAAAACAATTTTCTGAAAATCTTTTCCTTTAGAAAACGGGGAAAAACTTTTCTAAATAAAAAGATTTTCTCAATATCTTTTTCTTCAGAAAAAGGAAAAAAAAATTTCTAAAGAAAAAGATTTCCTGAAAATCTTCTTCAGAAAAAGGAAAAAAAAAATTTCTAAAGGAAAATATTTCCTGAAAAAAATTTTCTTCGTTGAATGACCGTTAATTTGCCCTAATTTCCGTCAATTAGACTAAAACTGATACAAAAGTAATTCATTGTGGACTACATTTGATACTTACTAAAGATTTGGACTAGATTTGATACATATGCAAAGATTGTGGACTATTATTGATGTTTTTCCAATTCTTTACATAATAATTCTCCCCGCACCTCCCCCCCAACCCCCTCCCCCAAAAAAGAATAAACAAGTGTAGCGATATAAGCTTACAATCGTGAAATAAGGGACAAACTAGACATTATAAATTATAATGATGTATATAAAAAAAATAAAAGTTTAGAAAGGTATATGCAACACATTTTATTAAAGAGTTTGTATTTTCAAATTCATAACAAAAATGTTTATAAGCGTAGGAACATAATAATTTAAGAAAGATTATGAGATTTAAAAATACATGAAATTATTGAATTAATTATGTTTTTCAATCTTTTTTTTTTTTTTTTGGTAACAGCCGATTAAGTAGTTGGGGGGTTTGGAGACCCTTTATTAAAAATCAAAGGTAATATGCCTAAAAATATTCTAAGGGGGGGGGGGGGGGGGGGTAATGCGCCTTAGGTTAGAGATACAAAATGCGAGAATGCAGATGCAGCTAACATAAGTATAAACACAATTAAATAACTCTTATCCCCTTAGATAGGGGATGCACCTAGCATTTAAGACAACCAGACCCCTCACCCTCCGTGGGAGGGTGGAGTGGAAAAAGAACTTTGTGAAACCAGTTAAGCTGGAGGTTTGAGCCAGACTATCTGCCACAGCATTGCCTTCACGGTAAAGGTGTGTAATGGACCCATAAGTATGCCTTAATGCAAAGATTCCGGCCAAAGTGGAGGCCGACCACCAAGGGTCATCCCCTCTCCAGACTGCCATCATCAAAACTGTAGAATTCGTCTCCACGTCTTCCTGGTGTAGGCCTAGCCTATCACATATACAAAGGCCAATGAGAAGAGCATGTGCTTCTACCTGAAAGCTCGTGAGAACTCCAAGGGAAGCTCCAACTGCAAAAACCACCCTGCTATACGAATCCCGTAGGACAGCACCTGCTCCCGCGAGCCTCGGGTTCCCTCGGGAAGAACCATCCACATTTAACTTAAAATGGCCAGCAGAAGGCGGACTCTAGCAAACAAATCGTGGCTCTTTCCATTTTTGATAGGCCCATTGAGGAAGGACCATGCCCTCCAAAAAAGCTGCGGATGGGCGAAAAGGTGGAGGCTTTAAAGATAGTAGATCGTAGATGGACTTGCTGACCATCCTCGACACGCGGGCCGCACCCATGAATTTCTCCTCATGAACTGCCTGGCAGTGAGCCTTCCAGATCTCCCAACTAACTACCACTAGCACAATAACAGAGACCAAGACAGGGAGACGAGCAACTTCGAAGTCCTCTCTAAGCCAATAGAAATCCAAAACATCCCACAAGTCTGTTATAGCCAAAAGAGCGACTCACGGGCAGTCCCCTATGTGCGCCCATATCTCCCAGGCGAAATGACACTCGAAAAACACGTGCAAGAAAGAACTCTCTGAACAACAAAAAGAGCACTTGGACACCAAACAAAATCCAAGACACCGGAGTGCATCATCAATGGGAAAGAGGCCATTCAACAGTCACCACATAAAAACAGAGAGCTTGAGTGGTAATGGGGAGGCCCATAAATCCAAAACCACCACAGTCGCCTTTTTCTGGACCACTCCTTAAGCTGATTTAATGGTGAAAATTCCCTTTTCCTCTGGCTTCCATATCATCCTATTTGATCAGTCCTCAAAATAAAGGGGAAACCCCTCAATGAATTCCCATAACTCATTTGAAAAAAGGTCCTGCATACCTGTCCGCAATAGGTCTCGAGTATCCCAAAAATGACGCAGCGTAAGGAATGGGTCTTCAATCTCTTCTGGCTCCATAAAAGCTGAGAGTAACCTCCTGCCAGTCCAATTGGAAGACCAAAAAAGAGAAGACCCATCCCCCATAAGTATCCTTGCATGTTCATCCATAATATCCTCCACCTCCTCCATACGCTTCCATACCTGAGAAGTCCGGGCTGACTTGTGTAGACTCCTCATATATGAAACCCAAAGGACCTCTGTGCTGTGAAATTTCCACCAAAGTTTGCAGGAGAAAGCTGTGATAACATCCTCCAAGCTGTGAACCCCCAGGCCGTTCTCGTCAACCGGATAAGTAACCCTGCTCCATGATCTCCAATGCCTTTTCAGCTGCCCTTCTCGGGACCCCAGAAGAAGGACGAGAATATAGCTTCAATTTTGGCCACCACATCTCTTGGGGGGCTTAAGAGTTGCCCAGTAATGAAGAGACATAGTTGACAGTACGTGTCTGATTAAGAGCAGCCTACCCCCCATGCGAGAGGAATTTGCCTTGCCACCTGCCAGACGAGTATTAATTTTATCTACCATAGGCATAGGCTGGAAAAGGGCTTTGGTGCATCTCCCCTAGCTAACTGGACAACCTAGGTACATAAACGGAAAGGTCCCTGCCCTCATCCCCATCATCTGCCTTATCAGGGCTTCATTTGATTGCACCCTCTTAGGAAGGTAGAAGGAGCATTTAGGCAAGCTAACCTTTTGGCCTGTAGCCCCTTCGTACAGCCGTAGGAATTCCATAAACCCCTGCATAGACTCCCTGCTTGCATTCAGAAAGACCAACAAATCATCTGCAAAATTCAAATGTGAAACTTGAGGGGTCCCCCTTGGTGTAGAGAAAGGTTTAAGAGTTCCCCTCTCAATGCGAGTTTTTATACCTCTCGAAAAAGCCTCTCCCACTAAAATGAAAAGAAATGGTGATAAGGGATCACCTTGCTTAATTCCCCAGGTAGCCTGAAAAAACACTTGCGGCTCACCATTAATTAAGACAGAAAACCAAGCTGCGCGAAGATTCCCGAGGATCAATTGCACGAAGCTAGAGGGGAAACCCATATTTAGTAATAATCTCTCCAAGAACACCCATGATATTCGACCGAAAGCCTTGACCATATCCAGCTTAAAGATGATTATTTTTTTCAATCTTAACTTTGCTTTTAATTATTACAATTTTTTGGTGGGATTATTATTCATACACTTCTAAATTTTATACTATGCTGATTGTGCTTTTGAAAAGATGACGTGGGCAATTTCCTCCACCAAACCTAAATGTGGCTTTGTTACCGACAAAAATATAATATGGGCCAAGTTTAGTTATTAAAGATAAACAATTTCAAATTAAGAAATGAAAGTATGATATATATGAGACACAGTTTAACGGATAAGATGAACAAAATTATTTTTTATAATTAATGAACTTATGATGGATAAGATGTGAAGTGTACATGAACAGTAGTTATCTTGTGAATCGCGAAAACCAATTAGAAATTTAGAACTGTAGTTTTCACATAGCGTGAGAATAGGTGACTTCATAAATTAATGTTCCTCACTGAACTGTGAACCCTTTTACCAAAAAAATAAAACTGTGAACCCATGATTCTACGCATTCCATTTATTTCCACTGCCATTTTATCTTCACGAGGTAGGCTTGTGGAAGTAAAGAAAACCAGACGGACCCGGCCGGGTGCACCGGACACTGGTTGATGGTCCCATCCATTTTTAAAGGCAGAATTGATTAGTGAAAAAATGAGTAAACTTCATATTTGGTCCTTTATATATGACTTGATAATTTTTTTGGTCCCTTAAATTTTAAAACGATCTTTTTGATCCTTTATTTTTATTTCTCGAACTATTTGGTCCCCTATATTTCAGAACGATCTTTTTGGTCATTTACTTTTATGTTTCAAACTATTTGGTCCATTGGTTGTTTAACCTAGCGGAAAACGTTAATATTACTCGCACTCCCGCCCAAACAACTCCGAAAGAAGAAAATCAACCTAATTAAAAAAATTATTGGGATGTTAAAAATAATGCTATGACAAGTTTACCCTTCGCTAACGGAGTCTTGTGAGCGAAAGTAAGAGTGATATTAACATTTTTTCGTTGCCAAGGGACCAAATAATTCAAAAAATAAATGTAAGGGACCAAAAAGATCGTTCTTAAATGTACGGGACCAAAAAGATCATTTTAAAATACAAGGGACAAAAAAATTTATTATGACATATGTAAGAAACCAAATGTGGAGTTTACTCGTAAAAAAATTGGTCAATCTTAGTCCCAATTTGATTGACCTGAAGTTGAACCGTTCTGGTTCCAATCTTTTAATTTTTTGATCATTACTTTGAATTCAATACTTTAAAGCTTAATAACTCATATATTTTTACTTTTTTTAATTTTTTTTTAATCCTTAGATCCCCAAAAATCGAACATGATTTCGAGATTACAAAGTCATTCCCTTATCACCGGCCCCCACTCATATATTTTTACTTTTGATACTAATAACATATTTATAATTAAAATTCATTTATATGTCATATTGGTGTCATTCAATTTTTTGAACCAATTCGACCAGTTTAATCTAGTGACCTATTAATAAACTGTTACATATTCTGTTCGTATCTGGTTTTTGAATTCAGAACATTGAAAATCATCACCTCTATTCTAATACGTCCCATTTAACAACCATGATAATAGTTTGTTTTTTTGGGGTTCTTAGGGTAGAAAAGAACCAAAATTAGTTTAAATTCTCTGAATTAATTGAGGTCGTTTTCTAGAACTATGACTTCAAATAAAAGCTTGTATATTCCATCGCATTCACATATTCACAAAACATGATAGGCCTACATTACGTATTAAATTCAAAACCAAATATTCTGTCTCCAAGCCTAACCCTTTCCAATTGAATTCAATAAACAAATGTATGGCTGTCATTTTCTACAGCGACCCTACAATTCATAAATGCATGATTTCACATGCAATTGTGTAAATTCTACTCATCCTCCCATGGAACATCACATGGATTACAGAAAGGAAACAAACAATACATAGCATCCAAAATATATTTAGTCCAAATGTTAAACTAAAATTGTTTAATTTTAAAACGATTACATAATTTATTATAACTTTCAAGGTACAATACATAAAATAGCTAATTTATCATTATTTTGTACCATTTATGTTCTTACTTTTTATATGTGAATTAGTTATGAATTACACGTTGATGTGCATAAAATTGAAATCCCCATTGGGCCTAGCCCAGTTAATTAAAAACTAAGAAACAGTAAAAGATAGAGAAGCCCAGATCCATGTTCAGGTCAGAAAGATCACACAAAACGAGTCTCTGTTACAAATTTAGGTCGGTCATATAATCTTATATTGGTCATGAACTGAAGAAGAAAGCTCACTAAAGTTTAGGTCGGAATAAACTAATCTTAGATTGGTAAACCTTATAGCTCAGATCGGCATGATTATGTCAGTATTACTCAAGAATCCCAGGTCGGTAAAAACTTAATGAAGTTAGATTGGTCAATTGTTAACTCATCTCTATTTAGGTCGGTAATGTAAGATTAGATCGGTTAAACCGACCTGAAAATAAAGATAATAATATATCATGGTAGGACCATTATATTAGTATGTACAGAGCAATTATGACAGTGGAGCCGAAAGCTAAAGCCAGTTTTCCCGGAAAGGCAAAAAACATCATTACACAAGGAATAAGTGGGAGCGTATGTCTCCATTACTTAACAGAACTATCAAGAATAAGTTTATAAATACTCAGGCACAAGCCTCATTCAGGGAGGTTCGAATAAGCAATTTCTAGCATTTCTTAAAGCTGTTCTCTCATTTACAATTACTAAAAACATTCTTGTTCCATATTGTTTATTCTCTTTCATATTACTGACTTGATCGTCGGAGCCTATACAGGGGGGAAAGCCCCGCTCCTTTTCTGAATTAATCATCAATTGGTGAACGGAGCAGTGCAAAATCATCAAGCTTCATCATATTGGCCAAGCTCAGCAACTTAGATCACATAATCCATCTCAATTTCGTTCATTCCCTTCACAGCACAACTTCATACAAATTGGGTTATTGTTCATTACAAACGTCTATTGGGCCGTGAAGAAGCATCGTTTCCTTCGTTGCAATTTTTGCGTCACATCACACGTTATTATATTAATAAGAGGTATAAAGAGTAAATAAATTAAAAATAGACTATTATGTTAAAATATATTTATTTATTTTTCAGAAAGTAAACTCTTATAATAGAAAATATATAATACATTATTTGAATGATTAATAATGCATATTATTGGTCACAGATAGGACGAAACTTTATTCTAAACAAAGAGATTTGATAATTGTTTCTTGTAAAATCATAACTCATACATTTTGGATTCTTATAATTTTACATGGCTATTTTACATAGATCATTGCCTTTGTCCTCCACATTCGACAATAGATGATCATCACAAGTAGTAATTACTAGAAGAAAAAAAAAAAACGAGAAAACAGAAAGAAGTGCAAAAAGCCAAATTCTTGAAGACTTATCTATGCAATAATATGGATGGATGCCCGGCCGCCCCAACTCATATTGATGCCCCTTTCCGCTATATAACAAAAACTAAATTAAACTAACAGTGGTTGGATTATTCAGCGGCGGTAGTTGATCAACTTGTATGGCCTTGAAGATCTTGGAAGAAAAACGATAGATTCCGAAACCGCACAAGTCCTTCTGCAAGAAGCATACATATTTACGAACCCAAAACGATCGCTCAATCTACCTTTTGCTGCAACTTTTGATGACCCTTTCCAGTATTTTCCACGATCATCCTTGGAGCATTCCACTAACGCTACGAAAAATGGATCTGTTCTTGGTGAAATATTCCTAGTAGTCTCCGTGACTATGGCTTCTTTGCTGCTCTTTCTGAAGGAAGAATTATTGCTTGAGGAGTTCCCAGCTGGCGGGAGTGGGAGAAGACTTAGAGTAGTGCTACTCGGTAATTCTTCCTTTCTCGGACCTTGATCGGTTTTGGGTTTTCCCGGAATTCTTTCCCAAGAAAACGGTACGCCGGAAAATCTTGTCACCGGGGTTCTACATGGGCTAAACGGCGAATCATCTAGAAAAGAGAATGACGCATTCGAGGATGAGTTCGAGGAGAACGATGGCGACGACGACAGCGATGAATTCCGGCGGAAAGACCGCCCGAAATGCGGTGTGGAAAATGGGGTGGCGTCGCCGTGATCGGAGGGTTCAATTTGGGCACTGGGAGTGGGAGCCATTGCTCTCTGCTTTTGAAGGAGTAGAGAAGATAGAGTACTTTGCTAGTAGTTCTTTGTTTCTTAGTCCCTTTTACTAAAAGTCTTTGTGCTCTAGCTATATAGATATGTCATTCATTTTTGTCCTTTTTTAATAGATCTCGTTTCTACGTTGGTGGATGAAAACGTGTGGCAACAAAGTTGAGAGGAGAAAGAAATAATTAAGAAAAGAAACGACCCCAGAAAATGAAGGATGAAGAGGACAGAGGAGGCATCACAGAGGAAATAATAATGGGTTGAAGTTGAAGTCTTAATTAGGTGTGATGTTTGTACAGCACAGATTTTTTTTTATTTTTTTAGGGAAGTAGGTAATTTTGTTTTGTACAAGCCCACTACCATACAGCGAAGTGAGTCTATTTTCTATTTTGGGGGAACAAATTATAAATTGAACATAGTTATTTTGATTTCAGTTTCGTGTTAATTCAGATTTATAAATAAAGTTAGGAGCTATTATCCTTTGAAACGAGTTTATATATGTGATTAACACGCATGATTCAGATTTATAAATAAAGTTAGGAGCTATTATCCTGTGAAACGAGTTTATATATGTGATTAACACGCATGATTCAGATTTTTTATTTTTTACTTTTTTTTTTTATTAACTACAATATCGAGTATCACTGTTTGGTTTAAGAGTTACACAAAGAAATTTGACAAATATCACATGTGATACTTACGAGTATCACTTTTGGCTCGGGAATAACAGTTTCAAACATGATATACTACAACAGTAAAAACGTTAAACTTTATGAGTATCGCTCACGTGTTACTTACGGGTATCACTTTTGGTTCAAGAGTAATATTGTACAAGTATCACAATAGTATAACTGTCAAATGTAACGAGGATCACTCGTGTTATAACTAACAGAGATCAAGAGTAACATTGTATAAATGTCACAATAGTAACGCTATTAAACTTAACAAGTATCACCCACGTTATCAGGGGTATCATTTTTGGTTCAATAATACACTTTCAAACTTAACTACCACTATTACAAAATGCCACAAAGACAACCAACTTTAGCCACCGAGTGCATATTAACTGGTGGCTTTCACAAAACGCTGTATATATAGCCACCGGTGGCTTTTCGCTAAAATTAGTAACAAAGCCACTGGTTATCCTTAAACCGGTGACTTTATTGGATATAACCACTGGTTTAAGAAAACTCGGTGGCTTCATTGGATATTGCCACCAGTTTAAGAAAACCAGGTGGCTTCATTGGATATTGCCACCAGTTTAAGAAAACCCGGTGGCTTTGTTGTTTAAGTGCGAACAAAGCCACCGGATTTTTGATGAACCGGTGGGTATACAGAAGCTTTTTCGGCAAAGTCACATGTTCATCAAAAATCCGGTAGCTTTGTCACTCTTATAATATTTGAGAACGCGAGGGTATCAGTCTTTGATAACGTGAGGGTATCAGTCCGAAACACGATCTCAATGGATGAATGCGATCGTCTTATTTTTCTTCGACTTGGTTGTTAATTGCGTTTGCCGGCAGCTTGTAGAATTTGTAGAATAATTAAATGATATTGCAAACCGTGGTGGAAGATTGACATGGACATGCCATGGCCCCATACATTTTTATTTATTTTTTATTAGATACATATAATTAGTTTTTTAATTACTCATATAATTACATTTCTGTTTTGAAATCTCGTAATTACTTATTCAATTATTCCTTATTTGATTCAATCCAAACTCCTAATGCTTCGTTAATTCCTTTTTCTTTTCTTTCTTTTGAAATCTCCTAATTATTATTTAATTATTCCTTATTTGATTCAATCCAAACATTTTGAGACTCATATTTTCTTTCTAACTCAACACGCATCCGTAACTAGTTTTCCCTTTTTATTTTTGGTTTTTAAGCTTTAGCTGTTCTTGCAATAGTTTAGTTTCCTTTTTTTTCTTTTTTTTTGTTCAGCCGTTGCCCTCCCCTTGCTTTTGTTTTTGTTTTTTTTTTTTTTAATCTTTTCACAATTTTTTGGTTTTACTTTTATATAATTTGGCATACTAGAAGGTAATCACACGTCTACCCAAGAATCAATCAAGTGCAGCAAGCAAAATGAAAGATGAATTTCTGGCTGATAATTTGGTTGTCCACATCGAGAGAGATGTTGCTGAACATTTTGATTATGAATTTATTTGAGATTTTTTAAACTATTTGAAAGAATGCCGAGCAGCACTTTAGTGCAAGTACTTTTTTATTTCTTTAAACTCGATTTAATTAGTTTAATACATTATTTGATATGGTTTTCTGTTTTTGAGTTCTTATCACTTGCAGTGTTTATTCGGGTTTTGCTCAGCCGCTCAAGTCTCTTCTGGTGATCTTCTTAGGCTCCTTTAGTTCTGTCGTATTCGTACCATTTTAGACTTCGTCCGATTACGTAGTGCAGGAGGATGTATAGAACAGAGAAGATTGATGGAGCTGCCGTAAGCAGGGGATAGAGCCTCGAATGGGAAGGTTAGTACTACTGCTCAATTTTAGGCTTTTCCTTTTATCTCATACTGGAGTTATTCATGGTTATTGTGTTTAAATCGATTTATAAATAGTCTGATTTTATAAGTCTAGTTCAGTCCAACTTTTTTTTTATATGTTATTCCTTTTTTCCCACGTATAACTCATACTGCATTTTTTTTCCATGTTCGGAATTAAAATAAAAACATACTCAATGTGACCAGTGACCAGCGTTTAAAAAGGGGTCCGAGCTACCGTTTTACTGATGAATCAATGGTTTTTAATTATTTTTTCCCTCAAAATAATGCGTATTTAAGCCACCCGTTCTTTTTCCGAAAAGCCACCACGGTTCAAAAGTACATGGTTATTCCCTTTTTTGTGAGACTAAAAACTGACTTATGACACAAACCGGTGGCTTTGTTTTATATTTTTCCCACACAAAGCCACCGGATATACCTCTAACCCGGTGGCTTTGTTTTTAACTTTCCAAAGCAAAGCCACAGGTTATACCTCTAACCGATGGCTATGTTTTATATTTTTTCGCAACAAAGCCAGTAGACATCCACCTAGTGGCTTTGTTTCCCGTGTTTTGGTAAAGCCACCGATTTTTTAAGCCGGTGGTATTTACCTCACAAAGCCACCCCTCGTATAGCCACCGGGGGAAAATTGTGAACATGTGGTGGCTTTGTGCGTACGGACTTGATAGCTTTTAACAATTTTGTAGTAGCGTACAAGTATCACCTTCTTTACTTACTCATATGGCTCTTGGTTCAAAAGTACAATCTCAAACATACAAATATCACATGATCATTTTTTTGTTCAAGAAGAACACTCCCAAATTTGAAGAGTATTATATGTATCGCAAGAGTGTCAATTAGATTCGTCACTAAATTTACATGTGTATCATTTGCTCTGTCGAACCAGTTTTACATAAATATTTACGATAAAGCTATACTGTTATTTAAGTGTTTTTTTTTTTTTTAAATGGATAGAAGGTTAAATTTGATCTTATGACTAAGTATATATATATATATATATATATGAAAAACTATATTTCCTTTAAGGGACCATTCAACCATTGAATTTGGCCTATGGAATTGAATATGCAATTGTATTTTCCATATTTAATTTATACAAGGCCAAATTCAAGGGCTGAATGGTTCCTTTGAAGGGACTATAGTCTCACCCTATATATATAAGGAAAAAAAAAATTGACTATGTTGATCTCATGTTCATTAATAAATATAATACAAAACCTTTTCGTTCTTCTCTCTACATTCTACTTTTTTCTCCCTTAAACTATGATCTTAATGGTATCAGTAAAATCAGAAATGTTTGTCCTTGAAGATTGCCACCAACATCCACAATTTTTCACGATAGAAGATTGTCGCCTACAACTACAAGCCGCCTACATCGCAAACCTTCGAGGGTAGAAGATTGTCCACGGACATGTTTTGAAAGGGATGAATTCATTTTCTGATCACCATACTTTGCAAATGTTCAGCTTTTGATCACCATATTTAAAAATCCTATACATAGTCATCATACTTTCATTTTTGCATTTTCTAGGTCACTCCGTCAAATTTCTCCGTTAACCACTAACGGAAACCACTTTTTTGACCCAATAATTTGACAAAAATCTTTTAATATAACTAATGAATCTGCAATTTTATATTATATTAACTTTTAGCAACAAAAATAATGTCGCTAAAACACATCAAAGAAAATCCCATTTCTTCATCTTCTCCGATCAAAATTAATTCCACAGTTTAAACAACATTGATTCATAGATATTGTATTAAAACTTGAACTCATTAACACCCACTGATCTTGAATTGTAATCAAAAGTCAAGAAACATTCAACATAACCCAATGGGTGGAGAAAAAGAATAAGGCATATAAATTAGCGAACAACTTATGCAACCACAAAAAGAAGAAGCCTAGAAAAGATGGGTACTGCTTGATGGATGAACCGATAAAGAAACATAAAAAATAGGAAGAGAAAAATAGGATTGCAGTTAATTTATTCCTTGGAATCTAAGAATGGAGTAAAACTCTGCCACCGTCTACAATGTTCTCAAATCCCTAAAACTTCCAATTGGGTTTTCCCCAAAGGGTTCTCAGTGAACCCCACCTTTTGCTGGTTCCATTTTTAGGTAGCCATTTCTCCCTGCAACACCAAATTCAAGATCCAAGTCAATTACAATGCGACGAAGACCGAGTGTAGACAGGTTCACGACTGACGGGCAAGTGTAATCCGGGATGGGGGTGGTCGGAAGAGGAGGAATGTAAGAGAGAGAGAGAGAGAGAGAGAGAGAGAGAGAGAAGGGGGCTGGGGTGGAGGATGAAAAAGGTGGAGCCGAGCCAATGAGAATGCCGACGAGTATGAAGAGGAGCCTCCAGGAGAATATAATTGAGAGATCTGAGAAGGGATTTAGGGGAATACATAGGAGTTTGGATGGTGGCCATCTCTTCGTCTCGCTTGTGATTCGAGCTGGGTTGCTTGTGTAATTATTTCATGGGCGCCTGTTCTGACACAAACCATCTGCTTTTTCTTTATGAAAACTAAGAGGTGAGGAAGATGAACTTATCATTTGGACAAAAATACCCTTAAAAAAATGGTTCTGTTGAGCACTTAACGGAGGAGTTTAACAGAGTAAAAAAATACAAAAAATGAAAGTATGGTGGCTGCGTATATGATTTTCAAAGTATGGTAACCAAAAGCTGAGCAGTTACAAAATATGGTGACCAAAAAATGAATTCACCCTTTCGAAAAAGATGAACAAACTGAAATTCCCCCTCATTGACAGAGTACGAATTAAAGTAACGCTTTCCCTAACATGTCTAATTTCATCCTTGCGAATAAAGATGATCAAAGGCAGGAGAAATGATATTGTCACTTTTTGGTTCAACAAGTCTTAAATTATTGCCGACGCTAGAATTGACTAGTCATTTTACTTTTATTTGGTTAGGATCGATGTTAAAATTTAGTATACTAAAATTATGTAATAGTGGGTTAGTTGTCACAATATATTGACTTAATGTTAGGATTTCTGTTAAAAGATATTAGCCTAAATAACATTAAACTAGGATTCCATAAGTTATGAATAAAATTACAAAAGCTTTCCTCTCCACATAAAATAGAAAAAACTTGACTATGCTTATAATATAGTTGGATACCTAACATTTTTTTTAAATTTTATTTTATATCACTGACTTTAGAATACATCACTATAATTCTAAAATTGATTATTTGTAATTTATATTGAATTATTTAACTTAACATGGTAGATAACGCAACATACTAGTATACTACTTAAAAGACAACACTTCATTGTTGTGGACACCACATTCGAAAATAGTCTTTTGTTCTTAAATAACTTACCTAGAGACACAAAAATATTCAAATACTGACTATATGCAATTTACATGGGAAAAACTTAAAATACTACAAAACATGATATACTTGAGTACTATATCATAAAAACCACTTTATTATTTAATCATCATATTGAAAAATAGTCCCTTGAGTTCTGACAATAATTTACTTCAAAATGCACAATTTTTTTTATTTTATAAATCCATACTTGTATTATTAAGAAACATTAACCGATACATTAGAGAGTCTTCCACGGGCATTTAGTGCTTCCTGCACTACTATACTATCAACCTTTCTAAACTATGTTTCCATAAACTTTCACATACCTGCTAATGTCTTGTAATATCTCCTGTACGTTCTTGTGGGCTCCCTCTTCGCAATCGAGTTGTCTTATTAACTCAAATGTACAAATCTTGACAATAATGGTTTGCGCTTATAAACATATAGCATGTTCTTATTTTTGCGTCACTTTTTCTGTTAGTATGAGTAGTATGATTTGCTTCTACCATGCTACTCCCTACCATTGCACTATGATCATAGGTGTGATAATAATTGGATTTGGCTTTGAATTTCCTATTCAAGTAATATATATTGATATATTGAATTTGGTCCATTCCTTTTAGTCCTTGTAGGTTCAATTAAAATTTATACTTATGTTATATTATTAATATTTTATTATTTATTCCTATATTCTTAAAACTAAGAATTTGCCCCCTATTTTTTTAAAATTAACATTTTTACGATTTGACCATAGGTCAAAGGGGTCAAAGTAGGAATTTTAAAAATATGAAAAGTTAAACAGTAAATGTTGATAACACATGAATAAAATATTATTTGAGCATTATTTTTTTATTCATTAAAAAATTCTTATAGATTTTTTAAAATAAGGTCATCGATCCCAACATATAGAATTTGGTGGTGGGGTGGGGAGAAAGATATGGGAAGACAAGAGGGAGAATATTGTTTTGTATTCTCATTCATAACCAATCTTATGTGGTGGGGTGAGGGTGGGAGTGGGGATGGGGAGAAAGATAAGGGAAGACGAGGAAGAATATTGTTTTGTATTCTCATTCATAACCAATCTCATGTACAAATTAGCGAGTAAGTCCTGACACTACTTAAACTAATTAACATATAAAAGTAACTACATCATTTATCCCATCTTTAAGGATCATTGTCCGAAAGAATGAAATCAAGGTAGGATTTGGCAGGCGTCACTTCAATTCGAGACATGGCTATCGAGGTATCTTCTATCCCAAAGAATTGCCTAGTATCTTCTATCCCAAAGATTTGTTGTTATTGGTGGCAATCTTCGATCCCAAAGATTTAAGGTGTTGGCGATCGATAATCTTCCATCCCAAATATTTGCATGTGTTTTTATCCAAAAATTTGAAGGTCAATGGGCAATATTCTTTGATCCCATAATAGAAGAACTCTTGAATTTTAGGCAATAGTTAAAATGAGAAAGTGTAAGGCAAGAAAAACATAATGAAAGAGAAATTATAAGAAGGATGAAATGAAGGAAAAAGCAAGAAGAAGAGTGAGTGGATTTCATAACGCCGTGAAATACTCACAGGGACTAGAATCATGTTCTAATACATATAAACTTTGGGGAGAATAAAGATAAGATAAGATAACACAAGACAAGAGAAAAAGGTAGAATATTGTTCTGCATTTTCATTCATAACCATTTTTACCTACAGATTAATTATTTATAATTAAATAAAATACTAACAAAATCAATAGAAGTCCTATAATTTAGGAGCACTAAGCCAGTAATTACTATCGCTGCCCTAACTAACTAAGAAGGAGTAATATGAAAAATTAATTACATCATATTATGGCAGAAGTATGTTCTGAAATCTGTTGCAAAATATTTTGATATTTTATTTAGATATCAAAGTTTAGGAGCAGCACTAACCTATACTGCAAATATTATATCTTATACTACTGAATATGAAGTTGACATATACCTTTTGTGGTTCTCGGCTGGCTCACGTTGATCTGTGATACGGCCCAACAGACATAGGAGAAGCAAACCTAGTTAATAACCGCTTCAGTCCAATTCCTTGAGTTTAGGATGCCAAGATTGACATGCTTTATTTTTTGATATTCTTTGCTGATTATGTTGCTTACTTCTTTCTATTGAGAATAGGCAAATCTATCTACAATAGGTTGTAAAACTCCAGCATATAAATTGGGTTGCTGAATCATGAATAAAACATTCATTCAATTTCTAGAATTAATATTTCCCTTCTTCCTTAGCTTTTTTTCTCAGTCCAGAGGTTGGTCATAAAGTGGTTTCAAAGAAGTTCGATCCCATGGACACCCACCAGAAAACCAACATCAATTTAAGAAATGAAGTTACTAAGATTCTTGTTTGCCATGAATCAAACTTTCATCACATAAAATAGTTCCCTACAAGCTATCCTTACCTAATTAGATGCCATAAGCCTCCACCACGATCATGAAGAAAACCCCTTCACCTCTAGCTCCCCTGATTCTCCGATGAAAACTCCACTTGCTAGATTTGTAGAAGTGAGCAATACTTTGTCTAACGCGGTACCACCAATGATAAGAAAATTCCACTTGCCTCCTTTCATCTTGACTGCGTGGTGCTATAGGGCCAACAATGGATAAAGAAACAAAAAACTCCTCTTACTTGGCCGGAATTTACAAAGGCCTTGCTCGAGCGATTCAGACCCACGGAGTACGAGGACCCATCCCAAGCTTTATCCCACGTCAAACAGACATCAACAATCAAAATTTACCAGGAAAATTTCAAAAGCTTTCCAACCAAGTGGATGACTTATCAGAGCTTTACCTTGTCAACTACTTGGTGGTCTCATTGAGGAAAACTGCAAATCCAGTAGAAAACCCCCCTCCCCCCCTCCCCCACCACACTAATACTCAAACAGACCCACTACCACCACCAGTCCCACTCAACCAAACACCACCACCAGCACCACTCCCACTCAACCAAACACCACCACTACAACCACCACCTTCGTGCTGAGTCTCCTTGGTCCTGATCAACCTTCCCGCCCACCCCTTTCTCCTAACCCTAACCCAAAGGGCTGATCGGGCAAATTGATAACTTGCCTTGTGAAGGGTAAAATACCCTAAAGAAGCCCAAATAGATAAAATTATTTCGCTAACAACCATATTTTGTGTAAATCAGAAAATCCCAAGAGTCAAGACGAAAGTAGCAAAACAAGTACTAAAATGAGAACAAAATGCCAACTACGAGTCACGCCACTTAAGTTAGAAAAGAATCGCTGGAATACTCAGGCAAACAAGCTCACTTGCCTCAACGCAGCTACAACTTGCCTTTCTGATGGAAGTCGTGTATAGAAGGAAAGAAGAAATCCATACTCGGATCCACTTCCTCTATTCTTTTGGCGCAAGTAAATTTATTATGGCAACAAGGATTCCATTTCAATATCCCCGAAGATTGTAGATTTCATTTCCATATTTATGGAGATCACAGATCCCACTTCCTAATTTACGAAGATTGACGATTCGTTTTTAAAGGGACGAAGTTCCCTTATTTCTTTAGTTCCTTTATTTCTCAAACATCTTTTATTCCTTAATTACGATTCTTACCAAGTAAGAACCTAGATATTTTCCCATAAATCTAAGGGTTCCGCATCAATTTAGAGATCACCCATTCATTACATTTTAGCAAAAAAATGAATTCTAGTTAGAGTAGCAATAGAATTTCTTCCAAGGAATTCTTAGTAGTTTTGTTAAACTATTCGCACCAGCTTGCCTAGGCAACGTCTATTATAGTGTTAAATATTTCTTACTCCTTTCCATAATATAATGATGTTGTTCTTATATATGGATCGTAACTAAACTCTATAAATTCCGCTGCGGGATCTAAGATATATGTATGTTCAGTATGTGAGATCTAATGACCCTAATATTTTGCTTGCCTTTAACCCTTTGTTTATCGCTATTTTAGCAGTTCATGTTTTTAGATGCTTAAGTATAATGCAGTGCACAAAATTATTCTATGTAACTAATCTATGGCCTATTAGGGGATCAGCTGACTTGGTAACAATACATTGTTGGGTTAATTTGTAGTACACTCAGCAAATACGCTTACAGGGGTAAACAAACTGGGGTTTTATTATCTGTCGTTGGTAGATTAATTTGCTTGCTTTATGCTCTTCTATTTCCTCATGTTGTTGAATATTTGAACTTTGCTTATTTGCGGAATAACTCGGGATAAAGGGCTAATATTTGGTTAAGTATATTCACTACAACCAAGACTACGAAAAATTAAGGAAGAACCAGTGATCGGAAGGATCCTGTGAACTATAACTAAGTGGATAACATTACAATAAAAGAAACTATCTTTGAATATGTGATTTGTTGAAAACACATACATACTTAACATCATTGGCGGAATTGCTTCAAACCTAGCAGGATCAACATTCATTTGTTATTTGTGACCATTCATTATTCAATTGCCCAAGTTCTTATTTATCATAACCAATTCACTTTCATTGTCACTTTACGCAAAAATATTGGTCACATTGTTCCCTGAGGATTCGATACTCACTCACCACTATGCTATCCAAAAGAGTAGCTTGGGAGAGATTCTTTCTGCCCCCCTCGTGACAGGCATGTCGAAGTCCTTTTACCACAAGAGGCCCCTGCACGCAAAGAGAAGAATATCTATTACAATTGCGATGAGAAATACATCGTCAGATGTATATCGTTGTAGTCGGTCATAGTTGTTTATGATTATCGATGGACCAGACGCCGAGGTGGATGATTTACCCAATATGGAGCTCAAACTTGCCGGAGATTCCATTTCGAAGGTTTCACTTCCCTCAATCCCAGGCTCTGACCACCCCCTGAACCCACGCGTCCATGAAAAAATTGGCAACTCCCCTGTCACGGTTCTCATTGACGGAGGAAGTACGAACAACTTCGTTGACAAGGCGATTGTGAACAAATTGGGCATCTCAATTCAGAAGAAACAATTTTGGGTGATGATAGCCAATGGAGACCAGATCGATTGCTTGGGCCTTTGTCCTAATTTAACCATCTAGGTTAAAGGAGCGGTGGTAACATTAAGTCTCTATGTCCTTCTGGTCGCGGTCTACCAACTAGTTTATAGTGTACAACGGCTATAAACATAGGGCCCAATTGAGACGGACTACAGCCAACTCACAATGGCCTATGAAATTGATGAAAGAAAACACATTCTCATTGGGCTTCGGCCCGAATGATGAGCTCTGTCTAAAAAAGACATTCACTATTCAAATAGTCTTAGTTTTTATTTTTTAACTTTTTATCTCTATTAGCCAAATAACCTCAACCCCAGAACCCGCACAAAATTACCCACCAACCCTAAAAAGCCTTTTGGCCGAATTCCACCAACTCTTCCAATATTAAGCCCAACTTTCACCTAGACACCTCCATGACCACAAAATATCCCTTCAGCCCCACTCCAGCCCAGTCAACGTCAGGCCCTACTGTTATCCTTACTTTCAGAATAAGAAAATTTAAAAAATGGTCCGTGAACTGCTAGACACAAGTCTCATCAGGCCCAACCACAGTCTTTTATCATCACTAGTCCTTTTAGTCAAAAAGCCCAACGGCAATTGGTGATTTTTCATCGACTACCATGCCTTGAATGCCCTAACGATCAAGAACAAGTTCCCAATACCCATCATCGACGAACTCTTGGACAACTTGTTTGGCGCTTTTTATTTCTATGAATTGGATCTCACAGCAGGGTACCATAGCACCACTAGATCCGAGTCTAAGAAGAGGACATCCCAAAAACGCCTTTCACACCCACAATGGTCACTATGAATTCATCATGGTGCCATTTGGTATCACAAATGCTCTCGCAACATTCCAAAGTTTGATGAACGACTTGTATTAACCCCACATTCAAAATTTTATACTTTTTTTTTTATGACATTCTCGTATATTTGAAGTCTTGAGATGAACACTTGGCACACCTACACAATCTCTTTTCTATCTTGGCTGAAAATCAATTGTTTGTAAAGGCAACAAAGTGCATGTTTGGCATCCAAAAAATTGACTACTTGCACCATGTGATCTCCTGACAGGGCATTATCGAGAACCCCTCCAAAATGCAGGCAATACTCAACTGGCCTATGCCAACTACTGTCTAATCCTTCTGCAGCTTCTTGGGCCTTTCGGGGTATTACTGCATGTTCATCCATCACTTTGGCATTCTGGCCGCCCCACTTTTGTGCCCGAGGCAACCAAGGCGGACAAAAATATGCCTATCTATCTTGTTTGGATACTACATTGATTTGTGGAGACATCCATGTTCTGTTGTATGAGGACTATTGGGTAATTATTTTTCCAAGAGTACTTGATCTCATTTTCAATTGTATATGAAATGAAATTTCACACCAATCTCACAAGTGAAATAAAATTTGCAGATGAATTTGACATAGATTATATATAATAAAATTTTACTTTGTAATGGACCTAGTAAAAATTTAGGTCACAATGATCAATTCAATAGTTATTTTCATAAATGGTTACTCAACCTTATTATTAAGTTGTCTTTATTCAAATAAGATATTTATAATTTCCTTAATAAATAATGAAACCACACATAGTATGACAAGGAAAAATGCCTAAATACTCTCCAACGAGTCTAACCCCACCCTTAAAATTAGATGCACCATTGTCTTTTCTTTATAGAAGCAACAGTGACTCATAATATTGGATAATGAAATAGGATCACAAAATGATTATGTGGATATTTGGGTACTAATTATGAACAAATTGTATGAACCTCAACATGAAAACATACACACACAAAATAAAAACTAGACCAATAACTGAAACAAATGTATTTAAAAATTGTAAGACACAACGAAGATTATTGACCTATTACATATAGTATAATACTATTTTTTGTACTCATTTGGTGCTGAATTCCAATATCACCCATAGTGTAAGAAAAGAAGATAGTAGAACAATTGAAGACACAATAATGAATGACATGCTTGAAAACTGATGATAATTAGTGTTTATGAAGAGGTGTTGCATGAGTATAGGAAATGGAAATCTTTAGAAGAAAATCAGCATATTAATATGTAATTGGATGTGATAGGTTCCAATTTTTTAGAATGAAGCTAATATGCAATATGAATAGATTTAAATTAGATTCTACTCATTATACAAGAAAAATAATGTTAATATTTTCCCTAAATATCTTTAGATTTCCTTTTGTTTTTGGTCAATTACTCAACAGTTTAAAAATATATAATACATATTCGTTTCAATTGAAGAAGTGATTGTTTTGTTAATGCTTAGTACTCATATTAGTTGAACGTGAATTGTGCATGAATATAAAACGGAGGTAGATATTATCCTATATTTTATTTTGGTTCAAGACACCATTAATTTTATTTTGTGAACATGTTACATTATAATTAGAGTAGCTCTTCCAGATCCTTTCATATCCTTGGCTATAATTTTTGGGCAATTCTTAGCCATTCGTCAAGAAACTTTATTACACGCATACACGTGCAACACTTCTTTTTTTCGAAAATAAGTAATATTTCTTATTTTATAAATGCTTTTTTTTTTTTTTGTGAGGGGGGAGGGTTAGGTGGTGATAATGGAAGGGTCTTGTAACCCTGAGGTAATGAGTTTGAATCTTGGGGATTCAAGAGTTTAAAAACAAAAAAACAAAAAAAACTACTTTTAAACAAACAATATTTCTACCCTTAAAATCAATACTCTTGTTTATAGGCATTACTTATACTCTTAAAACTATATATATATATATATATATGTTGGTGTGCCTAAAAGTGAGCAAGGTATTGGGCTTGGCCCAATAGATTAATTGTAAGCCCAAAAGGAATAAAAACGTAAAGGTCCAAAGCGAAAAGAAGTTAGGTCGGTAAAGAGTCACTTGGCCGGGCTATACGTAGCAGGAAAGTGTGTAGTCAAGCTA
The DNA here is from genome assembly GCA_016801395.1 of Leptodermis oblonga. NCBI lineage: Eukaryota > Viridiplantae > Streptophyta > Magnoliopsida > Gentianales > Rubiaceae > Leptodermis > Leptodermis oblonga. The sequence continues at coordinate 7,460,587 of CM028752.1, forward strand.
AAAGGCTATAGGCCGGGCTAAAAGGCTATAGGTCGGGCTAAAAAGCTATAGTTCGAGATAAAGGCGTATGGAAAGGGTGTGAAGTAGTAATGACGGGGTAGGAATTTAGGCTATTAATGTGACAGGAGTTAGGCAAGGCATTTAAGAGCATTTAGGTTAGTGTCCGTTACAAGAACATTTAAGTTGTGTCCGTTACAAGAGTATTTAGGTCAGTGTCTGTTATAAGAGCATTTAGGCCAGTGTCCGTTACACCTGAATTAATTCCTATTAATGGAGCTAGAATCATGGAGGCCCTTAATGACAATAAATGGTCATGATGACGGTCCAACGAACAGATCACAAAGCAAGGTCTATATAAGGTTAGTATCATTTCTTATCAAAGGGACGCAACTCTTTACGATTACAAGCACTTTGTCAATACGAGCGTCGGAGTGAAACAAGGGGGATAGCCCCGCTTGTTTTCTCTCTTATTGTTCAAGTCTTGCCTTCAAGTACTAAACCAAGCCATCGCATCAACGATTCGAGCCATACAGCCATTCGTCTGATCTATCACTTCAAAAGCAAAACGTCCAAGGGCATTTTGGGTCACATCATATATATATATATATATATATATATATATATATAGAGAGAGAGAGAGAGAGAGAGTAAACCACCGTTTTAGTCCCTCACAAAGGGTCAATGCTCTTTTTTGTCCCTCACATTTCAAATGGTGAGAAAAAGTCCTCACATTTTGTTTGTGTACATTTTTAGTCCCTCGCTAGCTTTCCATCTATTTTTCCATACAAAAGGTCGCATGCCACTCAGAAGTTGAATATTTATATAGTAAATTGAAATAAAATAATAAAAATTGGTATTGAATATTAAGTATTATCTTCCCAACTATTATGGTACTTTTCATAATTATATTAAATATAATTATATTATTAAAATATGAAAATTATTAAAATATAAATACATTTTTTTATTGGGACAAAACAAATTCTTAACAATTGGAAATCATAATTTTTTTTATAAAAATTTTATGTTTATAACAGTGCAATAGAACACTTCTTATTATTTATTTGTATTTGTCTTTTTTAATTAGTAATGTTAACATCTATATAAAAATATGCATGATGAGCACAGTACTATGCTCATGATAATTGTTTGTGTTTTTTCTCAATAAAAAGGAGAGAGAAAGAGATTTATGTGTTAATAGTATTTTTTATAAATATTTTTATGTACATTGATGTGCATAAAATTTAAATCCCCATTGGGCCTAGCCCAATGAATTAAAACAAAGAAACAGTAAAAGATGAAGAGGCCTAGAGCCATGCTCAGATCGGAAATATCGTACAAATCTGTGTTACAACTTCATATCGGTTATGAAGGTTTAGATCGGTTACAGAGGCTTAGATCGGTTATAAAGGCTTAGGTCGGTTATGAAGACTTAGATCAGTAATGACTCATGAAAGCTTAGGCCGGAAAACATTATAAAACAATTGGTGAATCTTAGATCGGTAAAACTTATAATTCAGCTCAGTAAGAATGGGTCAGTCAAAATGTAACTATACTCAAGAAGCCCAGGTCGGTAAATGCTTAAGAGAAGTTAGATCGGTCAACAATGTTAAAGCTCAGGTCGGTAAGTAACTAAAACACAAAAAAGCTTAGATCTGTAAAGAGTAAACCGATCCGAGATAAAGATAATATATTCGAAACAGTTAGACATCATGGTAGGACCATTATCTTAATATATGCAGAGCAATGATGACAAAGGAGCCAAAGTTAAAGCCAGTTTTCCCGGAACGGCTAAAGTATCACTAAAGAAAAGAATAAGTGGGAGCGTATGACATCACAATCCAACGGAACTATCAAAGTGGGCTTATAAATACTCAGGCACCAGCCTCATTTCAGGTAAGTGAAAGAGAGGGGAATTCTAGACAAGTACTTCATGAACAATTTCTTGCTACTCTCTCTGATTATTGTTGTTTCTCCCAAAGATATCATTCAATACCGTTTATTTCTTTCATATTACTGACTTGATCGTCGGAGCCTATACAGGGGGGAAAGCCCCGCCCCTTTTCTTGGTTAGTTTCCATTGTTGTCACCGGAACAGTGCTAAATCCTCAAGCTTCATCACCATTACCGAATCAAGTGATCCAGAATCCTTAAAGTTCATCACTGTTGCTGAACCGATTTACTCAGATCAATTATTAGAGTGATCCATTCTACTGCACAGAATTCATTGGGTTGTGAAGAAGCATCATTCCTGAAGCGGATTTTTTACGTCACTTCAACTGGCGCCGTCTGTGGGGAACGATTTGATCGATCTTCTTCATCAAATTTTCTTCACAATCAAAGAAATTTGTTGAAGACATGACGCAAGAAGTTCGGGAACGGATGCTTCCTCTTTCAGAGTAGCAGTTTGCAATAAGGAAATAATTCTCCAATGAGGTACTGTTTTTGGGACAATTAATTTCTTAACTGACACATAGAAATACAAATTTGGTTGGCATCAATGAATCGACATCATATCGTATACATCTGGGAAGGCCTGGCTTTTAAACCGCTTCCAAGCAGCATATCATGTACATTTGGGAAGGCCAGGTTCATGAACCGCTTCCAACCAGCATACCGCGTGCATTTATCTGGTCATTAATATTTCGTGAGGAACGCCTCAAAGGGCATCCATTGAAACAATTAAAAATATGTTCTGAAATTGTATACCATGTCTCTTGTTTTCTTGGATGTATACTATAATTTTTGTTGCATTTGTTGTTCTTTGTGGCGCATGAATATCGAGAAATGAAAGAATGGCAATCAGAAAGACATTCTAGAGGATGACCTCAAAGACCGATCCAGCAGAGGATGACTTCAAAGACCGATCCAGCAGAAGATGACCTTGGAGATCGATCCAGCAAAGGATGACCGTAGAAGCCGACCCAGCAGAAGACGACCTAGAGGGTAGACCCCAGCTGTGGATGACCCCAAGAGGCAAAACCCACTAGTGGACGACCTGGATTAGTAGACAACCCCATCAGTGGACGACCTGGAGGATAAATCCCCCATCAGTTGACGATCTAAGGGACGACCCCGGGACATGCATTCAAATCATGAAGTCAGGTTAGACACTCTGAGTAGGACATGGAGGCCATCAGGTACGATCTATAGGACGATAAAATATCTTAGATGCTCAAGTTACTATGTTCATTATTCAGTATGTATTGCGAAAGACACGGTTGGGAACCGCTTTCACATCATGATTTTCATTATTACTGAAAGACACGGTTTGGAACCGCTTTCACATCATGATTTTCAGTAAATCATGATTTTCATTATTACTGAAAGACACGGTTTGGAACCGCTTTCACATCATGATTTTCATTATTACTGAAAGACACGGTTTGGAACCGCTTTCAAAGAACGTGGGACATTGTTAGACACGGGTAGTTCTAACAATATAATTACAACCAAGGCACTGGCTGGTTGTCAATTACACAAGGCACAGCTAAGTCCAGTTCGGACACCATTGATTGGCTTCGGCAATCACCATGTTATACTCACAGGACGGTTGAGTATTATACCAGTAACCATGATAGCTGGCCAGCTACTACTTACAGGAATCATGTGATCACCTTACCATGTATACCTTGGAAGGCTCAAACCGTTCTTAAGCCATGACTTCAATTTTTGCATATGTTTTGTCTATCATGTATGGGATGGCTCCTATTTGTTAACATTAAACAGGCAAGGCAATGTTACATAGGCAAGTACAATACATTGGACGGAACAAACCATGTACAGGATCAATACGTTGACCAGGGCAAACCAGGAACAGGGTCAATACATTGGACGGGACAAACCATGTACAGGATCAATACGTTGATCAGGGCAAACCAGGGGCAACGTCAATATGTTAGCTGAGACAAACGTAGGCTGGATTGTGTATATGGCCGAGACAAATCATAAGAAAGGCTGAGCAGTTGGCTGAGACACAGGAAGGGATAGCATTTGACCGGATAACTCACCAGAGTCAAGGTCATACAAAAACTTATTAAGATGCTTACAAAGGCTATCATCAGATCTTCATGGCTAAAAAGGACGAGGAGAAAACATCTTTCATCGCGGATAAAAGGTACTTATTGCTTTATTACTATGCTTAATTACATTTCAGCATTTGGTAAGATCTCCAAAAATCAGTTAGGACGGAACATGGAAGCATATATTGATTAGTCGCTTGTTAAAAGTAAAAATGACACTGCCTGTTTGCTTGACTTACGCGAAAACACTAGAAGATCTTGTTCAATCAATTAAGGATAAATCCGAAAAAATGTGTTTTTGGGGCTACTTCGGGAAAATTCTAAGGTTACGTGGTTTCAAAGGGGGTATCTCGGTTAATTACAAATACATCCGCCTAAGTCAATTCGTTAAGTACCATAGTTAACGGGAAGAATAACAGTTTTAGATCGGTTTTTAGCTCGGTCGGCTGAACAAATTACTCTGGAACGATTCTTTGCCATCTTTGACCATACCTATTTATGGAGAACAATTATACATATACATAGCCACTACTACATCTGTAATTAGCTCGTTTTTACTTAGAGAAGATAACCGGGTTCAAAGACCCATCTATTTTGTTAGCAAAGTTTTGCAGGCAGCTGAAAAGAACTATTCTAGCTTAGAAAAGCTGGTCTTGGCTTTAGTTCAAACTACCCGGCATCTCCGACCTTATGCCAATTCTCATGGAGTTACCGTTTATACCGATACATTCCTTAAAGCCATCTTACAAAAGGCAGGAGTCTCAGGTCGACTTACCAAAAGGGCCATCGAATTAGGGGAATATGGCATCACCTTTGCATCACAGCAGTCAAAGTACAGGTGTTGGCAGATTTCATAGCTGAAGGAGTATCAAACAACCAAGAGAACATATTCAGCCCGTCAGAAGAAACCGATTTGCTTTTAAACAGAAGATGACGGCGCATGACTTTCAACGTGGATGGTGCCTCAAGCCAGTCCGGATCGGGTGCGGGGATCATCCCCATCAGCCTAGAAGGAGAAATTCACAATTATGCTCTACAATTCCGCCAAACCAGCAATCTTGTCTATATAAGTAAGGATCAGGATTGGAGGTTTCCTATATGGCAGTACCTACAAAATGGCACTTCACCAAATTCCCGAGAGGAAGCACAACGAGTACAAAGGAAGGCCGCACACCATCAGATAATTGGAGAGGATCTGTATAAAAAGGGGTTTCTTGATGCCCTCACTAGAATGCCTGGGATCGGGAGAAGCAGAGGTCATGTTAAAGTACATCAAGAGGATTGCGGGTCTCCCATTGGGGCTCGGGATTTGGCCAAGAAAATATTTGGGGCTAGGTTTTATTGGCCTCGGCTATTTCAGACAATGGAACTCAGTTCGAATCTAAGGAATACCCAGCCTTGTGTTCAAGACTTGGCATCACCCAGCGTTTCGCATCGGTAGTTCATCCTCCAGAAATACAAAGTGGAGCCCCGCGAGTTATGCACTTCGAAAGGGATCAAAACCATAAAAACTTGGAGCTTAGATCTGATAGAAGAAGTCCGGGACTCGGCTTATGTACATCAACTAAATTACAAAAATTTAGTTCGACAACACTATGATGCTCGGGTCAAACATCGAGCCTTTGTACCTGGAGATTTAGTCTTGCGAAACCGATCTATCAGGAAAACACAAGAACAGGGCAAGTTATTATTGGGAAGGGCCTTATCGGTAAAAGTCAAAAGTCGGAAAAAAGATTAAAGACAACGAAAGAAAGAAAAAGGGATTTTCTATTCCATAAAAATTCAAAAGTACAAATCCGATCTGGGAAATTACAAAAAATTTCTTCAAAATAATTGGACAGCTCGGCATCAATGAGGTGCTTGGGAAGTCGCTTCGTCCGCTGTTTCCTGGGGATCAGTTTCCGGTTCGTCATTCTTTTCCGGAATAGGAACACCGATGGTTCGGCATTCCTGTTTGATCTCCTCAACCATATCAAACGGATCGCGACCTTGAGGAAGCAAAGTGTTTGGAGCTATGGAATCTTCAGGGACATCCTCTACCGATCTGGAAGTTTTCAGCTCGTCCCAGCACAGAGTATATCCGCACTGGATTAGCTCGAAAAAACGCCGGTTCATTAACTCCAGCAGGGTCCCTTCTTTGAAAGTTTTTAGCTCGGCCTGACGAGCTGCTTCAACATCATCCGAGCTAACCATCCCAGCAGCTTTCTTTGTAGCCTCTTCTGCAGCTTTTGTAGCCTCTTCTGCAGCTTTCTTAGCTTCTTCTGCAACTTTCTCCAAGTCAGCTTTTTCCTTCACCCAGGAAGCTTTTTCTTCCTTCAGGGTCTTCACATCGGCTTCCAGGCCCTGGACCTTGGTCACCAGTTGGCTAGACTTCTTGTACAGATCCTGGTTTTGCTTCATTAGCCCGGTTTTTTCAACTTCGAGCTCTGAAATCTTGCTCTTCTCGAGCCCTAGCCGAAACTCCAGATCCTCAACGGCCTCGGACGGTTTCTTCGACCTTTCCAGCTCGTAACTTTGGGCCAAGATGTCCAAAGCCGTTGCCCTTTTTGACGTAGCGGCATAATTGTAAGCTACCTGCAAAAAAACCGATCCAAGAGTGTCATACGAGGTAATCATTATTTTCAGATAAATTAATTTAGTATCGATGCTCACCCTTTTTACATGCGAAGCGAGAAAGGCCTCCTGCTTCATCATCAGCTCCATATTTTGCCGGAGCTGGTTGCCCACCTGTACCATCTCCTCAAAAGATCTTTCAGTTTCAGCCTCCAACTCTTGGTAAGGCCTTACGTCCTCAGGCAAAGGTTCAGGCAAATGCACTTGAAGTATGGGCCGAGCTAGGGAGATCGGCCTATCTTTTTTATCTTTCAGCAGAAGAACTCTTTCTTTTGTTAAGGGGTCCACGGGTCCCCAAAGGTCATCAGGCTTCGGCAGCTCGGGATCACGCGTGGAGCCCGTCAACAATTGTGGAGCTTTGGCAGCCTTAGCTGCCTGGACTTCTTCCGGGGTCGGCCTGCTCTTTTTCGCGACCCGGGTCACCAATTCCGATCTGGGAGGATCGGCCACCTCAACCTCTTCCGTGAGAACGATCTCAGCCAATCTTTTGGAAGATCCCGAAGTTGCAGCAGGCTTGTTGGCTTTTTTCTTCCTTCCGAACCCACCGAGACTACCTGAAAACGAGCAACGTGCAAAGATTGTCAAAAATACCGATCTAGAAAAGATGAGGATACGATAAATAAAGAGTTCAAGGAACAGGTATTTACTTTCTTTTTCTACATTGGGGGATTGGCTCAGCCCGGCTGAAACAAGGAGATCCTCTGAAGGAAATTTAGCTGAATATTTAACCGAGCTAGTATAATTTTTTAGTGCCTTATAGTCTGATTGAACCCTGGGGTCGGACTTGTCTCGGGTTTGTTCAACTGGTAAAATAAATTGTGACCAACGTGAGGGTAGGTTTGCTTCCTCAGCCTTCACCATAAAAAATCTAGACCTCCATTGTTTATTGGTATCGGGGGAGTCGGTAATAATTATATGGCTATTCCTACGTTTCTGAAAGGTCACCCACCATTTACCATAAGGGTACTTACGGACCGTGTAAAATTGAAAAAACAGATCTACCGAAGGTTGGACCCTAGCCCCAAAACACACATACATGAACCCTATCAAAAACCTAAGGGCATTTGGTACTAGTTGGCTCAGCCCAATGTGAAGGAATTCACACATCTCGATCAACAGATCTACGGTCGGAAACCTCAGCCCAAAATTTATATGATACTCATAAACCCCGACCCAACCCTCGGAAACACTATTTATCCTCTCCTCAGGCTCGGGTAAACGAATCGGGACACAGGGATTTATATAATGAGCTAACCTAAGATTTTCTAAATCTTCCCTAGTCATTTCAGAAACTATGTCTTGAGGTTTAAACTCATGGGAGGCGGCCGAATCTACATGAAGCAGTACCAAAATCATACACAAACTTTTAGGTGAAATTCGCAAAAATAAATTGGAAAAATCAAGAAGGGAAAGAACACACTAACCTGAGCTAGGATTTTGACGAGACATTCCGGTACCGGAACTCTTTTCGGAGGCCATTGCGAATAGACGAACGGGTAAAACGATGCGGTGACGGAATGACGGTGACAATGGAGCCACAACACGGACGAGATCAACGGATTGGGAAGATGACACCTTCGGATTCCGGCGAAGTACGAAGATTCCGGCGGTAGGCAGGGAAGTAAAAAATCTTTTTCTTTCTGTCTCTCTCGTTCTTTCAGGAAAGCAAATATCAAATGGTGCCAAATGTTTGTGGTTCTCACGGTTTTATAAAGGAGCCTCGAAGAAATTGAAGAGACGTGGGCAGACCAAAAGCTGTAGTCATTAATGATGCTTCGAGAACATAAACGACCTCTGAAGTCGTATCGTTTGAGAAGGCGTGTTCTGACAAGTCCGCCTCTTCGAAATCCCGATCTAGGGTAACGCAAAGGTACGCCTTTATGGTTACATTTATTTGTCCGAAAACTGTTCAAATTCTTTAGATCGGTATTACAATTATAACCTATACACTGGCTGACACCATATTCTCTTCAAAGCTGGATCTCTCAGTCATGACTCACATTTGTCTTGTTCGATAAGTTATAGGTCGGACGAATCTTTAGCCTCATTAAAACATAGAATCACACTTGGCTCGGAAAATTGGCTCGTATTAATATCTAGAAATTCATGATGTCCTTTACGCTAGGTCTTAGCTCGGAAAACCCAAAGAGTATTAAGTTTTAAATCGGTAAAACCTAATACTGGGGGGGCTTGTTGATGTGCATAAAATTTAAATCCCCATTGGGCCTAGCCCAATGAATTAAAACAAAGAAACAGTAAAAGATGAAGAGGCCTAGAGCCATGCTCAGATCGGAAATATCGTACAAATCTGTGTTACAACTTCATATCGGTTATGAAGGTTTAGATCGGTTACAGAGGCTTAGATCGGTTATAAAGGCTTAGGTCGGTTATGAAGACTTAGATCAGTAATGACTCATGAAAGCTTAGGCCGGAAAACATTATAAAACAATTGGTGAATCTTAGATCGGTAAAACTTATAATTCAGCTCAGTAAGAATGGGTCAGTCAAAATGTAACTATACTCAAGAAGCCCAGGTCGGTAAATGCTTAAGAGAAGTTAGATCGGTCAACAATGTTAAAGCTCAGGTCGGTAAGTAACTAAAACACAAAAAAGCTTAGATCTGTAAAGAGTAAACCGATCCGAGATAAAGATAATATATTCGAAACAGTTAGACATCATGGTAGGACCATTATCTTAATATATGCAGAGCAATGATGACAAAGGAGCCAAAGTTAAAGCCAGTTTTCCCGGAACGGCTAAAGTATCACTAAAGAAAAGAATAAGTGGGAGCGTATGACATCACAATCCAACGGAACTATCAAAGTGGGCTTATAAATACTCAGGCACCAGCCTCATTTCAGGTAAGTGAAAGAGAGGGGAATTCTAGACAAGTACTTCATGAACAATTTCTTGCTACTCTCTCTGATTATTGTTGTTTCTCCCAAAGATATCATTCAATACCGTTTATTTCTTTCATATTACTGACTTGATCGTCGGAGCCTATACAGGGGGGAAAGCCCCGCCCCTTTTCTTGGTTAGTTTCCATTGTTGTCACCGGAACAGTGCTAAATCCTCAAGCTTCATCACCATTACCGAATCAAGTGATCCAGAATCCTTAAAGTTCATCACTGTTGCTGAACCAATTTACTCAGATCAATTATTAGAGTGATCCATTCTACTGCACAGAATTCATTGGGTTGTGAAGAAGCATCATTCCTGAAGCGGATTTTTTACGTCACATCATACATCAATTTAAAGAAAGATAAAACAAGGGAGAAATTACTCACATTGATTGGACGTACATATGCTATTAATTTGAATAATGATACATGTAGTATATTATACTGTAAATTTATAAAATGACTAATATAAAAAGATATTAACATTTTAAGTTATATTTATTTTTATTAAAAAAGAATTTAAAATGAAATGAAATATTCTAACAAAAATAATTTAATTTAAAATTTTGTAGGATGGTAATTCGTATCTCAATTTATTTTGGTTTTTTTTTTTATCATTTTTAATAAAAGATTAATGTTTTTAAAATTTGCCTTTGTCCCAACAAAAAAATTCATGTATTTATTTTGATATTTTTCATATTTTTAATAATATAATTATAAAAGTTGATCATATTTGGAAAAAATAATATTAAATTACTTATTATTACCAATTTTTATTACTTTATTTTAATTTTACCATTTAAATATTCAACATGTGGGTGACATGTGACTTTATGGATGGAAAAATGGATGGAAGGTTAGTGAGGGACCAAAAAGGTACACTAACAAAATGTAAAAGACTTTTTCTCACAATTTAAAATGTGAAGGACAAAAAAAAGTATTAACCCATTTGTGCGGGACTAAAATGGTGGTTTGCTCTATATATATATATATATATATATAAATAAATATATATATATATAAAATAAAAAAAGTGATACTCAAAAATGGATACTATGATATAAAAAGTAAGGGAAAATCACACTTTTATATATACCTATCAATATGCGTTATATTAAAAGTTATACACGATACCTTTTTTTCCCCCCAGAAATAAGAAATATATTAGCCGCTAAAATCACTACATCATAACATACCCATGGTATTTTTAAGGTTAAACTTTTAAAGAAAAAGTGTCACCTGTTTCTTAATAAATAAATAAAAAAGAAATTGAAAAGAAGAAGTGCAAAGTGCTACCTGAAAAATGAACACTTTATTATACATATAGGAACACTTGTGGTACTTTTCAAATTTCAAATTATTAATTTTTATACTGGAAAATACCTTGAAAAGGAAGACTATTATACAATTAAAGTAACATTTGTGATACTTGTCAAATTTAACAGTGTTACTTTTGAACCTAAATTTGATACCTGAATTGAACATGAAAACATTATAATACAAATTAAAGTAATACTTGAGATAGTTGTCAAGTTGGAGAGTATTACTTTTAGACATAAAAGTGACACCTAAAATTAAAATTTTATCATACAAAGTAACATGTTGATAGTTGTCAAATTCGAGAGTATTAGTTTTAAATAAAAAAAAGTAATACTCAAAAATGGATACTATGATATAAAAAGTAAGGGAAAATCACACTTTTAGTCCCTCTACACCCTCATTACACTTTTGATCTCTTTTCTATATCTCATTGCACTTGTGGTCACTCTTCTTATATGTATTGGCACTTTTAGTCTCTCTGACCGGCTGTAGTCGATTTTACCGGTCATTTTGGGGGTGATTGTGTAAATTTTAAAAATGCATTTTGCCCCCGATGGCCTACAAAATCGGTTACAGCCGGTCAAAGGGACTAAAAGTACCAAGACATGGCAGAAGAGCGATTACAAGTGCAATAGGGCATAGAAAAGGGACCAAAAATGCAACGAGAGTATAGAAAGGGACCAAAAGTGCAATTTTTCCTACAAAGTAACATTTGTAATACATTTCAAATTTGAGAGTGTTACTTTTAAACTAGAATTTGAACTGAAGATTCTACTATACAAAAGAACACTTGTTACATTTCTTAACTTTGAGAGTGCTACTTTGGAATTGAAAACAACGACTTTATTGTGTACATAAAAAGTAATATTTGTGATACTTGTCATGTTTGAGAATATTACTTTTGGACTGAAAATGAAAATCATTGTACAAAGTATTTGTGATACTTGTTGAATTTGAGCGTAAACTTTGAATCGAAATTTGAAACTAAAAAAATAAAGTTTCCATTATACATATATGTATATAGTAACAGTAGTGATACTTGTCAAATTTGAGAACATTAATTTCGAACCGAAAAATGTACTATAAATAAAAATTTTATTATGTAGAGTAACCAGTATAATAAAATAAATAAATAAATAAAACATGTGATCATGTTAGTCTTTTATATTTATATATATATATATATATAATATATATATGAGAAACATTATTCAAGACATATATTGTACCAATTGTTTTGTTGAAACAGACTAATAGAAATACATAACTAATAAACTTTGCCGTGTCCGTAATTTCACAAAAAAAGTTGTAGGTCAAATAACTCCATTGGTTCCTTAAGTTTGGATGTTTTCTCTATTTGGTCCCTTAACTTGTAATTATTTTATTTTGGTCCTTTAACTTGAAAATTTGTTTTAAAATGGTCCCCACTCCCCATATTCAGAATTTGACAATACTTGACATTTTTTCGACTAATATGTGAGTTTTTTCAAATTAAATTTTAGGGTAAACAATATGATTTAACATTTATTTTTCTATTTTTTATCCGAATTAATGTGCGTGAATCTTATATGTTAGCTATAAATAAGTCAAATACTATCAAAATTTAGATTTGGAGACCATTTTTTAAACAAATTTTCAAGTTAAGAAATCAAAATGAAACAATTTCAAGTTAAAAAACCAAATAAATATAATATCCCAATTTAAGGGACCAATAAAGTGATTTAACAAAAGTTTTACTCTTACCAAAGTTAAACAGGGTGCACAACCCACATTATATATAAGAAATGTATGGAATATTTTCCAAGGTTGTCTAGGCCGAACCGGACATTTAACAGGTGAGGCCAAGGATTCGCTCGAACCGGGGGTCCGACCGGATGACGTCATATATATATATATATATATATATATATATATATATATATATTAATGAAAACATGGTTTAATTTATCATTTTTAACATTTAACATATATTTTTTTTCACAACAATTATATATTTTTCAAATTTTACAACTAACTTAAACATTAAAATTCATTATGATAAAACCCAATAAGTAATCAAATATAAAATATTGCTTATTTTCTATTAAAAAATATATAAAATTATATTACTAAATTTTTATTAGAAAAAAAAATAGATAAAATTTGATGTAAAAAAAAATGAAACATATTTTAAGTTAATACATGAAAAAATTAAACAAACTTTAATTGAAAAGAAAACAACTAATAAAAATGATGATAGCCTTAATTTTATAAATGGTAAGGAATGACAATAAAATTAACATTAGTTTCGATGGCCCAATTAATAGATCGTTAGAAAGACTGTGATTCATATTAAAAATGAGTTAAATTATTGTTTTACACAAGAATAAACAATGGTATAGTGGCAATTGGCAAATACTCTTATCTACTATATGAGTGACCAAGGTTTGAATACCATTAAAGCAAAATTTTTAAAAATTGAATGATTCGAAAAAAATGGTAAAAACCTGGTTTGGGCCGATCCAGGCCCGACCCGGTTTTTTCCCCTCTCGCTTTTTTGGCATTTTTGAACCGGTAAGGCTGCCGGTTCGTGGCCGGACAGGTCCGACCGGCCGGTCCGGTCTGGCCCTGATAATATTGATATTTTCTTCATAATCAACCCGTTTCACAATATAATACCTGATCTATAAAAATCATATATTTGTTTAGCTAGAAACTAAAGCCAGTCAATTTCCAAATATCGAGAATTAACTATCAAAAGATTCAAACCTCTTTAACAAATCGCACAGATATGTACTGGATATGTTTTTCTTCTATATAGTGCACATAAAATAACAGAAAAAGCACTATTTTTTTTTGTAGTAGTTCTGGCGCTATATCACATGAACGTGAGCCGGTATGGTATACCACACGATTAGGTCCAATCTTTAATTGATTAGATAAGCAATTCTAATTTAATATAAGTTTCCAACATATTCCTATCTTACTTACCTCCTTAAAAGTTAATAATACCATGAGATTAGGCAAAAGATCCAAATCTTATTAAGTTCATGATGTGTTTCATTAAGTGCCAACTAACCTATCCATAGACATAGTGGTCCATCCAGCATAGTAGTGTATCACGTTGTAATGAGATTCCCAATTTTGAAAAGTGAATTTGCACTTAAGTCACCAAATCAGCTAGGAAAATAATAGTATTATTTTCTTTTTGATATAAAGAGTTGTGTTTTTAAAATAGACAATTTTATATTTGAGGTAAAGTATAAGATTTAAATAAGTAATTTAACACTATTTTTTTTGTACACTTACACTCATTAGTTTTTGAGTATGAATTGATTGTGAATCACACATTAACATATTAGTAAGAACATAAATAAAAAATAAAATAAAAAGACTTTTTATTGGAAGAAATATTTTTTTAAGAAAAAAAATACTCCCTCCGTCCTATTCAAAGAGTATATTTTGAAATGTGTACAACCTATTATAGGTTGTGAGGTACAACACCTAAAATAAGTAATTTATCACCATATTTTCCACTTATATCCTTACTTTAGAAGTAAGGGTTAATTATGAACCACATATTGTAATATTAGTAAAGGTATGTAATGTAAATAAATTCAAAGTGAAGTCTTTAAATAGGGTAAGATTTTTTTTTTGAGAGTAGGACAGAGGGAGTATTTTAATGGGACAAAGAAAATACATTACATACTATTTTTATTGACGAATGATAACCACTTACTTAAAAATTGATACATCCACAAGTATACATGTGATTTGGTGCGAGATTAACAACACTAACACTGCAAGAAATATATGTATGAAACAGAAATGGTTTTGTGGGCCAATTATATTGGTAAATTTAAAAGATGAATGACCCTTTGTTTTCTTTAGTAAAAGCCAAAGAAGAAAATTGTTCTTTTCATTGATTTTAAAGGCTTAATTTTCTCCCTTTGTGTTTTAATGGTACTTTGACTTTTGCCTTTGAATTATTAAAACTAATCTTTTACCGCATTTAGCCATTAGTCAAAGAGATAAAAACTGTGCAATGGCATTTAAGTCTTTCTCTTTAGAGTTAAACACCAAAACAATCCTTCACATTTCGTTATGATCTTTTTAGTCCTTTAGATTCAAAATGGGTTGTTTTATTCCTTCACAGTTCGTTAAACGATCTTTTTAGTCCTTTAGATTCTAAATGGGCTGTTTTAGTCATTTACTTTCTTAAAAATGGATTTTTTAGTCTTCCGTCATTAATCTGTCAAATAGAACCGCCCCACCCCCCCCCCCCCCACCCCCTCCCACACACACACTTACGTGTTTCTAGCAATGCGTAAGATCGGTAGGGGCTCCAATTTTCCGAACTTCCCGAGGTTAACTTCGGTTTCACTGATGAAGATATAGGAGTTGTTGATGCTGAAGAATGACGGAGAACAGATGTCGGATATGCCGCTGCCATCACAACCTTCAACAAGCAGCGTTCTAGGCAGAATATTTGGATGGATCGGCTAGTGGATGAAAAAATGGCTCACTGGCGTTCGTGAGATTTGGGGGAAAAAATATGTGTGGGGGAGGGGGGTGCAGTTCTGTTTGACAGATTAATGACGGAAGACTAAAAAATCCACTTTTAAGAAAGTAAATGACTAAAACAGCTCATTTTGAATCTAAAGGACTAAAAAGATCGTTTAAAGAAATGTGAATGACTAAAACAGCCCATTTTGAATCTAAAGGACTAAAAAGATTGTTTAACGAAATGTGAAGGACTGTTTTGGTGTTTAACTCTTCTCTTTATATTTTAATCTCCAAACTATGCATAGAGAATGCAAAAAAATAATTTACCCAAGAATAAATTTAAAAATACTCATTAGGGTAAAATCAAAACAAATCATGAGGTTTAAAAGATATCAAAAAAATTGTTGGCTTAGCAATGACGTATTTAAATTTTATTAGATAATAAAAATACCCTTAATCCATAGATAAAAATGTCACTTAGTGAAAGAGATTTTGGCTAGTTCATAACATTATAAGAGGGGCAAATATTTTATACGTTCGTAACTATGTGATCTATTCTGATGTGTTTTAGAATATCGAAGCATGTTTTAAAATTTACCAATCAAAAGAAGTAAAAATTAGGGCAAATTCCTTAAAACTCCCATGTAGTTTATGAAAATTATTAAGAATCCCATGTGGTTTTCTGATATCGGTAACATTTAACTTTTCAGTTAAATTTAATAGTTTGTCTAAGAAGTCAACCATTTTATTTTATTTTTCCTATAAAATGACAAATTTACCCTACAAATAGAATAACATATTTACTATTCATGCAAATGACATATTTACCACAAATAACATCCAATTGTATACATTTTTATTTTGTATTTTTTAATTTAATCGTTTATTTCTAACTTAATTTTTCTCTTTCTCTTTATTTTTATTACAATGTTACATTGAAATTAATTATTTCTTAGTATGGTTCTCCTTTTACAAATCATAATATTCTTATAAGTTAATTATGTATTCCTTTTCTTCTATTATCTTAATTATTGCTTTCCTTATCTATTCTTCTTAATTAATACTTTCCTTTTTTCTTTCTTATTTCTTTCTTTTATTCATTTATTTCCAGACTTCCACCAAGAGTACATCACTGCCGGACTTCCATCACCGCCACTACACCACTACCAAACTTCCACCACCACCACAAAACCAACACAACAACCATTGTCACAAACATTGTCCAACAAAAAAAATTGAAAAAACAGACGGAAAAAAAAAAATTAAAGCAACAGATCCAATATTTCAGTCCAGTAAAAGTTACCAATTTCATTGCTGCAATCCAAAAGCTTAACCCAGATGGAAGCTTCAGAAAAAGAAAAAAAAAACACACACACACACAAACCAAACAAATCAATACGGTAGTGACATCACTTCTCAGCCTTCGACACAAACCACCGCTGGCGATGAACGGCCATCTGCAGCTGCGATATCATCACCATGCACGCCATCATTTACAAATATGTCAATGGAAGCTCTGCTCGAAGTTGACGAAGTTGTCCGCCCTTTCTCAGATCTGGTGTGAGGTATGGTGTCGGTGAGGTTGGAGGCGAGAATATTTAATGGTGGGGGTGAATTTTTTATTGTGGATCTGAGAGTATTGATTGTGAGAGTGAGGGGTGGGAGCACCACAATCGTCGTAGTTGTCTTCCATAGGCGCCGACCTTCCGGATTTGAGAGGTGGTGCTGGATCCATCATAAAGAACATGGATTTAATGGTAGCAGTGATCGTGGGTGCGACGGTCGGGTGAGAGGTGGTGTGTGCAATGGTCACGGTGATGCTGGAGAGTGCGTGTGTGGGCGATGGGGACGCTGGGGTTGAGTTTTGTTCGGTAAAAGATAATGTAAAGATAATAAGGATAGAGTAAGTAAAGATAAATAATAAGGATTAAAATATTTATGCTTTTTTTTTTTTAACATATGGTTAGTGGTGTAGAAAAAAAATTATAAAAGCAAAAAGAGATAAGATTACGAAAATGATCCACCATATCACTGTTAAAGTTAACCAAAAACATATCGGTTACGAATATCAAAAAATCACGAAAGAGTTATTTAAGTTTTTTAAATTATATGAGGGTTTTAAGAAATTTGCCCCAAAAATTATTGGTGTCAGTGATAATTTAACTAAATAATCGAAATGGTATTTTAGGTAACTTATTTTTTCTCATATTTTAAAAATATAATTTGGAGATCACAATACAAAATCAAAAGCACAAATATCTTTCCATATTTTATTACCTCTTTGACCTTGGTCAAAAGAAGAAAAGACCAGTTTTATTAATTTGGGGGGAGGGGGGCGGGGAGTCAAGATACCTTTAAAATACAGGGTACAAAAGATAAATAAGCTATTTTGAAATGATTCGTGTTTCCTTATTGGGAAGAGTTTATTTTGTCATAAGTCTGTCAAAGTTATTAATCATTGGTTAGAGTTGTTTCTTTATTTCTAAAATTTTTTTTGCCATATGGATGCATTCTTTTAACAACAGTCAATAGGCGAGGGAAAGACTATTTGGAGAAGGGCGTGGGTGGGGGGGTTGGGTAACAGACCATATGCTGCTACGTCTGCTAGCTCTGGTACCTGCAAAGATGAGTATCAAAAATTCCCCTGTGGCTTGAAAATTTTATGGTTGACATGCTTATAGTTTAAAAAAATTACGAACAACTCCCAGTGATTTAAAAAGTATACCAAAAAAATCTGTTGTGTTTTAAAAATTAAAAAAAAAAATCCCTTTGTGATTTTTAAAATGTTTAGACAAAGCCCCTTTGCCGTTTTGGAAACTTTTAAGAATATACAACAAAAAGTATTTAGAATTCCCTTATGTTTTCAAATGTGTGAGGAGATTCTTGATAATTTTTTAAAATTACGTGGGGGTTTTTTGTAATTTTTAAAACATAAGGGGGTTTCTTGTATACTTTTGAATCCATTTGGGGGGGGGGGTTTGTTTGTAACTCTATAAACTGTAAATGGGTCATTCATAAATTTCTCAAATCACATGGGAATTTTTGATAATTTTCCCTACCTGCAAATAGGTGCCACTTCATTCTGGTGGTTCTTAGGGATTTGATCTTAGGACCAAAATGGGGGGATAGGGACCCCCCTGCTCTTGCGGCTGCTCACTCTTGTACCTGCAAGCGGGTGTCACTGTAGTGTGGAGGTCCTTGGGGATTTGTTCTTGGACAAGGAGGGGGAGGGGGAACAACCTGGTATTGCGTCAACCTTGTTGCATTTGTACCTGCAAATGGGTGCCACTGCATTATGGAGATTCTTGGATGAAGTCATTGAGGATTTTAATCACATGACCTCCTAGTTTCGACACCCTTGAGAGCAAGATAGTGAACCGCTAAACTAAACTCATGAATTCCATATACATGTATTCATTGTAATCAATTTTAAAATAGGATGATATTTTTACAGTAAAAATATGTACACAATTAATTGTTGGAAAAACTTGTGTAGTTTGTAAGCAATGAACTAAGTTCAAAAGCGCAATTTCGTGCATGTTCAACGTCAAACTGTGGTGTCGTTTGACACCTATTCGACGGTGTTAGGCTTTTGAAACAACCGCTCAAAGTTGATGGAGAAGGATTGTCACAGACTGAATTCGACATCGTTTTCTGTTTCTGGTTTGAATGAAACATTGTGTCTGTTCACGAACAGTTGTGTTCAAACTGATCCTCAACCATCACCAACTAGTTGGTGATTATTTATCTCTATATAAATAGGTGTTAGTTAGAATCAAATCAACTCTTGCTCTCCTTTTCTTGTTCAAACAATAAAAAAATTCTCTACTTTTGTTGTTTGCTGAATTTATTGTAACATAGAAGAGTATTGCCATTAAACTAGATTAGTCAGTATAGTGGGGGTAATAAACTCTTAAGAAAATTGATTACTCGCTTAAAATTCAATACTTTGATTCAAAAATCCTTATTTACAAGTTGTTCTTGTGTTCTACATTAACTGTTTCCTATTGATCACTTAAATTATATATTGTTGTTCATGGTTTCTGGTTCCTAAACCCCAAAATTCCCCAACAATCTTAAAAATTTTATAGCACCATTTCATGGAGACCACTCAAGAATCCACTCCCAAGGATGGTGATTTAAAGGAATTGAAGGAATGGCGGGAGAAGCATCAAGAAGATGAAATCTTATGCAAGTATCGCAAGAGTATGTCACTCAAAGTTAAGAGAAAGATAAATTCTTATTTCTTTGATTTTATTATTTGAGGAAAATACTTCTTTTATGACCCAAATTCATAAATCTTCAGGTGATGGTTTCTTAAATAAAAGCGTTTGGAATATATAAAGATTGAAGATGGTGTTATGATCTTTCACATAACATAATTTGTAAGTGATCATACATTGCATTCGGTTAAAAGAGGAATGAAAGAAAAAATTCAGAAAATGTCATTTCTAGTGATAAGAAGAAAATAATAGAGTTGTTACAATTGTGACAAGTAAAAGCTATGTTAAGGCTGAATTCATATGTAACAAGAAGCAAAAAGGAGAAAATTCTCCTAGTGCTAATTTTGTTGAAATTGATGATAATTGTAACATGAAATGAAATAATATCAATACGTATATCTAGTTTGATCATTGGTCTCAAATTATTGGATTGTATTCTATTGGAATTTACAAATTCTATTATCTTGTCTACAATAAAAGCATTAGTATTATCTAGAAATGATAATTATGGATTTAAATTATCTTGATTCAATCTTTGCATAATAGTGCTTAATATGTTTGTATTTGCACATTAAACTTTCATTCATAAAAGAGTGAATTGCTCAGTTCATCACGAACCTTTAGCCATGTTATCCAAATAGACACGAACCTTCCAAAATTAGTTTTTTCAGCACAAACCTTTCAAAAATATTACAAAACATGACATTCCGTCCATGGTCTCCGTTAAATGCTTGACGGAAGGTAATTTTTTAGGGCAAAAATGTCTTTTAAAGAATATTTAGAAGTTAAGGAATAAAGTATTAATATATTTTGGTCACTAAAAGAAGCAAGGACATTATTTTATCATTCAGTGATAGATGTAAAGTGTCGCTAAAGGTCTAGGCAAAATTAAAACCCAATACCTTCTTTTGTGCATTTCACTGCTCGCCACCGCTTCTCCATTTTTTCCGACGCTGCCGCCGCCTCTACTGGCGGCGAGTAATCTTGCAGAGACAACCGTCCACCGACATCTAGTAGCCCCCACCTCCGGAATCCGCTTGTCACAATTTGAGATCCACTGCAAACTCCTCCACCAATCGCCGCTACTTCTCCTTCTTTTTCCTCCTTCTCTTTCAATTTTTGTATTTATTTTACTTTTATCTTTTTCTTCTCTGTTTCTAATATCACAAAAGTGCAGGTTTTTTTACTCAAGCTTGAAAAGAGCCCAAAAATTGAAAGGAAAAAAGAAAAAAAAAAAAAAAAAAACAAAAGGAAGAGTGGGGAACACGATGAACAGTGTCTTCCCCGTACTCTTCCTTTTTTTTTTTTGCCCTTTTTTTCTTGAAATTTTATAATTTGGCCCCTACTATTTTATTTTTCTTAAATTGTGGCCACAACTTATTTTGGAAAAAGAGAAAAATATTTTTACTTTAGTAATATATCATAAGATTAAGAATAATCAGTATATTTGTAATAATATTATACTTACACTACTACAAAAAGGGATTTTAATTGCTTGTTTTTAAGGGCTTTTAACGGCGGTTATTGCCCTTTTTGAACCGCCATCTATCTGGCAGCCGTTGTAAGTTAGCGGACTTTCTACGGCGGTTCAAGGTTGAACCGCAGTAGAAAGTGTCCACTTTCTACTGCGGTTCAACCTTGAACCGCCGTAGAAAGTGTAGACTTTTTACACCGAACCGAGTTAAAAGCATTAAAAACCTGCTGCTAAAACCTGATTTAAAGCAAAACCTGCTGCTAAAACTTGAAATTTAATACAAATATCACCAATATACAAATTGAAATCGCTTTTATAATACAGGGGCATATCCAAAAATATTTGTACAACTCTAATATGTACAAGTTTAATTAGTATCCTTCAACAACGGCTAATGCTCCAAAATATAACTAGCGCATATTTTTCGCACTGCATCTATATCCACATTGCTTAATGGAGTGCGGTCGACCTTGAAGTGCTGCAACAGAGTTTTTGAAATTAAAAATAACCGAGTAGCAAAATGAAATACAGTCAATTAAGTAAGTTATGAGAAATATTTACCTTTTCAAGTGCCAATGTGGATGATTTCATTGCTATTTGGTACATGTAGTGCATTACATAGTACCTACACTCCCAATTGCTCGTTTGCTTTTTATGCTAATGAATATTAATATACGAGTTAGAAGATCATACAATTAATTGTATACAACACAACGTTGAGTAAAAAATTTAATATTCATATAACTTCATTCATATTAATCTAATTAATTAAATAACTAGGACAAAGCTAATTTCTACTGGACTCACGGATTGCATGCATAAATCAAATACCTCAATAAATAACGTGACTAACTAATAAATTAATTGACTAACTAACACTACTAACTTAGGCTACTAGACTCACGGATTTAATTATAAAACAACTAATTGTATACAATTAATTGTGTACAACACAACGTTGAGTAAAAAATGTAATAAGAACCAATTTTACCTTAACTACTATCCACGAAGGTTGCATATGCACATTTCTGGGCAATCCTAAGAAAGCTTGATAGTTAAACATCACCCTATAAAAATGAAAGCGGAACGAAAATAATTAGCAACATATGGATATATATGATTGGCATTAGAAATTATATAGGCATTCTAACAGTTGTTAATATATATAACTCATTCGTCTATAAGCACCACCGCCTCCTCTTTCTGTGGATTTTGTAAAGAATCAAGCCAGTAGACAACCTTTTCTACTGGTCTAATGGCCATTAGCATCCAATGTTCACTGCAAACGAAAAATTTAATGACGTCAGATCTTAAAATCAGTGTTTCTTAAATATTAGAGAAGCGCTTACAGTGTCACTTACCCCTGAAGATAAGGCACCGGATACATTTCTTTATTCCGATCCTTCAAGTTTCGCGCAATGTAGGAAACCCTATATTCATAATCATTTCCTATGGGTGTCACATGATTAGCCGAGAGGAAACCTATCCCCTTTCTCCCATTCCTTTCAACTAACTCATGTAAAGCTCTAAAGAATTTACAAAAAGGGCTTCATTGGTTAGTCTAGGCACATGGAATGCATACTATATATAACAATAATCAGAAATAGGTTATAAAATTAAGTGGAAACTCACTGGGTGAACAACTGCATCAAACAGTTTGAGACCTGGCTTTCTCTTGTCAATAATTCTACGACATCCTGTCGATCCATTGCAATAGGGTGCTCCACACCTATGACTTCTCTTGTCATTTGAAAGAAGAAGCTACTGAAGTCCGAATCTTTCTCCATTCGGAGCTGCAACTCTTGCAATGGATCAGATATCGATGAGGATGACATCTCAGTCGGAACCGTCGCCGAAGGAGATTTTATATCATCCATATCATTCATCCGGCCTTTTTTCTTTTGGGCACTTTTGTCCACCTAACATCATTTGAAATAACATTAAATATACAAAACAGTATTAAGTAATTCACAAATAAATGAAAGAATATACCTGTGTTACCGGATCCGGCTGAATAATTTCAATCAACTGTATAGGTCATTCCATGAAAAAGGATCTGGCCATTTCCACAGTTGCAGCCTCTTCCTCAGGAAATGGTAGCGGGGCAAAGTCATCATAGGAAATTTTAATTGTGACCCTCGCGCACCCTTTCCTAACCTCGCGGCCGTAATGCTTTCTTTGCTTATAAATATTTCCCTTGGCCACAAGCTTACGCCGCTTTTGCGTATCCTCAGAGATGAACAGGTGACATTCACACCCGTCCTGAGATAATAGGCAAGCGAATGAACATTAATCAACTATTAAGTCTAACTTAACAAAGCAAATGTAATCATGAAACCAAATTCAAGGGAGATTAATTAGAAGTGACAATCCATTGAATGAAATTATACATTCAAATTTATTAATTAGATAAAAACCAAAATATAAATGTAAAATTTCATTATTGTAAAATAAAAATAAAAGAAAGATGTTTAATATATTAAAAAAATTGATAGTTTTTTTAATTGCAGTATTATATTTTTAAAAGGAAAATATAAACTTCATTTTTAAAAAAATATAAAGTGTTTGAATACTTGAATACATATGCAAAGAACATAAATAATAAAAAGATTTTAAAAGAAAAATAGAAAAATAAAAGTCTACCCAAGAAGAATATATAGCAGTGATACTCTATAGAAAAATGAAAGATATAAATGTATTTTAAGTACCTTGTATTTGCCTAAAGAACCCCCGTCAGAGGCGGTGATCGGGTCCGTAGGTGAAACATGTAGCATCTCCAACTCAGGCAAACGTGTAGGGATAAGAGGAGAAATAGGGCTCGCAGGGGAAACAAGGCTACCATGAACCTCAAACATCTCTGGGCCCATTCCGGAGGTCTCTGGGTGCACGCTCTGAGCTTTGGCCCTATTGATGACAGTGTCTCTGACGGTATCATAGTCAGTCCCCATCTGACCACAGATAAACCCAACCATCATCTTCAGTTGTGTTTGACATTCATCTAGCTGGGCAGTGGTTTTCTGAAGCTGTCGCTTAGTTACATCTAGTTCATCTTTCAGCGACGGCCTTGTTTTTGGGAAAACCTCTGTGATGTGTGCCCTGGTAGAATGGCCTCGATACCGACCGGGGTGATCGGTCTTTCCCATTGCAATGACAAGAATGTCATTCCTACCCTCTGCAACTTTCTCCCCTTGTGACTCGCGGGAACATAGATTGTCCTAAACGTTTTGCCAAAAATATGAAATGTAAATAGATCAATTAAATATAGTTTTAAATATATGCTTAGCTTAAAGAATTGAACCATAAGAAAATGTAGAGATGCAAAACTTACAATTTCCATCCCAACACGTCCAGCCTCCGGCGTGAAGTATTCCCCTTTCTTGTTTGTGTGGGCCTGCCTCCATAGTAGATGACGGCCTGGCCCTGAATAAGAATCTTCGCCTTCTTCTTCGGACTGACCGTCCTCTGAAGGCTTCTTCCCGGATGCAATCACCGCCTCGTCATGCAACTGCTTCTTTAGCAGTCGGTAGCCACCGCGAGATAAATTATGGTAGGAAGCATTTAAAGTGGCATTCTTTTGCGCTTTTCCACGAATTGCCTATAGAAAAATATAATGAAAAATTATTATCCATAAACTGAGCAATTAATAAATATCCAAAAAGAATAAGGAAATCAATTTCAAAAAATATACCTGCCATTCTTCTGTCTCGCGGCTAGCCTTAAACTTAATCCATGTCTCCCTAGGGAGATATTTATATTCCAAGCATGGGTCCTGACCCTTCAAGTCACCATGTACATATCTCCCTAAAAAGGATTTCCAATCTTTCCACCGTTTACCGGCATAAGAAATCCACTTTGTTTCGAGTTCTTCGGTTGACTCAAAAACAAATAATGCCTACAGTGAAAATTAGAAGTAAAAATTTAGGTAAATTTGGATTCATTTGTATGAAAGAAGAAACAAACAATGCATTATAATTAAAGAAAATACCCGTATTTCCATCCACACTCTCTTCTTGATCTCCTCGGGAACTTTGGGCCACGATGCATATTCCATTATGTCCACTTTGCTCCGGGCCGTGAATGCCACAAAGGTAATCCACCTTGAATGATGCTTTTTAGGCTCGAGCTCGGAATCAAAAGAAATGTCAAGAGTTTTCCCCTTCGTTCGCATTTCCAATAGATCATTGCAATTTGTGGGCCCTCTACCTCTTCTAGATGTAGTAGAAGAACCATCTCCATTGCCATTACCCTCATCACTATGCTCCGTATTGCTTTTTCTTTTTCGGGCCATTGAAAGTACCTTAAACTTCATGTACGTAGAAAGAGAATTCAATATAACATATATGCAATTAAAGAAAAGCTTTAATGTCAAATACAAGAATGCTTGTAATGTGAAAAAAAAAGGCAATGTACATTCGCAAAATTCACTCCTAAAAATACACAATTACCATTATCCAAATTAAACCAAATGAGGGCCAAAAAAGTGGACTTATAAAGGATACCATTGATAAAGTACTTCACATTTCACGACCAACAACTAATGAGAACAATCATTCATTTCTAATAAAGGAAAAAGCCAAAATTTAGTGAGGAATGTAAAAGATTCAAGGAGGAGTACTTCAATCCAAAAAAATACTCTCCTTCCCTAAAGCAATAGAAATACTTTGTGATTTCGCAATAAAGAAGCATTACATTGATGCAAAGATAGCCTCACTTTCAATATATTAGTTGCATTCATGACATACAACCAAGGGAGGAACACACCTTCAACTCAACCACAAAGCATTACCCTCCTTTCCACTAAAGAAGAAACCATACATTGCAAAAGATCAAACATTTAAGGAGAAGTGATATTTCAAACTCTACATTCATGAAAAAAAATCCCCTTCATCAAGGAGAACCCTCACAAAGCATATTTCACGCTTTTGAAACAAAGATAAGGGAAAGCTAAGAGGAGATAGTGATATTTGCAATACACAATTACCATTATCCAAATTAAACCAAATGAGGGCCAAAAAAGTGGACTTATAAAGGGTACCATTGATAAAGTACTTCACATTTCACAACCAACAACTAATGAGAACAATCATTAATTTCTACTAAAGGAATAAAACCAAAATTTAGTGAGGAAGGTCAAAGCTTCAAGGGTTAGTACTTCACTCCTAAAAAATACTCTCCTTCCCTAAAGGTACTTAGTGCTTGTGCAATAAAAAATGCTTCACATTCATGCAAAGATATCCTTACTTTCAACATATAAGGGGCTTTGAAGACATTGAAACAAGGGATCCCCAAAGAAAGAACCCTATAAAGATTAAATTCCGAATAGTGGAATCAACAACAAAACATTTTCCTCATTATCACTAAAGGAGGAACACTAAATCGACTAAGAATCGAAATCAAACACCAATGTTCTAAAATTAATCAAGCAAAACCGAAATCAACATTTGTGGTTCTCATATTAATACACTAAACCCGAATTGAAAGGGTACCTAATTGAAATCCCAATCAAAACCCTAGGTTCTCAACTTATGCAGGACAAAACACGAAATTCAACAACCAAACCAATGCAACAAACAATCAATAAATCCAAAAGCATTCCAATCATTCATCACAAGGATTAAAACCAAAATCAACCATAAATATCAACCCAAAAAACCCTAGTGCAATGGGAAGCATTTACAAAATGTAAGGTCACATTGCAAAAGTTTTAAAATGGAAGCATAGAAGGTGGATAACCTTTTGTGTGCACTCCTACAACCAAGCCCGAAGTATAGGAGGGCGGAAATGGAGAAATGCAAGCGGGGAAGCGGCGAAGAATCGGCTGCGATGGTCCAGCCGAACAATCGGCCTTGCTTGGATAGCCGACGGGTTGATCGGAAACTCAAAGAGCTCACCGGCGACGGGAGAATCGGCGAAGAAGCCGAACAACCGCGGAGAGATGGGTTCGGGAAACAGGGGAAATGCAGGGGAAAAAAGGGGAGAGGAGGGGAAGAGAATGAGGGAGGAAAGGAAAGTTCAAAAAATTTGAATTTTAATTTGGACCGGGTCGTCGGTTCAACGGCGGTTCAACCGTGAACCGCCGTTGAACCAACTTTCCACTGTGGTTCCCGAGTTGAACCGCCGTTGAAAGTCCACTTTCAACGGCGGTTCACTCGTGAACCGCAGTGGATTCTTCTTTAAACGGCGGTTTTCGGTTGAACCGCCGTTGAATGGTCTCCTCGTTTTTATCGGTTTAGCATAGGGGAAAAAATTGGAGCCAATTCCCGCGCGGGCATATTTTAATATTAATTTTTTTTTTTCCATTTTAAAAAAACTAAGCCAATAATTTTGTAAAAATAATAATACATACCCAGATTGTGTATATTTATTAATTATGTACACAATCTCGACTTTTATGAACCATTTCATAATTAAATTTCAAATTTTCCATTGAACCATATATTTGCATTTAAATTTCCCGTGCTATTACACAATAATTATAGGTCAAATATAAAAATTAATAAATTTCGTAAATTTACATGTAAGAGACGATAAAGTAATAAGCTTCATTATGTTCCCTAAAATTTCTACTTTTTCGACTTGGGCGAACGGGATAAAATAATCAAATCCACAAATGCATTAGGTACGTATAGTAATATAAAAACTAATATTGGTTAAGTGGCCGAATAAAAAATTAAATACTTATATACTGGATTTCATTACCTTACATCCATATGTATATATATATATATATATATATAACATCTTCCTATTTTCTTCTTTCCCCTCTTGTACCATTTGCATTTAAATTTCGCGTGCTACTACACGTACAATAATTATAGGTCAAAGATAAAAATTAATAAATTTCATAAATGTACATGTAAGAGTCGATAAAGTAATAAGCTTCATTATCTTCCCTAAAATTTCTACTTTTTCGACTTTGGCGAACGGGATAAAAAAATCAAATCCACAAATGCATTAGGTACGTATAGTAATATAAAAATTAATTAATATTAGTTAAGTGGCCAAAAAAAAAAAATAGTTACTGGATTTCATTACCTTACATACATATATATATATATATATATAAACATATATATATATATCTTCCTCTTTTCTCCTTTCCCCTCTTGCACATCATCCAACTCTCTCCTCTCTACTCTCGATCTCTTGTAAATTTCCACTACATAAATAAAATGTTTTCATTCGAAGAATTGAAGACTTGAAGACAACTTTTATAATTAAGTCTTATATATATATATATATATATAACGTATTTTGAAAAAAATGGAGGTTTACGTGAAAACTCTGACGGGGAAGACCATCATTCTCGAGGTCGTATCCTGCGACCCAATTGAAAATGTCAAGGCGAAAATCCAGGAAAAGGGTGGCGCTTCACTCTCTATTTCAATCTTAAGCGTCACCGCGGTTAATTTATGAAAATTGGGAAAAAAAACTTAATAGGGAGTAGGGTTTAGGGTTTAGAAAATGATATAAAAATAGAAAATTCATGCGTAGCGCGGGAATTGGCTCCAAAAACTACTTTTCTACGGCGGTTCAACCGAGAACCGCCGTAGAAAATACTTTCTACGGCGGTTCAAACATGAACCGCAGTAGAAAGTTTGCTTTCTACGGCGGTTCAAGGTTGAACCGCGGTAGAAAATTAGTTTTTGGCGCCAATGCCCGCGCTACGTACGCATGAATTTTCTATTTTTATACCAAATTCAAAATACGTTTTATATATATAAGAATTAATTATAAAAGTTGTCTTAAAGTCTTCAATTCTTCAAATGAAAACATTTTATTTATGTAGTGGAAATTTACAAGAGATTGAGAGCAGAGAGGAGAGAGTTGGATGATGTGCATCAAGAGGGGAAAGGAGAAAAGAGAAAGATGTTTATATATATATATATATATATATATGTATAAACACATATATATATATATGTTTATATATGTATATAAGGTAATGAAATCCAGTAACTATTTAATTTTTTTGAGGCCACTTAACAAATATTAATTTTTATATTACTATACGTACCTAATGCATTTGTGGATTTGATTATTTTATCCCGTTCGCCCAAGTCGAAAAAGTAGAAATTTTAGGGAAGATAATGAAGCTTATTACTTTATCGACTCTTACATGTACATTTACGAAATTTATTAATTTTTATCTTTGACCTATAATTATTGTGTAGTAGCACGCGAAATTTAAATGCAAATATATGGTTCAATGGAAAATTTGAAATTTAATTATGAAATGGTTCATAAAAGTCGAGATTGTGTACATAATTAATAAATATACAAAATCTGGGTATGTATTATTATATTTACAAAATTGTGGGCTTAGTTTTTTGAAAATGGAAAAAAAAAATTTAATATTAAAATATGCCCGCGCGGGAATTGGTTCCAATTTTTTCCTGTATGCTAAACCGAGAAAAACGAGACCATTCAACGGCGGTTCAGCCGCAAACCGCCGTTGAAAGAAGAATCCACTGCGGTTCACGAGTGAACAGCCGTTGAAAGTGGACTTTCAATGGCGGTTAACTCGTGAACCGCAGTAGAAAGTTGGTTCAACGGCGGTTCGCGGTTGAACCGTCGTTGAAACAACGAGCCGGTCGAAGTTCAAATCAAGTTTGAACTTAGACATTTTCCTTTCATTTTCCCTAAGTCTCTTCCCCTTCTTCTCCCCCTTTTTCCCCTGCTTCTCCCCTGTTTCCCCCTCCCTTCAACCGAGGCTGTTCGGTCCATTCTCCTCCTCTCCCGTCGCTGGCGCAACCGAGGCACCTTCTAGTTTTTTCAAGTTCATATAAAATATATTTTGAATAATCAATTTGCAAAATAATAAAGCATTATTAATCGATAAACGAATAATTAATTCATTTATCGGTCAATACCCAACCTCGCTAAATGAATTTCTTTTTTCCGAGGCACCGACAAGTAATTTATGAAGAGTTAAATATAAAATCAAAACAAAATGAACTACGTATAGCTTCCCCTGTAAATTTTACCAAAAGTACTACTCCTTGAAAAAAAAATAAATAATACATGAAACATTTATTCATAAATGAAAAACAAGGAAATCAATTTGCCGAAAAATTTGACAAAGTCTCCCCTATAAATGTAACATACTCCCTGTCAAGGATATGCACATACTTAAATACTTCACTAAAATTCCAACTATTTCGAATAATACGGAATTCAGTTTCAAATCAATTCAGACAAAATCTCCCCTGCTTGTTTTTGACCAAAACACAAGTGCATCATAACATCAACAAGAAGCTTCACACAATTTCCAACAATAACATATTCATTTATAAACAGTTCCGCATATGAAGTCCCTTGAAATTTTGTCCCTTGATTGCGCAGCTTCATCCGAGTTGTGACCTGTTTCAATCCCACAGTACAAAGGATAAAAATAAATGTTGTTATAAATTTATGTCCACCTCTTTTCATTAAAATCAAAGAAACATATACAAATACACACACACAACATACACACCCACAGAAAAAAAATTAATAAACACAAACAATATACCTGAAAATGATGCTTAACTTATTCTCTTTCTCTTATGGGACACTTGCTCCTCGAACCATAATCCTTCGCTGTGGTCATCACGAAGTATGTATTTAAAAATTTCCCTATCTTCCTCATTTGCTCTCGATTCAGGTAACCCACTAGAGAAATGGCTAGCCTCATAAAGCCCTTCTTCTGTATCAATCCCTTCCACTCCGTGATGTTGTTTACCATGAAGAACAACAGACCAATGTTCGTCGCAAGGATCGGTGATATAAAAAACTTGTTTCGCCTGCGATGCAAGTATAAATGGTTCCCCCTTGAAACCCTCCCGATTAAGGTTCACCAAGGTAAAACCCAATGGATCATCAGTTCGAACCCCACTATTGTTATCAACCCATTTGCAGCGAAATACATCTACTTTGAAACAAACATAGTCAAGCTCCCAAATATCTTCGATCACCCCGTAATAAGCCATGTTTGCATACAATGGATTTTTATCCTTCCTGCTAGAAACATGTAAAGCCTCTGAGATTAATGTAACACCACTGTTTTGTGCCGTACTCTTCTCATCTTGTCTCTTAGTAGCAAATGAATATCCATTTATGTCATAGCATGAAAATGCTTGTACCGCAGGGCTGGGCCTAAACGCCAACCATTTCAATGTCTCCGAAACGTCTTTGCCCATGACAGCATTACCAAACCAATAGACAAATGTCCGAATATGTTCATTGAGCACACGTTGATCTGTCCAAGCAGGATAAGACGTTCTTATTGAACGGATATGGTCTGTCACATAGGGCGCAACTTCTTCAGAATTGTGCAGAATGTAGAGATGCGTCTTCATCAATTCAACATTAGACGGCAAAAATATTTTTCCTCCCCTTGTGCCCATACCTGTAATCCTCCCATCGTACCGATTCTTAGATATTCCAATGGATTCGGTCTCGGCCAAGTATTCAGTGCAAAACTCAATTACCTCCTCAGCTATATAACCTTCAACAATACTAGAATCAGGACGACAACGATTCTTAACATACCCTTTAAATACTTTCATATATCGCTCGAATGGGTACATCCATCTCAAATGAACAGGCCCACAGATTTTTATCTCTCTAACCAAATGAATCACCAAATGCACCATAATATCAAAGAAGGCAGGTGGAAAATACATTTCTAATTGACAAAGGACAACAGTTATTTCATCTTGTAACTGATCAAGTCTTTCGCGCGCGATAACCTTGCTACATATAGCATTGAAGAAGAAACAAAGTCTTGTTATACTGGACTTAACATGCTTGGGCAATATCGAGCGAATAGCTACGGCAACAATTGTTGCATTAAGGCATGGCAATCATGAGACTTCAAACCAACCAGTTTTAAATCTTTCATGGAAACAAGTCTGCTTACATTTGAAGAATATCCGGATGAAACTTTGATGCTACGCAAACTTGAACACAGTTGTTTTTTCTCTTTTCTGGACAAAGTGTGACAGGCAGGGGGTAGATATGTGCGTTGTCCTCGAGCTACTGGTGCTAAATTTGCTCTTATGTTCATATCAACCATATCAAGTCTCGCGTTATAACCATCCTTAGTTTTACCAGGGATGTTCAAGAGCGTACCTAACAGGCTTTCGCAAATATTCTTCTCAATATGCATAACGTCGAGACAATGTCTGACATCCAAGTTTTCCCAGTATGAAAGTTCAAAAAATATGAATTTTTTCTTCCAACAACCTGTATCATTATTGCTGGACTCCGAACGTTTACCAAACTCCACATTAATGTTCGTCACACGAGCTTTCACCTCTGGCCCGCTCAAGGGTTCTGGAGCTTTTCTGAACTCTTGAAATCCATTGAATGCTCTTTTCATACGGCGATACGGATGAGTCTCGGGAAGAAATCTGCGATGCCCAAGGTATACTGTCTTTCTCTCATGTGCAAGCTGACAAAAATCTGTACTCTGCTCACATATTGGACATGCTTTATGCCCTTTAACAGAGTACCCAGACAAGTTTTCATAAGCAGAAAAATCATAAATGGTACAGAACAACATGGCATGTAATGTGAACATTTCTTCACGGTATGGATCAAACACAGGTGCGCCTTCATCCCATAACTTTTTCAAGTCTTCAATAAGAGGAGCAAGATACACATCGATGTCATTTCCTGGTTACCGTGGGCCTGAAATCATTAGAGACATAAGTATGTACTTGCGCTTCATACACAAGTAAGGCGGCAAATTGTAAATAACCAACATCACCGGCCA
The DNA here is from genome assembly GCA_016801395.1 of Leptodermis oblonga. Lineage (NCBI taxonomy): Eukaryota > Viridiplantae > Streptophyta > Magnoliopsida > Gentianales > Rubiaceae > Leptodermis > Leptodermis oblonga. The sequence continues at coordinate 7,493,385 of CM028752.1, forward strand.
TGAGCTATGTGTGCTACTCAGACTGCCAAACGGGTTCATTCCATCAGTACACAAACCAAGCCTCAAATTTCTGGCTTCTCCCCTAAAAGAAGGATACATTGAATCAATTTTTTTCCACTGATCTGAGTCTGATGTATGCATTATCACCTAGTCATCAGCACTGGGAATACACCGATCTGAATGCCATGTCATTAGTTTTACATCTTTTTCATTACCGAACAACCGTTTAAATCTCGGTATTATAGGAAGATACCACAGAACCTTAGCCGGCGACCCCTTTTTTTGCGCATCAGAACTGTCTTCAAGCTCATCACACAGCTGCTTGTTTTTGTATCGTGGAGTTTTACACTTAGGACAAAGCAATAAATCCTTATACTCATTCCTGTAGAGGACGCAATCATTTGGGCAAGCGTGGATCTTCTTATACTCCATACCCATTGGACACAATATTTTTTTCGCCTCGTAAATTCGATCTGGAAGTTCATTATCTTCTGGGAGCATATCTTTCAATACCCTCAATAAGGCTGTAAAACTAGTATCTGACCACCCATTTGCCGCTTTCAAATTAAACAACTTCAAAACACTAGATAATCGTGTATATTTAGTGCAAACCTTGTATAGAGGCTTCTCATTGTCACCCAAAATGGAAGCAAGAACTTTCGGTTTATCAGCAAAATCCTCGGCCACATCCTCAATCATGGCATCTAATCGATCTCTAGTAATCGCATCATCTCCTTTTGCATGAGATTTTCTTTGCTCAGGTAAACCATCAATACTTTCACCATGCCAAATCCACAGTTTATAAGAAGGATCAAATCTGTGCCGATATAAATGGAATCTTATTGTATCTGAGTTATCAAACCGCGCACCATTTTTACAAACTTTGCACGGACAATGGACGTACTTTGTATTCTTATAAGCGAATTAAATGAAATTCTCAACTTCTTTCGCATAAGAATCGGAGGTCCGATCACCATACAACAAGATATTTCGATCCATGTGTAACTAACACCTTGAAATAATTGAAAATACCAAATAATAATTCAACAAACAATGTACAATTAAAGTATCAAGTTGCATGCTTGTCTTAGCACATGTCATACTAATGTTGCTCATATAATCAAAACTACTATAATACCTCAATGATGAAAAATAATGCATAAACAACACATGCGCAATAGACATAATCAAATGAAGAAGAACTCATAAGTTTTTCATTTATGCATTTCGTCAAACACATGAAATGCATAAAAAAATAATACACACTCTAAGTAGTGCAAATTATATGAACATCCTCCATTAAAAATCAAACACTATAAATCAAATCACATCACCAAGAAACTACATAGTATAACTAAATAGGGTTCCACAATACTAAGGTTCATCATATACATGGAATATATGCAACTTTAATTTTCAGCCCTCTACCATAAATAAAAATAAATTCTATAGGATGACATATATAAAGTACAAGCATAAGCAATTACTGAGAAATTTTAGAAGTTTCTAACCTTAAGGTGGTAAATTTTAGCTCCAAATGACGATTCTTTACATCAAACGTGCAAAACCGTAGTAGAAATTTGGAGAGGAACACTTTCGGGTGCGATATGGAGATACACGTTGTTATTTAGGGTTAAATACGTCAATACAACGGCGGTACAAATTAAACCGCCGTAGAAAGTCCGTATTTCTTTTATAACTGCGGTTTTCTATTTTCCGCCGTTAATCCGCAGCCGTTAAAGCTCCATTTTGTAGTAGTGTTAGAAATTTTATTTTAGGAAGAAATTTGTAAAAAGATGAAAGATTTGGGGTTTGTTTGGTAATAAAAGTAAAATATAGAATGTAAGACAAAAGAAAACGAAATTGGACGAATTTTCCCTCAAAAATTACCTTTTGTCAAGCATTTAACGGAGCTCATGGACGGAATGTCATGTTTTGTAACGTTTTCGAAAGGTTTGTGCTGAAAAAACTAATTTTGGAAGGTTTGTGTCGATTCGGGTGACATGGCCAAAGGTTCATGATGAACTGAGTAATTCACTCTTCATAAAATGATTAATGTTATGTTTACTTATGTATGTAACATGTATCTAATTTAAAGTTTGAATAATCATAATTTGTTTATGAGATCTTGTAAGTAATGAAATAAGACCAAAAGTGTAGCAATTTAGTCTTTGATGCTCAACGTAATTGGACAATTTTCTGCATTAATCATAAGTGTTATAATCTTGTCTAGAATAAGTGCATTTATGATGTGTTGTTTGTGATAATAGATTTAAATTATCTTGCAAATGTAATGTGTAATCCTATTCAAACTTAATCAAATTTAGTGTTCTTGGTTAAATTGTTATATGTAAAGTGTTTTGTATCACTATTTATTTATAATGTGCGTACATCAAATGTTAACCAAGGAATCATGTTAATTCTGAAGTTTAGAATCTTGTAAAACCAAAATGGTTTAAGTGTGGCGTTGTTATTGTTGCACAAAGTTATGGATCCATTTACTAAATCTGAGAAATGATTTACAAGAATTTGACAACTTAAGGAATAGCGAAGTAACTCTTAAAATAAGTCATCAACAATGGTAACCCAACCTCTTTCTAATACATTCTTAGATTGAGAGGTTTAAAGTGTAAAAATAAGTTATTCTGTGATTGTAAGCATCATGTTTTGTGTACACCATTCCAAGTTAGTGATGGACAAATTGTAACTCTTGAGTAGAGGATGAACACTAAAGCTCTTAATAGAATTGTTTCATTGTGTTATAATTGGGATTTAATGAAACTTGAAACAACTTTCACCTATGTGATCATAAGAAGTTATGCCACTTCTACCTAAGGCTTTGGGTGATCCTTAGTATATAATTATGAAACTAGGATGAGCACATGACCAGAATAAGTGCTACAATATAGTGAATTGGAGTGCATCTCAGAAGTTATGTGTGTTATAATTTTGTCAAAGTTGAGCATTTGTTTAAGCAATGTGCCACTAATTGTCTTGCTTTGATCATTGGAACTACTTACACTAAGCAAAAGTTTAGGACGTAAGTCACTTTTCTAACAAATGATTTCAGCTTGTGTTGATTTGGTTCATTACTACAAACTAAGGGGGAAATTGTTGGAAAAACTTGTGTAGTTTGTAAGTAATGAACAAAGTTCGAAAGTGCAATTTTGATGAATGTTCGAAGTCAAACCGTGGTGTCGTTCGACACATATTCGACATCGTTAGTGGAGTCATTGCGCAAAGTAGCTAAAGTTTGAGGATTGTCATATATTAGGTTTGATATCGAAACGATGTCAAACGGGTCGCAAAACTATTTTTAGTTTCTTGTTTCTGAATGAAACATTGCGACTGTTCACAAATGGTTGTATTCAAACTGATCCTCAACCATCACCAACGAGTTAGTGACTATTCATCTCTATAAATAGGCGTTGTTAGTCAAAATTAAGTCAACTCTTACTTTCTTTTTCTCGTTCAAACAATCAATACTTTGTTGTTTGCTGAATTTATTGTATTCTAGAATGGGTATTGCCATTAAACGTTGTTAGTGAGTATATTGGGGCAATAAACTCTTTAAGGACAGCGATTACACGCTTTAAATTCAATATTTTTATTCTGAAATCCTCATTTATAAGTTGTTCTTGTGTTCTACATTAAGTGTTTTTAGTGATCACTTTAGTTATATATTATTGTTTTTGGTTTTTGGTTTCCTAAACCCCAAAATTCCCCCAACATTAATTTGAAGGGATAGGCAGATATGTGGAAGAAGAAGTGACAATGGAAAAGAGCTGAAACACTTTTAATATACGCAGTGTATCATTTGAGCAATGACCCGGATGCATCGGTCTGAATAATGTCAAAAGATTCAAAACTCAAGAACTTTCAAGTATCTCATGTTATTTTCTCCTCCAGTATGTAGGTCGTTGCAAAATGAGTTTAAGGGCCTGTTCTTTAGCCAGGTTTGAGAGCTGTTTTGAAAATAGTTCTCAAACCAAATTGGTTTCAGACCATTTCTAAGGGCCTGTTCTTTTGGTTTTGATTTTGAAAACGGTTTTGGTTTTAACAGTAAATTTAATATATTTTAATCATTTTTCATCATTTTCAATACAATTTTTTACTATTCAGCATTTATTTTTTATATTTTCAATACACTTTTTATATTATAAAACTAATTTTCAAAACATATTTTCAAAATTGTTTTCAAACCAATCAAAAAGAACAGGCCCTAAGAAACAAGATTCTGAAAACAGTTTTCAAAACAGTTTTTATACCAATTCAAAGAAACTAGGTTTTCAAACCTATTTTCTTCTCAATATTTTATTTATTATTTTTTTGGGATATTCTTCTCAATTTCTAGACCAATTTTATTTTTGTTTAGAAAAAAAAATTTATTTTCGTAGAACATCTCCTCATCATAGCCATTGCTACTAAATCATCCCCTTCATGGATCCCACTTGACGACCCAATTTCAATCCCGGGTCCAGAAACCAGAAGATTCCAATGACTCGAAAACCCACCCACAGAAACGGATCTTCCGAATCGGGTTCCGGTTTCTCGATCATCACTTCCACTGTTTTCCTTTTGTCCATTGCAAACATGGCCAACGCCAACAGAAACCAAATCATTTCTTCCCGGATCCTCCACTACGAAGACCAAATCATTCCCTCTCTTAATCTCAAGAGAAGAAACGCTAACCGCCGAGGAAGTTTGCTGGTTCGAGCCCGACCCAGATACGGCGACACTGGAGCATAAGGGTTCACAGTCGCCCAGCACAGCTGACAATTCGACTGCAATTTCAGCCAAGTATCAGTGCAAGGAATGTGAAAAGCGTGACAAAATTTGGGCAAAAGCCTCTCCACCACGAAGCACGAAACATCGGGGAGTTCGTCGGACGAGCTATGGACGGCCGTTGGGGAAGAAAGGAAAAACCACACTGTCGATTTTGTTTTCAAAAGAGAAGGAAAGGAGAAATGGGTTTGGTTTCAGATCTGTTTTGAGAATGGGTTTAAGACCCATGGTACCGATCAGTGGTTTTGGTTGAACAAAACAAGTCTCAAAACACTTGCTAATCTGTTCTCTTGTGTCAATTTTTTAAGAATCATCATTTTTTTTTTCAAAACTTTACATAAAAAAACAATTTAACTTTTTCAACAATTTAAAATTAAAAATTTAAAATTCCTTATAAATATCTAGTTACATAAATTTAAAAAATGACACAATCATTATACTTTTTTATCTGTCACTTACACAATTTCCCAAAAAAAACTTCCCTTCAAAATATTTCTAACAAAAAATTTCCTTCTAACAAAATTTCCCCTACACCAGCCACAAGAGAACAGAGCCTAAAGAATAGCCCCTAAAGGTGATGAAAAAGAAAATGAGAATATAGAAATTTAATTTTCTATTTAGGAAATGGTAGTCCTTTTGTCTTTTAATTTTTAAAATACATTTTTTTTTGCCTATACACAATCTTTATTCATCATCAAAAATACAATTGTCCTTACTTTTACCAACATCAATAATACTTTAATTTTGTGGTTGCAGAAGTATAATTTTATAATGAACAGTAAAAATTTACTGGAGTAAAGTTGAAATTACCAAAAAGAAATCAGCGAGTCAAAAATCAATGAAGCTGTTTTTAATTTTTTTTACCCTTTTTCCTTTCTATTATACCAATTCATTAATTGGTACTAAGGGTCTGTTTGATAAAAAATGTTTAATGTTTAAAATTATTTAATTAAGAGATGTTAACTTTTACCCTTTTTAATAACTAAATTTCAAACCTCTTAGAGTAAATGATAGTTACCGTCTTATATAATAAGTGTAGTTAATCATGGCCACACTGGACCTGTGATTTTAGAACCGAAACCGTGACCCACAGTTCCAGAACCGGAATTGTCTGAGGTGATTACGGGTGCTGTTCTTCCTTTCAAAGAACTGGAAACCGCAGGTTCCTAATTTAAAGGGGTCAAAAGTATATTTGCACTAGTAAGGATTTGAACACACACTCTCAACTTACTACTACGTCTTAAAAAAAAGTTAAATAACCACTCCATCTACTTCTTCTTTTATTGTTTTTTCTTATTATTATTATTGGGGCATACTATTTTCAGTAACCATTTTACTATTTACAGTAACATTTTTTATGAAAAGTCTAATTTGCCCTTTTTGGTTAAAATTTTTTTTTTTTTCATTTTTCACCTATAAAACTAACGGTTGCAGCAGAGAGTCCAGAGACATTGTGGACTTGTTTTCCATTTAAACCAACAATTTTATATACAGTAATTCATTTATCACTGACACATTATTCAAATATAGCCGGTATACCCGAGAACGATCCATATTACACTGTAAGTAAACACTGTATATATTTTTTTACTTGAAATTAGTTTGCCTAAAAAAATTTCTATATACCCCTTAATTTTAGGGGAAAAAAAACCCCTGTGGGCGGGATTTTTGTCCCGAATCTAAGATTATCCGGCCGTTTTTTCCGTATCTGTAACATTTCGGCCAAAGAGACTGTCTCCCCGGCCGAAATTTCCCGAAAATACCGCCGGACGCGGGCGGTATTTCCCATAGAAATATCGCCCGGTGCCTGGCGGTATTTCCCCCGCAAATACCGCCAGTGTCCAGTGGTATTGAGTGGAGAAATACCGCCGGCGTCCGGCAGTATTGACCGAAGAAATACCGCTAGGCACCGGTCGGTATTTCTCGGGGCAATACCACCGGTGGCGGGCTGTGTTTTCCAAGGGAATACCACTGGCGTCCGGAGGTATTGTCCTGAGAAACACCGACAGGCGGTATTTGCTTCAGTATTTGAGGCAGAAACACCGCCGGCGGTATTTTTCGGCGAAATATCGCCGGCTGCCTGCTATATTTCGGTTCCCGGGCGGTGTTTCTAAAGCAAATACTGCCGGCGGTATTTGAGGCGAGAAACACCGCCTGGTGGTATTTTGAACCGAAATACTGCCGGAAAATAAACTGGCGGCTGCCGTCAGTTTTTTCAGCCAGAAAGTCGTTTTTCCCTCGATTTTCCTGCCCGAAATGTATGTCAACTAAATTTGCCGATTTATGTATGATGAACCAGCTTTGTTATACTAACAGGATTTTCGTATTGAGAGGGATGACATTTATGTTGACCACACCGATGTATTTCAGACGAACGAAGAGTTCAGAAGTAGGGAAGATATGATTGCATGGGTTAAAGCATGAGCAGCTGAAAATAATATGACTGCAAAAATTACTTCCTCTTCAAAAATGTTGGGGTTGTTCCTTACAAGAGGGAGAAAAGGTAGAGTTGAGATAAGGTGCGATAGATCATGACAAGTTAGAGATAAGCTACCCCTACCTGAAGGGAAAAGCAGGCGGAGCAATACAAGCAGCAAGAGGACAAATTGTCCATTTCACCTGAAGGGACGAGAAATTGCTAGGGGCAATTGGAAGTTAGAGGCCATAAACGGTAAGCACAATCATGAATTAGAAGAAGTTTGAAATTGGCATTCAGCGTAGTCACGGTTAATAGAATTGGAGTAGAAGAAGATTGCAGACATGTCAAGTATTAACATCAGGCCGAAGCATATATTGGCCCAATTGCGAGCGGATGATCCGAAAAATGTCAGCAACATAAGACAGGTGTACAATGAAGCAGCAAAAAGTAAAAGGGATGCGAGGGGAGGTATGACTAACATGCAGTATTTCTTCAAACTTCTGCATAATCACGAATACTTCTATGCGCACGCAGGTGATGATGACAGTAATGCAGTCGGGCACATCTTCTTTGCACACAAGAATGTGCCTCGTCTACTTGTTTTGTTTCCGTACGTGTTATTTATGGATACGACGTATAAGATAAACATGTATGACATGCCTCTGCTTCAAATAGTGGCTCATGTACCCACAACTCAGTATGTTCATATCGCTTTCGTTTTCATGCGGGATGAGACTACACCGAGCTATTACTGGGGATTGGCGCAATTGAGCAATTTATTCGAGCAAAACAAATACCTACATGTGGTCATCACTGATCGAGAGATTACCTTAATGAATGTTGTACAATTAGTATTCCCACATGCTACGCAACTATTGTGTAGGAGTCACATTGAAATGGATGTCAAGAAACATGTAGTATCGGCTGGCAACGACAAAACTACAAATGATGTGTTTCTATATCGTTGGGGGAGAGTGGTCAAAGTTTTGACATATGAACAGTTCACGGAAGCTGTGGATTATATTGATACTAAATATGGAAATAAATCTAGATTCAAAAATGTTATTCCGTACTTGAAAAACACATGGTTGGATTCCCACAATGACAAGTTTGTGTCTTGTTGGACGAAAAGTATAAAGCATTACGGAGGGCACACCACGAACATGTAAGTTATTTAGAACTTTAATTTATGATTTGTATATTGTATAATTACATGAGCTTTTATATAATGCTTTCTGTTACATTTCGATTTTTAATGTGAATTTTCTTTTAGGGTTGAGAGTGCACATGCACAGTTGAAGGAGGCAGCTGGTACTGATAGGAAGGCATTTTCAGGTATTTTTATGATAGGGTTGCACTTCGATGAAATCTAGACTGCAATGAAATTTTCGCGCAGCAAAACATACTGGAAGAGCGACTACTTACTGTATAGTAAGCTTAACGGTAGAATGTTTTTCGCTGGTATTACAATGGTGGAGGAAGAATATATAAAAAGAGTTGGCCTTATCGGGGAAGATGGTGCGCTGTGTGGTTGCGAATTTTGAATTTTCAATGTATGGCGGGGCAAATTCTGTTTCGCCGTAATCAATGTTACTTTTCTTCATCGCATTTGAAAAGCGAGAAGTGCCATGTGCTCTTCCTGCCACCTTTCTCTGCCGCTTGGATGCAGTGGGAGGTATTCGGCCACCTACTTCCTCAGAGGAGGACTGTATTGCCTCAGTGTTTTTTTTCAACCAATTGCAAATAGTCATCCTTTTTGCTTTTAGTTAATTTCAATTTCAATTTCCTAAATGCTTCTGCCATCTGCAATAATATAAACACACATTTCTCAATACAAAATTAATTGATAACATATAAGGAACAAGAACACAATTAAAGTTTAAAAAAAATTAAAATATTGGCTCAAAACTCGCCCCTTTCGGGCAGAAAATCGCCAACAATCCCGCCGACCGCCGGAAAATATCCCCTGGCAGCCGGCGGTTTTTTCCCAAGAATACTGCAGTCGCCCGGCGGTATATCTGGGCAGTAATACTGCAGGCGACCGGCATTATTTCCAGGTGGTATTTTTCCCAAATATAGCGCCCAAAAATACCGTCGGCACAGTATTTTTCCAGAATACCGCCCTTTCCGGGTGGTATTTTGGTGTAAAACACCGCCTGGGAACGGCGGTGTCCGGAAGGGAAATATCGCCCGGCGGTATTTCCCTCAGGAATCCGGCGGTATTCCTTCATGAAATACTGCCGGTGACCGGCGGTATTTCAGCCCCATCCGGGTCGAGGAAACCTTCTCCTCGACCTAAATTTTACATATCCGGCGATAACCAGTCGGATCTACGCAGATCCAGGAAAAAAATTAACAATCTCGGGCAAAATACTAACAAATTCGGACGTATTACAACTAAATTAATCAAAACAACAAATAAAACAATAACGAAACAAATATTAATTTTAGGCACTCACCTTTTGCCAATCCGATTCGTCTCGACTTTTATCCGATTTAGCCAATTATTTGATTGCTTCTTCTCCACATAGCTCTGGTTCCTCACCTTTGCTTCTGCTTCCTTTTTCTTTGCAGGCTATTTATAAACTTTTGCAGGCCTATTTTAGACTTTTGCCTTTTTTTTTTTTTGTGAGGAGTATTTTAAACTTTTCACAAAAAAATGTTACTGTAGTAGAATGGTTACTGCAAATAACAATTCCTTTATTATTATATTAGATGTTTATTTACATATAAAATATAAAATTATTTTATACTACATATATTATAATGGGAAAAATTAATGGTATAATTTACCTTATATATATTATTAAAATAAGTAATCATTAAATTAAGTTAAAGCATATATAAATATAAATTCATTATTAAATTAAAATTACTTCAATTGGAATGGAATTGGAACCGTGGCAGAACTAGAATTGGTGGTTTCCCGAAACTGATGGTTCTGGAACTATTCCCCCAAGGTTTTGCTTCCGGATCCACTTTCCATGGAACCGAAATCCGAGGTTCCAAAACTATGATCATGTCTAAGTGCAGTGACATTACGACTTGTAATTTTAGAATGTACAATTATTCCCTTGTGATTTTGAACTAAAGTGTCACTTGATGGAAATTAAGAAAAAAACCTTCCCTTTCTGCCAATACATTCCCTACCGTCTCCACCATCATCTATGGTGGAAGAGATTTCCGGCCAACCCAAAATATTACTGTGGCATCAACCAATCCAAGAAAATATAAATTTATTGTTGTAGTAGCAACACCAACAACTGAAAAGATCGAGCAGCATCAATGATCGCAAAAAGAAATTCTACAAGCATTAAAGAATGAAGATCAACTTCAGTTGTAGAAAAAGTGCTCCGCTTAAGAACCAATAAGAAGAAAATACATCTGACTCCATCAAAATGTGGGGGAAAAGATGGGATAACCCACCGTTATTTCAAATATTCTAACAATATATATATATATATATATGTATGTCTTGGATCCTACCCCAATCATTTGTTGCTAAATCAAAAGAAAGAAAGGAAAAAAAAAAAAAAATCAAACAACCCTTTCAAAAAAAAATCCCCAAGATCTGCCGTTATTAACTATGCTTGGCATTTTCAAAGCAAGCATTGATGAGAAAGTATTTGATGAAATAGTTATTTTATCATGTACTCATCTTGTAAGAATTGCTTTATATTGTTGTTTTTATTTTTATTTTTTTTAGTTTAAAAAGTAGACGATGGAGCCACAGAGTGCTAGGTATGATTTTGATATACTCCAAAGTTTTGGTGTGGTTGATCGGAAATTTTGCCATCGTAAACATTAGACGGTGACTCTGCTATAGTAAGGCTAACTTAGGAAGAAATTTAAATGACATCATATTTGTTTAAGCCAACTCCCTGTTTTTATAGCGTGAATGACACACACGGTTAGTGTGGAGAGCTATCATCCAATTAACACTTTAGTACAACGTTATAAGGATGTAACTATGTATTTTAAACATAGAAGGGGGTAACTGTCACACTAGCTATTAAACAGGGAGAAAATTATCATTTGCCCTTTTATGTATCATAATGTTATTAAATAAAATTTACTTGGTAAGTTTAAAATTCTATTTTCATATTAAAAATTATTTGATAAGTTATATATATTACCTATTTTTATGAACATCATTCAATAAGATATTTTATATTAATCATATATGATGCTTTATTGTAAAGTTAATATTTTGTGTGTAGTCAGTCAAATTCATGTGAGGGAAATATTGTAACTTTTTAATATTTCAGCATTTAAATGAATGTATTTTTCAAAGAAAAATAAGTGATTAAGAATTATGATTCAAATGTTAAAAGGTAAATTTTTAACATTCAGATATAAAGTAACTTAATCAATTTAGTATTAATTATGATATCAACATTAAACATTGAGATATAAATATTAATTTTTATTAGAGTGAATTTTGTTCAATTTATCACGAACATTTATCTGTGTTACAGGAATGGACACGGTCCTTTAAACTATGTTTTTTCATTACAAACCTTTTAAAAATGTTACAAAACATAACATTTTGTCTACTCCCTCCGTTAACCCACTAACGGCACCTCTTTTTCGAGGGCAAAAGCATCTAGACTCCTTTGGCGGGACTAATTCCTGCTATATATAACAACATGGCCTATAAAATCTAACCCTACGCCTTCACCAAAAGTTAGAGGGGAGAGAAAAACTAGCTACCGCCTACAAACGCTTAAGAAGAACACAATGGCCAGATCTAGTCCAATGAATTACTTAGGAAATTGTAGGTGTGGGGTTCCGGTGGAGGTCTTCACGTCGTGGACTGATGAAAACCCCAGGAGAAGGTTCGTTGGGTGTTATCAAGCTGATGCAATATTTTAGTCTTCGTTTCATCCAACTGCACATTTATCATTTCAATAATTCCCAGAAAAATTGTAGGAAAGAACTTGTGGCAGTCCCGACATGTCTCTTTAATTGAGAATGTGCACTCTCAACCCTAAAAGTCAGAAGAAGATAAAAATTAGTTATCATGTGATGATAAATAAAAAGTAACTAGTGAGAATAAAATGTATTCACATGTTTGTGTTACACCCTTCAAAATAAATCATGTCTTTTGTCCAAAGTGATAAAAGCATATTCTTGTGAGGATTCAACCTTGTCTTATACACATAATTCACAAATGTTTTTAAGGTATTTCCGTAATTTTTGTCTCAATAATATCACAACATTTTTGAAATCTTCCTCTGTTAAGGCACCCAGCACTCTGCCCCACCGATATACCATAACATCTGCAACATATATCTATATCTTTTGTGACATCCAGTATATTTTTTTTCACATCCATGAAAATATGTTTCTTGCATAATAGTTGTTTACACCAGTATATAAATAGGACACAATTAATACTTTGTAAAAGTTTTAAACACATTTTAGACCTTCATTATCTAGACAGTATTTCTCGAAGTTTCAAAGCATCAATATTGTTGTAGAATTCTCCCTTGGTCGATTCATAACTTTTGGAACTCACTGGATTTCGACCCTTCTAGCATAGACTTTGATTTTGAGTTAAAATCATCACGTTTAAATTTATCCCTAAATTCAAGGTTTAGGGGGAGAGGATCGGCCTAATTTCTTGCATGAATATTTTCATCGTGTGGAACTTTATGAAATCGTGGTGTCTCTGACGTGCATTATAAAGATTTGACACCCAACTCTATTAGGTTTTGCTTGTTTTCCATAGAATTTGAGTGTAGATTTTGAATTGGACCCTCAATTCCAATTCTAGTATTTGTTTGTGTAATCATTCTAAATTTGGAATTGAATTTCAATTGGGCATGTTAATTGCAGGACCCGTTTTACTAAACACAGGACACTTTTTTAAATTTTAAGTAATAAAAAGACAATAATATCCATAAACATTTTAAATAATAAAAGAATTTTTTAACTGGACAATTTTTTTGGATAAAATCGCCCACCAAAACAATCACCCACACTGGGCGATTGTTTTGGTGGGCGATTTTATCCAAAAAAATCGCCCACTATGGGCGATTGTTTTCGGAAAAATTATTTCGCACAAACGATTTTTTCTACAGTTTGCCGGAAACTCGTTTTTTCGGCGAACAAGGCCGAAATTTATATTAACATTAGTAAAATATAGCCGGAAAACACCGAAAATTGCAAGACCAAACCATAAGACGAAGAAGGAGGCGAAGGAGTCTACACTAAAAAAACTTCTAATTTCACAACATATGTGTAGTTAAAAAGGGAAGGGCAAAACGGTCATTTCACGGCTCAAATTTTTTTTAAAAAGTGTCCTGTGTTTAGTAAAAAGTGTCCTTCAATTAACAATTCCGTTTCATTTCACAATTTCAATTCTTTAGTTGGACAAAAGAATTGTAATTTTAGGCTATGTATTGTGTGTGTTTATTTTTTTTTTTCCTTTTTTTCTTTTCTGAGTCATGTGTGTGTCTGATGTGTGTGCGCGTGTGCGAGTTATTTGTATGGTCGAGTTGTGTAACTTGTGTTTGGTTTTTCTAATTTTTTTTTTTTCATTTATTTGAATCTTTTTCAGACCAAACATGTAAATGTTAGAAGTTTTTTTTTACCCAAGCGTCTCAATAAGTATTTTAAAGAAACAAGTTAAAAAAGTGTTTTGGCTAGTATTTCATAAAAAAAAAATTTAATATTTTTATAATGCATGTAATTATCTGTAATTATCTATAATTATATTTTAATATATGCAAAATATAAGAAAATTTATATGTTCTGAAATAAAATAATTAAAACAACTTAATTTATAATTTTTAGAAGTAGTAAATTTTAGGAGAAAAATTAGATATTCAGTTTAAACTCCCCAAAGCATATATTTGCAAAAATAAAGTTTGCATTCCAGAAAGTTTTTTATTGGTTAAAAACATTACAAATCAAGTCATACTTGGAACACCTTTTTTGAAAAAATTATATCTTATTTATCATATTGATCCTGACTATTAATTTGTATTTGCCAATATCCTGATTTTAAATCAAACTTTGAGAATATTATCGAATCATATAATATATCTAATAAATCCTTTTCATTAGGAATCGGATGTCTAATCCATTTTAAAACTTTATTAAGAGGTTTATAATTTATTACCATCCTGGGTATTCCTCGTTCAATTTCACTATGTTTATTAACATAAAATGCAGTACATGACCATGGAGATTTTGAAGGTTGTATTTATTCTTTTTGTAAAAGAGAATGTATTTCTTTCTTACATAATTCTAAATATTCTGAATTCATTTGACAAGGCCTAGCCTTTGTTGGAATTTTCTTTTCATCAAAATCATCTTCATATGGAAGACTAACAATATGCTTTTTTCTATCCCAAAAAGCATTTGGATGCTTATTACAAATTTCTAATGAAAAATTAATAATTATTAATTTTATTTTATCCTGTAATTTAGGATTTTGAAGTTTTTCTTCAACTGTCAAAATATTTATTTCATGTTTTAAAAACATCAATTGATTCTTTTTCCTAAGAATATTTTCTTTTATAGTATTTAATACTTTTGAATATGGTTCCATTATAAATTGGAAATTTATTTGATTATTCTCATAAGTTCCTTTTAATCCTTTAAAATTATACAAATGTGTATCTAATTGTCTTAGGAGAACAAATTCTCTCTTTAAATGATAGATTAGATAAATTAATAGAAAATAATACAGGGGCTAGTACTAGTAATCTACCTAGCACTAATAATAGTAAAGAAAATACAGGTGTTTTAGCTGCTCCTAGTCTTCAGCCTCCACCTGAAATAAAAAATTTTAAGTTTAAAACTATTTCTCCAGAATTGGAAAAATTAATAAATGAAAAATTTTAAGGGTTAAATATAACCACAATTGAAGAAGAATTTTCAAATGAAATTGAAAAAAATCCAGAATATAAAAAGGTAATAAAAGATGAAATAAATAAAATAGGAGAAATGTATAAAAATGCTGATAGGCCAACTCAAAGAATAAATTATTATAATAGGCCATCTCCGATAGATGTTCTTCATGAGGAACAAGAATATATTAATAATAATAGTTATAGTAGTAAAAATATTTATGAATGGAATATAGATGGTTATACAGAAAAACAAATTTATAATATTGTTCATAGAATATTAATGTATAGTACTATTTGTAAGAGTAATGGTAACTCTGACAGTAATATTGCAAAAATGATAGTTGCAGGGTTTACTGGCCAATTAAAAGGTTGGTGGGATAATTATTTATCTCTAATAAATAAAGAAGAAGTTGATAGAACTGTTAAACAGGAAGGTGACCAACTGGTTGAAAATTCTGTTTATACACTAATTGTTACAATTCTTGAACATTTTACGGGTAGAATTTCAGATAATAGTGAAAATATCCGTACTTTATTACAGAATCTTAGGTGTAAAATACTTTCTGAATTTAGATGGTATAAATATGCATCCCTTAATAGGGTCATGGAATTGCCTGAAAGTAATAGTAGTCATTGAAATCTAAATTTATAGATGGTCTTCCCAGCTTATTTGCTGAAAGAGTAAGGAAAGCCTTAAGGAAGGGTAGAATAACTATCCCATATAACGAATATACATATGGTAGACTAATCGCAACTTGCGTTCAAGAAGGTTTATCATTATATAATGAAATAAAATTGAGTCAACAAATTAAAAGTCATAGATTAACAGAAAGAAGTCAATTAGGACATTTCTGTCGTCAATTTGGAATAGAAATTCCATTTCCAAATAAAAATCCTCATAGGATAGAATAACCTGAAAAAATTTTCAGAAAGAAAAAATATTCTAAAAAGAAAAGAGAAAAGAAATTAGAAAGAAAAAATGCTAGAATAGCTAGAAAGAAAGATAAAAAAGAAATTAAATGTTGGAAATGTGGAAAAATGGGTCATTATGCAAATAAATGCAAATTAAAAAAGAAAATAAATTCTTTAGAAATAGATGAAGAATTAAAAGACAAGATTTGTAAAATACTATTAGAAACAAGTTCTAGTTCAGAATCTTTTGAATCTTCAGATGAAGAAAATGAAATAAATTTTTCAGAAAAAGATTTATCAAATGAGTCAGATTCTGATTGTGCCTGTAGCACTAAAGGATCTTGTTTAAAATAGTTAGATGATAATTATGAAAATGAAGAATTTTATAAAATAATGTCTCAATTTAAAGACAAATGTTTTAACAAATAATAGTTTGGTAGAATTTTTGAAACAAATAAAAAATTTTGAATTGAGGTCAAAAATAATTGATGATATTCAAAATCTTCCTTGTACTAGTAGGAATAATGAAAGTTATTTTGAAAATAAAATTTATAATGAACCATATTCTATGATAGAAGTTCAAAAACTAATGAAAGAAAGAAGTAATACTTTAACTTCTAATACTACAATAAATGATTTGAATAATGAAGTCAAAATCCTTCAAAAGGAGATTCAATTTCTTAAAAAAGAAAATATTGGTTTTGAAGAAAGAATTTCTAAATTAGAAATGACAGGAAAAGGAAAAGAGATAATTACTTTTCAAGAAAAACCACCAGATGTTGATGAGCAATTTTTAAGTTCTTTAGATATTATTACTACTCAAAAGTGGTATACAAAAATTATGCTTTTAATAGATAATAATTTTCAAATTGAATTAACTGCATTAATTGATAGTGGTGCAGACATTAGTGTAATACAAGAGGGTATAATACCTACTAAATATTTTCAAAAAACTACTCATAGTCTAAGACATGCTGGAGGAGAAAAATTAGATATTCAGTTTAAACTCCTCAAAGCATATATTTGCAAAAATAAAGTTTGCATTCCAGAAAGTTTTTTATTGGTTAAAAACATTACAAATCAAGTCATACTTGGAACACCTTTTTTGAAAAAATTATATCCTATCTATCATATTGATTCTAAAGGATTAAAAGGAACTTATGAGAATAATCAAATAAATTTCCAATTTATAATGGAACCATTTTCAAAAGTATTAAATACTATAAAAGAAAATATTATTAGGAAAAAGAATCAATTGATGTTTTTAAAACATGAAATAAATATTTTGACAGTTGAAGAAAAACTTCAAAATCCCAAATTACAGGATAAAATAAAATTAATAATTAATAATTTTTCATTAGAAATTTGTAATGAGCATCCAAATGCTTTTTGGGATAGAAAAAAGCATATTGTTAGTCTTCCATATGAAGATGATTTTGATGAAAAGAAAATTCCAACAAAGGCTAGGCCTTGTCAAATGAATTCAGAATATTTAGAATTATGTAAGAAAGAAATACATTCTCTTTTACAAAAAGAATTAATACAACCTTTAAAATCTCCGTGGTCAAGTACTGCATTTTATGTTAATAAACATAGTAAAATTGAAAGAGGAAAACCCAGGATGGTAATAAATTATAAACCTCTTAATAAAGTTTTAAAATGGATGATAGGTGTCCTTTAGCTGCTGAATTTTAGAGCATATTTGTGTCAAATCTCACGGGTATGTGCAAGTTTTTGTAAGGAAAATGCAGGTTTTAGGAAGAAGAACAATTAGAGGAGACAGCAGATGCAAAAGAGGAAGAAAAGAGCAGGCCAGCCCAAAGAAGCAATGAAGGAAGGCATTATGCATGTCATGCATGCAAAAGGAACAAGTGGGCCAAAGAAGAGAAGGAAGCCCAAATGAAGAAGAAAAAAAGGAAGTTCAGCCCAAAAAGAGAAATTGGAAGGGAATTCAGATTCTTTAATTATCAGCATGAGTGATGCGCATGAGCTGTTTCCTAATACAAATTATCCTTCTTTATTTTGGAGATTAATTTTAGTAGTGTCCTACATGGACAAGAGTTTTAGTAGTTTACTATTAGTTTCTACTCTCCATTCTACATCTATTTATAGGGATAGAAGGGAGAGGACAA
Source organism: Leptodermis oblonga (assembly GCA_016801395.1). Lineage (NCBI taxonomy): Eukaryota > Viridiplantae > Streptophyta > Magnoliopsida > Gentianales > Rubiaceae > Leptodermis > Leptodermis oblonga. Next base: position 7,511,498 of record CM028752.1, read on the forward strand.
AAACACGTTTTGGGAAGTAGAATTTTATTCCATATTTTCATAGCTATTTCAGGATTTTAGAGCAGTAGTTTTGGTTCTTACGTTTTGAGAAGTTCTGCCCAGAGGAGGTCCCGTTTGCCCTAACGGGAGGTCGCATACTCTGAGACTATTTTCAGATCATAAATCAAGTATTTCTTTCTTATTTATTTTATTCTTTTCAACTATTTTCAGTATGATTCATATAATAATTATGTGCGTAGTTAGTTTGATTATGAGTAGCTAAACTATTTATTCGGGCATAATGTAATAGCAATTAATCCGGGCATGTTATGAAACCGAAGTGTTCTTAAATTAAATTGCATGTGTTCCTTCTTATTCTCTGCTCAGAACGTTGATTACTGATATTTAATTAAGCTTGATCACCTTAGTTGAATTAGGTAGAGCCAATTAATTCCCAGTTAAATAACATAATATTTATTGGGCAAGATTAATTAGTGGTAAAGTTACCTTCAGGTAATAGAGAATAAGGGGTTAGTAATTCTTAGATGTTAATTCAATAAGAATAACTAAAATCGGGTCTCCCTAAATCTTAAGGCTGTTAACTTGGTTAATAGGTGTCGATGCCTTACGGCCTGTTCCTTGTTAATTAGAGTAGCAATTATGTCTGTGCGCATTCACGGTAATTGTCGATACAGTAAGGGGAGATTGGGTTATGTCTGTGCGGATTCACGGTAATCTATAACTAGTTGATGACATGCTATTTAATATATTATTGAGTTGATGATTAACATGCACGTGATTATTGTGATTTACATATTGCTGGAATACTTTATTAAATAATTAAACTCTCTTTCTTAATTTAAGTTTGTTATTTAGTTTTCAATAATCTTTTACAAAGTCTCTCTGAGCAACAAAGGTGGTTGCAAACCAAAATTGTTTGAAATAAATAGGTTTTTGTGATTTTAAACAGTCCGTTCCCTGTGGGATCGACCCTGTTATCATTGTGCTACTTATAACTATTTGTTGCAGGTTTATACAGTACTTTTACTGTATTTGATAGGGCTAACGACGGTCCTATCAAATTGGCGCCGTTGCCGGGGAACGGTTTTATGATTTAAATCACCTTTTCCTATTAATTTGTGCTTTTGTGTGTTTTATGAGCAGATCGTCGCAACCTAAATTGCAGTACGATCCAGAGATTGAAAAAACTGCAAGAAGACTCGCAAAAGAAGCACGTCAAAGGCGAGAAGCTGCTGTTTCAGATTTGGACAAGGTCCCGTTTGCCCAAACGGAAGGTACAACAGAAGCAGAGTCTGAACAGAAATCTGTCCCCAAGCCTGATTCTAAGATGGGAGACAGACAGGAAGAAAGAAGGGACGAGCGACAAGTGGAAGCTCCTGCGGCTGAACCAACTCTGAAGGAACTAAGCAATCACGACGCTGAGGATGAGCCTTCAGCAATTGTAATGCCTGAAGTCACGGGTCACTTCCAACTCAAATCTAGTTGGTTGAGTATGCTACCAAGGTACCGTGGAAGGCCAGGAGAGGATCCCCATAGCTTTTTGCGTGAGTATATCAAAGGGTGCAAGGTGGGCAAGTTACCAGCAGGAGCCACTGTGGAGCAGCTCCGACTCGTGGCATTCCCGTTTGTCCTGACCGGCAAAGCCAACATGTGGTTCTCTTCCCTAGAGCCAAACTCCATTACTACATGGGGGGAGATGAAGGAGGCTTTCCTTAAAAATTACTTCCCAGCCACGAAGACGAATGCAGTGAAAAAGGAAATAAGTGGGATCCAACAAGAATATGACGAGTCCCTCCGCACCTATTGGCTCAGATTTAAGAGATTGTGCGATAGTTGCCCAAACCATAGGTACTCGGACGGAGAGTTGCTGCAGTTCTTCTACCATGGAATGACGGAAGCCGAGAGGATGCATATGGATTCCGCAAGTGGTGGTGCATTTCTGAATAACACTGCCACATCTGCTCATAAGATAATAAAGGAGACATTGGAAGCACGTAATGACTTTGCTGAACCCAGTATCCGTTTTGCCAAGCGGACCGCCGAAGTGCGCATTATTGATGATGTGGGACCCCGTGAGCAGGATGACATAACACAGAACAACTCCCAGCTGGTAGCCGAAATGAGAAAGATGACTGAGATGATGAGTAAAATAGTAGCTGGGACAAATAAGGTGCAGACAGAGGAAGTTTGTGGAATTTGCGAAAATATGGGACATTTTACCCATAAATGTAACCTTGCACCCACTGACCCCCTGGCCCAAGCAAATGCTGCTGGGAACTGGAATGGTCCACATTAGAGAAGGGACCCGTACTCCAACACATACAATCAAGGGTGGAAAGATCATCCTACTTTCAGATGGACTGAACCAGGCAGCCAGGATCAAAGTCAGCAGCCCCAGTATCAGGGTAACCAGAACCAGTATCAGAATCAGGCATACCGACCACCACAGCAGAGAGGTTTCCAATAGGGCCAGAATTCATACCAACCACAGCGAAATGGTAAAGACTCTAATGATATAATTGCATCGCTAATGGATCAACAAAAAGAGCAGAAAGCCAGTATTGATAGTCTGGCAAATATGGTGTCCCAATTGACTGCTTCACTCAAAAAATTAAAGGGGGACCAAGGAAGACTGCCCTCACAGGTTCAAATACAGTAGAAAGAGAATGTTAGTGCAATAACTCTGAGATGTGGGAAGGTTCTGCAGCCAGAAGTGCAAAAGAATTCTACTCCGAGGTCCCGTTTGCCCAAATGGGCCATCGACCCTGAACCTGAAAGGGTGGAAACAGAGCTAGAGGGTACTGTGAAAACAGGAATAACAGAGAGACCTAAACCCTTTTTAAGTCTGAAATGTGGGAACCCTTACGAAGAACCTCCTTTTCCAAATAGATTGATTAGTAGGAACAAAGTGGAGGCGAAATCTGAGCAAGGCGAAGAAAATTCCAGGGAATATGTGAAGTTACCGCAGCCAGAAGAGCAAGAGAGTTCTACTCTGAGGTCCCATTTGCCCAAACGGGACATCGACCCTGAACCTGCCCAGGTTCAGGTACCGTCCAAAGAGAATGTGAATGAGATAACCTTGAGGAGTGGGAAGGTCTTGGAGCCAGCTGCGGAAAAGAACTCTACGTCGAGGTCCCGTTTGCCCAAACGGGACATCGACCCTGAACCTGAAGCTGCAGAAACAGAGCCAGCGGTCATAGAGAGACCTGAACCTTTTCTAAGTCTCAAAGGTGGAAACCCTTATGAAGACCCCCTTTTCCAAACAGACTGATCGGGAAGGCAAAGAAATCAAAAGAGGATCCTGTGGATTATTTGGCAGCTTTTGAGAAGATGGAGGTTAACATTCCTTTCCTCAAGGCAATAAAGATCCCTCCTATTGGTAAATTTTTGAAGGAATTTGTGGCTGGGAAGCAAAGAGGAGCACACAAGGTAATCATGGGAGAGAACGTGTCTGCCGTAATTCAAAAGAAATTGTCACCTAAGTGCAAGGACCTAGGTATGTTTTCTTTACCTTGTGTAATTGGAGATAAATAGATTAACCATGCTATGTGTGATTTAGGTGCTTCAATTAATGTAATGCCTCTTTCTGTGTATCAAACTTTAACTGGTGTTGAATTAGTCGACACTAGTGTTATAATTCAATTGGCTGATAGATCATATGTACATCCTGTGGGTCTTTTGGAAAATGTGTTGGTAAGAGTTCATTCTTTTGTATACCCTGCTGATTTTTATGTGGTTGAGATGAGTAGTGATCCGTCAAAAGAGTCAGCCGGAGTCTTGTTGGGCCGACCTTTCTTGAAAACATCGAGAGCCCTAATTGATGTGTACAATGGATCTATTTGTTTGGACTACTGTGGTGAAAAGGTCACATTTAGTATGGATGATGCCATAAAAAGTTCAATGCCTATGGAAAATGTTTATAGTGTTGATATGATTGACCCTTGTGTCCAAGAGCATCTTGAGACTGATTTTTTTGCAGGAAGTGAGTCAAAATTCAAGGACTACCATCTGTTTGCCCAAACGGACCCCCGCCGAGAAACTGCTTCTATCATTAGTTCTAGCTTCAGAACCAGAGTTCAAACCACTTCCATGCTATGGTACGAAGAATGACCTGAAATCTGCCAAAGGGTATAGCAAAGCCATGGTAAAAAAAAGAAATAATAAACAAACATGGCTGCAAACTCCCACACAATGTGATACTGGCCAGCAGATCAGTCAAGGAAAAAAAGGTGGGTTTGCGAATTTTGAGATCGAGGGTCTACCTGGTGAGAAGAAGAAGAAGGTAAGACCACTGGATGTAGTGTCCGTCTGTTCAAGTGGAGCTGTGCAAGTTCAAAATCCCAAGATTGGAAAGAAATTCACAGTCAACAGGAAACATCTTAAACTTTTATGTGGTGCTACCCAGGTCCAAACAGTGGAAGAAATTCCATTGTTATGTTGTCCGAATCATTGATGGAGACATACTGCATCTGGCTAAAGACGTAAAAGAGAGGCGCTAGCGGGAGGCAACCCACGGGTTTTTTTATTTTTATTTTTATTCTTTTTATTTTATTTTTTTATTTATTTTTATTTTTATTTTTATTTGTTTTCCATTATTTCTATTTTTCTATATTTAAAAAAAAAAATTTACAAAAAGTGATAACATCTAATGTTTGTTGCAGTTAGTAGTTCCAATACTCGACTTGTTTGTATCTGCTGAATTTGTGGAGATTGCTGCTTTGCGTGATGAGGTCCAAGAAGATTTTGATGCCATCAATAGAAGATTGGACAATTTCTGGAATTTTCTGCAGCAGCGCTTTCCTTAGTAAGTCTTTGAGTTCTTTTTGCTGTTTTTATTATTTGTTTCATGTGTTGTTTTCTATTTTTGTTTTGTGCTGTTTTATTTTATTTTCCATAGTAGTGTTGTCTATGTATGCTTGAGGGCAAGCATTCTTTTAAGTGTGGGGATGTTTGCGATTTTTTCCTGTGTCTTGTTTTGGTTTTTTGGAGCCATGTTATGTCAAGTGTGTGTGTGTGTGAAGTCCAGGATTCTGCCCAAAATCTGAATGTTAATTTGAAATAAGCAACATAGATATCTTGTTAATTAACTACTATGCTTATTCTTGTGGATGTGGTTTGGGAAAGATCGGTTACTTTAATACAAGTTATGCATGAATTCCCTCTTCTAAAGCCTACTAAATAATTCTGAGCCGCGCTGGATGTTTTGCATGAGAATCTCTTTGGTTTGCCTGCTTGACTGTCAAAATGGTTTATTGAGTAATGCATGGTTGGATGATGGGGGACCTTTTCTAGGATAAACCCTTTTGGCCTGAATTTCTGAACCGTCCTATACAGAAAAATATCTCTTAGTCAGCAAGTTGAAGCCTTGACCTTTCAATTCTGAGTCAGTAAAAATTAGCCAATGCCTGTTTTGAGTAAATCCTTTCTTACCCTTGGTGTGCATACTGCATGGTAATTATGTGTTGATGTTGCGACAGAGAAGAGGTCATGAGGTACAATTGTGGAGTCCAGTTCTGTTTCCTTTTTGTATTTGCTGAAATTATATGAAAAATCAGTTCTGCTGTGGAAAGAAAATAAGTCCACATTTGAGAAAGAAAAGAAAAAAATGATGAAATAAAGAATAACAGCTGGTCATGTTTTGAATACGTTTGCAGAATAAGTTAAAGGACTGGATTTTGGAGATTATGTGCTGAATTTTTAATCATGTGCTGAATAAGTTTTTGGTGATTGCCACTGCTTGAATAATTAAAGAAAGAGCTGAATGTTGTGGCTCTAGATCAGGAAAAGCAAGAAGTGGAGTTGATGTCCAAATAAAAGGAGCAGCAGGTTCTATATGCATGCACACTATTTGTTGAATTCTGCAGGTGACTTAGAACCCCATAGGGCCCGACCAAATAAATAAAAATCCCTTGGCCCCATTGCATCCATGTGAATAAAAGGTTGTTCTTAACATCTGTGCATTACTCAATCTTTACTGTGGAGATGGTCAGTTATCAAGCTTTTGAGTTCTGACTAGACTAGGGATGAATCACTTGTCCTAATTTTCTAAATTGTGAGTTGTGTGATTTACTACCCATAAGAGTGCCTGCTTGGGAATTTATGCATGAACTGTGTTAAACTGACTTGGTATGGTTTGTTTGGTGGAATGGTAGAGTTTGCATAGTTTGTGATTAAAAGGTGAATCTCGTGGTGCAAGTACAATTGACATGAGGAATTTGGGCAAAGTAATCCTGTGTTTATGTGGTGTCATTGTGTCGTGTGAGTCATGTCTTGGGTCCTTTGGGTCATTGTTTGTTTTTCTATTATGTGTCTTTTGGGTCTGTTCAAGTTTTGTGTCTTTTCTGTTCTTGTGTTTGTGTCTTTATGTTTTTGTTACATAAAAAAGGGAAAGAAAAGAGGACTGAGTTTAATTCTTCACTTCACGCTTGAGGACAAGCGTCATTCAAGTGTGGGGATATTTGATAGGTGTCCTTTAGCTGCTGAATTTTAGAGCATATTTGTGTCAAATCTCACAGGTATGTGCAAATTTTTGTAAGGAAAATGCAGGTTTTAGGAAGAAGAACAATTAGAGGAGACAGCAGATGCCAAAGAGGAAGAAAAGAGCAGTCCAGCCCAAAGAAGCAATGAAGGAAGGCATTATGCATGTCATGCATGCAAAAGGAACAAGTGGGCCAAAGAAGAGAAGGAAGCCCAAATGAAGAAGAAAAAAAGGAAGTTCAGCCCAAAAAGAGAAATTGGAAGGGAATTCAGATTCTTTAATTATCAGCATGAGTGATGCGCATGGGCTGTTTCCTAATACAAATTATCCTTCTTTATTTTGGAGATTAATTTTAGTAGTGTCCTACATGGACAAGAGTTTTAGTAGTTTACTATTAGTTTCTACTCTCCATTCTACACCTATTTATAGGGATAGAAGGGAGAGGACAAAAACACGTTTTGGGAAGTAGAATTTTATTCCATATTTTCATAGCTATTTCAGAATTTTAGAGCAGTAGTTTCAGTTCTTACGTTTTGAGAAGTTCTGCCCAGAGGAGGTCCCGTTTGCCCTAACGGGAGGTCGCATACTCTGAGACTATTTTCATATCATAAATCAAGTATTTCTTTCTTATTTATTTTATTCTTTTCAACTATTTTCAGTATGATTCATATAATAATTATGTGCGTAGTTCGTTTGATTATGAGTAGCTAAACTATTTATTCGGGCATAATGTAATAGCAATTAATCCGGGCATGTTATGAAACCGAAGTGTTCTTAAATTAAATTGCATGTGTTCCTTCTTATTCTCTGCTTAGAACGTTGATTACTGATATTTAATTAAGCTTGATCACCTTAGTTGAATTAGGTAGAGCCAATTAATTCCCAGTTAAATAACATAATATTTATTGGGCAAGATTAATTAGTGGTAAAGTTACCTTCAGGTAATAGAGAATAAGGGGTTAGTAATTCTTAGATGTTAATTCAATAAGAATAACTAAAATCGGGTCTCCCTAAATCTTAAGGCTGTTAACTTGGTTAATAGGTGTCGATGCCTTACGGCCTGTTCCTTGTTAATTAGAGTAGCAATTATGTCTGTGCGCATTCACGGTAATTGTCGATACAGTAAGGGGAGATTGGGTTATGTCTGTGCGGATTCACGGTAATCTATAACTGGTTGATGACATGCTATTTAATATATTATTGAGTTGATGATTAACATGCACGTGATTATTGTGATTTACATATTGCTGGAATACTTTATTAAATAATTAAACTCTCTTTCTTAATTTAAGTTTGTTATTTAGTTTTCAATAATCTTTTACAAAGTCTCTCTGAGCAACAAAGGTGGTTGCGAACCAAAATTGTTTGAAATAAATAGGTTTTTGTGATTTTAAGCAGTCCGTTCCCTGTGGGATCGACTCTGTTATCATTGTGCTACTTATAGCTATTTGTTGCAGGTTTATACAGTACTTTTACTATATTTGATAGGGCTAACGACGGTCCTATCAATGGATTAGACATCCGATTCCTAATAAAAAGGATTTATTAGATAGATTATATGATTCGATAATATTCTCAAAGTTTGATTTAAAATCAGGATATTGGCAAATACAAATTAATAGTCAGGATCAATATGATAAATAGGATATAATTTTTTCAAAAAAGGTGTTCCAAGTATGACTTGATTTGTAATGTTTTTAACCAATAAAAAACTTTCTGGAATGCAAACTTTATTTTTGCAAATATATGCTTTGGGGAGTTTAAACTGAATATCTAATTTTTCTCATAAAATTTACTACTTCTAAAAATTATAAATTAAGTTGTTTTAATTATTTTATTTCAGAACATATAAATTTTCTTATATTTTGCATATATTAAAATATAATTATAGATAATTACATGCATTATAAAAATATTAAATTTTTTTTACTCCTTATAGTGAATTTATCATTGTTTATATTAATGATATTTTAGTATTTTCTAAAGATATTGAAACTCATTTCAAACACTTGGAAATTTTCAAGAAATTGATTATTCAAAATGGTTTAGTTATATCTAAATCAAAAATGAGTTTGTTTCAAACAAAAATTAGATTTTTAGGTCATAATATTGAAAGAGGAAATATTATTCCTATTAACAGAAGCATAGATTTCGCTTCAAAATTTCTAGATGAAATCATAGATAAAACTCAATTACAAAGATATTTAGGAAGCTTAAATTATATTTTTTCCTATTACAAAAATCTTAATGAAGATACTGCGATTCTTTATGATAGATTAAAGAAAAATCCTAAGCCATGGTCTGAAAATCATACTGAGGCAGTTAGATGAATTGAGTCTAAAGTGAAATCACTACTTTGTTTAATGATAGCAAACCCGAATCTGGAGAAAATAATAGAAACAGATGCTTCAGATATAGGTTATGGTGGAATTTTAAAACAAAAATCTAAAGATGGTAAACAAGAATTTCTTGTTAGATATTATTCTGGAAAATGGAATGATAGCCAGAAAAATTATGCTACGGTAGCAAAAGAAATCTTAGCTATTGTTAAATGTGTGTTAAGTTTCAAGATGATCTTTATAATCAAAAGTTCATAATAAGAACTGATTGCAAATCTGCAAAATTCATGTTTAATAAAGATTTTAAGCATGATGTTTCTAAGCAAATGTTTGCTAGATGGTAAGCTCATTTAGCCACATTTGATTTTGATATTCAATATAAGAAGGGTGAAGACAATAGTCATCCAGATTTCTTGACTAGAGAATTTTTGAATAATGGCTGATCATAATTTTTATAATTGCAGGCTGATGCTTCCAAGGGGAAGGGCTTCGGGCCCTTACCGTGGACATGGAGGACGAGGAAATATCCTCGCTCAGCATGGCGGAAGAAGGCTTGTAGCAGAAAATGTTTCTGCTAGGAGGAGTATGTCTCCTGAGGATCCTTTATACGAGGAATTCATGGAGTTTATATCACAAAAAGAAAAGCACGGTAATACTACTTGATCATCATCCTCTTTTTCAAAAATTGTAGGAGAAGAAGAAAATGAAGATCATATAGCTTCATATCACCAGAATAACCACAAAGAGGTAATAATCCTCTTAGAAGGTAAAGATTTGCAATTGGTCAATGATCCGTGGATGCTAATGCAGAGATATTTGGACAGCTCATCATATGCTGAACTAGCTTATAAGCCAAGATCTTACTTCGAAAATATTTTGAAGTCTTCAGGGAATTGTGAAATAACACATTTTACAGGTGCTGATAGTGCCCAGAATGTTTATAACTTCAGCAAAATCATTATTAAGCAGATCATATCCGCTGAAGAATGGGGTTTATCAACCATGAAGGATAGAGAATATCTCCATCCTGAACAGAAGGTTTTGATTAAATTCAAATATTGGGATTATATTGAATCTCTTACTAAAGTATTCCTTTATGAAAATCCAAGAAGGAAACACTCTTAGTTTATAAAGATCTGTGCTGATGTTTATAACAGGCAAATACCAAATTGATTTGTTAAATGGTGGCTTAATTTTGGTCCATCAATCCAGGTCCTACCTGAACCTTTCAAAGTATTATATGCTGAATGGGTGAAGATTTCACCAAAAATCATGAATCTGGATAATAATCATCCCTGGAACGATAATATCGCTCCAATGTATTTCTTTATTGAATTTTCAATTCCTTGGATCTGGAAATGGGTTATACTCCAGAAAAGATCCCATGTTAAAAAGAGTTGGTTATACCAAATTTTGGGACAAATTAATAAAGATCGATGCTACTGGTGTAATTCAAGGCCAGGAATTAGTTGATCAAATCAAACAGAAGTTGCAAGAATACCAGCAGACGAAGCAGTCAGCTCCAAGGGATGAAATCAGTCCCTTCCAACAAATTCATAAGATGCTTCAAAGGCAGAAAGGAATTGTTTCCAGAGAAGAAATAATAGCTTCATATATGGATCTTTTGAAAAAAGATTTATCCCAAAACCTGGAAGATTCAAAATCAGAGGTTTCGATGTCAAGCCAAGGACATTGCCTTGCAGGAGAATCCCAAGAAGAAGATGAAGAAGTCGACATCAACATTGATGAAATGCTGCTCGCAATAAAGAGTTCAGTAACCGGTTCTACCGGTAAAAGTCCCAAAATAATTAACATAGGCGGTTGCAGACTCCACCAACAATACTACTGTAGCGGACTTCTAAATTGATAATTTGGAATCCGAAGATACTGTAGCGGATTTAAAATTTAAAATTTCAAATCCGTAATAGTTGAAGGCAGGGTCTGCCTATAAATATGTTTTAGTTTAGTGTCAAGAAGTAGAACTCGGAATCACGAGTATTCTTCTTCTCTCTTCCCTCTTCCCTCTCTTGTAAATCATCCATCTCTCCTTTTGTAATTTTTATCTTTTTCAATATACAAATCCCTTCCTCTTCAAGACTTGAAGACTTGAAAACAATTTTAAGAGTAAGTCTTATTTAATTTTCTGTCTTTAATATTTTTTTTCAGTTATATTTAGCCTAATGGCAGGCTAAATATTTAGTGTTAAACCATGAAATCTAGTTATCTGATTTTCCTGTAATGTTTATGATTCTATAGCTTGAATCATTCTATTGTTCTTTTATTAATCAAAGAAGTTGGGTTGTTGAAGACAATCAGGCATCTGTATGTTGTTTAAAGGTTGGTTAGGGTCTAGCCCGTGGTTAGGGGTTTTAAGGGCGTTTTACCCAGTTGATCTCCTTTAGACAATTTATCAGATTGACAGATTGAATTCAATTTAGTGAATTCCTTATATTTCCTTGATTAATACTTGAATCGTGGACTTGATTCTCCCTTATGGTACCTGGGGAGTCACCTATGTGGTGTAACATTGTGGTCCCTTATGGTATCAGAGCCATATTGTGTTAAGAGCCCCGAGCCTCTCGCGCGTGACCACCCCGATGGACTGTGGGTAAGGTGACGAAGCGCGACTCTCCGTAGGGGACGCATGTGGGGTAACAGGTGGCAAACTGATAGGTACCTGGGGAGTCACCTATGTGGTGTAACATTGTGGTCCCTTTTATAATGCATGTAATTATCTATAATTATATTTTAATATATGCAAAATATAACAAAATTTATGTTCTGAAATAAAATAATTAAAACTATTTAATTTATAATTTTTAGAAGTAGTAAATTAAAATTTAGAAGAAAATAATCAAGGTTGGGGATTTTTTTGGGGGGAATGGGGGTTGGGGCTGGAGTGGGGTTTTTGATGCCATGGGGAGTTTTTTTTTTTTTTTTTTTTTTCAGGACGTTTTTAAATTTATTTAAAAATGTTTCAAACCCAATTATTAATAACACACAATAAAATGAAATGAATTCTAATTTTATATAAAATTTGAAGTATCCAAACTAAAAAAAATTTAGAATTGCAATTTAAATTTTACACAATTCTCTCATTTTACCAAACAATGAATTCAAGTGGATTTGCAATTTTAATCTAGATTTCAGTTCTATAGAATTCCAATTTCAATTCCAATTCAATTCTAATTCCACTCAACCAAATGAACCTTGCATTAGTTGAGCAGAATTGCAAAGGTAGTTCTTGCACAAAGAAAATTTTCAGTATTTTGAACTATTGTGGTTAGGAAGTACATGAGTTGATCGATGCATACTTTTGCATGATAAATGGTGGACAGAAAGGATAAATAAGTTGCAATATTCTTCCCAAAATCCAAATTACAGAACTTGAAAAGGTAAGATAAATGTACCTCTGCGTCATAAGCAAATTATAATATTATATATTCTGGTCTTTGAAAGTACAAAAAAAATCTAAAATATAATGTGCATGCACGTTGAAATCCAATGAACACGTTTATGGGATCTTTGATCAAACATTTTAGGACTCAAGCCACTGATCTCACTGAAATCCATTTTGACCTGTTGTCTAGACTATATGCACTTGTATGTAAATATCCTTTTTATTGGATTTCACAAATTCACAAATGCATGGCTCATTTTCTCCAATGAGGTTCAATAGACAAAGGTGTTTCCAACCACCAAAGTACCTTGCACAACCATCCTTTCGTACAAGATACGACTTCCACTCCCTTCCTCTAGGGTCACGAAGGATTATCTCTGGTGGGAGATCAATTTTAAAGGCTTTAATAACTCTTGCTGGGACAAGCTGCAATATTTGTTTGACAAAGATAATTTTTAATAAGAAATCAAAAGAGACAAAATAAAAGAGAAGGGGATCCTAAAGAAATGTAAAACATGCCTAGAATTAATATTTGCTCAAAATAGTAGAAACGCTTACTTTAATATAAATATGAAACGTTGGTATTCTGAATACTGTATAATCTATTCAACACTTCTTAATACATAAAAAATTATTGTTTGGTGACTAAATGCTGCAACATTATTTGTATTTTTCAATTTATCCCTTGAATTCACTATAACTTTCACAATGACTCCCTAATTACTTATATATGAATCAAGCTTTCAAAAAGGGCAAAAAAAATATTCCTGTAGCATATTATCAGAAATTTTGGAATATAGTATTTAACATAAGTTTGTAATTATGTAATGTACTTTTGAAATTATTTTTGTGGATTACAATATGGCTATTAAACTAGCAAAGCTTTTAATTTTATTTTTCCTCCACAAGAAAGAAATATGAAAATTTTGACTCTAAAATATAATGATCAATATAAATGAAAAGTTCAAAATTTACCAATTTATTTTCCTTCCTTGGTGTTATCTGTGCCACAAAATATGGGTTTTCTGGCTGAGCTAATATTCCAGAACCGAAAATATCAAAACCAAAAGGTTCAGCTGGTTTTCTTCTCTTATATGGTATATCTCTTGCTTCTTTTCCTATAAAAATTAAGAATCCAATTAGTAAATTGCATAACAAATGTATTGATCTTAATTAATTGAAATAAGAATCAAACATTACTGGTTATGATAAAATATCAAAAGAATATTCAAACTCACCATTGTTTTTTTCTTCAATTTCACTTTCATCATCATCATCTTCTGATGTTGCTTCTTCATTTTGGTTTTGGTCATCATCTTCATGATTTTCATCTTCCACTTTTATGACTTTATGTATGAAATGTCCTACTCCTTCCTTGCCACAATAATCACGCCCTAGTAATTTCACATAAAAAGTATTACATCCATCAAATTGAAACACAATAAAATCTCCCGGTTCCACTTTGTTTTGTTTGACAAATCTTGTCCAACCGTCAGCAAAACAAGTTTGATTGCCGAAATTTGCAATCTCCACAGGCCAAACATTGCCATATTGGTCTCTTAGTAGTGCTGCACTTGGTAACTTGCCTTCCATGTATCTTGCATATGCCAACGGAATTTTCTGCAATTACATTAGTAGTCAAACATCATTTATATAGTTCTTAGTGGCAAATCTTGAACTATTATCAAACAACTATTGAAAAACTTGGAAATGGCTAAAACTTGAAAAATTAATTGACTATATTGATATTGTTCAATCTATTCATATTGCCTTAAAAGAGTAATATGTCTATTATATAAATTTAAAGGTGCAATGTGTCTTATTTGGAAATTTCACCCCTTCCCCACGTATGGTTGCGAAGGCCATTTCATGGGTTCCTCCGACAGCTGAGTGGAAATTGAATGTGGATGGATCAGCTATGGGTAATCCAAGCTACATTAATGCAGGCTCTGTAATCCATGATGGCTATGGCTCAGTCTTGGTGGCAGGCTCGACTTTCTTAGGCTATGGCACGAATTTTGAAGCTGAGGCTAAGGCCATGTTGCTAGGGCTACAGGAATGTGACAGGGGTTTGGTCGGTGTGGAAGTGAAATCAGATTCCTTTACGCTGGTACAAATGGCACGACGAGTTTTTAAGGTCCCCTGGGCTGTCTCTACACTGATGAGGCAGATATGGAGGCTCCTTGATGCTCACAGTGGAATTTCTCACATCTACGGAGAGGGCAACACAGTGGCGGATTCTCTTGCCCGTCAGGCGACTGCTAGTAAGGCATCCTTTGTTGGGGGTCCTCTCCAGCTTTGGAGATGGGTCAAGGGGCTGGTTAGTTTTGACAGCTGCTTGGTCCCCTTCCCTTAGAATATGTAAGGCCTAGAAGTTCCCCCCCCCCCCCCCCCCCCCCTGGCTTTCTTTGTACACACTTTTAGTTGTCTTAATAAAGGGTACTTTGAACCACCAGCCACTTAATCGGTTGTTCTCCAAAAAAAAAAAAATTAGGATTATTATGGCTATTTCTTAACGTTTCTATTTAATAGCACTCTCTCCACCAATTTCTTTTTCAACCCAAACATATACATTAGGGTTCATTTAGCGCACGTGAGCAAAAATTCTGTAATGAGTAAATATTATCTAGAATTAAAATTCCTATAGTTAGTTCATATAGGAATCTGATCATTTAATTTATTATATCAACTAAAATGCAATCTAAGATTCATTTAAGTAAGGATCATTCATTTATAAATATGAGAGACCTCTCATCTCCATTCTCATTCACATTCTCATGTGCCAAACGAACCCTAGGCGTGTTTGAGTGCATTGATTTGTCCAAGGTCTGACCCGATACAATATGTTCAAATTAAATCACTTTAGGATCATGATCCAAAAGAACTAGATCACTAACGGATTTGATTGAATCATAAACTGATCGGATCAGACAAGTTTATGTCCAAACTAATCCCTTTTTTCTTTGACCATTTTCGCTAAACCTAGGAGCACTTTTTTGCTTTTTTTTCCTTTGGTTTTTATTTTTCTTTTGCTTGGGTTTTTTTCTTCATTTTTGATGTTATTTTGCTCACTTTTTAATCTATTTATTTCGTATTCATTTGAACTAACTTATTAAAAATAGAATTTGTACATTCAAAGAAGATAATTTTTAAAAATTAAGATGACTTTTTTTTTTCCTTCAAAAATTAAGATGACTTGTGGGTTAATTGGATCAACTTGTCAGATAATAGGATAGTGATATGTTCATCCAAAAGTGGCCCAAACAACACATTTGCTTTCTCTGACACAAATAATAAAGAAAGTATGAAATAAAGTTAATCTTACAGATATTTTAAAATAAAAGTTACAGTAATATTAAGTTCAAATTTTATTCTACCTCAAAAAAAAAAAAAAAAAAAGTTCAAATTTTATTTTTTCAAAATTGGATTGAGTACTTATGAGCGAAACTAGTCATAACACGGTATCCCATGGAGCGACCCAACTTGCACATTTCACACTTTTAATACTAATAATTAAAAAACAAATAGAATAAGATTAATTTAAAGATACTTTTAAAAAAATTTTAAAATTTTGGGTTGACTACAGGTCAAATGAGTTATGACCCGCTTAGTCACGAGTAACCCAACCTACTCATTTGTAATCCTTAATAAAATAAATAAAAATTCTAAGTATAAATAAATTTAAGAATATATTCAATCATATTAACATTAATAAATTTTTTGTTAAAAATTGGGTCAAAAGAATCCTAACTTCTTGAGGGTAATCCAAATCATCCATTTCTCTTCCCTTAAACAAATAAGAATAATAGATAATATTAACATTAATTTCAAGTGGCAAGATTTATTTCGGTACAAAATTTGAGTTGACTTATAGTGCAATATGTTGAGTCAAACATAATCGATGGCAACGGAGAGAAATCAGATCAACAATATCTAGGTAAAAGTTGTTCAAATTAGTGTTGTCTAAATAAATTTAAATAATATATATAATGTATAATATACATACTATAATACAGTATCCAAATTATAGTATTATGATTAATATCTAAAGTATTTAATATTTTAAAATTACTACGATTTTCTGTTTCACTTCTTCTTTAGCCGCCCCACAGCCCCCAACCCCCCTTCTTCTATTTGTCTTAATTTTTGAATTAAGTCACTTCTGTGTTTTTTTTTAATCTTTAATATGTCAATTTTCTTATTCGTTTCATTTTAAGGCTTCTCCTCCATTCTCTAGTACTCTCTTCTTCATATTTGTTCTTTTCCCTCTAATTCTTGTCAAAAAAATAAAATAAAAGCTCTAGGTTGACAGGTCAATCACAGGTTAGGAGTCATCCCTGAGTTTCGACCAATTTTCAACAAGTTTGACTAAAGCGAGTTTGACTTAAAACTGACCCGTTAAAAGATTTATGTCAAAAGTAACATTGTAAGAAATTAGATTAAAACAAAAACAAAAATAAAAAATAAAGAATTTATAAAGCACAAATTAAACGGATCAGATCGGGTCACATCAGACCAGGCACAGATCTAATCCAAAACAACATTGCTTGATCTAGTTAATATGATCTGAACAAAAATCTACAAATCGGATGAACCCCATTTCATAAGCAACACTGTAGAATAATATAAAATCAATTAAATCAACTCAACTATGACACAGATCTAATTCAAAACAACAATGCTTGATCTAGTTCATATGATCTGAACAGAAATCCACGATTGATTGAACCCCATACAATAATATAAAATCAATTAAATCAACTCAACTGTGAAAAAGTAAATAATAACCACATACCAGGCTGTCGAAGCAAGTTTGAGGAAGGAAAGGTTTGAGAAATGCAACACACTCGTTTTTTGCCCCACTTTCCTCTTTGTGCAATCCATTTCTTCGTCTTTTTGTAGCCATTTCTGGATTCAATTGAGGATGAAATCAATATTTAATGCTAAAATGACCAGATCTCCTAAACACTAATTCAAATGAAATCCACCTTAATTTTTAATATTTGTAGAGTTTGAAAACATATAGAAAGAGTGAAGATGGAGATATGAAGAGAACTAAGCCAGCTATATATAAGTGGCCTATGCGTCATTGATTTTAGATTTCGATAATATCTAACCTAACTCCTTTCTCAATTCATTAAAAAAGTTAACTTTCTATATTCAACATTGGTAAATTTCATATACATATTCTAAAGTTTTAATTTACTACAAGACAATCCTTTATGTTTAAAAAACGTTACAGTCAAACATCTTGATTGGCCAAGCATTACGCTTCAATAGCCGACGTAGTTGTTAATATCCAATAAAGACTCTCCCTGTGTATTTTTAGTTTGCCAACTCATGTAAGTAAAGATTTTGACATGTGTTGCCAGTTGTCACTATTTTAAAAAATTTTAAATGGAAAATATAAATTGCCACCAAAGTAGTTAGGACTTGTGGAGTATCAAACATCAATTAATTATCAACTAAATAAAGCCCAAAATTTGAAAATTTACCTTTGAATAAAATTTTCAATTACACATAATTAGGCATAGCTTCTTCTCTTTCTAAAAATTCACCCCAGCTGCTAGGATTAGCCATAATGAGCTTTCATCTCCCTAGCACATCCACCAAGGGTTAGCCATGCATTCATGGTGGCTATTCCTAGGTGTTGTCCTAGGATGGCAAATCAGTGTCCGACATACAAATACTACCCATCCTCTTGTATGAATCACATCCCATAATTTTCCAGAACGCACAACCTTCCTTCAGTGATATTCATAACTCAGTCCACCCAACCCATAGCCATGGCGGAAGATCTTCGACTTCTGTATACACAACTCAACATATGGGGAGACTCAACCTTTGACAAAACGTTGCTGGAGTCCATCGAAAAATCATCAACCCACCAAGCCCACTTCTTTTTCCTGGCGGCGAAAATCGCCTTCAACAATAAGCAAAATGTACAGCCCTGATCTGCACCATGACAAACATTTGGACCCTTGACTCGACTGTTATGGGAAACCCAATGGGCGTTACCTTGGCAATAGTATGGTTTGAATCTCAAGAGGATAGGGATAGGGTCCTTGATAATCGCTCATGGAATTTTGATAAAGGAATCATGTTATTCAAAGAACTAGACCAATTTACCCTGATCTCCCACGTGGTGTTTGATGAAGGCCTAGTATGGATTCCCGTCTCACGATGAAAAAAATGGCACAGAACCGGAGATCATCATCAATCATTTTCTAGAAAATAAAAGCTCAGTCGAAAGCACTTTGATTCTACTTTCTATTTTCGAGTGAAGTTTCTCTGCTCTGAACCCCTCCACGGGATCTCTAATATCCTCACTTAGAGTGGCAGTGTGCCTATTTTCTATAGATATGAGAGACTCTCTTCTTTCTGCCTCATTTGTGGGCGGCTAACCACGTAGCCAATGATCCTAGTACTGAGTCCCTCATGCTGCCAACTCACTACCCAAGCAAGGCGACATTACCCTACACAATTTACTAGGTCTTTCTGGCTGACAAGGAGGGCTATGTGAATCAAGTTTTTGCATCCTCGATAGTTTTTCCAACACGTAAGAGCTCTTAAAATTGCTAGACATTGGCACTCTCTCCGCAATTGCATTGCTGAAATCATCTAGTGATGCTACTTCTCCCACTTTGTCAACTCTTGGTAATACCTGGAGAGAAAGGCTCTCATGCCAGCCAGCCCAATGACAAGGAAAATGGTTTCAAGTCCAGACACTAACGGCTCATCAACCCCTGTATGGGGAAGCAGTGTTCACCAACGCCCAACACAATCATTCAACAACCAAGATTATTGATATGTCTTTGTCCAGCAACATACATGACCAATTTTCCTACTAAATTTACCTTTGACTCTGTGATGTGAAGTTCCAATGGAGTATAATTCGCCGTTATGGCGCAAGTTTCATAATTTTAAGATGAATGGAGGTAGCTCATCTTACCCCAAATACTCCCAACGCAAGCCAATCGTGAAAAAGGATTTACCCTTGGAAAAGCTCTCTCCCCAAAGGGCAATCACATCACCAATCAACACTACTCCACAAAAACGTATTCGCCCCAGCTTGCTGGCCTTTCAAAGTTCTCCCACCGCTGAACCAGCAACTTCACCTACTCAACAACAACCTCATACACACAACACAAACAATTCAAAGGCAAACACTAACCAGAACACCTAGTCTTTGTGCTAGCCACGAATGGCCTTAGCTGGAACTAGTGAGGGCTCTCGCACCCTCGAGCAGTCAGAGGTTCGGAAAACCTATCCAACAAGTCTCGCCCCAATTTTTTTTAATCTGAAATAAAATGTAATTCTTATGTGATGCATAATAGTATAAATAAACTAAACTGTAACAACACATCGATCGACTCTAGGGGTTGTTCAAGCAGAGTAGCCTTGTTCTAGAATAATAAAACCACAATTGATGTCTTGTCTACATCTTTTAATTCCATTGTTTAGTTTTAAATGACAATAATGTATCCCAATGGCACCTTACAGACATGTATAGGGAACATGAAACCTCTGCCCGTAAGCAATTTTGGTCACACATAAAAACTCTCAATTCTTTATGCTCCCTTCCTTGGCTATGCTTAGGGGATTTTAACGAAGTACTTATGCATTCTATGTATGAGAGCCTAACTTTAGGTTCTAATGGAAACTGACTATTTTCGTGATTTTTTGTCTTTTTGTAACCTACATGATATGGATAATGAAGGATTCCATTTCATATGGTTTCATAATAAATTGTTTCGTTCTATGATAACAACTTATTACATGTCTTGAATTGGTTCAACTACATATATGAGATTTGTATATAAAGGAACCAAACCTTAAATATATAAAAGTTATGGGTTATAGAACCATTACAAAAGTTCTTGAAACCTACAAAAATGAAATTGAGGTAAAATAGGTGTTAAGTGCATTTTCTAAATATATGCACAAAATAGTAAGGTCTATAAATTTATGAATATAGAACCTAATGATTCTATCATAGAATCAATAGTTGCTATTTTGACAAGAAAATTTTCACCTCAATACCTAAATGGATAGAAAAATGGTTTGAAGACAAATAAGATAATAATTGAAAAATATCAATTATTGGACCATGACATATATAGCATGGTAAAGCATTTTATCATCTATGGCATGCAAACTATTGATTTCGTAAGATCAAAAGCAAATTTTGTTGATCCTTTAATAAAATGACATTTACCAACGATTTGGTGTTAGCAACATGAAAGGACATGGGTTTGAAGTCCAATTACTAAAATCACTCACAATGGAACATCAATTCAATGCTTGTTACAGCGATTAGTTTTGAATTCAATGAGTCAAAGTACATTGGTTAAATGATTTGAACACTACAAATGATCCGAAAGTATGGAGACAAAAAAATTAATTCACCCTTTTATCATTGTGAAAGTCATATATTAATTCATTTAATTATTTAAATTCTAATTATAATTTATAACTATTACTAAATATTTATAATAAAAAAATGTAGCAACATAAAAAAAAATTTACCAACAAAATTTGGTTGACTTACGGATATTAGTCAACCCGTAATATCAAAATGGTCATGACCTGTTAGTACACAGAGTGACCTAATTCATCCATTTGTCACCCCTACAAATTTGATTTAAAAAAATATAAAAATGTTTAAGAGTTATATAAAAATAAAAATCGCACTCAGGCTAACAAATGAAGTAAGCGATACACAAATGTGAAAACAACTCCAAGTAAGATTACTGTCATATTCTAATTCCTTTCAACTACTGCATCCATGTTAATAGTTGGGATTTAAATAATTAAGATAACGTATCAATTAAGCTCCTTAATTCAAGTTAGTATGTGTCCACTCAACATGCAATCAAGTTCTATCAATGGTCTATTCAATAGTCACAACCGCCCCTCTTTAATTCCTCCATTCTCTCTCAATAAATTTCATCATCTTCTTTTCTCATCCTTCTCCATAGAAGATGAGGGAAACAATTATATTTTCGTTCTTGTTATCCTTTATTTATTTTTTTATTTTTCTAATTGTGAGTTTTTTACTAAATAATTACTTTATCATTGGTTATGATGTTTTCATCCATGTTTATGGTATGGGGATTTTTTCTATGGCTATAGTGATTTTTATTTGGCTATGGTGATTATATTCATGGTTATGGTGTATGAGTCTCTAGTTATGATTCTATTCATAGCTCATAATTTTGGGGCTCAAAACTTTTATCAATAAGTAGTGGCAGACCCATAACCGTCGGTATAAGATTTATTCAGTGCAATTGTAAGTTTTATATTTCTAGTATGTTTATATCTATACTAGGTATAAATTTACAATTTAGTATATTAGAGACACTGTTGTGGTTGTTCATATCTCATAAAAACCGAATCAAATATTTTGTAATCAGTTGTATTGGCTGTTTCTTTATATTCTATTGTGAATCGCTATTGAACAATTTTCAAAACCATTAATAAAATTTTATTTCATTTTTTCAAAAAAAATGGTCTATTCAATAGTCTCCTTGTTAGTAACTCTACTGAACTCCTACAGCTCTAATTGTCTTTTTTAAAATACCTACAGCTCCAATTAAGTTGGTCATGTATTTTATTTATACCAAATCTGTTATGGGATTTTTGTTCTTAATTGCGCATTATCTACACTATGTTGGTGTTTTGTTTTTTTTTTTTTTTTTTTTTGGGGCCACTAATTGGTGTTTTAATTGTAGAAATTGTGAATGTTGAGCAGATTGGTCAATGAGGAGATAATATGCCGTTTTGGCCTTTTTATTTTCTTTTAAAAAAAATACCAAACTCGTTCTATTGGCCTAAATAACATAGAGAAATTACGTTAAGGATTGTGCATACTCACGCCGTTCTTATTGTGCTTAATTGCACATTATCTACACTAAATTGGTGTTTTCTTTTGAAGGCCACTAAGTTGGTGTTTTAATTGCGGAAATTGTGAATGTTGAGCAAGTCGGTCAATGAGGAGAAAATATATCGTTTTGGCTTTCTTATTGTCTTTTATGAAAAAATCAAACTCGTTCTATTGACTTGGCATGACTCCATGCCAAGCGAAAAGCCTATAAATCTTGGCATTGGCATTGGTAATTTGAACAATTCACCGGAACATTGGTAATATTTAGAAATCCCAAACTAGCCCACTACCAAATGTTTGATATAAATCTCCAAAATACTTTGTTGGAACAGCCCATACATGTTCTATTCTTGACTTTTTGTCCATTATCCCATCAATCTTTGAGGAAAAAGAAGGTATTTATGAGAACCAAAAATAAAATTAAAAATTCACATTTCTGATTTTAATGGACATAAAATGACTAAAAGAGAACTGTGTGATTTTTTCAAAAAATATTGGCATAACATTCTTCCTAGCAAGCAAATTGAGCTTTTGCACATTTTTGTGAATATAATCTATACATCTCAATCGGAAAAGTATCAAGAGAAAAAAAAAAAAAAAGAATCAGGATTGATTGATAGATTTTTTGAAACTAACAAAATTGATCAACTACATCCTATTGGGGATTATGTTAAAGATGAATCTCATGTAAATACTATAGAATAAAATCAGTAAGGCCGGCCCTAAAGTAGAGCGGGCCTGGGCTACATACCATGGCCCAATATATATTTTATTTATTATAATATATGTATATATATGGGTTTTTATTTAGTGGACTAAAGATAATTTTGTGGGTCTGTTTTTAAAGAAGAAAAAGGAAAAAAATTGGAGGGCCCAATTTGATGATAATCCATCAAAAAAATTTTGTGAGGCCCTTCGCTGCCCTTTTTCTTTTCCTTTTCAAATCTTTTTTTTTTTTTTTTTTTTTCAATTCCTCACATTTTCAAAGCATGCATGAGGATAAGAATATCGTCACCAAAAACTAAATTTTTATTTTTGAAAACAGCACATACTATGGCGATTAATGTGCATAGGTCCAATTTTTATTTCATAATTTTGAAAAATAACACATACAACAACAACTAAGCCTTTGTCCCACAATGTGTGGTCAAAAAAAAAATAGTATATACTATGGCGAAAACTAAATTTTTATTTATGAAAATTGCACATACTAAATTTTTTAAAAAAATATTCATAGACTCAATCTGTTTATAAATGATAACTCGTCCAAATTTGCCTGGCTACCCAAGCTTTTTCCTTTTTTCTTTTCATCCTCAAATCAAAATTTTCTTTTATTTTTGTGCAAACAAGTTTCTATTTTTCTCTCCCTTTCCTACTTATTGCAATACTCCAACCCTCTTCCTACAATGGTTTCCTACTTAGTAAAATGAACTTTCCTTTTTTTCACTTTTTAATATTTTTTTTTCCTCGTTACTTTCTAATCTACTTTTACTATTATAACATTTTTTTTTCTCATTTTTATCCATTCTTTGTTTTGAAATTTGTTTAGGCTTTCATTTTTCTTTAGTTTTAGTAATTATTTCTCCTTATTTTTCTATTTTCTACTTAATATTAATACTTTTCTTAATTTGTATGTTTTGTTATCCTTTTTCTCAAAATTGTTCAAGCCAAAATAATTATGAAAATATTGAAACTTATACATAATAGACTATTTTTCTTGTGAACAAGTTTAAAAATTCATCATAATTTATGGATAATATTTTACTTTATTAAAAAAATTGAGGCCTATTTTCATAATTTTGCCCTAAGACCTCTGAAGTTTAAGGACTGGGACTGAAAATAAGAGTTGATTTTATTCATTGATATTCTGTAAATATTTCATTCCAAAAATAAAAAGTTCGACATAATTGATTTTTTTGAAAATTGAATGCAGTTAGTAATTCATAATCTGACATGTACAAGTGCACAATAAGTTGTCATAGAAAGAGAAAAGAGAAAAGTTGATGATTGTGAAGTTGATGTTTTTTAAAAAAATTTCACGCACAAATGCGTAATACTTTCCCATCACTATGTACACTTGGGTAAAATTGTCCTAGAAAGAGAAAAGAGAAAATCACGACAATTTTATGCAATAAACGATGACTATGCTTATTTCACTATTCACAACTCAAAAATTTTGGGATTTTGTGAGGATAAATAAAGTTGGACTTAGGGATGACGATGATTTTGCTTTATACTTGAATTAGATTGAAATGGACCCGACATTTTTTGGTTTATGAACTAGAACTATAGTCTTACTATTCTTAATTATGACCATGACCATGAACCATAACCAACCTTACATTGGCCAGTTACGATTCATGTCTTAGAAAAATTGTAAATCCTGCTCACAATTATTATTATTTTTTTCTGTTCACAATTGTTTTAATCATTAATTATACTTATAAAGTATATAATTTAATCAATTGCTTATTTGTACCTTTTTTTTAACATTTAGTTTGTTATAGAAAATTTTTAACTTTTACTATTGTCAATGATAATTTCAACTTATCCATCACTTGTAATCTTTTAAAATTAATAAAAATAAGAAATAAGTAAATAATAATTGAATTGAGAAGATTAAAAAAAAAAAAGAAGTGATAACAGTACATACTCATATTGAGAACAATAAATTCCAAATTTTTTAATTTTAAATTCGAACCACGGAAAAATCATAATAAATTGGAATCAAAACAAGTTAAACAAACCAGCCAGACCTATTGGTTCATGACTGGCACGAAATTGTCCCCCATCCTCCCCAAGGGCCGGTTCCGATTTCATCTTACATGCAATTGGAAGTGTCATGTTTAGATAAATCATTACTTTATTACGAAATAATAATTAAAAAAATGAAAAAAATAATAAATAAACATGCATGATAAAAAACTTCTTATACTTGATGGGTTTTTTTGTAGATTGACGAGGATTTTGGGGAAAAAAGATTAACATAGTTGGCCAACTATTCTGAATTATTTTTGTTACATATTAAATTGCATTTTATTTTGTGCTTTCATAAAATTTTAAGAATATTTGTATTTTTTCCATATTTTGTAATAAATTTTATAATTTTATATTATACATTTTTATATTTTCAATACACAAAAAATAAATACATTAAAAATGAAAAATAAATAAACAACAAAACGAGAGGGAGTCCCTTTGTTTGATAAATGTCCCAACTCCCAAGTAAGGGACATACTAGTTTAACAAATGACTAAATTGACTGAATTACCCCTAGACCATTTGGATTGAAAAATGATAATAAAACAAATGATAAGATTAAAATTTTCTTGATATTTTGTATTATAATTTGTTAAGAAACCCTTACTTGAGAACAATAAACAAAATATGATAATCAGAACGCTTATTAAAATTGAAAGAAAGAAAGTAAGCTAATCATTGATTATAAAAGCCTATTCTTGAACTATGAAAATAAAATATAGTTGAATAAAAATTAAAATAAAATCCAGTTGAGTGACAAACAGAAAGTTCTCACAGTCCCAAATTCAAATTGGAAATCACTAAATTATGCCCAACCGTGTCACATCCCCAATTCTTTTGCAATCCTTTTCGTTATGAGACTTTCTTTTTCTTTTTTCCTTTTTTTTAATTTATTTTTATTAATTTCCTTGAGCGATCAATATCGATGTCCAACCATAGTTTCTTGGAGGAATAGAGAGCTTGGACGTCGAATATTCGACGAAATCACATGGTTGGAAACTTGGACGAATGTAAGACATGTCATTTATGAGTTAATTACGACCGTCGATTACTATGTAGGAATTTATGACTGAGGAGTGCATCAAACCTGAGAATCTACTTTTATAGGAATATTCTTGTCTCATACAAAGAGTCACTTGGTCTCATAAAAATAATATGTTTTTCTTTCTTCTTCTTCTTTTTGGTAATTAACGTAAGAGATATAATTACTGTAAGAGATATAAAGAATCCACTTTATAATAATATTTTTATTATTACAAAGTAGGCTCACGGATCGAAGGGAGTATTGCATTTTTCAATATGCCCTACTTTTTGTTTTAATATTTATTTTTACTTTTGATTCACAAAGTTTGAACTTACGACTTTAGAGTTACAAAACCCTCCTATTAACTACCACGCTAATCCTCCCCTCACTCTGCTCTACTTTTTAATTATATTTTCCTCGTTATATTTAAATTATTGAAAGTTTTAGACTAGTACTCTCTCTGTTCTATTAGAATGGTCCACTTTGAAAATAATTTTTATCGAGTAGAAGAGTTCACTTTCAATTTTTTTTTTACTACTCTTACCCTTACTTATATAATCATACGTGGTCAACAATTAGTCATACTTAATAATTAAGGATATAAATAGAATAAATTATGTCAAATTAATTATTTTAGGTGTTGTATCTTGACCTCATAATAGATTATACATTAGTCAAAATGGAAACAAAGTGCTTTGCGAGCTCAAAACAATTAAAATGAAATATTAGTGCTTGTTGAACAATTAAATTAAGGGATCTAATTTCTTTCTAACAAATTATGCATTATTTTTATAACTGATATTATTATTAGAATAATAATTTGTGAATCGAAGCAACTTTAGGTCAAATAACGTAAATTATTGCTTTAGCAATATTATCCTCTTCTTACCCTTCTCCTTCCTCGTCTTATGTGCAATTTATTTTTTAAAAAGTAACATTGAATTAAAAGAGAGAAAAATGAAAAATAATGTAAAGTGAGATATTTGTTCACAAATTTTAGTAGTGCACGATTCTCTCATTCTGTATTTGGCTGTCCAAAGTATATGCCATGTGGTGTACCGGTATAGCTTTCTAATCACTAGTATGGAGCCTCTCACTTTTATTTGTGGAATAAAGAATCGGTGGAGAACCGAAAGGTTAAAATTAAAAAAGTGATTAAATGGGAGGGGTGCACCTATTAATAACATTAACTCATATATAGTATCTAAAAAGTTAGTAAAACAAAATTATAAATATGTTGACTCCATGTTATCACATAAAAAAACAAAAAAAACCAAATCCAAACCATTGACATCTAGCTTCTTGAGTATTTTTTCCCCTAATATAATATATTTTCTCGGCGTAGATAGAAGAATCTTGTTTTCAATAGCTTTTCCGTCACAATGAGAGAGTCTTAGTTATGAAAATTATTTTTATCTCAATGAAAGAATTATATTTTTAATTTTGTTCTCTTGTTATACTCCTATAACTAATATGATTATATGTGGCTCAAAACTAATTTACACTTAAAAATTGAAAACATAAATTAAAAAAAGTCAAATTAATTATTTTTTTTTATATACTCATAAAAAATTATCTTGTAAACACAAAAGGTTTTCATTACGAACGAATATTAAAAATAATATTAAACAAAATTATTTCGTTTAAACTAATGAAGTATTATACTTTCTCTATTCTATTCAAAAAGTCTATTTTCTATGACGAAAAAGAGTAATACAAATGGAATTTTTTAGCTAGGACAGAGAGTGCTAAATAGTCTAAATGTTTAGATCGTTGAAAGTGGAATGGGATTCTCATAATCTAATATTAATGTTAGAAGACTGAAATTTTAAAGGTTTAGTGGAAGAGAATTCAACTTCACCTTCTAGCCGGATGCATCATCCGGTGACCAAGGGATCAAATGGCCAAATGGTTGGGCTTTGATGATTACAACATATGATTGCATCACTTTTCATTGAATATTCTCCATCACTGTTTTTCAGTTGGAAAGTACAAGCCCTGATCGTCAGAAATTACTCCATGCATAAATTGAGATAATGCAACGTATATTATTTAATAGTAAAAGGATAAATTTTTTTAATAAAGTAATGAAAAAAAGAAAAAGATCATTTTCATATTTATACATTTGAATTTTGATTGATCGATCTATTGCACTGAAAAGGTGGATGCAGTGGTTGTATAAAATATTTTCCCTCGTCATAGATTGTTAAGACTGCATATATCAAAGTTAATTATAGTGAAATTCATAGCAATTATAGGTAATTATTGAGTTTCAAACTCTACAATTATTTTTTTTTAAAATATCAAACTCTCGATATTATTTGGTCATCTTATACATGGATCTAGAGTATTAATTAGGGCCCTATTAATTAATGTTCCACCTTGGAAGAGTTATGTATTAAAGACATTTTTATCTCAATAAAAGACTAATAGTTTTGTGTGTGTGTGTGTGTGTTTTTTTTTTTTTTTTCAATTTCATACCTCTACTAGTATAATTATACTTAGTTATTCATCTTAAAAAAAAAAAAAAGAAATGAATAAAAAATATAAAAAATAATTTTCAAACATTTGTACGTACCTTCATAGATATAAAAAAGTTAAGTGTATTATTCTATTAAAACAGATGAAGTATATAGTTTTGAGGTAAATCAAACACATTTGGCTTTGGCATTAGAAAACCATCTAAAAACATATACTTTCTCCGTCCCACTTAAAGAGTCCACTTTGAAAACAAAATCTTGCCCCATTTAAAGAGTCCATTTTGAAAACAAAATATTGTCCCATTTAAAGAGCCCACTTTGAATTTATTTACATTACATACCCTTAATAATATAGCAATATGTGGTTCACAATTAACCATTACTTCTAAAGTAAGGATATAAGTAGAAATATGGTGGTAAATTACTTATTTTAGATATTGTACCTTACAATACATAATAAGTTGTACACATTTCAAAGTGGACTTTTTTAGTGGGACGGAGGAAGTACTATCTTTTGAGATTTAATTTGATTAGTGTCTGCCCGTATAGTTTCATGGTATAAACCATTATCTAAATTTCATTTTGCTTTTTGTAAATTTTAATCACATTTTTATATAATTATAGAATATCTTTATTTTGAATACACATTTTAATATTTTATTAAAAATCAATTCAAATGTTCAAACTAAACTAAATACCACACATGCCTTCATCTTTGAACACCACACAACCTTTTCAAAGTGATATTCTTAAGCTCTTTCTTTTTGACATTTTTAGCAATTTAGTTCCTCCATTCGTTTAATTGGACTCTTTGCGTGGAAGAGCCCACTCTTGTTTGCGTATGGAATTAAATTAATCTCGTTCATCTAAACAAAAAGATCTAATTAGTTGACAATAATTACACCTAATTATTAGTATAGTTCATTTTTTGTTGTTAAAGTCAACTTAAAATAATTCTAACCAATCATATATATCTTTATTTTTATTTTTTTTAAAAGAAAAATTCCATTCATTCATGGCTAGAAATCGTCCAAAAACCATTGAAATACAATGGTTGGGTACTTTTACAAAGAGCACACATCATATCT
Organism: Leptodermis oblonga; assembly: GCA_016801395.1. Lineage (NCBI taxonomy): Eukaryota > Viridiplantae > Streptophyta > Magnoliopsida > Gentianales > Rubiaceae > Leptodermis > Leptodermis oblonga. Next base: position 7,540,953 of record CM028752.1, read on the forward strand.
GGCAAATACAGTGTTGAGATAATTTTTATATATCCCATCAATTAGAACTCTGAAGAGGAATAAATATATTTGAGCGTAATAAGATCATGTAAAAATTCAGCATAAGACAATCTCCCCACCATAGTTGTTAGAATCGTACGATACGTGATACGTATCGTACGATTCGTATCAAAAACTATCAATTTCGATACGACTCGTATGAGCGTATCGCAATTGATAGTGAATCGTACAAAATTCTAATTTTGTACGATTCGATACAATTTTTTGTATCGTACAACTCGGGACAAATTCTTCCTCCTTTTATATTTTTAAAATTTATATTTCGAGTTGAATTTTAAAAACTCAACTCGTGCTTGTCCAACTCAAGCTCAGATGGCTAAAGATTAGTTGGAACATGTGCATTCACATCTCAAGATAGCCATTTTGATTAAGAAAGCTTGCTGCAGTTCGGCCCTCTTTTATAGGAGTTCAAGCACTCCACTCATTCATGTAAATCCGATGTGGGACAAATGCTTTCTCAGCCTTGCCCTGCCCTTTCCGAACATATTTATTTATTTAGATATGAAGTATACTACATCTGCTGGGCTAGCTTAGTGGTTAAGGTCTTTATTTTTTATGTAGTGGTTGATGGTTCGAATCTTGCTGCCCACATTATTCTTTCCCTTATTTTTTTAATCTATTATTAATTGTTTTTCTTTTATCTCTTGCTAAATTTTCTTTGTTTTTAACTGATCATTCTTTCTTTCTTTTTTTTCTTCCTTAAACCATTTATTATAGAAAACAATCAATTATAATTTTTATACTTATATATGTATAACAAATATATATATATATATATAATTATAATATATTTTTTAATATATATTCAATATCTATAAATTTTATATTATATTATTATATACAAACGTATCTTACGATACGATACGATACACGATACGTTTTCGTAAAATCGCATTTCCGATACACGATACGTATCTCGATTCGACAACTATGCTCCCCACTATTAAAGTTACCGAATCACACATGTTTACTGTAAGACTTGTTTCAGCGAATCACACACGTTTACAGTCAGACTTGTTTCAAAAAATCTTACCACCATCAGAAATAACGGGATTCCAGGAACAATAATAAGATATTTTATAAAAGTTATTATTTTCAAACTAACTATACACAGCTTTTAAAAATATACACAACTTTTTATAAATTTTAGAATATACACAACTTTTTCAAAATATACATAAGTTTTATAAAGTTTAAAGGTTAAAATAAGTGATTTCTAAACACTTCTAACATTTCTACCAATAACTTTACGTGTGGATGATTTATGGATAAATATAATCGTATTAGTTAAGATATAGAATGTAAAGAATTTTTTTTATAACAAATAATATGACTTTTCATTGAGACAAAAACGTTTGCAAGAACATGACTTTTTTCATGAAAATGGAAGGAATAAATTTTAAATAAAAAGAAAACACAAAGTATATGCAAAAATGTAAATTTAGAAAGATGTGATTGATTAAATCAAAATGGTGGACAAATGGAAGACCCTCATTGCTGGCATTCATCTTTTGTTGAACAACCACAACCTCACAATGTTTCTATTTTGAGGATTGCCTTTAGCTTCCACATCATTATTAGATGTCTTTTTTTTTCTCCATTATTTTGAACAATTATTTCCATGACAAACCATCTTTCTTATAGTGACAGACAACATATAAGCATCAAGCATGAATGATTCTTGCTTTTTGAGAGAAAACATATGCATAGAAGGATACAAATTTAATAGTAGTAGCATATACTCATGCATGCATTTACCTTTTCCTTTTTGTATACTTTTGGACAATTATACCTATTAAATTAAAGTAATTTGATGCTCTTGGGAAATATATAATTTAAGTAACAAGGGTTTTTCTATCGTAAGACATTCGAAATTGTTGAATTGAATTTATAACATCATATATATTATCTGGTTGCGCATAGATTACTAAAAAGCATATAGTATATGTTTGAGTAGGAATTAGGGGGAGGGTTGGGGTGGTGGATAATGGGAGGTGGTGGATAATGGGAGAGTCTTGTAACCTTAAAATAGGGAATTCGAACCATATATACAGATATATATATATATACATATATATATATATATTAATATTGCACAATATTTAAAATTTTGTTCTATCTTCTTTTTTTTTTTTTAAGAAATACTTCATTCTCATTAACAGTCCTAATCTATTACATCAAAGGTAGGGGTTATGGGGAGGGGAAGAACGAAGTAGGGAGCCACCTATAGAGTCCTGTCAATTTTGCACTATAAATAGGCAGAACTAACAGAGGTAGGATCGAACCCCCGGCATCTGAGTGGTCCGTCCTACACACTAACCGCTGGACACTAGCTCGTTCCTAACTTTATCTTAATCAAATTCTCAACATTTGTATCCTTCACATTTTCTGCGGCTAACAATTATTTTTCTCAAATTCCTAATATTTCTGTCCTCCTGAGTTCTGATCACAAAAAGATAGCACATAAATTGCACTATTGGCAAATACTTTTTTCATTCCTTAAAGATTAGTTAATCAACTATACATTTTTCAAGTTTTCAAAGAAAAAAGAAAAGTCTACATTTTTCAAAATTTGTGGCAACTTTATTTTAATTGACTGCAAATCAAACCCAACTAACGAATTGACACTAATATTCATTCGTCAACAGCTTTGACCGTTAATTTGTTAGTGTCAATCCCTTCGTTATATAATTGAGCTTAGTTTTTCATCAGTAGCATTAAAATCGCCACAGCCCGAAAGAATATGAATTCAACTGATCAATTTCGAAAGTATGTACGTGGACCACATGTATTACAAGTACAACTTATATCCAGCAGTTTGATTGAGCAACAATGTGCACATTGAGTTTAGTCACTAAATTATTGTAGTTATGTTATAAAAATACGCGTATCGAATTTAGTATATGATATATTGTATATTGAGTTTTAGTCTCTAATATATCTCATTTTGAGTTTAAACTCTGATGTATCACGTGTTGAATTTAGCATTTGATGTAACGCAATTATGAATTTAGGTTATAATGTATCGTGTATCGAGTTTAACCTATGATATATCACGTATTGAATTTAACATCTGATATATTGAGCTTAACTATTGATGCATCACGATCATTAACTTAGCATCTAATGTATTACATATCAAGTTTAACCATTTATATATCGCATATTGATAAAAATATGCGTTTCAAATTTAGTCTATCATATAGTCTATCATATATTGCATGAAACTCCTACAAAGAACATGAATATATTAAAATTGCAGTTTTCCCCTCCTTTATATAACTTTTTGTGATCCAGTGATTGTACTTATTATTATTTTTCCCCTAAGATGTAATGTATAATTATACAAATGAATTAGAAAGACAATTTCCTTCCAAACAAGTTAAAACTCGCACGAAGCGAATTTATATATAAAACGTAGTTTATGCATGAAACGTTGCATGGACAATGAGGGTACATGTCCGGGGATGCACGCGTCCCTACAGGTACATTATTTTTACGTGGAGCAATTCTTCCATAACATAAGAGTGAATATATCAAACTATAAGAATGATGTCTCACTCTTGTAGCTTGAGTCTAGCAGTTACCTTTTCTTTCTTTTTCTTTTTTTGCAAACGGGTAGAGTAGCATGCTACTTTTCTTGAGTAGCGATAGAAAAAAAAAATATATATATATATATATATTTCTTGTCTTCACAATGCTATTCTTGAAAAGTAGCAGTGCTACTCTTTAAAAGTAGCAATGTACTCTTTAAGAGTATCAATGTATTTTTTAAGAATATCACTGTTACTCTTCTTGAATACCAATTTTATTTTTTTACATTTATTTATTTATTTGTTCATCCTTAAAGTGATACTTTCACAAGTATTACTGAAAGTGATACTTGAAGAGAGCATTAGTGATAATTGAGAGGAGGGGGGGGGGGGGGGGGGGGGGGTGAAAGTGAATAGTAGTTGGTGTTTGATGAATAGTGCACCACCAAGTTGGTGCAACACTATTCATCAACATCCTATTTTGGTGAAAGATTTGGTGTATGGGTTGGACTGATGTGGGTAAATTTGGACACGAATATCACTGCTACTTTTCTTGAATACCAGTTTCATTTTTTTGCATTTATTTATTTATTTTTTCATCCTTAAAGTGATACTTTCACAAGTATCAATTTTTATTTTCTTTTTATTGGAAGTGATACTTGAAGAGAGCATTAATGATAATTGCGAACAATATTATTCATAAGTATCAATTTTTTTTCTTGATTTTTTTTATAGTGAAAGTGATGCTTGAAAATAGTTGCTAGTTCTGGTGTTCATAAGTATTTCAGAAGAACATAAGTGCTATTCTATAAGAGTATAAGTGAATGGCACTACTACTCTTTTGTAGTTGCACTTAATAAGAAAATAAAAACAAAAAACTTCTGCAAGTAATATTTTCTTCAAGTATTACAACAAGAGTCGTAGAGGGACGCGCGGGTAAACACGTATCACAAAACCTCGTCGTATCACAATCAAACGTGCGTATGGCTTTGGTTTCAAATCTAACCGCAACCGAATTAAACAGTTTTAGAACCAAAATCAGTCTCACACAATTTGGTTCTGGTTCTAATTGTTGAGGAACCAGAATCGATAATATAATACATAAATTAATAATATATAATAATTGAGAACATATATTATAATAATGTATAAACTAATTACAAAATTCACATTACGTATATTATAAATACATATTATATAATTAATCATCAAATGAAATTAAAATATATATATAAATATAAACTAATTATTAAAATGAAATTATTTTAAGAATACAATTTATGATATATATAATTAAATATATATAATAAAATAAAGTAATATCTAAAAAAGAAAATTAATAACACCCATGGCTCATGAGTTTTAGGTGAAACCATGAGAATATAATAAATAATATTTATGAATTAAAATGCTAAAACATCTATTAAATTTTACAAATCACAATACATTCAAAATTTTGAGAAAATTAGTTTTTAATATTTACGAGAAAAAAAAAATTAAACAACATGAAGCGGCAAAAATTTGAAGCTGGAACAGGAATCGACCCAAAACCAGAATCAGAATCAAAGCCGGAACCAGAATTGCGACGGAACCGGTGATTGTGGAACTGTTCCCCCCAAGGTTCCGATTCCGAATCAAATTTTTCCAGAATCAGAACTTGTGGTTCTAGAACCGGGATCATGTCTAATTTTTTATATATGAACTTAATAATCCTAGGGTTTCTTTCTTTTCTATTCATACGTTAATGTTCTCTTCATCTATCCCTTTCAAGCTTAAAACAAATATTAACGTAATCGACCGAGCTATGGTGTCATTCATGCTTCGATTATCCAGGCTTCCTAGGTTTACGAAGACTGTCTCTGAGGGATTGAGGACGGATATAACGATGACAACGACGAGGAGGACGAGGTTTCAACTAACAAGAAGGAGATTAAACAATTGAGAGCAGATCTGGACAACCCAAGGGTTGACGAAACAAAAGACGTCAATGGGGCGGTGGCGGAATAAAAAAAGATTGACCGAAAAAAAATTGGACATTATTGATTGCTTCATCCGCTAGTTAACTTTCTTATTTATATTATGAGGTTTACAGCTATGGCGAGGAAGGAAGAAATTTGAAACTTTCCATAAATTCATTCCATCTATTACAGAAACTCTAATGTTTTACCATGCAAGGCAATTTGAAATCTTAAGCACTAGAAACAATGGTATTAATTTGAAGGTTAAATTTATAGTCGCTTAACTTGAAATGTTGTCTCTATTTAGTCTTTTAACTTGAATGTTTTAATTATTTTGAGCAGGCTTCGCCCAATGAACTTTTTAAATAGGATAATGTTAATTTTATGTCAAGATTTCCCATTAGATTAAAGGAAAATTGATTCGTGTACTCACATGTCATTTCGAAGACGCAAATGTAAAGTAATTGATAAACAACACGAGGTTTAATTAACTGCCTATTACCTTTTTTTCAATGCATTTTTTTGTTGTAAATTATGCCCATTAATCTTGAATGTGTTTGTATTGTGTTCTTAAAATTGGCTCTTGATATGTGTTTCCTTATTTTGGAGAATTGTGTTTTTTCATGTTGGGCGAATTTGGCCGTGATTCGGAGAAGATGCATGCTCTGCTACCGACGGTGTTGGTGGGTGATCGGCAATGGTGGTGGTGGCGGCGGTTGTGGGTGGCCAGCAATGGTGAGTGGTAGTTATGTGTTAATGAATTTAGAAAGAAAATATTTTAATTAAAAATAAGGGTAATAATTATTGAAAAAGATAAATTAATAATTGATATTACTGATGGAAAGAAATATGGAAAAAGAAAATACTGATTTAAAAATCAAATTTCTAAAATGAGAAAAGAAAATTAATGTCTGTAAATATGAAAAGAAAAGATTAAAAAAATGGAAATTTTAGTTTGCAAAAATTTGAAATATGAAATAAAGAGAAACTGAAATTTGGAAAAAGTTAAAACAAAATGAAACACTAAAAAATTATCTATGGACAAAAATGTAAAAAACTAAAAGATTGAGGGGTTCTTTGGTAGTAAAAGTAAAATAAGATAAATGTATGACAAAGGAATAAGGAATCAGACAATTTTCTCCTCAAAAGTTTGCTTCAATTTAGGGTTTAACGGAGAGCATAGTTCAAATGTCATGTTTTGTAACATTTTCGAAAGGTTGTGTTAAAAAAAAGAGTTTTCAAAAGTTTGTATCATTTTGTGCATATGAGCAAAAGTTCGTGATCAATTGTGCATTTCACTCTTTTCCCAAAGAAGAAGCATAAAAATGTCAACTTTAGAATAAAGAAACCTAACAATATATATATATATATGCTCCCTTTAAATAAGCAATAAAATAAAATGGGATTGGAATAAAATGTAGAAGATTGGAAGGGTGTGGTGGTGAGGGGTGACATTGTCGTGTTGCACAACCACAAACCTCACCCATTGCTATTTTGGGTAACTCCCATTATTATAGTTATCGTATTGTCTGGATTCCTGCCCCTTTCCCTCAATACTAACATTTCTTCCATCATTTCAATACACATCCCAATTAAGTTCCCAACCAACTTTCTCATGGTGACACACATCGTGCGGGATTCTCAACCCTCCCTAAACCTCAATTGGGACCCCTTGTCTATAATGCAATTATGTATATATTTTTTTTAATTTTAAAAAAGAACCTTCCACGTGGATGGGGCACAGAATTTCAGTATACAGGGGGATCCCAATTCCCCTCCAAAATTAACTTGACGAAAATTCATATATGGTCGGTCAGACTGTCTGATTGCGTCCATATTAATTTTAGGGCATGCTTAATAACACCTCTTAATACTTAAATTATTTGATTAAAAAATAATAATTTTTAGTATGTTTGATAACAAAATTTCAAATCTATTAATCTTTTAAGTACTACTTTTTCTTTAGAAAAACTTAACGATAAAATTCAGATTATTGTTTATCTTTTAATGCACCACCTAATAATTTTTTAAATAATTCATATTTGATTTTCGAAACTACCATTTTATTTTATATATTGATTTAACTATAGATATTTATTTTTAGATCAATTGTTTATGCATTAGCATACCACGTATTTTAAACCATTTCATCATAATATTGTCAAGTAAAATTTGATTTATTTTTTATTATTGTATTTTGGTATTAAAATTTTATTTAATAAGTTATCATTTACCTATTTTCATAAATCTCATTTGTATGATATGTTTTATATAATTTTATCAATTATATATGAGTTTTATTGTAAAATTTTTAATTTATTTTAGACTCCAATAGTGGATTCGTTTTTTATTTTTAGGAATATTAATAAATTGTAATAAATTATTATACTGTTGTATTTTAATCATTTAATTTAGTGTGTTTTATCTTATTTTGTTTCTTTATGTTTTTCATTAATCATAATTTATGTTTCTTATAAAATTTGATATTTCGCATAAATAAATGTAAAAGATTCATCATAGGAGTAAAATGGTACATTTTCAATATTTCAGCATTAAGATCAACATATTTATCAAACAAGATCGTGAGATTTAGCATTCTGATTCAGAGATTGAAAAATATATTTCATTATTAAGATGTTAAGTGCTTAATCAATTCAATATTATGGTTTCAGCATTAAACATTATTTTTTATCAAATGGGCCCTTAGTCTAAAAATATTAGTTGTATGTTAAAAAGAATCTTATTGGTTTTAGTTTCTAAGGTATTACGCATTGAGTTAATCTTTTATCTATAGCTTTCAGTCTTTGTTTCAAGAAAATTATCACTTTTTTCTCAAAAAATTCTCATATCCAAACACCCTTTTTTTTTTTCTAAATTAAAATTTTAATTTTCCTCTAAATCTCTATGTACCTAAATTCAAAAAATAACATTAAACTTTTTTTAATCCATCTCCTATACAATTTTCCAGAAAACAATTCTCTCCAAGAAAATTCTCTTTTTCAAAATAAAAATTTTTCAATTTAGTCACAGAAAGAATAGAGCCTTAGTTGCTAATGTATTGCAATTATTAGTTTTGCCTATGATGTAATGCGTATAGAATTTAGCCTCAGATGTATCGCATATTGAGTTTAGCCTCTAATGTGTCATTTTTAGTTGCTGATGTATCGTTATTACGTTAAAATAACAAGTATCGCATGTAATGTGCGCATTAATTTTAGAGCAAAAAAGTATCGGTTATAGTGAAAACAAAAATAAGTATATCAATTTTAGTCGCTAATTTATCCTTTATTAATGGAAAAATGAGTACCGATTCCAATAATTAAAATATCACCTTTAAATCATCATACGATCCATGTAAAACTCCTCAATTAGCTCTCATATACCCTCCAAAGAACACATAAGGGAAAGTTTACACTCCCTAAAGAGTAAAGATTGATTGTAACACTTCAAGCAGGTTTTGTATCACATTTTAAAAATACGTTGAACTTGAAATATATTTTGAAATACGTTTCAGCTAGAGGAAATATAAAATATTGTAAGGATACCATTTTTTTTTTGTTGTCTATTAATATAAAATGATCGATCTCATGTATCCAATTTATGCACCCTCTCATCTTAAAATTGTGTTCCAAGACGTAAAATAGCGGCTTCTATATAGATCCTTAGCTATATATCTAAGTTTTAATTATTACAATACACTTATACACAGAGTTTTAGTCTTTAAAATATAGATCTTGAACATTTAGAACAGTTTAAGTGTTATTCTAGACGGGATATTTCATATTCAAAAACAGAATTTTTCATTAAAAATTCCTTAGATTGCCTTGATCAAATTTTTATATGAACCAAACATAAAAATTAAATTCTCAAAATCACCTTGCTCTTCCACAACAACAAAACAGGTCTTCAACACCAACACAAAAAGTTGGTGTAAACTAAGAAAAATACGGGTCATTGACACATGACTTAGAGAAACTGGTGTGAAAGACCACACTTTACACCGGTCAAGCTAAAATTTGGTTTTAATTATACAATTAAAACCGGTAATATCTATAACCTCTGTTAAAGATTATTGAAAAGCGCGTACGAATATGAATAATCAGAATTTAGCCTATATGTGCAGCGCTGCATCACATGACTTTGCATTAGAATATCAACCATAAATTTTCACTGTTTGTAAGCTGCCGTCGAGACAAGATCGACCATCACCGTTGATGATCAAACCGAGTCCAATGTGGAGAAACCTACATTCATCACTGAGTATAGATTTAAAAGGAAAAAAAAAAAATTTGTGTTCGATTATTTTCTGTCCGACATAGTTTTTAACAACTTTTTTTTATTTTGTAGGTTCCATGGATAAGAAGAGCCATCTTTCGATTTCGTAGGGAGAAAGCGAGCAAGATCGACCGTGTTTGTAGGCATAACTTCTTTTTTTTTTTTTTTTTTTGGTTTTGATTTGTTAAAGTTTCGTGTTTTTATGTATTTGTGTTTCGAATCTGTGTTTGGCATGATTTTACAGCTTTCTAAGTGTTCAAATTGAATCGACTCCCATTTAGTCCAATTCAATCTAAACCTTTTTTTATTTTTCTGTTTTTTGAGTATTGAAAGAATGAATATGTTACTGATTTTTCATTGAAGTGTTTAGACCGAATTGTCCTCCTGCAATCCGATTCGGTCTAAACCATGTTTTTGTTTTTATTTTTATTTTTGTGGGTTTAATATTTTCTATTTGGGTATAGGAAAGCATGAAACTCTTACTTATTTTTTTCTAAGTGTTTATATCAAATCGGCACCCCCCTACCGGCCGATTTGATCTAAACCCTATTTTGATTTTTGGGTGTTTAGCTTTTTTTTTTTTTTTTTTTTGCGTAAAGTTGAAAGCTGGAAATTGAATCTCATTTTTTCTAGGTCTTTTATCGAGTAGTCCTCCCTGCAATCCGATTCGATCTAAACTCTGTTTTTATTTTTTGATGTTTTATTTTTCTGTTTTTTTGGGTATTGTTTGAAAGCATGTTTTAATGGTTGTTGTTATTTTCATATTTTATAGGTGATTCTTTTTCCCCCATCACCCATTTTTAGTATATTTGTATTGAATGGTGGTTGGTGTTGATTGAAAATTTGAAAAAAAAGAGAGTTTTAAACATGAACTTGTTTTAAACTTTCTGGAGTTTTTTGCTATATGTTTTGAGCTCTTTGGAACTTTTTATTATACAGATATTTACTGTCATCCTTCTGTCTTCGTACTACAATGGAACACCTCGATCCTTAGTTAAGGAAAATACCGAAGTATGACTGAGAAAAACCTAAGAGCAAACTGGAGATTGAGGCGTGACTATAATGGATATAAAGGGAAGAAGATTAATTTACAAAAAAGTCCGTGAATGAACTTGCGATAAGCCAGCAATAAAAGCTTCTTGAAAGCAACCTAAGTCTATTATCCGTGTTGCTTTTGTTATCCAAATCAATAAAGATAATAGCACTAGATTGCTTTCCTTAGGATTTTAGCGTTAGATACTTAGTTCATTCACAGATTTCTCGGGTACTAATCTTATTCCCATTATAACTGTTGGTTGTTGTCACACCCCAATCTCCCATATCGGCCTTTGTTTTTTCAGTAATACTTCCGTATTTTCCTGAACGAGAGAAGTGTTCCAGTTTAGTAATATCGTTGGAGAATGACAGAGAATATGGAGGATGAAAAAGGCCAACGTGGTCATTGCCTTTCGACGGCAAAAAAAGACTTCTTGGGAGGATGAGCATACCTCTCAAAGCCTCTTGAGAGCATGAATTTCCAAAGATGAAACTAGCAGTGAAAGATCGAAAACTCTCGAGCGGATGATCGAGTGTGTATTTTCGAAGAGGAAAGTGGCGATGAAAGATCAAAGAGGAAGATGAAACTCTATAGATACATGAAAAGGAAGATGAAACTCTAGATAGACGAAGGGTTGAAGGGAAAGAAAAAGATGAAGAGGAAGATGAATATATTATATCAATTTTTTTTTTTATTGTAATAGGGATATTTTTGTTATTGCAAAGCTTTATATATATATATATATATATATAAAATGTTGAAGTTCAATATACAATATTACCTTTTATAAATTATATTTAATTGGTTTATTGGGTTTTAAACTATATTTTGCACATTTATATATTAGGGTTATTTTAGTTATGTTATATTTTACTGTTATGTTTTTATTTTTTAAAATAAGTTTTCCCCTATAATCCTAGTTCTACAAATAGCCGGTTTTGAAGATCTCGGATATTTAACACTGGGTCTATATAACCGACTTTGATGAGCCAAAATCATTCGCACAAGAATGGAAAAAGGGAAAATCCGGAACTAAACGGGTAACCGGTGTTGAAGACTCGATTTGTGGTGGTGCTCCCTCCATTCCCATTCATGTGCGCCAATTAATGCACCGTTTTAGGTCATGATAAAATCTCTATAAATCAGTACAAGATTGAAGATTGGAGTAGTTAATTAAAGTAGGTTAAATTACTCTTTTGATCATTTAACTTGGGTTGTTTTGTCTTTTCGATCCCTCTCAATATAAAAATAGTTATGAAATTGTCCTAAACTTAAATTTTGACCACACTTGTTAAGTTATTTCTAACTTGCCCGTAAGATTTACAAGTTCGGATTAGCAAGTTTTCGGGTCAGAACCCATGAATCCGAACTCGATCCTTTCCATATTTGTATAAGGTTTCTCAAAACGAACCCGACCTATTAGTAATATTTCAACCCAAACATGACATGTTCAACCCATTTATGGTAATTACGTAAAAACCTATATGCTTATTGGTTTATATGGATTAAGGGTGACACGAATGACTCAATAACTAGTTAAATTCTATTTCAAAATTACAACTAAACGATTTTAATAATCTTGCAATTATATTTTCATATATGTATTTTTAGACCCAAAATAAAGAAATTTGCATAGGCATAGATATCAAAAAAATAGTCACAAACTTAAGGTAAATGGATAAATGTTTTACTTTCACCATTTTTTACTAGTAACTCTTTAATAATTACAAACGGATCAAACGGGTAACGAGAGTTAAACGGGTCAACCCGTGTAACCCGAATAACAAAGGAGGTCAAAATTTGGTCAACTCAAAACCTTTTAATCCTGGCTCGTTCATATCTTGTTGGGTTCATATCTAACAGAAATTTTGACCCATGGGCAGCAAATAGAAAATCAAAAAGGTTTATTCGGTCCATAATATAGCCTAAAGCAATTCACGTAATGGTTCAGATTTTGTCTAAATTTTACTTTGGCACTACTGTTTAGTAAAGGTTTATTTTAGTCAATAATATTTTTACCACTAGTATCAAATAAGCCCCCAATATTATATACATTATGTTCAAATAAGCCTTTGACATTATAAATATGTCAAATTTAGTTTATCATGTAAATTGACACTAACAGAGAGTGGCCCATTTGAATCAATTTTGTAATACTGATAATGTATATTTAAACACAACTTAAAATGTCGGAGATTTATTTGGATATAACATAAAACGTTGGTGGCTTATTTTTATGCAATAATTTTATAGGCTTATTTGGCCCAAGGTAAAATATTAGGGAATGGAGTTTAGCCTATTTTTTTAAAAACTATTTCTAAGTTAGGTGAAGAAAATGAACTTTTCAAATTAGTTGATCAAAGCAAGTTAATGACCCACATTAAGGGACTACTAATGTGGTGATCAAAACAAGTATTCTTAAAATTTGGTATGGGGGGTGGGGGTTGGGGAATCTTGTCCACTTGTAGTTTGAAGTGTTACAATTAATCTTTAATATATTTGAGGATATTGTCAAAATAATACTCGTTAATAATTTATTATTAGAATAAATTTGTATGTGTTTACATATATTTTACTCGGAATGGTCAATTATTATTCCGTCAATAATATTAGACTCAATAATTATTCATAAAAATATGAACTTTACGGAGTAGTTTGCAACTAATTCAAAATCTTTTCACACAAAACTAACTCTACCGCCGTTCATAAGCCACTCGCAACTTGGCTACGAAATAATTAAAAACATTTGAGAGCATTAAATTGATGGAAAAGATGTTAAAATCTTTTCTAATATAGTAAAAATACTTCAAATTTTCTTAATTATTGTAAACCCCGTAGTTATACTTTTGCACACCCTTCAATTTTAAAAATTGGCAGTTTGTCTCCTTTTGACTAGTACTTTCTCCGTTCCAATGAATTATGAAGGGACATATTTTGAGAATGTATAATTTTTTATGAGATGTAAGGTACAATACATCAAATAAGTAATTTATGATTATATCTTCATTAATGTCCTTACTTTTTAAAGGTAGATTAATTGTGATACAACCCTAATTTTATTAGTAAATGTATGAGAAGTCAAAACTTGACTCTTCTAGTGAAACAAAAAAATATTTTAAAACTTGACTCTTGTAATGGAACATAAGGAATAGTCAAGAAGGAATTCTTGAAAAAGACATAAATGCCCACTAAATATGATACTCCCTCAGTTACATTAGAAGAGTTCATTTTTACTCATATATAACTTTTTATGCATGTCAAGATACAACACCTAATACTTAATTTGACACCATTTGTTCCTTATATGCCCTTACTTTTAAGTGTGACTTAATTATGAATCACACACAATTAAATTAGTAAGGGTAAGAGGAGTAAAAAAAACTAAAAGTAACTCTTCTATTGGAACAAAAATGTTTGTGAAAGAGAACTTTTCTAATGGCACGGAAGGAACACCATCCAATTGAAGTGCTTAGGATCCCCTGTTACACTATGTGTTACACATCTTAATAACTCAACGTTAATATTCTTTTTTAAATTAATTTTTTCACCAATGATATTAATTAGCATTATAATAAATTTTTGGACTAAGGGTTCACCCATTTTGGTTTAGGGTATATTTATTTTAATTTATTAAGATTAAAAAATCAAAAAAATACTATAAAATTATATTAAAATACAAGATTAATTAAAAAAATAAAATAATTATATTAAAATTATGTAGAATGCCAATGAATAGCATTGGTGAAAAAATTAATTTAAAAAAGAATATTAACATTGAGTTATTAAGATGTGTAACACATAGTGTAACAGGAGATCCTGAGCCCAATTGAAGGATATGATTTACTATTTCGGCTCATTCTCAATTGATTATAATGGTTTAGTGGGATTATTTTAGTTAACTTCTTCTTCTTTTTTTTCCGCCCTTGAGGGTATATTAGGAAAAGCATTATTATAAGATCATGGGTAATATTATTCTCGAAATAATATCACTCACACCTAATATTATTCTCGAAATAATATACTTTGGATAGTAAATTATTATTCTCGAAATGAGCATGATAATAATTTACTATTCAAAGTACTACATTGTATGTAAGAAATACATGCAATTTTGCATTGCTACTAGACAATTTGACAAATTAGTGCTCCAATAATAATATTAGCCTAACTTCGGTCATAGAATAGCATCTTATAGTTTTCAATTTATTTTAGTAAAAAAAAATTATCAATTCAACGAAATCACATGGAGAATTTAGGGTACGTTTCGCGCGGAGGAATAGGAATGGAAACATGGCATTTCATATTCAGAAATAGATAAATATTTTAGTAAAAAAATCTTAAATTACTTTTTAGATCATATAATAATTCAAATTATTATATTTCTATACATACTAAATATACAAATTTTAAATCTAAAAATTAGATGTCCATTCTTATTTCCATGCATCAAACGACACATCTTAAGTTACGAGACAATTCTAATACGTACATGAAACTTTGTTCTAAGCTAATAGAAAGATGCATTGCACTAACGTTACTCAAACATTTATCTTTGCAAAGTACCTGTGCAGCTGGCACATTCGATGTGACTAAGAACTGTAATATGCAATTGTTTTCCCCTTTCCAAATAAGGACGCAACTAGCAATGGATAAAACCAAAAGTCAACTTGCTTGTGGTTAAAATAAACTGTGCGGAGCAGATAGATTTTATCACTTTAAGAAGAAAAGAAAAAAAAGTTAAAAAGGATTTGGAATCTCAAAAGATTTCATTTACCATTTACCAACTATTTCTTCTGTCCCATTTAAAAAGTTTATTTTAAAATATATATAATTTATTATGAATTATGAGGTACATCAGTTAAAATAAGTAATTTAACACCATATTTTCTATTTATAACCTTACTTTATAAGTAAGAGTTAATTATAGATCACACATTATTATGTTAGTAAGAGTATGTCATGTACAAATCTAAAGTGGACTCTTTAAATGGAATAATAATTTTTTTTAAAGATGGACTCTTTGAGTGGGATGGATAGAGTATTCATAATGGAGTACAAATTTGTATCTGACACTTATGACAGTCCAATAGTGCACGTATCAAGTTTAGTTTCTAAAATATTACGTGTATGTTGTGTACTGGATTTACTTGCCGAAATAATAGTACTAGTTTCAGGTGCTGAAATTTTGATTTTAGCTATGAAGTATCACATGTATTTTAAAACAAAAAGTAAACACCTGTATTGAATTTAGGTGTTGAAGTATCACGCACAGTTTTTAAATGTTGAAATGTTGAGTTTAGCCTCTAAAGTATCGCATGCATGTCGAAATCACAAGTAACGTGTGTATTGTATTAAAGTGTTAAATTATTGAATTTAGTTTAAGAAATATCGAGTGTATTAAAACAACAAGTATTGCTTGTATTGAAATTAAGTACTAAATTATCTCATTCTATTTTTGGGTTATGAACTATTGAGTTTAGCGGTTAAAAATATCGTATTTATATTAAACTAAAAAATATAGCATGTGTTGAAAGAAAGTACGCATATCAAATTTAGTTGCCAAATTATCACTTTCACACCATCAAATGGTTTGATTAAAGTTTCTTATTATTATCATTATTATTTTTATAGAATTATGCTTTTTTTTTTTTTTTTTTTGTTGAGAAATGACTTATGCATTATATTGCAAGGAGTTTCGTCCCGTACATATGATGGGAGATGAGGTTATAATGTTCAGTACAAAGATATTCAAGTATAAACTATTGATTTTCAAAAAAATAGAAAGTATTAAAGAAAAAAGATAAAAGTTATCTCGAAAAAACAACCAAAAAAAAAAAAACCCAAAAAAGAAATTAAAAAAATTTGTGTGATGAAATTCTACAATATAAATTTAATTATATAATGTATTAAAGGTAGGGTACTATAATACAAAGTTCTACAAATGCCGGGAAGAGACTTTGGCTTTGTAGAGGGGAAGGGGTAAGGGATAGTGCGACTACTCCAGCTAGGGGAATTTTTTTTTTTTTTTTTTGGCCTAATACGATAAAAAAATAAAATAAAATTATTAATTAAAAATAATAACACAGTCTAGGACGATGAAAGTTTCAATTTTTTTTTTTTTTTTTAACAGCCGATTAAGTGGCTCGGGGGGGCGGGGGGTGGAGGGGGGGGGGGTGCTGCTTGAGAACCCTTTATTAAATGTAAAAAAGGCGAAAAGCCATAAGTTTTCAAGGGGGACATAATGAACCTTACCTTGGAGATACAAAAATGCAAATGTAGCATGTACATGTGAAAGACTACACAAAAGAATACAAAAGAAAGGAACACTAAATCCGCAAATAGGGAAAACCCCCTAACATCTTGTGTGACCATCCTCATAAGTCTCCTAGGGAGAGTATGGCGAACAAAGATATCGGTAAGTCCAGTCAGACTTGCAGTTTGAGCCAGCTTATCCACCACAACATTCCCTTCGCGATACAAGTGGAAGATGTTCCCACAGCAATGTTTCAAATCCGAGATTCCATCCGATGTGGCCACTGAACGCCAAGGACCTGAACCCCTCTCTATTGCCATTAACAACACTATGGAATCCGTCTCAACATCCAAATGTTGAAAGCCCAGTTCGGCGCAAATACTAAGACCAAGTAGGAGGCCACGTGCTTCCGCTTGAAAACTCGTGAGCATGCCAAGGAATGCCCCAATCGCAAAAACAACCTTACCATCTGAATCTCTCAACACTGCGCCTACTCCTGAGGGTCTTGGATTACCTCAGAAAGAGCCATCCAAGTTCAATTTAAACCGTCCAATAGGTGGCAGGCTCCAATAGACGAAGAGCCATCCAAGTTCAAAGTTCAATTTAAACTGTCCAGCAGGTGGCGGGCTCCAATAGACGATTCGCTCTTCCTTCTGTTTCTGAAAAGCCAATCATGGCAACACCTCACCCTCCAAAAAAGCCCCAGAGTGCTGGTACGCAGGGGGTCTTAACGCCAATAATTCAAATACAGACTTAGAGACCACCCTCAACATGTGACCCGATCCAACATGCTTCCCCTCATAAATTGCTTTACAGTGAGCCCTCCAGATCTCCCAAGACTATCACCGGTGCAATAGCGATGACCACCTTGGGAAGCCTAGCCATTTCCCAATCCTCCCTGAGCCAATAATAATCTAACAAGTCCCATAAGTCTGTAATAGCCCGAGGCGCCACCTGCAGACCATCCCAAAAGTATGTTCAAATCCAACGGGCTAAAGGACACTTACAAAACACAAGCAACAAAGAACTTTCTGAACAATAGAAAGGGCACTTTGACTCTTAAAGTTTCTAAAATTTTAACAATGGAACCTCATTAATGATGATTTCTACAGAAAATATTACTAACGAAAAAAATACACAGAGTTGAGACACAAATACTCCCTCCATCCTATTCAAAGAGTCCATTTTCAAAACAAAATCTTGTCCTATTTAAATAGTCCACTTTGAATATATTTACATTACATACCCTTATTAATATAACAATGTGTGGTTCACAGTTAACTCTTACTTCTAAGGATATAAGTGAAAAATATGGTGGTAAATTACTTATTTTAGGTGTTGTACCTCACAACCGATAATAAGTTGTACATATTTCAAAGTGGACTCTCACAAAGGGAGATAAACGAAGAAATGAACGAAGACAAACGAAGAAATGAAACTAAGGAAAGAAAGAGAAAATTTTCCCCCATGAGAATAGAGAGGAAATTTGATGCTTCTAGATATTTGTGTTATTAATAAAGGGAAGCAAAAGAATATTTAAAGACCTGGCCCCGTATGGCAACCAAAATTTCCATCTCATTTCACTCTCATTTTCATTTTATAATAATTTCTCATCAATCCTAATACACCTTTTTATATTTTTCAAACACTTTTTTATATTTTCAAAACACTTTTTTACATTTTTAATATAATTTTAATAATTTTAAAATGCAAAATAACTTTCAAAACACTTTTCAAAAGGCATACCATACGGGCGATAGAAACTCTGCCTTGAAGTTTCCCTATCATAGGGGAGCACAGATTTGTCAGCTATTAATTGTTTGATAAGATCTAGTGTGTTCATATAGCATATGTATCAAATATGTATTTTGAGAGGGGATAGAATATTTGACAGTGAAATATTTTTATACCTGCTCAAAGTACATTGGCTCTATTCTTTTCCATTCAATTTTAGGAAAAGTATCACTTTTTTTAAAAAATATTACACAAAAAAACAACATCATTTTTACTAAATTCACAATTTAAAATTTAAATTTTCTCTAAATCTTCACTCACATAAATTCAAAAAAATATAATCATTACACTTTTTTTTCTCTTTCCTACACAAATTCTCAGAAGAATTCCCCCCAAAATAAATTTCTTCCCTAACTAAAAAATTTCCTAACCAAGTTACTAAGAGAACAGAAATGCTAATTGAACCAAAGAGATCTTATTTTACAATAGCTCATACAATACATATGTGAGTAACGAGTCAGTGTTCCACCGGTTATGAATCTTGTGATGTATAGTGAATCATCTAGAGGTCGGAGATTCAATTCCTACCTATATCAGTTTTGCCTATTTAGAGCACAGACTGATGAGATTCTGTAAATTGCTCCATGACTCTGTTTTTTTCCTCCCCACAGCCTCTACCTTCAATACATAGGGGTAGTACATGATGTGATAAGAGTCTCACACAATACAAATGTTAGAGGAGATTTAATCCCCGCTTCTTTTAAAATGGTACATTAGGTGTACCACTAGGACAAAACTCATTATTTCCTTTTAAGATATCAACCAATAGTAAAATACAAAATCTGAGCTTTTTATATCTTGTTTCAAGTAGCAATCAGATATTCTCAGAGCACCATCTCAGATTTTCTAAAGTTATTTGTTAACATAATTGAAAATAAAATAAAAATTAAAATATTAGGCCAAATATCACCACAAGTCTTGTTTATTTTGATGGATTTTGAAAACATGTTTTGAAAACTTAGTTTTAAATATAATTTTAAATGTGAAAAGTGTATTGAAAATATAAAATGGTGTAATTAAAAGATAAAAATGTGTATTGCGAATGATGAGAAAGTATAATATTCAAAATTACAAAAATATGTTTTTAAGAACATGGCAATATGGACTTTTGGCCCTTAAAATTTTCTTTTGTATCACTTGATTTGGCCATTGAAGTATAAAAAATGTATCATTTTACAAACATTATTAAATTTAAAGGCTAACTTTAACGAAAATTATATATATATATTTTATCACTTTAGCTACTAAACTATTTAAAATGTAAAGTTTATGATTATTTTAATTATTGGAACTCACTTTGATCAATTTTGTGTAAAGAAATTCTCCCAACATTGTGACAAAGTTCATATCTTTTCTTTAATCTAAAACCATATGTTGTCTGTAGAAATTTAGCAAACGTAGATAATTGTTTTCACACGACGAAATTTAATGGCCAAAAGTCAATAATATGTATATATATATATCAATCTATTCCTATAGAGATCAAAAATGAACAATAGCTACCCACAAAGAGGCTTCTTCCTAAAAAGGCTTTTAGGAACAAGAATATCCCTCAAATAGTGGCATGGCATCCTTCGCCGCCGAGAGTATACAAGTTGAACATGGATGGATCCTCTAGAGGAAACCCGGGGTTAGCAGGGGGGTTTTGTTCTTAGGGACTCCACAGGGTTTGTTGTTATGGCTGCTTCACTCTCTTTGGGAATTCTCACTAGTTTTTAGGCTGAGGCAATTGCGTTTTATTTTGGGTTAATTGCTAGCATCACTACTACAAAATAGAGCTTTAACGACTGCGGTTTAATGACAGAAAAGAGAAAACCGCCGTTATAAAAGAAATGCGAACTTTCTACGGCGGTTTTAAAATAAACCGCCGTAGAAATGGACATTCAACGGCGGTTATAATCAAACCGCCGTAGAAAGGGACCTTCTACGGCGGTTTATAAGCAAACCTCCGTAGAAAGTCCATACTTTCTACGGTGGTTTGTCCCAACCGCCGTAGAAAGTCTACGGCGGTTTTACAATTAACCGCCGTAGAAGGTCCCTTTCTACTGTGATTGATATGAAAACCGCTGTTGTATTGACATATTTAACCCTAAATAACAACGTGTATCTCCATATCGCGGCCGAAATTCTTCTTCTCCAAATTTCTACAACGGTTTTGCACGTTTGATGTAAAGAATCGTCATTTGAAGCTAAAATTTACCACCTGAAGGTTAGAAACTTCTAAAATTTCTCAGTAATTGCTTATTCTTGTACTTTAGATATGTGTATATTGAATTTATTTTTATTTATGGTAGAGTACTGAAAATTAAAATTGCAATCCATGTATATGGTGAACCTTAGTATTGTGGAACCCTATTTAGTTATACTATGTAGTTTCTTGGTGATGTGATTTGATTTATAGTGTTTGATTTTTAATGGATGATGTTCATATAATTAGCACTACTTACAGTGTGTATTATTTTTTTATGCATTGCATGTGTTTGATAAAATGGATAAATGAAAAACTTATGGGTTCTTCTTCATTTGATTATGTCTATTGCGCATGTGTTGGTTACGCATTATTTTTTTCATTAAGGTATTATATTAGTTTTGATTATATGAGTAACATTAGTATGACATGTGCTAAGACAAGCATACAACTTGAACTTTCTACATTGTTTGTTGAATTATTATTTGGTTTTTTTAATTATTTCAAGGAGTTAGTTACGCATGGATCGAAATATCTTGTTGTACGGTGATCGGACCTCCGATTTTTATGCGAAAGAAGTTGAGAATTTCATTGAATTGGCTTATAAGAATACAAAGTACGTCCATTGTCCGTGTAAAGCTTGTAAAAATGGTGCGCAGTTTGATAACTCAGATACAATAAGATTCCATTTATATCGGAACGGATTTGATCCTTCTTATAAATTGTGGATTTGGCATGGTGAAAGTATTGATAGTTTACCTGAGCAAAGAAAATCTCATGCAAAAGGAGATGATGGGATTACTAGAGATCGATTAGATGACATGATTGAGGATGTGGCCGAGGATTTTGCTGATAAACCGGAAGTTCTTGCTTCCATTTTGGGTGACAATGAGAAGTCTCTATACAATGGTTGCACTAGATATACACGCTTGTCTAGTGTTTTGAAGTTGTTTAATTTGAAAGCGACAAATGGGTGGTCAGATACTAGTTTTACAGTCTTATTGAGGGTATTGAAAGATATGCTCTCAGAAGATAATGAACTTCCAGATCGAATTTATGAGGCAAAAAAAATATTGTGTCCAATGGGTATGGAGTATAAGAAGATCCACGCTTGCCCAAACGATTGCGTCCTCTACAGGAATGAGTATAAGGATTTATTGCTTTGTCCTAAGTATAAAACTTCACGATACAAAAACAAGCAGCTGTGTGATGAGGTTGAAGACAGTTCTGATGCGCAAAAGAAGGGGTCGCCGGCTAAGGTTCTGTGGTATCTTCCTATTATACCGAGATTTAAACGGTTGTTCGCTAATGCAAAAGATGCAAAACTTATGACATGGCATTCAGATCGGTGTATTCCCAGTGATGATGACAAGGTGATAATGCATACATCAGACTTGTATCAGTGGAAAAAAATTGATTCAATGTATCCTTCATTTGGGGGAGAAGCTAGAAATATTATGTGCATATCCTTGACAGGGAGTATGTTACATTTATACGGGAGACTCTGTCGAATTTTCTGGCAAATTGATTTCCTTGTTTTTCATTTATGAATAAATGTCTCGTTTTTTTTTTTTTTTTTTTTTTTTGCAAGGAGTAGTATTTTTGGTAAAATTTACAGGGGAAGCTGTACAATGATTTTTGTTTTGATTTTATATTTAACTTTTGATAAATTACTTTTCTGTGCATCGAAAAAAAGATATTCATTTAGCGAGGTTAGTTATTGACCGCTAAATGAATTAATTATTCGTTTATCGATTAATAAATCTTTATTATTTTAGAGAGATTCTTCAATATATTTTATATTGAGGTGCGCTTCGTACCTGCGGCAACCTATTTCTATTTTTTGCCTCTTAACTAGCATGCATGTGTACGAGATATACATCAGCGCTAGAAAATTATTAAGACTATACATGGATACGACATTGAGTACTTGTATCCAATTGTAAAGAGTATTAATTCTTTCAAGCTATTTTTGTTTTATATTAACATAATTGCAATTATTGATTGCCTTTAATTATTAAAATAGAGATAATTATTTAAGAACACATAAACTGAATTTTGCGCTTTTACCTAAAATTATTGTGTAATAGTACATGAAATTTTTGGTGAACCGCCGTAGAAAAGTGGAAACAATTGGAGCCAATTCCCGCTCGCGCATAAATTCAAATATTTTGGTCTAATATCTATAATTTCCCCACAGTTCCCCTGCTTCTCCCCTGCATTCCCTTGTAATATTGGATATGCAATTTCATAATGATCAACCGGTGCAAGTAAATAAAATACATTATATTTTGCAACATACTAAATTTAATGTATTTCACTATACATATTTGATTAATATTATCGTCCATAATTCCAAATATATATATATATAAGCTAATGAAATCCAGTAAGTATTTCTTTTTTTTTATTTTAATTGGGCCCTTAAGCATTAATTTTTCTTATACTACGTACTTAATCCATTTATCGATTTGATTATTTTAGGACTGATAATGAAGCTTATTACTTTATCATAGCTTACATGTAATTTTTCAAAATTTATTAATTTTGAGCTTTTACCTAAAGCTATTGTATAATAGTACATGAAAATTTTTGGTGGAATATTGGTGCACGGGAAAATTTGAAATTTACTTATTAAATGTTTCATAAAAGGCGAGTTTCTGTAATTAATAAATATAATGTAAATTGGGTATGTACTATTATATTTACAAAATTTTTAGGTTAATTTATGAAAATGGAAAAAAATTAATAGGGATTAGGGTTTAGGGTTAGGGTTCAAAAAATAAAATAAAAATAGAAATTTATGCGCGCTCGAGAATTGGCTCCAATTGAAACTACTTTTCTACGGCGGTTCAACATAAAACCGCCGTAGAATCAAATTTCAACGGCGGTTCATTCTGAAACCGCCATAGAAAGGTGGCTTTCTACAACGGTTTATTTTTGAACCGCCGGTCTAAATTCAAATTTTTTGGTCTACGGTGTTAGGGTTTAGGGTTTAGGGTCTAGGGTTTTGGTCTAATATCTCTAATTTTCCCACAGTTCCCCTACTTCTCCCTTACATTCCACTGTAATATTGTATATGCAATTTAATAATGATCAACCGGTGCAAGTAAATAAAATACATTATATTTTGCACCATACTAAATTTAATGTATTTCACTATACATATTTGATTAATATTATCGTAATTGCAAATATATATATATATGTAAGCTAATGAAATCTAGTTAGTATTTCTTTTTTTTTTATTGGCCACTTAAGCATTAATTTTTCTTATACTACGTACCTAATGCATGTATCGATTTGATTATTTTATCCCCTCCTCCCAAGTCGAAAACGTAGAAAATTTAGGGAAGATAATGAAGCTTATTACTTTATCGACGCTTACATGTAAATTTACAAAATTTATTAATTTTGATCTTTTATCTATAATTATTGTGTAATAGCACGTGAAATTTAAATGCAAATGGTTCAAGGAAAAATTTGAAATTTAATTATTAAATGGTTCATAAAAGTCGAGCTTATGTACATAATTAATAAATATAATGTAAATTGGGTATGTAATATTATATTTACAAAATTGTGGGGTTAGTTTATGAAAATGAAAAAAAAATTTAATATCAAAATATGCCCGCGCGGAAATTGGCTCCAATTGTTTTCCCCTCTTCTATGCCGGTTCACGAAAAACCGCCTTAGAAGAGAACATTCTACGGCGGTTCAACCGCGAACCGCCGTAGAACCAACTTTCTATGGCGGTTCATTATGAAACCGCCGTAGAAACCTTTCTACGGCGGTTTCACAATGAACCGCCGTAGAAAGTTGGTTCTACGGCGGTTCGCGGTTGAACCAACCTGCCGGTCTAAGTTCAAAATATTGCCTTAGAAAGTTGGTTCTACGGCGGTTCGCGGTTAAACAGCCGTTGAACCAACCTGCCGGTCTAAGTTCAAAATATTTGAACTTAGACATCTTTTTCCTTATTCTTTTCCCCTTCTTCTCCCCTGCTTCTCCCCTATTTCCCTCTTCCTTCTCCAGCTCCGGTTCGGTTTCTTCACTCCCGGGACCCGTCGCCGGCGCAACCCGTCGAACTCCGCCCATTTCCCGCACTTCCCGGCGGCTGCTTGGCGTGCTGATCGGACGTCGAGGACCAAGGGCTGATCTTTGTGTGTCGCTTCACCCCGGCCAACATTTCTTCCATTTTTCCACTCCAATATTTTCGGCCTTGGATGTAGGAGGGCAAACATAAGGTTTATCCAACTTCTATGCTTGCATTTTAAAGCTTTTACAATGTTACCTTCCATTTTGTAATTACTTCCGATTGGACTAGGGTTTTTGTGCACAATATAATGTTGATTTCGGGTTTGATGCTAGTGATGAA
This sequence comes from Leptodermis oblonga, assembly GCA_016801395.1. NCBI lineage: Eukaryota > Viridiplantae > Streptophyta > Magnoliopsida > Gentianales > Rubiaceae > Leptodermis > Leptodermis oblonga. The sequence goes on from CM028752.1 coordinate 7,566,425, forward strand.
TGATTGGAATGCTTTGGGATTTATCGATTGTTGGCTGCATTGGTTTGGTTGTTGAATTTCGTGTTTTGTCCCACATAAGTTGAGAACCTAGGTATTTGATTGGGATTTCAATTAAGTACCCTTTCAATTCGGGTTTCCTTCACTAGATGAGAAACACAAATGTTGATTTCGGTTTTGCTTGATTAATTTGAGAACATTGGTGTTTGCTTTCGGTTCTTAGTCGATTTAGTGTTCCTCCTTTAGTGATAATGAGGAAAATGCTTGGTTGTTGAGTCCACTATGTGGAATTTAAGCTTTATAGGGTTCCTTCTTTGGGGCTCCCTTGTTTTAATGTCTTGAATGCCCCTTATATATTGAAAGTAAAGCTATCTTTGCATCAATGTAAAGTATTTTTATTGCACAAGCACAAAGTATCTTTTAGGTGTTGCTTCTCTTGTTTTAGGGAAGAAGAGTACTTTTTAGGGGTGAAGTACACCTCCTTTACGCTTTTACTTTTCTCCCTATATTTTGGTTTTTCCCTTTAGTAGACATGATTTTTCTCATTAGTTGTTGGTTGTGAAATGTGAAGTACTTTATCAATGGTACCCTTTAGAAGTCCACTTTTTTGGGGCTCATTTGGTTTAAGTTGGATAATGGCACTTGTGTATTGCAAATATCACTATCTCTTATTCGCTTTCCCTTATCTTTGTTTGAAATGCGTGAAATATGTTTTGTGAGTCGTTCTCATAAATGTAGAGTTTGAAATATCACTTCTCCTTAAATCTTTTACCTTTTGCGATTTACTGTTTCTCCTTCAGTGCTAAGGAGGATAAGGCTTTGTGGTTGAGGGGAAGGTGTGTTCCTCCCTTGGTTTAATGTTATGAATTCCCCTAATCTATTGAAAGCGAGGCTATGGTTGCATCAATGTAAAGCTTCTTTATTGCAAAAGCACAAAGGACTTCTCTTGTTTTAGGGAAGGAGAGGAGAGTATTTTTTAGGAGTGAAGTTGCGAAATGTACATTGCCTTTTAAATTTAAACATTACAAGCATTCTTGTTTTTTGTCTCCTTTGGTTTAAAGTGTTCAATGGCACGTGGGTTTTGAAATTAAAGCTTTTCTTTAAATGCAAATATGTTATCTTGTATTCTCTTTGTATTTACATGAAGTTTAAGGTAAGCTAATGGCCCGAAAAATAAAACGCAATGAGGACCATAGTGATGAGGGAAAGAGCAATGGAGATGGGTCTTATACTAGAGCTAAAAGAGGTAGAGGGCCTACAAATTGCAACGATCTTATGGAAATGCGTATGAAGAGGAAAACTCTTGAGATTTCGTTTGATTCAAAAAATGAGCCTAAAAGTTATCATACGAAGTGGATTACATTCGTAGTATTCACGGCCCGGAGCAAAGTGGACATTATGGAATATGCATCATGGCCCAAAGTTCCCGACGAGATCAAGAAGAGAGTGTGGATGGAAATACAGGTATTCTACAAAATTATAATGCATTGTTTGTTTACCCATTCATACAAATGAACCCAAATTTATCTAAATTTGTACTTCTATTGTTTATTGTAGGCATTATTTGTTTTTGAATCAACCGAAGAACTCGAAACCAAGTGGATTTCTTATGCCGGTAAACGTTGGAAAGATTAGAAATCCTTTTTAGGTAGATATGTAAACGGTGACTTGCAGGGTGAGGACCCATGCCTTGAATATAAATATCTCCCTAGGGAGACATGGCTTAAGTTTAAGGCTAGCCGCGAAACAGAAGAATGGCAGGTGGGTTTTTGAAATTCATTTCCTTCTTGTTTTTGGATATTTGAAATTGCTCAGTTTATGGATAATCACTTTTCACTGTATTTTTCTCTAGGCAATTTGTGAAAAAATGCAAAAGAATGCCACTTTAAATGCTTTTTACCACAATTTATCTCGCGGTGGATACCGACTGCTAAAGAAGAATTTGCATGAAGAGGCTTTGATTGCAACTGGGAAGAAGCCTTTAGAGGACGGTCCGTCCGAAGAAGAAGGGGAAGAATCTTATGCAGGGCCAGGCCGACATCTACTTTGGAGACAGGCTCACACAAACAAAAAAGGTGAATACTTCACCCCAAAGGCTGGTCGTGTTGGAAGGGAAATTGTAAGTTTGCACCATACATTTTCTTATGTTTCAGTTCTTTAAGCTACGCATATAATTAAAACTATATATAATTGATCTATTTACATTTCATATTTTTGGCAAAACGTTTAGGAAAATCTATGTTTGCTTGAGTCCCAAGGGGAGAAAGTTGCAGAGGGTAGGAATGACATTCTTGTCAAGGCAACGGGAAAGACCGATCACCCCGGTCGTGTTCGCGGCCATTCTACCAGGGCACGTATCATAGAGGTCTTCCCGAAAACAAGCCCGTCGCTTAAAGATGAACTAGATTTAACTAAAAGAAAGCTTCAGAAAACCACTGCCCAGCTCGATGAATGTCAAACACATCTTAAGATGATGGTTGGGTTTATATGTGGTAAGATGGGGACTGACTATGATACAGCAAGAGCCACTGTCCTCAATAGTGCCAAAGCTCAGAGCTTGAACCCAGAAACCTCCGGAATAACCCCAGAGATGTTTGAGGTCCATGGTAGCAATGTTTCCCCTGTGAATCCGACGCTACACCCTAAAAACCTCGTAGGCAAAATTTTTCTCCTCTTATCCCTACAAGTTTGCCTGAGTTACATACGATACATGTTTCATCTATGGACTCGATCAAAGCCTCTGAGGTTCAGAATAGCCCTATTGCAACAAACTTGGAAGATGTGAGTTCTTTAGGTGAATACAAGGTACTTAAAGTACATTTATGTCTTTCATATTTGTTTGTATAATTTCTTTCATATTGTCACTTCTAAAGAAGCTTGATATTGCTTTTCATGATTACACTTGGTTTTTGAAGTTAGCGGAAATAGTTGAGTAATGTTCATTGGCTTGCCTATTATCTCAGGACGGGTGTGAATGTCATCTGTTCATCTCTGATGATACATGTAAGAGAAGTAAGCTTGTGGCCAAGGGAAATATTTATAAGCAGAGAAAGCACCACGGCCGCGAGGTAAGGAAAGGTTACGCGAGGGTTACAATTAAAATTTCATATGATGACTTTGCCCCGCAACCATTTCCTGAGGAAGAGTCATCAACTGTGGGAATGTCCCGATCCTTTTTCGTGGAATGGCCTATGCATTTGATTGAACTTATTCCGGATCCAGTAACACAGATATATTCTTACATTTATTTGTGAATTACTTAATACCGTTTTGTATATTTAATGTTATTTCAAATGTTGTTAGGTGGATAAATGTTTAAAAAAGAAAAAAGGTCGTTTGAATTCTATGGATGATATAAAATCTTCTTCGACAGTTCCAAATGAAATGGCATCCTCTTCGACATCTGATCCACTGCACGAGTTACAACTCCGAGTAGAGAAAGATTCGAACTTCAATGGCTTCTTGTTTCAAATGACAAGAGATATCATAGGTGTGGATCATCCTATTTCGATGGATCGAATAGATGTCGGTGAATTATTGTCAAGAGAAAGTATGGTCACAAACTGTTTGATGCAATTGTTCACCAAGTGAGTTTTCACTTAATTTTATAACCTATTTCATATTACTGTTATATATAGTATGCATTCCATGTGCCTAGACTAACCAATGATGCATGATAATGTAAATTCTCTAGAGTTTTACATGATTTGGTTGAAAGGAATGACCAGAAAGGGATAGGGTTTCTCTCAGCTGATCATGTCACGGCACTAGGAAACACATATGAAGATAGGGTACACTACATTGCACGAAACTTGAAGGATCGGAATAAAGAAATTTATCTGGTGCCGTATCTTCAGGGGTAAACACTGTAAGTGTTTCTCTAATTTTTAAGAAACACTGATTTAAAGATCTGAGGTCATTAAATTTTTGGTTTGCAGTGACATTGGATGCTTATAGCCATTAGACCGATTAAAAAGGTTGTGTACTGATTTGATTCTTTACAAAACCCACAAAAAGAGGAGGCAGTAATACTTATAGACGAGTGAGTTATATATATTAACTAATGTTAGAATACATATATAATTTCTAATGTCAATCATATATACATATGTTTCTAATTATTTTCATTCCGCTTTTATTTTATAGGGTGATGTTTAATTATCAAACTTTCTTAGGATTGCCCAGAAATGTGCATATGCAACCTAAATGGATAGTAGTTAAGGTAAAATTAGTTCTTATTGAATTTTTTATTCAACGATGTGTTGTATAAAATTGTATGATCTTCTAACTCGTATATTAATATTCATTAGCATAAAAAGCAAACGTCTAACTGGGAGTGTGGCTACTATGTCATGCACTACATGTACCAAATCACAATGAAATTTGACACATTGGCACTCGAAAAGGTATTTGATTTCTCATAACTTACTTGACTGTATTTCAATTTGCTACTCAATTACTTTTGAATTTATACTCTGTTGCAGTACTTCAAGCTCGACCGCACTCCATTAAGCAATGTGGATATAGATGCTATGAGAAAAATATGCGCTAGTTATATTGTGGAGCATTAGCCGTAGTTGATGGATACTAATGAAACTTGTTAATATTATAGTTGTACAAATATTTTTGGCTATGCCCCTGTAATATAATAGCGATTTCAATTTGTATCTTGGTGATATTTGTATTAATTTTAAACTTTTAGCAACAGGTTTTGCTTTAAACCAGATTAATTTTCACTTTCTATATCGGTTTGGGTCTTAAAAAGTGGCCACTTTCTACGGCGGTCCAGAACTAAACCACCGTAGAAAGTCACCACTTTCTATGGCGGTTTAGAACTAAACCGCCGTAGAAAGTTTCCACTTTCTAAGGCGGTAGGGAAGAACCGCCGTAGAAAGTGGTGACTTTCTACGGCGGTTTAGGGAAGAACCGCCGTAGAAAGTCCGCTAACTTTCTACGGCTGCCAGATAGCTGGCGGTTCAAAAAGGCCAAAAATCGCCATTAAAAGCCCTTAAAAACCGCCATTGAAATCCCTTTTTGTAGTAGTGCATTCAAGCAGCCAGTCACTTTCATTCAGGTAGAGATGGATTCCAAATGCTTGTTGGACTGTCTTCAGCGAGGTGTTTGGTCTTGGAGAGCATCACCTATGCTTAGACGGGCGGTGAGGTTGCGACAATTCTTTCGGAGTTTCAGGTTCACACATATCTGTAGGGAAGCGAATGGGTGTGGCAGATTTTTTTGGCTCGTGGAGCATATCTTTCATTTGGACACTAAGACTTTCAATCATTCTTTCTTGCCGTCAATGGCTAAGGGACTTGTTAGTTTAGATGCCCTTTCTTTTCCCTATCTTAGGGGATAAGCGGGTTTTCTTTCTGTGTAGTTTTTTAGATAGGATTTCTACATATGCACTTCTGTGTTTTTTGTAATCCCAATGTGAGGTCCACTATGTATCCCTTGATTTTTATTTTCTTCTCAAGTGTTTTTGCCTATTGTCTAATATTTATTAATAAAGGGTCCTTAAGCCCCCAACAACTTAATCGCTGGTTACTTGAAAATAAAATAAAATAAATCGGCTGTTATACATCAATTTAGAAAATTAATCGCTAAAAAAAAGAAAGAAAGAAGAAGATGGCGGTATTTTTGTGATTATTGTTAAAATATTTATCAGGATGCAGATAATTTGAACCAGTTTTTCTTAAACCATGGCAAATATTCTTCTTCAACGCCAGTTTTATGAGAGGATACTGAAATAATGTTTTCAGCTGATCATTTTAAAATCCGTGCAAATGTTTTTTTATATAAATTAATCGTGAGAATGGTTACCCTTTTAACTAAAATAATAACAAATTACCAATCAAATCATCACGGTTCACATTTAGCAATATTTAGTATAATATATGGGCAGCTTTCGCCTAAAATAATACTAGTGATAAGTGCTACATGAAATCAAAATTTTTTTAAAAAAAAAAAGTCGGAGCTAAATATCCTTTGATCTGCTTAGAAAATTGACATCTTGCCTTCTCCCTTTCTTTCTAAATCCAATTTCATGAGTCGAACATCCTACCTCCTTTATCTCTCATTTCTGTAAGTCATCAACAAGGTAATTCTCATGTATTTCATTTTTATTTCTTATTTTGAGTTCAATTTAAGTGCAAATTTGTGAAAGTTGATTTGCTTGTTCAATGTTGGTTAGTTAATTTTTGACGAATTTTAGCTTTATTATTAGGGTGAAATACACTTTCCCCCCTGTGGTTTCATGTTTTGGACAGTTTCCCCCCTATGCTTTCAAAACTGACAGTTTCCCCCTCATGGTTTTGGACTGAAGTGTCCACTTAACGGAAAATGGCTTCTCTAACGGCGCGTGAAGCAAACGCGCTCAAGACGAGAGTGGGGATAAACAAATTGATGATGTCATTAATTTTATTCCCAAAATAACCCCAACTAAAAAATAAAATTAAAAAAAAAAACAACGTTGCGGGAAGCTCCCGCAACTGAAATGGAACCCATTTGATGGGTGCCATTTCAGTTGCGGGAGCCTCCCGCAACTGAAATGAAACCCATCAAATGGGTTTCATTTCAGTTGCAGAATCCCGCAATTGATATGAAACCCAACAAAATGGGTTTCATATCAGTTGCGGGAGTGATTTAGGTTTAGGAAAAAAAAAAAAAAAAAAAAGTAAAGGAAGAAGGAAGAAGACGATGAACAGTGCCATCGTCTTCTTCCTTCTTTCATTTTTTTTTTTTAAGTTTTTTTTTATCAAAGGTAATTTAGTCATTTTTTTTAACACCGTTAGAGAAGCCATTTTTCGTTAAGTGGACACTTCAGTCCAAAACCATGAGGGGGAAACTGTCAGTTTTGAAAGCATAAGGGGGAAACTGCCCAAAACATGAAACCACAGGGGGGAAAGTGTATTTCACCCTTATTATTATTATTATTATTATGGTTGTATGGCTGTTTAGCATTGTGTAATGTTTGTTGGTTTATTTGTTGCATGGGCAGACATAATTGCTAAAGTTTGTTGCTCAAAAAACGACCATAACTTTGTCGATCAAGTGAAATTATTGTGGTAATTTTGTGATGTCAACTTCCGATAGTCATAAACTTTGCGCTAAGATGTTGGAACCTTGCATATAATATATTATTTCAAAACTTTCGACAAAATTTACAGAACTCAACGGGCAAAGCCCTGAGTGCACCTTGATTTTCACAAAAATCCATTTTTCTGACCCCTATTTTTGGTGTTTTAATGATTTATTTATTGAAAAATATAGACTATTGCACCAGTTTTTTTTTTTTTTTTGCGAAAAATAAAAATCGATGCTAAAGGTCTATTTAAAAATGAAAAACAAAAACTGAAAATTTTGGACCATTTGCACCAGCACCGGTATAAGATATTAGCTTGAACCCAAGTAAAAGGTTCATAATGGAACCAGCAGTTACGGAACCGCTGCAAAATTTTCAACCTTTTTGTATCAATACCGTGTATAGAAAATCTAAAGACAGCTGCTAATATGCCTAAATAATTAGTGTATATTCTATTCCATCAGTTCTATTAGAATAATTCATTTTTTAAATATTTTTCGTTTCAATAAAAAAATTCACTTTCAAATTTTTTACTCTTCGTAACTTACTAATATAATTATGTATGTCCACAATTAACTCATACTTAAAAGTAAAAATATAAAAGTACATCTATAAAGCATTGTACATTTATGAAAGTGAACTCTTATAGTATAATAGAAAAAGTATCGTCTTAATTTTAGTTGTGAAAGAAAATCACCATTACGGAGGCTAAATTTTGTAATGAAATATGCATCTCAAACTCGTCACTAACCATGCCATGAAAAATCCAAATGAATTCTCACTTATTTATAAGGAAAAAAAAAAAGACTCACACTTATTTAGAAACATGTAAACTCTTATAATAGGGAAGAAAAAGAAATTCAATTAAAAGAAAATAAATTAAATAGAATTCTCATCCTTTCTTTTTCTTTTTCTTTTTTTTTTTTTTTTTTTTTTTGACGGTGAGTCCTCATTCTTCTAATATAAGAGAAGGGAAAGAAGACGATTAAAACAAAAATGAAATGATTAAGATAAAGAAGAAGAAAAGATTATTTATTTTTCGAACTAAGTACAAACATAAAATAAAAAGATTTTATAAATGAACAAAAAAAATTTAAGAATCATCAACCATTTTAGTTTCAAATATTTGCGAGACTAATTAGAAATGCATGATCACTTTCACTCATTTTATAAAATTATATGCAAAGATAATTATAAAATATCTCCCTTATTTTCTCTATAATTGCTTTACATTTATCCTGTTGGGTATAGCAAGCTATAGCCTCTAGACCTATGAGGTAGTGAAAAAGTCTATATTTTTATAAACTCTTATTAAAGTGTTGGAAAGTATAACCAAAAAAATGGAGTTTGTCATCTATCCATTTTAACTAAGATCATCAATTGAATGGGTAGCTATGGTACTCATAATACCCATTATACAAAAATGTAAGGTTTATTTAATGGTTTATTAATAAAATTTTTTCAAAGTTTTTTAATTTCATTTTAATTCCTTTTTTTAAGCGGATTTTTATTTTTTGAATCTATTCTAAAATTTGAAATATTATATATTGTATAATTTTATATTTAATCGTATGAAATTTTTTGTGTCCAAACACAATTTTTAATTTTTTTATATTTATATAAACCCGTGCATGCTCCGACCCCGACCCGAGATCCGAAACTGTGCCCGGCCTGAAACTGGCCCGAGGCCCAAAATAAGACCCTGTCAAAAACTGGCCCAGAATTGGGCCCAAAACTGGCCCGAGTCCCGAAACTGGACCCGACCAGAACTGGCCTAGAACTGGACCAAAACCATGGGGGCGGGCCTGAACTGAACCGGCCTGGCCCTGCCCGAACCCAAACCCAAACCCATCCCGAAACCCGAGCATGAACTTGACTTGGAACCCGAACGAATTTTGAATTAGTATCTATAAGTGGACAATTTAAAAATATTATAAAAGAATAAATGGGAAAAAACGTAAAGTAATTGTAGGATACGAAAAATTAAAAAAAAGAAAAAAATAAGTTTGAAGAAAAATAAAATAAAATGAGCCCACTAAAATAGGTGAGTTGTTGGGTTTTTGTTTATAAATTTAAGGGTAGTTTTGGATGGGTATTTTTGGTAGCCATGATGGGCGAGTTTTAGGGTACCTAATGGGCTACCCTAAACCCGCCCATTATATATTTAGCCCAAGCCCACCCAGCCCATTATATTTTTAGGTGGGTTTATTGGGTTAAAATACAATGGGTTTGGGCGATTTTTGGGTTAATGTGTTTTTTTACCACCTCTAAATATAGCTAATTTGTCACTATTTATTCTACCAATGTCATTACTATTTTAAGTGTAGATTAATTATAAAACACACATTATTATATTAGTAAGAGCATAAAGAGTAAAAAAAAGTTAAAAGTGAACTCTTTTATTAAACAAAATAAATTTTGAAAGTAAAATTTTATAATAGAAGAGAAAGAAAAGTAATTTTTAAATATATCTTTTTTATTTTTAAACTACAAATTTTTAAATTTCTAATACATTTTTTACATTTAAAATTCATTTAATCAAATACTTCAAAATGAAAAGAGCCTAAACATATAAATGCAAAAGATATACAAGGTAGGAAATATATATATATATATATATATATATACACACACACATATACATATATATAGAGCTGCAAGTTGCCACCTCAAATAGAGTTAATTGCAATAAACCACCTTAGGCTTTATTTTTTTTAATCAATTCCTGAATTTTGAATTTATTGCAATGTAGGATAATTTTAGTTTTAATTTTAAAAAATTGTCTTAAAAATATATAATTGCCCACTAAATAATAATTATAATATATAAATTTTGTAATTTTGTTGAAAGATTAGGTGAGTAATTAGGTATTTTTATGAACTTTTTTTAAAACAAGATTAACATTACATTAAATTGCAGTAAATTAAAAGTTCAGAGGGTTAATTACAAAATTGACAAGTACTTCAAAGTAATTTACAATTAAAGTAAAATTTGAGGGGGGTTTCTTGCAATTAACTCCCTCGATCAATTACTAAAATTTATAAGTATCTAGAATAGAAAAGTGATGTAGGCTCTAGGATCTAGGAATAGAAAGAAGCTAAGTAGAAATAGAAAAAAGAAAACATCATCCAAATTGCAGAAGCAAACTGAAAAAAATGAAAAAAGCAAGCTAATAATAGCGTCCATATATTATAAAGAAAAAAAGAAGGAAGAAAATGGATGGTTCCATGCGTCACGGTCAACAAAAAGTAGCAGTAGCAGCCATATATCCTCCAAAAATGAAAAGGGAAAACCCCACACCGAAGCACAAAGCAAACAGATACAGAAAATTTGAAATCTCCCCAAGAGAGACGTGTCCTCTGTTGAGTGAACCTCCCTTTCCTTTAACCCCCAAAAAAGGGCTGCATTGTATTTGTGGCCTTCCCTCTTTTTCTGATTTCTTCACACTTTTCTAGCTACTCTTTCTTTTCTCATCTAAATCTTCTTTCTACTTCCTCTTCGAGTCCCGATTCTTTATCTTATATATTTTGTGGAGATAATAACTCCATTTGTTTTAAAATTAGTCCAACACATATAGACACGTGTGAACATAGAGCCCCGTAAATATTGAAATTTGAGAAGATAATGCATGAGAAGATGAAGTTTGAGAGTATTTTTGATAAATCGAAAATCTTAAATTTACTAGAGTTGGGTTGATTTTGGTCGAAATTTGGGCGGTGAACTTTATAGGAATGGAAAATCCAAATTTTTGGATTAAAGATAAATAATTTCTGATTCGAAATAAAAGTGCGATATGTGACATAATTTGATGATCAACAGAGCTATTATCTCTAATTTGTGTACTATTTTTATCTTACTCTTCAATAAGACATGGTTGTATGACTTGTATCATATCTTAGAATGAATTACCAATTACATGTATTCCCTTATCTAGATATAATTAGAAAATAACTTTTTTTTATATAACTAATTATATTTACACTCTCTTTTCTTGATGATATTATAAAACAAAACTTGGAAAGTATAAAAATTACTATGCGAATCTAAAAAAGTGTAAAACATATTCCATCCGTTCCATTAGAATAGTCCATTTTGTTGTACTGTTTAGTATAACAAAGTTAATCTTTTAATGGAACAGAGGGAGTACAACATAAATTTAATGCATGACTCACATATATTCTACTATATTTGAATTTTTTTCATAATAATCTTAAGTTAAAGCATTCTATGATTTTATTAAATAATGAGATTTATTTTATAATTTATCCATAAGTCAAACGTGTAAATGTAAGTCTCCGTAGCTAGAACGAAATCTTGGCACTAATAATTGAAACGACACTCTTTCTCCCATAATTTGTGTACTATTTATATTGCAAATTTACAAATAACATCGATTTATTACAGTTTTGAATAAAATATGGTTGTTTTAACTATTTTTATTGCAATAAATTAATAAAATAATGTTTGAATAAATTTTATCTTCTTATTTGTCTAATTTTTCTCAAAGAAATTATTCTTATACTATTTCCATTAGTTTATTTATTCATACATATCAGTAATACTCTTTCCGTTCCATTTAATGGTCCACTCTGATCAATGTACAACTTATTATGAGTGTCAAGTTATAATATCTAAAATAAATATTGTGACACTAATATTCATTTATATTCTTACTTATTAAATATTGAGTTAACTGTAAACCACACAAAATTATATTATCAAAGGTGAAAAAGTAAAATATTTGAAAGTTGATTATTCTATTAGAATAAAAAATATTTTTTAAAATAAACCCTCTAATGAAACCAAGAAAGTATTATTTCACAAAGTATTGTAACAGATACACCGAATAATTTATCGAAAAAACAAATACGAGTGCCCTCCCTTTATATCCGTTGCAGAAATCTTTGTGCCCACCATCAAACTTTGTAGTTTGTGGAACTGACCAGCTAGCTCTCTCTCTTTAGCTGCAATTTCATTTATCAATGGTGGTGAGCAGTAATTATTCACCTAATAATTATTACTCCTCTTCGGCTCTTCCCACAGTTTTCTCTTTGTTAGGATTCCATCAATTCATATCTGTTTGCAATTATACCGACCTAATTAAAAATTCAGTTTATAGGATATAAAAATAATATATATCCAAAATAAAATTAAAGAGATTAACGTACAGCGGAATAAAATTTCTTTGTAATAACGAACAATAAACAAACCCGCACGCACACAATCTGTGAGGCGCACCTAAGCCAAAGCTTGGTCGAGAAACAACCCGAAGGCTATTCAGTTTCTCCTGTATCTCTATGTAATTCTCTATATCTCTTTTTTTTATTATTATTACAATGATCACCCAATGCCTCTATTTATAGGCTAAACTATCCCTGAATCCTAACATTAATCTGATTCAGAACTATTTCCTAAAACAACTAGGTTTCCCAAAACAAACACTAAACCAAATAGAAAATAGACAAATAACAAATACTATTACAATTATAATTACCTAATTAATACAAATTTAGTTTAAATTAATATTTTACAACATAGCCTCCCTTAAACCAAACTTGGATCACTACAGGTCCATCGCCATCACGAGCTTGAATTTTCATTGAAATCTCTTTTGCAGTGTAGACAACATGCAAAACCAACTTGCAGTAGTTCTTCACCTCTACTTTCAAACTCATCGTAGAGACACCTTTGTATGTTCCATGAATCTTCTGTGGAAACTCCTCTTTAGCGAAGAATTTATTCATATCCACCCATTCTTTTTCATTTGAGTTCAACTTGTCATCAACCCTGCAATCAACTTTGCAGCCAAAAACATTCTTGCAAACTCGAGACATCACCTTTAAATAAGATGTGGGCACAAACTTATATTTTGAGAAAGCCTTATCAAATTTTTCAGATTGATCAAAGAACTTACTGATATCTACCCATTCATCTTCAGAACAGAGCTTTCCATCGACATTGCTAATCTTATCAATGCCTTCACTGCACTGCAACCGATCTGCTCCAGTTCAACAGAGTTTTCAACACTCCCATGATCACTTTTATCTACGTGATCATCAATTTCAATATCTCGCTCTTGTTCAGTAATACAAACAATATCTTCTTCTTCTTTGACCAAATCAACACTTTTAATGTCTTCATCCTCATTGACACATTCTTGCTCAATGATATTTTGGCTCTCTCTATTGTCGCTGAAAGATCCATTCTCCAAGCTTTCACCATCAACTTCAAGCAATGTTTCAACAGACTCCTCATCCATTAACACGAAGGCTTCAGCTTGAACATCACAACAATTATCAACAACAGTGGTATTCTCCTCTATGTCTTCAAAACATTTAGACCAACATTCTCTTTTGTAATCTACAATTTTTTTGGTAAAAGACATCTCATAAGTCACCAGTTCACATTCCAAGTCGTCGTAACCAAACATAGAAAAATCCTTGGTGACTTCTAAAACCAACTTGTTTTTGTGAAATTTCCAAGTCAAAGTACGGAGAACTTTTGACACTATTTGTTCTTCTGTCATTTTCTCACCGTTGATTCTCATCTCACTAACGATGGATCTGACCCTGTCCATGTATTCTTGGACTCTTTCATCAGGCTTCATCTCTGCCAACTCGAATTGTCTCCTTAACTCCTGCAGTTTGACTCTTTGAACGTTTTCGTTTCATCGATTGGAAACTTTTAACTTTTCCCAAAACTCCTTAGCTGTCTTTACATCCATTAAATTTCTGCATACGTCTAATTCAATATTCGTTCTTAAATAATACAGAGCCAATTGATACTGATATTGATTTATCTTTGATTCTTTGCTTTCTACAAATTCTTACTCAAATCCTGTCTCAATCACGTGCCAGATTCCAATAACTCTAAAGAAATCTTTCATCTGTTGACTCCAGAGTTCATAATTATTTTACCATCAAAGACAAAAACAGGATACTTATGAATGATAGGTAAAGAAGACATCTTTAACTACTCCCTTAACATTCGATGCAGTACCCAAAACTTACCCAGTCCGCAAGCTTCGACACCAAATTGCGGAAGAACAAACAAATCGAAGCTGGACACTCACAGTTGCCGAAGACAATCAAAATTTATCAAAAGATCAATCTTACCTCACGTAACCCGAGGGAGGTGAAACAAAAGCAAATCAAATTGCTCTTGAGTTCGTAGCAGGTGGATGATCAAAGTTGACCCACTTGCTTTTCCTTGATCAAAACCAATGCCAATTTGATGTAGAGTTGCCACGGAAGCCAAACTCCAATTGATTCAATCCAACCCCACTAAATCAATCCGATGCTGCTGCGATCGAACAACCAAGATCTGATACCACTTGTAGGATATAAAAATAATATATATCCAAAATAATATTAAAGAGATTAACGCACAGCGGAATAAAACTTCTTTGTAATAACGAACAATAAACAAACCCGCACGCACACAATCTGTGAGGCGCACCTAAGCCAAAGCTTGGTCGAGAAACAACCCGAAGGCTATTCAGTTTCTCTTGTATCTCTTTGTAATTCTCTTTATCTCTTTTTTTTTATTACAATGATCACCCAATGCCTCTATTTATAGGCTAAACTATCCTTGAATCCTACTATTAATCTGATTCAGAACTATTTTCTAAAACAACTAGGTTTCCCAAAACAAACACTAAACCAAATAGGAAATAGACAAATAACAAATCCTACTACAATTATAATTACCTAATTAATACAAGTTTCGTTTAAATTAATATTTTACAACATAGCCTACCTTAAACCAAACTTGGATCACTACAGGTCCATCGCCATCACGGGCTTGAATTTCCATTGAAATCTCTTTTGCAGTGTAGACAACATGCGAAACCAACTTGTAGTAGTTCTTCACCTCTACTTTCAAACTCATCGTAGAGACACCTTTGTATGTTCCATGGATCTTCTGTGGAAACTCCTCTTAGCGAAGAATTTATTCACAGTTGACTTTTTTTTTTTTTTTCCCTAAATATAATATCTAATGTTTAAAGATATTAGTGTTAGTAAATCAATCAATATTAGATTTAATAGTTTGTCAGTTTTTTAATGTTTTAAATATTATCAACTTGAGATTGATATTAGTCAAACATATCTATATATACACAATTTAACAAACATTAAAAATTTTGTGCAAGCTGTGCAAGTGCAAATCTTTCAATGTGGTGTTCAGTGCGTGATGTGATGTGCAAATATAAGCACGGAATAGTTATATAGTGCCCATGTGAATTGTATATATGTGATTAAGAGTGGATGAAAAATTATTAAAAAAATAATTACAAAAAAAAAGTTTCGATCGTGTTTGGAAGAGTTCCACGTCCAACACCTTAAAAAAAAAAAAAAAAAATTAGCTAGACATTTTATAAATATAACCAACGAATTGTTGAAATTAACGTGCCAACTAATTGAGAAACTATTCCATAATCTTGCCATATAGTATTGGATTGTGAATATAAATTTCTTATAAAAATGTGGATAAATAAGCGATTATGTATATTTGTTATCTATTTCTATCGATCTACAGCAACGTAGATGCTGCATGTACATGAAATATTTTTTCATGTTAATTACCCACAAGTACAAAAACAGGATTGAATTATTTTACTGTATTTTAGACTCTTATTAGAAAAGCAACCTATCATTCATCTTAATTTATCACTGTTATTGAAAAGTCTGAAAAGCCAGTTCTCCAGTTTAGACCATTCCATCTTTTTTATTTAATTTTTAAGTGTAGGATTGATTATCCATTTTATTAAATGCAAAAAAGAAAAAAATCGAAATAAAGCCCATCACAGGTTATATTTTGTGGCCCATTTTGTTTAATTTTTTATAATCTACTTTGGGTAATTTCTGAAGCTGATGCTCTAAGTAAGTTCTAGCGCCGGCTCAGATTTTTTGGGTCCTATAATGTAATTTTTTTCTTCATCCTCAAAGTCGTCTTCATCATCAATTTTCTATTGAAAATTCTCTTGTAATTTATAGTATAGAAAAGACATTGGGAAAAGTTCATGCAGTAAAATGAAAATTCTCTGTGATGCTGCGTGCGACGGATCGGCCGAAGCTAGCTGAAAGCTAGATTCAGAATTCAGCAAGACGTCCAAGACGTCGTTCGGGTAGCACGACATGTCGGATGACCTCTAGTACCACTTGTGAGACATCGTGCGAGTCAAACGACATCTCGGACGAGCTCCAGTGAGCAAAGCTCACTTGGTTGAAAGGAGCAAATGCCGTGCGAGTCTTCATCCAACTCGGACGGATTCTCGGACGAACTCCAGTGGCTACTAAGTGATGCAACTCTTTGATTTCTTCTGAAAGATGCGTCTTTTGGTTGAAGTGTTGATCATAACTGATGAATGGATAATTGCATCTATTCATAGGCTGATCATATCCCATGAACGCAACCTTTCAACTCTATAAATAGAGGGTGATTGCCACATATTAAAATCAACTTATTTCCATCTTCTTTCTTGTTTATGAAAAACTATTGTATCATAGAAGTGATCTTGCCATATTCCCTGTTAGACATATAGTGGGGGCATTAAACACTTTAAGGAAAGTGATTTACATGCCTTAGATTTCTTTTCTTTGTGACTTGTTAAAGTCTTTCTTCTTTATATATTTCTTACTTATTTTCTGCATTTGTTTTGAATACCCCATTTATCTTCATTTTCAAGGGGCCATAAGCTGCCTCCCCGTCATCTTCTTGGTTGTCATCATAACTACGGTCCTTTGGTGAGCACAGACGATGTAGTTGGAATGTAAGGCCTAACTGGCATATAATCGTTGGGCTGAGTATTTGTGGGCATCCTATGTGTAACAGCCGGATTGAAAGTTTTCTGCAGCGGTTTCAATTTTGGGACTATCAAGGACTTTTGGAGTTTAGGGAAGGCCCGTGTCGGGGGTTCTAAAACATCTTGAAAAACATCGGACCACAATGGCTTGGTAGGATTAGGCATCTTGGAACTAGACCCCAACATACTAGGTGGTTGAGCATGGATCTTATTCACTTCTTGAGATATGAGCTTCAGCGTTGACTTTAAATTTTTTTTTTTTTTGCTCCCCAGAAATAAGTAGATCATATTAATAATAAATTTGATGGATCAAATAATCTTGCAAAGTGGCCAAGATAGACCATTGAACATGAGTTCTATTTCTGACTCGATAAACACTAGCATTATACATTGCTAGTAAAGTATAAAAAATTTGAACTAAAAAAATATATATATATTACAATTGAAGTTAAAACTGAACAAAATTGTCCTTGAGAACTTCATTTTTGCAGCAACATCACAACTTGAGTACTAGATCTATCTTTCTTTTTTAAAAATGGAGGTAATTCCAAACTCACCGAGCACGAACTACACCTCACACTCCTGTCGGATATCCCGCGGCTATGAAATTCGTCCCCCAACCGATGCGAGTCTACTTTCCACTATTTTTTTCTTTTCTTCTTTTTTGGTCTTGTCACCTTACGTTTTTTTTCTCTAGTAGATCTAGTAACAAAGACAAAGCACATCTTCATTCTATCCTTTTTCTACAACTTTCTTCAATAAAAATCCAAGATTTTGTAAATATTAACTACTAAAAATAGCCAATCAACTCCAAAAGAGGAGACTACTTGGGCTATGTTCTTTTCCATTCCATTTTAGGAAATCATCATTTTTTTCATTTCAAAATTTTACATAAAGAAACGACCTTATTTTCTACTCAATTCAAAATTTAAAATTTTATCTAAATCTCCACTTACATAAATTCAAAAAATAACATAATCATTACATTTTTCTTCTCTTTCTTACATAATTACCCAAAAGAAATTTCTTCCAAAAAAATATTCCTTCCCTAAAACAAAAATTCTCAATTCGGTCACTAAAAGAATGGAGCCAAACACCCCCACTAAAAACTAAAAAATAAAAAAGAAGAGGAAGCTCCCTCCTTCTCCATTAATGGAGGAGGAAGACAAGCTTTTGGGGGGTAAAAGATAGAGAGAAGGGAGAGATTGTGGTGATGTAGGCCCGTCTAATGTTTGTGAAGGGGCACAAGTGTTGGTCTCTGAGGCAAATCGTCGAACAAGTTTCGAGCACAAGCTCAAGATCTGGGTTGCTGGAGGGATATGTATGCGCAGCTCGAGTCTGTTGTCTCGTCCATTCGATCTTATATATTGCCACAGTGCATGGGGTTGCATGATTATATTGATCTCTGATCCAATGTAACGAGCTGGAATTTTCATTTTAAAAATAGGACGAACCAATATTTTGTAAGTTTCTCTGACAATATGATACAATAAAGACTGAACTTGATATGCAATACTTCAACAGCTAACTAATAATTGTGATACATCAACCGTTGAATTCAATATACTAAATTCGATACACAAATTGCTAAACCGTTAGACGTAATAGATACAAGTTTTTGCAAAATTAAAATATATTACGAGTTCGTATTTTTCTATAACTTTGACGCTCATTTTGGAAGTAGTCTTTTTCTTTTTATATTTCTTTTCCTGCCATTTTTTAATGTACAAAAACATGCAGTCGATCGGTAGATCAAATGTAGACTCGAAATTATAATATAACAATTTTGTTGATACAGATATAGTTTTTACATCATAATAATTGCTCCAATAGAGCTAAATTATTTTTTTGATTTTCATGTCTAAAATGATAGATAATACATTTTGGTCCCAGCAGCACAGACATAATTAATTGTTTGAAACCAATATCAATTTTTGGATGATTTTTCTGCTTTAAAAATTCAAGAACTCAAAACGCGCACACATACTGTATATACTTGCATTATTGCATAACCATTTACATATAACCAAAGAGAAATTGAAAATCTATCTATGAGTACCATCTAATGTTCTTGGTTCGTCTTATTAAATCAATACTTCTCCTCCCTCGTCTGGAATTTTTTATATTTACTTTCAGATATAAATGATACTTAAAAAATGATTTTTTATTTTAATTATTATTTCTCTGTGATTGGGTACTTTGATATGAGATAAATAATAGAGATAGTAATTCTGCTGGTTTTTATACTCGGTTTCGTGTCACATTTTTGTCCCAAACTTTCAACTATTTCTTTTAGCACCCAAACTTTGGATGTTGCATCTCTACATATAACACTACTAGAAATAGGAGCCTTTTACGACGATTTTTCTGGACGTAAAAAGTCATATTTTCGTCGTAAAAAGTGTCTTACGTCGACTATTCCGCCTCCACGTATGTCGTTGTCAGAGGCTCCGACGTAAGAAATCTTACGTCGAGATTGACCGGGACGATGTAAATGAAAATTATACAACGAGTACTTTTTCTGGACGTAAAAGTTCATTTTTTCGTCGTAATTACTCATCCATCTAAATTGTATAAAACTTATTTACAACTTCAAAACTCGTCGTAAAACTTTAAAAACTCGTCGGAAAAAAGTAGTAATTCTATAAATTAAATTTATTAATAATTTTTAAATATTATTTTTGTAAAGATAATTGCTTAATAAGACAACCTAAACCTAAACCATTTAGATAAAGTATGAATATAGAAATGAACAATTCCTAAATAAAAATGTTTTGCACTAATCCACATTAAAATACTCTATTAATATATTTTAAATAGTCATCAAAAGTAATCAGCCTAACACTTACAATGTGTTTTCTTTCAAAACTAATCACCCTAACAATCAGAAGGTATTTTCTTTCAAAAGTAATCAACAATTAGCTTTGCATCTTTTCCATCTATTTCTACTCCGCAAAATAGTTTGCAACCTTGCATCTCTTTCTACTCTCGCAAAATTGCTTGCACCCACAAAAAGCCATCAAAGAGCCTGCAAATAGAGAAACAGAGCACACATTTAGTTCCTAATTATATTTTTCACATGAAAAAGAAGACTCATATGATATATCTAAACCAATATCCACTTTGGATCAAATATTAATTGTCCAAAAAGTATTTATTAGGACGTAAAAGTATCCACCCCTACATAGAAGATATCATGACATTAAAGCTCACAGCACAGCAAAATGATATTCACAGCACATAGAAGATATCACAGCACAATACTCATTGCTCGTGATGAAAAGGCAGCAATATGATCACTGTAATCAATGCCACCAACACCAATTACATCGCTTTGATCTACAAGATTATTCAGAGTACCATAAAGTGGTCCATCATTTCCAATCGCAGAAACCATGATTACATTATTTGCTGTAAGTTCCTAGACCTGACCAATTAAAACTTTTTTCATTGTATGATCAACAAAAGTTTCTGATGCAATTGATGTTCGGAGCTCACTACTGTGTCAATAGATTAGACGGAATATGAACACTTCAGAAACTACCGAGCACAAGCAACAATCAACTAGAAAAAAGAAATTTAAAGGGTAATTCCAACACAAGACACATGATGCATGTTAATCTTTTATGAGATAATAAAAAAGTACTTATGTAGAATTCAAGTTCAAGAGGCTCACTTTCTCAACAAATGGGAGGTCCAAGGAATCCGGTCCTCCAATGCTCCAATTTTCAGCACATCCATATTCATGGCAAGGGCGTAGTTGAATGCATCAAGGAACCACGATGTGTAGGGTCCTAGTTAAAATGTTAAACAGAACTCGTCGGAGACTCAATCGTTTTGTCCAGTCTTACCCGTAGTTGGATCCCAGAACCTAAAACAATTAAATTGTCGGAAAAATGATATTATTACTAAGTACAACAGAATAAAAGAAAACAGATTTCGATTCAAACCTCCACTGAAGTAAGTCTTCTTCAATAAAGTAGCAGCTTCAGTTACAGTTCAGTGGAGAAAGAGAGATCAATAAATTTGAAATAAAAGTAAATTTGGAAATCAGTTCAGCAGTGGATGAAGGTTTCGAAATTGAGATTCTCCGATGAAAATATAACTTTTCCTATTCTCCATGATTTAA
The DNA here is from genome assembly GCA_016801395.1 of Leptodermis oblonga. Lineage (NCBI taxonomy): Eukaryota > Viridiplantae > Streptophyta > Magnoliopsida > Gentianales > Rubiaceae > Leptodermis > Leptodermis oblonga. The sequence goes on from CM028752.1 coordinate 7,587,437, forward strand.
GATACTTTGTCAATGAAACAAAAGATAATTCAGAAATCACATCAGTTGTAGCTAGTCAAAACTAACTAAGAGACTGTATAAATTTTAGAGTTATAGATCCATACACTTCCAAGCTTTGACCTTGATAGTGCTTCAAGGGTTGCTGATTCTGCTTCCTAGATAAATAAACAGGTAGATGTGTTAGAACTAGAATAATACTGCAAAAAGTCACTCGAGACATATACTTGGAAGCACGTGATAGCAGTTACCATGTTGTCCCACAATGTTTCAGCTTTTCAAGATTTAAGCTTGGGTTTAAATATATATCAGGATTCAAGAAAGCTTCAACTATAAGTTCTTAACTTCTTCTGTTTTTTTTCCTGCTATTTCCTTTTTTTCTTTTTATACTAGGGTTCATTTGAGCCAAAAACTCATGACATTCAAATAATTGGACAATAGTTCTTCCTTTGGTTTACAAAGAAGAAAACACAGAATTGGACAATAGTTTCTTAGATAATGATTGCAGAAAAATATTAAGTTCTGAGAATGGCATACTTCTGATTCTGGGATGCGAGTATCAAGTTGACGATAAATATAAAACTCCTAAGGGAAAGATGGAGTCTGGATCAGGTAAAATTTTACATGAAGTTGCAACAGTGATCAGAAAGATTTGATTCAAACAGAAATTTTATCTAGTACAAGTGCATCTATTACCTTAAGAGCAAAAACATCATCAGGATTGCCATCCATGCATGCTTTAAATACTTAAGCAAACCCATCTTGACCTGCCTATGCAAGCTTACTTGTAACCTCCTGAAGTTTCAAGAAAGTCCACAAAAGAACAAAAAAATTTTAAAAAAGGACTTAGATCCAGTACTTCCTTGCCACTTTAATGGCAAACAAAATTATCTGATGGAAAATACCAAATTCGTGAGGGATTGTCCTATACAAAAGTACCTAAATTATACGGGCAGTGAATTTTCTTGTGACTACTTTTACTTTTCATCTGTTACTATAGATCAAAGGGAAACGCTAATTTCTACATAAAAACCATCCTGAATCTTCATGCTTGTAAGCGCAGTAAGACTACTTTCTCATTAGCATTAATAGAAGAATTACATTAAGTACTATATCTGTGATGATTCATGCATATTACAAGAAGCTACAAGTCAAAAGATTAGAAAAATGAAACAGCAATATATGCATAGCAAAACCAGCCGACAACATTAGGAAAATCTCAATACCTAGATTATTTTTAAAGAACAAAAAGAACAAAAAGCAATTTCATGCTCAGATAAATATAAATTAATGCAGAGATGAAGTTCCTTGGAGGTGAAAGGTTAGACTAAATGAAGCCAAAAAGAAGATGTGTGACACTCACCTTGAAAAAATGGTACAGCAACCCCTCTTCCACCAACTGTGAAGGCATTATCCTTCAGATCAATCATGCAGTGTGGGCAACCATAATAGCTTGAATTTATCATGGTTAGTTTGAATTTATATCATCAGAACAAGAAACTCAAAAAGAAGTACACATACCTAGAATTTACGGAGCATGTCCAAGCAAAAAAGAAATTCCATATTAGGGGCATCCAACACCATGAAGGAACAAGTGTAAAAGTTGTTGCATCCAAATAATTTATGTGACAAAGCCCTATACATATTTGAGAAAATAGGGGAATCAGTTGTTTGACAAACTAATCAGAAAACGACCAAGTGGCAAAATAAATTAGCAAGAACAGTAGATTTATAGAGACTAATTATTCTGGAACCAAGAAGTAAAACCTTAAAGTATAACCCGGAAAAGGGAAGATGGAACCTGAAAGATATGTGAGACCAAATGACTACCAGAAGACTTGAGTAGATGTTAGGATTCCTTATGAGCATCAGTTTAGTCATTACTGTTATAGGAGGCCTTTTATGCTATTTTTCCTCATCACCCCATTCAAGAAGATCAATCTTCTTCAGGCATAATTCTCTTCTACCTCATCAAGCTCATCACAACCAATTTAGTCTCTTGAGCAATTGCAGGATAATTCTAAGCTAAAATTTAATACGTTGCATAATTGTAAAGCATATCTATTTGCATACACCAAAATAAAAATCATGAATCTTTCTCATTTAATTCAACTTACAACAAATCTGCTTTTTGTACTAAGCATAGGATACCTTTTCCATTCTTTAGCAGTCCTTTTCTAAATCATTTACTTAACCTTCTTTTTGAGCCCTTAGTACAATATGCACATATATGTTGTTGCAACCTTAGTTTATGACAGCAGATGCTATAGTACCAAACAAAAAAAATCAAACAACTCTGCAATGAAGGTCCATATCTCGTACAAGCAGGTATCAAAGTAGACATTCATTGTTTCAGTGATTATTACAATTAAATGGTTACTTGCATCAATCGTAATAGAGCACTCAAATCAGCATTCTCTGCCTCTAGCTCTTGATTCTTTGATTTAGAGGCATCCACCTAAAAGTTGTAAATTGTGTAAATAAATAAAATTATAAGTAAAGAAGTGAGCTTAAGAAATTAAAGTAGACTACTTACAATCCTTTTATAGAAGTCATTATCTCAGCCTTCTTTCCAATCCACATACCAGACTGACCGCCTTCTTTCTGTTTGGCACAAATCATGAAGACCATCAAAACATTTTCAAGTTAACTCCTTTGAAAGCTATGAGTTCACATGATTACCTGAAGTAAATTCATAATTTACGTTCCCCATCTAAACTCCTACTTTTTCAGTTTCTGCATCAACTGAGCAATATCAGAGGCCAGTACTTAGGATTTGGGCCATCAAAAAATCAACATATTAAAAGCAGCATAAATTCCACCAATTAGAATTTTTATACATTTTTCATCCCAAAAACTTGCACTGAAAACGTATGTGTATAGAAGAACACAATAAATTAATTAAGCGTTACACTTGATTAACAGCAAAAATAATAACAAATAATGCCCAATCATATATAGATCAGCTACAGATTCATGAAAATAAAAATATCACAGAAGACACAAATCTATATAATGATAATTTACAAAACAAAAAATCAGAGTATCATGTCAATGTAGTGGTAGAAAAGGAAAAGTAAACGAAAGAAAATAAACGACACACCACTATCTCCGATCATGAGGAGTTTTATGAGATAATCGTAGTCGAGCTCCAGCAGTCGGAGCAACCATCTGATTTGATTGCTAATTTCTTCCTCTTATTCTTCATCAATCACAAACCGACCGCTACCGTTCCTCCCCAAAGTTCTCGCTCGGTTTCAATTGCTAACCTCAAAATCAACGTCTTCTTCCTCCAAATGGTCAACATTAAGAAAACTGTTTCAATTGAACTAATATTGAAAAAATTAGATGCCTGTTGTAGTGAAGGATTTTGGCGGCGGCACTGCCTGAGGCTGCGATGTCGTGAATTCGCAGTCATTAATTAATAATAACGAGGGAGAATTTGAAGGAGTTCCGGGTACGCACTGCCTCATCGGAGCTCAGCTCCAAAACGCCGATGCTTCCTTGTCTTTATTGTGAAACCCTAGAATTTATCACAAGGGGAAGAGATAAAGCTAGAATTGCCTCTTTAAACTCCCAGAGAGAGAAGCACGTTGGAAAAAGAAATTGATAAATAAATTGGGGTTTGGGGTTCTGACCAAATTGTTTTGGATAAAACACTAATTTTGACCAAAATAAAAAAAATAAAAAAAAAGTGAGGCTGTGGCCATCATTTTCCCTATTTAGTTCTAAGTTTTACAACCAGAGTTGTGTCTTTTGAGACGAGAAGCTGATATTGTCGTAAATAAAAAGTAAATTTTACGTCCAGGCATCAAGTCACGACGTCATTCATTATAATTTACGATGAAATCACGCATCGTCGTAACTATTGGTTGTAAAAATCCCCTATTTCTAGTAGTGATAGTTTATCACTCGAATTTCGACACAAATCATCTCAACATCCAATTTCGACAAAACCTTGAATATGTTTCAAAGTTAAATAATCCTACATGTACTTTCTCTATTCCACTAGAATAATAACCTTTCACAATGTATAATATTTTATAAATGTTAATGTACAATACTTTAAAATAACTACTTTAACAATATTTATTTTATTCATGTTCTTATTTTTTAAATATCATAATGGTTATAAATTACGCATAATTATACTAGTATGGAATCTATGGATAGCAAGAAGAAAAAATTAGAAATAAAAATTTCAAAAGTGGTCAAACTCTTTTAATGTAACACATAGAGTAGTATACTCTTTATTAGTTATCAAGTGACACGCTTTAAGATTTTTTTATTTTCCCTTTTATTGTGAGAATGACCCCTCAATTTTGTTAACTGCAAACACACCATGATGTTCTAAAGATTGACCGGCCATCAAATCTCATACCACTAGGTTTCCATTTTTGTATTTATTTTTTTAAAAAAATATCGATGCATCATTACTGAAGAATGGACAAATTTCAATTTTCTTTTCGTTAAATTGTATATCATTTTTAAGTTTTAACAAATCATATATGTTGATATCTGTAATCATATATGTTGATATCTGTAGAAGAACTGTGATGTTACTTTCGGATAAGTTTGAATACTTATTGTCAGGGTCCGAACTAGAAAATATATTTTGAAAATTTTAGAGAGGCATAAATAAAAAGTTTTTGACAGTTAAATACATTAAAAAAAATTTAATAGTTAAATATATAAGGTTAATAAATGTGAAGCAGGGCTTGGAGGGGTCCAGGGACCACCCCGCCCTCTTGGTCTACCCTTCTTGATGTTACTTTGAACTAAGAATCGAAAATAAATTTAAAGGTAACTTTTTAGTTTGTATACCACCTGAAATAATTGATTAAAATTTCAAGGACGAGCATATATACTATAACAAAAGATATCAATATCAGTCACATATTTTTGAAATATTATTCTATTTATAAATGTCACTAAATAAAGTTGTGATGACGGGTTGAAGCATAACAAGTATATACATATATATATATATATATGCTTCAAATATATTTAGAAGCGTCATTATTTTTGTAAAATTTAAAACCATAACTATATGTTAATGCAAATTCGGTTACGTTGACAAGTGTAACAAAATTCAGTAATATTTTTTTAAACAACAATTTTAGCTAGTACCACTTCTAATTCTAACAAAATTTAGTACTGATACTTTGAAATATAACAAAATTGGTGAAACCTCTTGGCCGTCACAAAAATCGAGTAATTACGGACCGCTTTGGTTGTAGTGATAATTTAACAAAAGTTAAGGGACCAAACTATAATTTCCGGTTGAAATGAAAACAAAAAAAACAAAAAAAAGCGGTGTTGATGAAAAGACCATATATTCGTAGTATGAAAAGAACCACTTCTTCATCCATTTTCATCTTTTGCTTTCAAATCAAAAAAAAAAAAAAAAAAAAAAACCCTCTTAAGGATACTTCTCTTTTCCTTCTTTTTATTTATTTATTAATTTTAACCACAAGATTAGTAGCAATATTTGGTGTTGCTTCAGCACTGGCTAGCTCCATTATTTCATGGGCATCATCCACAATGATCAGGTGCTTTTCATCTTTCTCAGTGAAGTAAGAAAGTGGCAGCAAAAAAAAAAAAAAAAAGGGTGGGGGGGGGGGGGGGGGGGGGGAAATACTAAAAAAGATACTTTTGTGACATTTTTGTTGAAGCTGAAACGGCGCTGAATGGGAAGCTTCCATCACCCGCTGCTGCAAAAGAAAAAGGAAAGAATCTGCTGGCTATGGAGTTTTTGTGCCACGTACCACCTTGACTGTGGGTTCTTAGTTTGACGTGGCAACCATTCACCATTGAAAATACCAAATAAATAGGGGTTGGGATGGTTTCATTTCAAGAGAATTTGCCTTCAATTCTTTCTCTCCGTCCGAACTTTATTCTCTCTCCCTAGTGTCTTTTCTTTCTTTCTTTCAATACAAACACGCACTCCCCACACCTAGCTAGCTTCACTTTTTTTTTTTTTTAATTTTTAATTTTTTTTTTCTGTCCCCTTCAAAGTGGGTTCAATTTCAAGAACTTTGTCAAGATCAAATAGGAGTCTACACAAAAAAAAAAAAGAAAAAAAAAAATGCAAGTGATTGGTGATACACAACCTTCAAAAGAAGAACATCATCATTTGCCTTCAATAATGTCTTCTTCTTCCTCTTCCTATCCTATAACCCTCAAGGTAACTAATTACTTACACTTCCTTCATATGCATTAAACACATTAAAATGCATGTATATATGTGTCTATATAATTTTCAAGACTAGAAACTTAAAAAAAAAATGTTGATCTGGATTTTATTTCTAATAATGTTTTCGATATTTGAAACACGGGATTTGCAGTTCATGGACGTCTCTTACAGTGTGAAGTTGGAAAGATCAAATGGATTCGGATGCGGATTGAAAAATCTACTTACAACCACTAAAGGGTCCTCTGCTCCGAACGTAGAAAGTTCAACGGCGGAGCGGACAATCTTAAACGGCATCACGGGGATGGTTTCGCCGGGAGAAATCCTAGCCGTCCTCGGCCCTTCCGGCAGCGGAAAATCAACTCTATTAAACGCACTTGCCGGAAGGTTGCATCACGGGCAAGGCCTCACCGGAACAGTGCTCGCCAACAACAGAAAATTGAGCAAACAGATTTTGAGACGAACCGGGTTCGTCACCCAGGACGACGTTCTCTACCCACACTTAACAGTCCGGGAAACACTCGTCTTCTGCTCGCTGCTAAGGCTCCCGAGGTCACTCACCCGGAAAGAAAAGATCTCCGTCGCCGACTCGGTGATTAGCGAGTTGGGCTTGGGGAAATGTGAGGATACGATCATCGGAAACGCTTTCATCCGCGGCGTTTCCGGCGGGGAAAGGAAAAGGGTCAGCATAGCTCACGAAATGCTGGTGAACCCCAGTCTTTTGATTCTGGACGAGCCCACGTCGGGGTTGGACGCCACGGCGGCGTTCAGGCTGTTTTCGACGCTGGGGTCGCTGGCGAAGAAAGGGAAAACGATCGTGACGTCGGTCCACCAGCCGTCGAGCCGGGTTTACCAAATGTTCGACTCGGTTCTGGTTTTGTGTGACGGAAGGAGCATCTATTTTGGGAAAGGGAACGAAGCAATGAGCTATTTCGAGTCTGTTGGATTTTCGCCATCTTTTCCCATGAATCCGGCTGATTTCCTGCTTGATCTCGCAAACGGTACGTTTTTTTTTCCTTGTACGTTTTATTGCCTTTTATTTTGGTTGTTTTAATTTCTTTGTTTTTTTTCTGTGTAAAATACATGCAACTCTGAGATTGCTGGTGTTTTACTTTTCAACTTTCTTTTTCTTTTTTTTCTTTTTTTTTTTTCATCTTTTAAAAGTGCAAGGAAAGAAAAGATGGAAAAAAAAAAGGAAAAACTTTATAACCTTTAAGCTGGATGAATAAAGATATATCTATAACCAATAATAAAAGATGAAATGCCACTAAATTGTGTCGGGGATGGTGAAGTTTTGCAATCTTGTACCATATGGTGCATGATCTTCTCGTGATCCATCATAGTACTTCACTCAATGTTAATTATTTATCCCATTGTTTAAGGAAGATCAATGGTGAGAAGTTAATCTCATTTTAGTATGAGAATGATCTCCATAGTCTTTAATCGGGATATTTGAGTCGCTAAATCTAACCACACTTGCATTGGTTAGGTAAGCCGAAAGAGTCGTCTTAATGCGTTTGAATCCTAAATAAGATATTTGGACTATTTTTTGTGTTCTGACGGACAGAGAGTTCGAAGCAATTGGATTGGGGAGTTGGGCATTTAGTAGTCACTGTGATCATCTTATTTGATCTGTCAATCTACATGATTCATGATAGTTATTGAGTTGACTAGCCATTGACATTTCTGTATAGGAAAAGTAGGAAAAAAACTAACAAAAAAAGAAAAACGCAACCAATTGACAGTTCAGAAACACAAATTGAAGGTCCAATTCGAATTCTCCAATAGTAATACAAAAGAGATACCGTGTGCAACAGATAAGAAAAATTGATTAGTGCCATTAAATTATTGTCGTACGTTATTTGTGTTTCAATAATTTCCAACACTTCGAAAGCGAAAATTTGGATACACTTGTGTTCCAAATTTATTTATATGGTCTCATCTTCCATTTATTGGGACCCCAAATCCGTAGATTGGGCAGCCATGCACAGAAAATCTTTTTGTACCACAAAATTTTAGCCATCAAAATGCGTTTTGCACTAAATGTGTCATTTGACTTTTCAAAGATGGATGGATAGATGAGGCATCCAACGAAAATGCGATATGTTTTGGTCCAAAGTGATTTGAATTTTCAAAGATGGATAATTGTATGATTAGTTCGGTTTAATTAGCTTTAAAACTTAATTTTTTTGAAAATTTTTAAATGTGAAAAATATATTGAGAATATAAAACTGTACAGTTGAAAACTTGAAATAGTAGAAACATGCATTGGGGATGATGCTAAAAAACATGTTTTTGAAGACACGCTAACGAACATGACATGTTGTCCTTTGTCCTGAGTTCTTATGTGGTAATTACTGAGTGTGAGCCATCTGGTCAAGTTATATTTTGTTTAATTGTGACAAAATTAGTAAAACGCATTGTTTCACTAAATTTAAATAAGTAAACCAATATAATTTTGATATTTGAGTACGATAGAATATAATAATTTGGACATGTAATTTTCAAGTAAAATATAATTAAGATACAATTAAGAATATAGCTGAGTATCCTAAATTCATAGTATATGGTCCAATGAATTATATTTGGAAAAGTATTCCAGCTGTTTTACTTAGTACATTCACGTCGGTTCTGTGAGGAAATGATAGTAATAACTCATAGTTTTGGACCACTTCCATGTTGGTACTTTTTTTTTTTTTTTTTTTTTGGTGTCCAAATCTAGCGTATCTCGTGTGCAAATGTGGTGACATTTCAAGCAAGTTAAATAAATCTGGGTATCGAGCAATGTTTTAGTGGTAAAGGCTCTTAGAAACTCCACGAGAATGCTGACAAACCCATTTTAAGTAGAAGAAAAACATGTTCATTGAAGGGTGGGATTCATTAGAGATCGCGATAAAAAAATAAATAAATAAAATAAAATAATACAAGTTTAAATTGCAAATATATGTCTAACTTTATTAGTCATTACCCTTCAAACCAATTGAGATTCTTTGTATCGGACAAGGCACTGTCCACTCTCACATTCACGAGGGTAATGTGAGAAGAAACAACATCCCACACGAGATAAAGGATTCTTGGTCCCTTTGAACAATAAAATATGAATAACCTTATCTAAACTACATTTTTATCACTAAATGTAGCACACATTTTAACATTAAAAAGTTAGATCTAATGTACATTAAAAGTTGGAATTAATTGTTTGGTACCATAGTAAATAAAACAACATCATAGCTATTTCTGTTCAATTACTATTCGTTCGGTCATCTTATTATGTATGCCGTACTTTAATTAGTGGGTTTTGTGATGTCGTATACAGATTCGATTAGGCTTTAGTTTGATTAATCATTCCACATTTCTGAGTCAGAAACATAGATCTTGTAATTCTTTGGGCTTTTAAGTAATATTTTAAAAAAACTAGGGTTCCAATCAGCTGGAGGACCGGATACTATATATTAGCTTTTAAATTTTAATCAAGTGTGGGATCTATAAATGGAAAATGGGACCCCCCATAATATATATTAATTAATAATAATCATTCATAGTGCCACTGAAAATCCATGAGCTGGACAAGATAAATAGTTTCTACGGGGCCCATGAAGCATCAACCATGTGTTTTTCCATCATGTTTAAATTTTAACCCTTTGGAGTGGGTTCTTTTTCTTTTTTCTAATTTTTAAATGTAGTTTAAAGATTAAAAGTGTATTAAAAATATAATGAGACATATTAAAAAACAATGAAATTGTTATAAAATATTGAATATGTATTGAAATGTTAGTTTATCATGAACATATATAATGTAAAGAGGTACATAATGAATTTTGAAAAGATCGATAATGTCAAAAATCTTACTAGGAGCAAAAAACGTCATGTACATTTGTGTTTCCTCAAATCGTATAATTTGGATATACTTCAGATCTACTATGTAGGATATCATTATATTTCCTCTCACATAATTAAAATAAATGAATTTAATGTGAGATGGTACGTGGATATACGATACGCTTGGATGGAGTTATGAGCTTATGACTAAAAACTTAAAAACCAATTAATTTGGATATGACAGCATGAAAAAGAGGAGAATAGTGACTGCTCATTCATTTCTGCTTTTAATCTTTACATCCTTCTCGATCCATCAATATATATTCTTTTCCACTAGTAATTGTTCTTTGCTTCAAAACACTTCTTTATATTTCAGATTTATTTTATTTATTTATTTTTGTTTCATTCTTTTATTTTAAACTTCTATGCATTTGATTTACATTTCTGTAAAAGATTAAAAAAGTCTAGAATTTTGTCTCCAATAATAATTGTTCACCAACTTTTACTTTGATGGTGATGATTCGATTGAATTGGACAATTGAGAGGCAAATAATTAATAAAAGAAAAGGGAATAATAAGTCAAAATCGTTGTTGACTTTTAGTGGAAGATTAATGTGACATTGATCGAAGAAGAAGGATATGGCCCCCTCTCCATAATGTGTAAATGAGCTTTGGCAGGTGCCCAGATGATGACAATAGGATATCTCTAATGGGTTTTTTTTCACTCTAATGGGTTTTTTTCACAGAGATATCCTATTATCATCATATATATATATATATATATATATATATATGTTATCCATTATCCCATTTCAGGCTTTTATTTATACATCTTCAAGAACACTAGAGAAGTACATCCGCACATACTCACCATACTATTTGCTGACATTTTATTTCAGAGTCATGGCCAAGTTGTTTTACCAAATAAAATGATGTCGTTTTAAGAGTAATGTATAGAAATGACATGTTATAATAGATAATTTTTCCATTATCAGGGCAAATAAGCCAAACTCAAACAAATACTTACTCTTTGAGCTTAGTTCAAAACGAGCAATTCGATTCAAGTTCAGAACTCGAATACTTAATGGGTTTGAACTCGGGTTGAGGTTGAGTTTTTTAATATGTTTTAGTAAAAGGATTGCAGTAAAATGTATAATACAATATAATACTAAAAAAACTTTAAAAAACTTAAATATGTTTTGAACGGAACGCTCGCGAGCGGTTTGAATCATTTACACCTAAATGTTTTGCATTTCCTTTCATGTGGATTGGTGAGATTTAGTAATGCTGTTAGATACTTACTAGAGGAGATAAGTTCTATATTATATCTCTGCAAAGTGAATGGCGTTGGAAAGCATTAGTAAACTTTCTCCCATTTTTTTTTTTTTTGGGCATTAAAAAGTACACTTGACAAAGGGTTTTTTGATAGTATAAATATTGCTGACAAGTAGTACTCATTAGGGAAATTGAAATAAAGAAAAGAGAAGAAGGTGACAGCATTGCTTGCGTCCCACCGCATCTTTATGTATTTTTGGTCACATTGCTTAGAAATACAATGATGGTACATTACACCACTCACCTTTCACACACACATTATTTATTATTTAAATTTAATATCTTTTCTAATTTATCAAATTAAGAATATATATATATAAATTAGAAATAATAAATAATATATATATATTTTCTAATTTATCAAATTAAGAATATATATATAAATTAGAAATAATAAATAATATATATATATATATATATATAACAGACTGATTTTAATTGGCTGATAAAGTGGCCATTTATTGCCTTCTCAGATTGAAATTTCCCAGAAAAATAATTTTTTCCTTTTTAAAACAAAAAAATTGATCTTTAATTTATTCTTTTACTTTCCAAAGGTGCTAGTTAAGTTGGGCGGTGTTTAGTATTTTTTTATTTTATCCCTTGAAAGTTTGAGAAGGCGGATAATGTTGTGCACGTGTCTTCAACAGAGTGGGAGGGTAAAGGGTCAAATATTAAAGTTGTTACAAAGAGTAATAATTTCAATCAACTTCTATGGTCTAAGGGTGGACCAATTTAAGCTTTTTCTATTTCCAGTTTCCCCTGTTTCCTTGATATATATCTCTCTAGTAAATAATGTGTATTTTTCAATTTGATCGATGTGTCTTGCCTCATACCGTACGTAACCACTCATAAGATTAAGAGTGTTCATATGAGAATTATTATTTATCAAACCTGAATCGATATCCACCGAGTTATTCAATTTGTTTTATTTAATTTGAGTTGATTTTAGATTGACCGAATTCGAGTAGATCTGAACTAAATAGGTTTGGTCTAGATCAAATCAAACCAAGTCCAGCATCTCCATGGAATTTGAGAGATGCCAGAATTATAGGTTAGTTCTTGACGCAAGATCAAGAGGCTATATAGTATAGTTAACGGCAGTTGGAACGGGTAGTTTGAACTGATTTTTCAATAGTCCCACTTGTCTCTTTTCGAACTGTCACTCCGGGATTGGCCCCAATAAAGATTATTGTGATTTATCCTATATATATATATATATTTTTTTTTTCTTTTTTATTATTTTATTTGTTCTATCTCTCCTTTTTTCTTCTTTAAGCATGGACAATTTATTTAAACCTTTGATGAGAGGACCACGTGTTAGGTTGCATTGAAAATGAATTCGTTCATGGTGCACTAAAATAAACATTTCTGAAATTGAAAATTCTATATATATATATATATATATATATTTATATGTAAAACAAGGGAAGTGGAGGCATGGATATTGGTGGCCCTTTACATCAGCAGCATTATCTTTTGAAAATTCAATGGACTTCCGCACCCCACCTTAGCACAAACACTGGTCAGCTTCATATTTGTTCCCACTAGTATTAGCTAGTTTCTGAGGATTTGTTGGAGTGATCAATGGCTTATGCTCTTATCACTAATTGGAACATACATTGGTGCTTAATTTAGTGCATATATTTACTATTATATAAAGAAAAGTAAATGTAAGTTTAGATACTTAATTCTTTCGTCTCACTAAATAAGTCCCATTTAAAATTGTATTTTATAACTGATCATAAACAGTTGTACATTATGAATTTTTTTGTATTCTAACTTTAGAGAGCAAATCCTCCTATTCAACGATGTTAGGTCGGAGGCTTGTCCCTCACACATTTAGGGTGCGGGGATCATAGATCGAGGAGAGTAAAAAATGGAATTGTTAGGAACATGCTTTAGATCCCAACATTGTTGGAACAGAGGATCTGCCCTGCCCCTAGACAAAAGGAGTATTTAGGGAGTGGAGATCCACTCTCGCTGCTGCCACAGTGGATTGGATTTGATGCCGTATTTAGGACTAGGATTTAGTGGGGAAATATTTTCTCTCTCTAAAAAATTTGTATTTGCTAATTCCTTCAAATTTGGACAATATATTCTTCTATTTTCTTCTAGGATTAGATGGATAAGTGGGAAATTTCTTATTTATTTAATTACTTTTTGAAACTTCTTTAATTGCACATTTTCTTAATTATTTCCTTTGTTGGATAATGCAGGGGTTTGCCATCTTGGAAGCAATGAGAAAGAGAGGCCTAATGTGAAGCATTCCCTTGTATCTTCTTACAACAGATTACTTGCTCCAAGGGTAAAAGCCGCCTGTCTTGACCCATCCACAGGTGTAGCTTCTGGAGATCAAACAACAATGGTGGGATTTCATGGCTCTATAAATCAGTACAAATATTGCACAACCTGGAAAACAAGCATTTTCAGCTGGTTAAATCAATTCAGCGTTCTTCTTGAGAGAAGTTTGAAGGAAAGAAAGCACGAAACCTTCAATTCCTTGCGAGTTTTCCAAGTGATCGCAGCCGCATTGTTAGCAGGTTCCATGTGGTGGCATTCCGATTACCGGAACGTTCAGGACCGCCTCGGCCTTCTCTTCTTCATCGCCATCTTTTGGGGAGTTTTACCGTCGTTTAACGCCACTTTTGCGTTTCCTCAAGAACGGGCCACCTTCATGAAGGAGAGGGCATCCGGGATGTACACCCTTTCTTCCTATTTCATGGCCCGAATCGTCGGTGACATGCCGATGGAGCTCATTCTTCCGACCATCTTCCTCACCATAACCTACTGGATGGCCGGGTTGAAACCCGAGCTCGGCGCATTCCTTCTGACGCTCCTCGTCTTGCTTGGATATGTCTTCGTTTCTCAAGGCCTTGGGTTGGCTCTTGGCGCCCTTATCATGGATGCAAAACAGGCTTCAACTGTGGTAACCGTGACAATGCTGGCTTATGTTTTGACTGGAGGATTTTATGTGCACAAAGTACCTTCTTGCATGGCTTGGATAAAGTACATTTCTTCAACATTTTACTCTTATCGGCTTCTAATAAACGTCCAATATGGCCAAGGAGAGGCCATATCGTCGCTAATGGGGTGCTCGAGACATACAATTGGGAGTGATGTTAATGCCAGAGCAACGTGTAACTTCATTGAAGAAGACATCTATGGACAGCTTCACCCCTTGACAAGTGCTACAATTTTGATGATAATGTTCGTTGGGTATAGACTGATGGCTTATCTTGCCCTTCGGTTCATGAGATCCTAATTAAGAAAAAAGATGAATTGGGATTCTCAGTTCTAACACATTTGGAAAGTGTTGGTGGGCGGAATGGCTTATATACTGACTAATATTTAGTTGTTTTTGAGGCGTTGAAATTTGGAAGGAAAAGAAATGTGGCACAACAAAAAGTGTAAATAATTGTAAGAGATCATGTGTTATGTTATCCTATCGTTAACCAAATCGATTGTCAAATTTATTAATGAATGACATTCTAATTTAGTTGCATGAAGTAGTAGGAATATCTTTTGTTTGCTTCGGGAGGGGAGGGCTGGTTTATAAAATGGTAATCTCTCGGTTTCTGATTTGTTACTCTATATGTAAGCTCTGTTCTCTAGTACTGAATATTTGCTGTTGAAAGTGGCAAGGTTGCAAGGAAAACGAAGGTTACTGCTCTCGAAAAAAAAGAAAGGAAAAAGGTAGTTTCGAGTGGACAATTTCGTGCATGCTCGAAAGTAGTTTTAGTGGGGACCACCATTTCAGTGTAGGAGACATCCCAAAAAAGTCATCAGTTGTGAAATTCTACATTAGCGTGACAGAAACAAGCAAGATGAATCATTCTTCAGTTCAATATTTTAGTAACTTTGGCTTCATTTTTCAATGACTCGATGCCATGTTACTATTGTTGTGCAAATAATGTATCAAACGGTGTCTTCAATCTTCAACCATGAATTTCTTTGAATGAACAATATGATGCAAATGGTGAAAACCCTTCGTAGTGGAATTCCAACTCTGAGCCACGTAAACAAATAAATGTAATTTGGTGAACACCTTAGGGAATCTCCAATGGTTATACCTCATTTGGAGGTATTTTATTGCCACATCAACTACCACCTCACTTAATACTTACAAACATATTTCTCTTTAACAATCATACCCAAAAAAGTAACTATTCATGGTCCCACTATCAATTATCATCTACATCTTATTTTTATATTTACTCATTTACTTTATTATTTTTAATTCTATACAATTAAACATTATTAATAATATTTTAATAAACATATTTTATTTTAAAATTATATATTAATTAAAATTAACACATAAATAAATTTTGAGCATTGCCTGAATCAGTGCTAATAGAATTATATTAGAATTACGAAAATAACATTACATATTTTTGCTAAATATAGCATACAAACCAAAAATAAAGGTATACAAACAAACAAAAAATAGTACAAGCAAACATAAAAGAGTACATCGAGACATAAACAAAAAAAATTACAACATTCCCCACAACTTCTTGATTTCTTCACACATGAACTGGTGAATAGAAAGTTGCTCCAGTGTCAAATCGTCAGTATTTTTCATGAGAATTTTGTACTCTTTTGTTTTGGTTAATCGTGACATAAATGCATTTTTTGTATTGAGACTCTCTCTGATTTCTCCAAACTCGCTTGATTTTCCTTTTTCCTTAGCATTCATTTTCGCTGCCTTTTGCCCAATTGGACGAACACGATTTGTATCATCTTCTTCAGCAGCACTTGAGGATGTGTAGGCTCCTGCCTCCGAAGTCTTTATCTTTTTTTTTGCTATGAACATCACCATCCACCACTGCGAACTTTGGACAATCACTGAGAAGTCTCCACACTCCAATATGCTTAAAACTTTGCTTACTATGATGATTCATGTATTCTTTTTGTGCCATTTCAATTATATTAGCGTCACTTTTGCCATTTCCCCAAATCTTCACACTCCTATTGTACCAATTAGAAAACAATTTTGTGTGCCTTTGAAGTGTGTAAAAATGTGATTTCAAGCTGGCCCAATCCCTCTTCGAAGTGTTGGCTGGACGATTTTTGTTGTACACGGCAGAGATCCTCTTCCACATTTGATCCAACTTTTGAGCATTGCCTACCACTGAATCAGTGCTAATATCGATCCAACATTGTGCTAGGAGCTCATTTTCTGCAGACGAATAAGGCATCTTCTTTAACGGTGCAGGATTGACTTTATCGTTGGAGTTCGAATCAACATCGAGATGAATGCTCTCGAGTCCTTGTGGAGATGGTGTCACAAACTCTTGGTCGGAGCTCCTTCCATCTGTGCTTGCCCTCCTGAACCCGATGGCGAATATCCATGAGGAGGAAATCCAAACGAAGGAAATCCTTGGGGAGGAAATCCATATGGAGGAAATCCTTGAAATTATGGAGCTCCAGAAAATTCGTGAGAAGGAAAATTTTGACTTTCGGACCAATTTTGGGAAGGAATGTTTGCGTTATTGGGACGAAAGTTGGATATTTGAGAAGTTGAATTTTCTTCGACGTTGGCAAAGTTCAACCTATTTGTGATTGAATCTTTATTCATTTTTTAGTATGAGAAATGACAAATATGTGAAGAAAATTGAGAGTGAGAATGTGAATTGATAGAAAAGTGTAGAGAATGAAGAACATAAACATATATTTATAACAAAAAAAAAAATAGCCGTTAAAAACTAGCCATTACAAAATTAATTAATTAAAAAAAAGCAAAAAAAGAAAAATTAAGCAAGCAACGGTTAGAGCATATAGCCGTTGCTTGCTTAATTTTAATTAACCCAAGCAACAGCTAGCAGCCAAAAAAAAAAAAAAAAAAGGAAAATTGGCCCACATTGGAGCTTCTCTAACTGGGTATAGGTTTTTCTACCCAATTAGAAAAACCCATGCTTCTACCCCAATTCCCTAATGGTAAATACCCAATTGGTTGGGTAGATGCTGACTACCATGTCAGCATCTACCCAACCATTGGGGATGCCCTTAGTACAATGCATCGTCTTATGGCTACGACTGTCGTTGAGCTCATGGCAATATTCTACACAGTTCCGATGGATATGGTGGCAACCAAAATGTCAAAGGCAGAGAAGATTTTTAAAACCTTACATAGTCTCAGTTCTCTAAATTTCAGTCCCTGTTATACCTCAAAATCTTAGACGTCGCTAATGTGAGAAAAGATGGAATTTTCAATCCTTAGCTCACAGATAGCCGCAGTGGAGCAACACACTTCTTGGCAAAAATTACAGATACATTTTCAGCACCGCCATGTTGGATTAAATGAACCAACATGTCCCTTAGTTGATATCATTAACGAAGGGGCATTTTTCTCTGAAGTGGTACGAAGCAACTCATGAAGTGATGCAACTCCATTGTAGTGTCTGATCATTAAGGGACACGAAACTCTATAAATACGGTTTCCTTGGAATCTAGAGGCTGCAGATTTTAGATTTACAAGACTTGTAAAAGCATTGCTCCCCCTCTCTTGCTTTCTGTAGTTTAAGAGTTTAGTGCAGAATTTGTTGAACTTTTTCTTCATCTTATCCTGCAGGAATTTCTTCCTAGTTTATTGCACTTTGTAGTGAAAGAAATAAACCTAAAGGAAAGTGTCTTGCACACGATTTGAAACCTACCAATAAATACTACTGTATTATTTTTGTTGCCATTTCTTTCTTCCTCCACTCTAAATATTCCTTACAATCTTTAGGTTTATTTAGTTGATTGAAATGGCATCTTCTATGAAAGACTTAGCCTCCAACATTGTTAAGTTGGATCGCTTTGATGGTGGCAACTTTATCCGGTGGAAGAAAAGAATGCACTTCCTTTTGGTGGCTCTCAAAGTTGCCTATGTTCTTGTTGAACCCAAGCCTACCACAATTGCTGATGAAGAAACTCTCGATGACATCCGTAGAAGCCAAAAATGGGAGACTGATGATGAAATATGTAGGGGTCACATCCTAAATGGTATGCAAGATAATCTATTTGATGTCTACCATTCAATGCCTACCGCCAAGGAACTTTGGGACAAACTAGAAGCAAGGTACATGAGGGAAGATTCTACAAGTAAGAAATTTCTTGTATCTAGTTTCTTCAACTATAAAATGGTATATGAAAAGTCTATTATGGAGCAGTTTTCTAAACATGAACGCATGCTGAATCATTTTAACCAACATGACATGAATATGGATGAATCTATTGTTGTTGGTTCTTTGATAGACAAATTACCCCCATCTTGGAAAGAATTCAAGAGAGATCTCAAACATAAAAAGGAAGAGATCACTCTTGAAGGCTTGGCTAATTCTCTTCGTGTAGAAGAAGAATTTAAATTGTAGGAAACCAAGATGCAACCACCCAAGAAGGAAGAAAAGGACAATGATACATCTTCCAAGATCAATGTGGCGGAGAAAGGGCAAACAAGAAAGTCCAACAACAAGAAAAGATCTAGAAACTTCAAACATGAACAATCCAACAAGAGGAAAAAGAAGGGTAAATGCTTCCATTGCAAGAAGAAAAGGCACTACAAAAATGAGTGCAGGCTTCTTAAAAAGAAGCCAGAAAGCTCTTCTTCCAACACCAACAATGAAAGCAACAATCTTGTTGCCATGATTTCAGAAATCAACCTCAAAGAGGAAGATCTTGCTTGGTGGATTGATTGATTCTGGTGCTACTCGCCATGTGTGCAAAAATAAGGAATTCTTCAAATCCTTGAAAGATATGGATGACAAAGAGTCTGTTGTCTACATGGACAATTCTTCCAAAGCACCAATCAAAGGCATAGGGGTAGTGGACTTTAAATTCACTTCCGGACATGTGGTGACTCTCAGCAATGTGCTTTATGTATCGAAAGTTAGAAAAAATTTAGTGTCTGGTAGTCTGTTGAACAAATTTGAATTTAAACTTGTATTTGAGGCTGATAAGTTTGTACTCTCCAAGGGAGGAATGTTTGAGGGGAAGGGCTATCATTGTAATGGCATGTTCAAACTAAATGCCATGCCTATTAACAAGATGAATAAAATGCTTATTTTGCTTATGTGCTTGAGTCTTCACCTATTTTGTGGCATAATAGGCTTGGGCATGTGAATTATGGAAGAATAAATGAAATGACCAAACTTGATTTATTGCCTAAATGCAGCCAAAAGAATGATGAGAAATGTAGGACATGTATGTTAACTAAAATAACAAAGCAACCATTTCCAAGAATTGAAAGGCAATCAAATAAGTTAGATCTAATACTTAGTGCTGTATGTCATTTCCATTGTACACCATCCTTGGGAGGAAATAAATATTTCATCACTTTTATTGATGATTGTACAAGAATGTGTCATGTTTATTTATTACATTCTAAGGATTAAGCATTGCATATGTTTAAGGTGTACAAAAATGAAGTTGAACTTGCATGCAATGTGTTGATTAAATGTTGAGAACTGATAAAGGAGGTGAGTACTACAATAAAGATTTTTTTGAGTCCAGTGGTATAAAGCATGAAGTGATGGCTCCATACACACCACAACAAAATGGTGTGGCTGAGAGAAAAAATCGGGTCGTAACCGAAATGGTCAATTCCTTGTTGTCCAATTTAGGACTAAGCCAAGAATTTTGGGGTGAACCTGTTTTAACAGCTTGCTACATTCTGAATAGAGTTCCAAACAAAAAGAACTCTATTACACCCCTATGAATTATGGAACAAAAGGAAATCAAACCTTAATCATTTAAGAGTTTGGGGCTGCAGAGCTATTGTCAGGGTACCTGAACCCAAGAAGAGAAAATTGTGAGAAAGAGGTGTTGAGTTTTTAATGGTTATGCACAAAATAGTAAAGCCTATAGATTTTTAATCATATAGCCTAATGATTCTATGTCAATAAACACGATCATAGAGTCAAGGGATGTTATTTTTGATGAACAACGATTCAACTCGGTTCCTAAGAATATAGACAATAGTTCAAAATAGGTTGAGACAAGAAGTGCAAATGACAAAGAAGTCATTGAGACTAGAAGAAGCAAAAGGCGTAGAAATCTTAAATCTTTTTGTCATGATTTTGTCACTTACCTTGTTGAAGGATCAAGAAATGATATAAGCAATAAAATTACTTATTGCTTTAATACTGAGGCAAATCTTAAAACATTTGAGGAAGAAATGAAATCAAGAGATGCTTCATTTTGGAAAGAAACCATCAATGATGAGATGGACTCAATTATGGCAAACAAAACTTGAGTGTTAGCCAATCTACCGCCAGGTTTCAAACCTATAGGTTGCGTACATCAAGCATCCTATGACCCCAGTATACTTCAATTGTGAAATTGAAGAGCCATTATTTTTTACATATTCTACTTTAGGGTCAATTGGTGTTGAGGCTGGTTTGCAATCTCATTATTGAAGAGCTTAAGAATCTTCTCAATGTAATGAGATTGTGTGAGCATTATTTGATCATGATCTTTCCTGATTCTTATACCAAGGATGACATCAGCCTCTCTCATATCTTTCATTTCAAACTTGCTAGATAGCAACTTTTTGGTATCAATGACTTGTTCCAAATCTGTACCAAAGATTAACATGTCATCCATATACAGGTATATTATAATGCATCTACCATTTGAATACTTGCTATATATGCTTTTGTCTAATTTATTGATTTTGAATCCATTAGCAAGTATTACCTCATTAAATTTTTGATGCCACTGCTTTGGAGCTTACTTTAGTCCATACAAAGTTTTCACAAGTTTCCATACTTTTTGCTCTTGCCCCTTTACAACAACTCCTTCGGGTTGATTCATGTAAATCTCTTCATTCAATTCACCATTTAGGAATGTTGTTTTAACATTCATTTGGTGAATCACTCATTTTTGGATTGAGACTATAGCAAGTTAGACTATGGCATTTGTTATAGTGGAACTCCCTCAATACTTGAAGGGTACTCAGATAGAAGTTGGATAACCAACAAAGATAATCACTCATCAACGAATGGTTGAATCTATATGTTAGGTGGAGGTACCATTTCTTGGGCTTCAAAAAAGAAAACGTGCATCACAGATTCAACAATGGCATCTGAGTTTGTAGCATTAGCCTCAGCTAGTAAAGAAACTAAGTGGTTGAGAAACCTGTTGCATGAAATACCAATGTGGCCTAAACCGGTTTCTCCAATATCTATCCACTGTGATAGTGCGTCTATGATTGCTAAAGCCTATAATCAATCTTACAATAGGAAATCAAGACACGTTGGATTGAGGCATAGTATGGTAAGAGACTTGATCACCAATGGAATGATCACACTTGAGTTTTTAAGGTCAAAGGAAAATTTAGCAGATCCTTGCACAAAAGGACTAACTAGAGACATGGTGTTAAAAACATCAACAAATATGGGATTGAAGTCCAATTTTAATGAATCATTAACAATGGAACCTCTATCCGATTCTAGTCTTGATGACTAGCTTAGATTCAATGAGTGAAAGTATATTGTCATTAGTTGTTTGTAAACTACCAAATAATCCCAAGGGTGGTAGTGTATTATTTTTCCGCTAGTGAAAAGAAAGGTTGAACTACGGAGCTCTTAACAAGTCTCAGAAAATGTCACAAATGGCGGGGGCATTTGAGATCTTGCCTAAATAAGTGATAGATTTTGGTATCCACAAAGCTTTAGACTTAGCTTTGAAACACACAAGAAAGGATATGGATACAAGACCAATGTATCGTTTACACAGCAATGAGCTAGAAGCGAAATTGTGTGTGGAGATTTATGTGGCTTGTCAAATGGTCATTTGGTTCAAAGCTTGTCTACCAAATTGATATCGGTAAATTATAAATAATCTCTACTAAAATAGTGGTTCAATCGAAAGACACCATTGTTAACGTACAGTTTATCAGTATTTTTCAGTGACTCAACGTAGAGAGCAAAGAATTGAAAAATAGCGGGGGATTAAGAGAAAAGATTGATTTTTCAATCCTTAGATCACAGATAGCCACAGCGGTGCAACACACTCCATGGTAAAAATCACAGATACATTTTCAGTACCGCCATGTTGAATTAAATGAACCAACATGTCCCTTAGTTGAAATCATTAACGAAGGGGCATTTTTCTCTGAAGTGGTATGAAGCAACTCATGAAGTGATGTAACTCCATTGTGGTGTTGATCATTAAGGGATACAAAGCTCTAGAAATAGGGTCTCCTTGGAATCTAGAGACTGCAGATTTTAGATTTACAAGACTTGTAAAAGCATTGCTCTCCCTATTTTGTTTTATGTAGTTTAAGAGTTTAGTGCAGAATTTCCTGAACTTTTTCTTCATCTTATCCTACAAGAATTTCTTCCTAGTTTATTGCACTTTGTAGTGGAAGAAATAAACCTAAAGGAAAGTGTCTTGTACACGATTTGAAGCCTACCAATAAATACTGCTGTATTAATTTTGTTGCCATTTCATTCTTCCTCCACTCTAAATATTCTTTATTGCTGATGAGATGCATTGTCTACCCTTGATAGTGGCTCTCTCCTTATATGGTTCTATACACATGGCCATTGGCCGCACGGCATTAGGGGCCATGTTGCTCTAGATGCTTGTAATTTTCCATATGTTCGCTAGGCTCCCCCTAGATTGTTTTATTTTTTTCATGCATTCCTATATGCATTTTGCATATTGCTTTGATGGGAGTAACCAGGTTTTAATAACCAAACAGTGGAAAAATCCTCACCAATTGTTAGAACAACTTAGGAGGTTTAATGTGAATAGTAAAAATCATGGGACTATTCGTCCACTCCAAAACTCCACTATAATCAAATCAACAATAGATTACAATTCTTAGCAAATATAAATTTCAGATATGGCCTTTAACAATCAATGAAAGCACCAAACCCCAAAACAAAAATCAAAACCCGTGAAAAACTTCACTAGAAAATCTGCAGCAGCTTACGAAAAATATATAACCATTAAAATACAATCTCCACCATTCAGATTGATGATCTATAAGTCTTCTTTCTCCAGTTAAAATTTTAGACCGATCGGACACCGTTTGGACCTCCGATCAAATGATTTACCGTGACTGCTCTAGGCTGAAACCTTGCTGAAGAATTTTTGCAAACTTTTCTGCCTCCCTTTCTGTCGAATACTTCTCAGGGATACCACAACACTTATATTGAACCACGAAATTATGAAACCAATCATGCCTATTTATTGATATGACATGTCCTATTGAGCATTAGATTTAGTTTCAATCCAAGTGGGTTTCTGATTAATGATAAATCCTTTTTGGTTTATGATTTACTCATAAATCCTAATGGTTTTAAAATTACCATTAATCCTAATAGGTTTATGATTACCCATTACTCTTGGGCTTATCCACATAAGTTGGGAGCCCAAACCCAACAAATCTCCCTCCTCCCGACTATGTGGAGGAACTTGCCAACCCGGCAAGTGAGCAACAAAATTCAAACTTCTTTCTTGGCAAAATCTTGGTTAACATATCAGCTCCATTATTGTCTGTATGCACCTTCTCCAACTCAACCAACTTATCATCCAGTACATCAGGTATCCAATGATATCTTACATCAATATGCTTTGACTTCGAATGGAAAGTATGATGCCTACCAAGATGAATAGAACTTTGACTATCACACAATAACACATACCTCTTTTGAGAGCAACCGAGTTCTGTAAGAAACCTCTTCAACCACAACAACTCTTTACATGCTTCAGTAGCTGCAATGAATTCAGCTTCAGTGGTTGATAACGCGATGCACTTTTGCAATCTTGACTGCCACGAGAATGCCCCCAGAAAAATTTATCAAATAACCAGAAGTAGACTTACTTGTATCAACATCTCCAGCCATATCCGCATTAGTATAACTAGTAAGGACTGACTTTCCACTTCTAAGACAAAGTTTCAAACTTAAAGTACCACAAAGATATCTCAAAATTCACTTCACAGCATTCCAATGTTCTCTCCTAGGATTTGAGAGAAATTGACTAACAGTACCAACGGCATGAGCAATATCAAGTCTTGTGCACACCGTTGCATCAATCAGACTACCAACATCAGATGAATAAGGGACTTTTCTCATCTCCTCCTTATCTATATTTGTAGAGGGACTCTATTTAATACGCAACTTCATGTGTGTTGCAAGAGGAGTGCTAACTACTTTAGCCTTCCCCATTCGAAACCTTTCAATTACCTTTTGCACGTACTTCTCTTGCGATAGCCAAAGTTTCTTAACTTTCCTATCTTGCGAAATTCTTATCCCAAAAATTTTTTTGTTGGTCCAAAATCCTTCATAACAAGTGACTGATTCAATTCTTGCTTCAATAGTGCAATCCTAGAAGCACTTTGACCAACAATGAGCATATCATCAACATAGAGCAACAAAATAATAAAATCATCATGTGAGAACATTTGCACAATCACACAATGATCACAAGTGGTCTTCTTATTGCCTTGCTATCGCATTACAGATTCAAATTTCTTATACCACTTTCTTGGAGCTTGTTTTAAACCATACAAGCTATTTTTCAACTTCCACACATAATCCTCTTTACATTTCACCCTAAATCCTTCAGGTTGCTCTATATAAATTTCTTCATCCAAATCACCATGAAGAAAAGCAGTCTTCACATCTATTTGCTCAATCTCTAAGTCAAGGCTTGCAACTAACCCCAACACAGTTCGGATTGAAGACATCTTGACCACGGGTGAAAATATTTCATCAAAATCAACTCATTTCTTCTGAATGAAACCCTTAACAATCAATCTTGCCTTGTATCTTGGTCTGGAAGAATTCTCTTCCTGCTTTAGTCTATAGATCCACCTATTTTTTAAAGCCCTTTTACTCTTAGGTAATTTTACCAACTCAAATGTGTGATTTTCATACAAGGACTTTATCTCATCTTCCATGGCATCAACCCATAATTGTTTATCTACACTCTCCATGACTTTTTCAAAACATTCAGGCTCTCTCCCATCAATTAGGAGCATGTACTCATTTGGAAATATCTTGTAGACGTTTGTCTAATTCTAGTAGACCTTCTAATTCTGGGTTCATATGGATTTTTCATAGTGGATTGACCATCATCATCAATAGGATTATGTAAATCACCATTATTACAGTGATCATTAACAACATCATCATGTTGCACTTCATTATCATCTCCTCCATCAACTGTTGTAGGCAATTGTGGCAAAGGAACATGCTCAAAGTCAACAAGATCACTCTACGCGTGAGAGATTGTCTTCTCCCCCTTTCTGATATCATAAATTGTCTGGTCTTCGTGAAACACAACATCACGACTTCTAATCACCTTCTTCTCAGTTGGATCATAGAACTTGTACCCAAACTCATCTTGGTCATAGCCAATAAAGATGCATTGTTTTGCCTTAGCATCAAATTTCGACTTCTCATCTTTCAGAACATGAATAGAAGCTTTGCAACCAAACACCCTTAAATGCTCATAAGAAGCACTCTTACTGGTCCAAACATTTTTAGGGACATCACCATTCAAAGTAACAGTAGGAATTAAATTAATAACATGAGTAGCAGTATATAAAGCCTCACCCCAAAAATACTTAGGCAGTTTCGACTTCGCTAACAAGCATCTAACTCTCTCCAGCAGCGTTCTGTTCATTCTCTCAACTAACCCATTTAACTGAGGAGTCTTCGGAGGCGTCTTCTGATGCCTAATTCCTTGTTGCCTACAATACTCGTCAAATGGTCATCTATACTCACCTCCATCATCTGAATGAATACACTTCAACTTCCTTTCGGTTTGCCTTTCAACTAATGCTTGAAACTCCTTAAATTTGTCAAACACTTGATCCTTAGGTTGCAAGGTATAAACCCATCGATAAAGTTAACAAAATATGATGAACCACCTAGTGACTTTACTTTCAATGGACCAAAAACATCTGAATGCACCAAATATAAAACATTGTGCATTCTTTGAGGAGGATTAGTCTTGAAGGATACTCTATTATGTTTTTCTTCAAGACAATGAGAACACTTCTTCAAGTTTGCATTCTTCACCCTTGGAAGAACATTCTTTTTCACAAAGACATCAAGCCCCTTAGCACTTATGTAACTTAACCTCTTAGGCTACAATTTCGGTGAACTCTGTTTCTCTACTAAATTTATAGTGTTGTCAAAAATTAACGCCTGCAACAAATATAAATTAGCTTTCAATTTTCGCCCTCATGCCACAATTAGAGACCCTCTGCTGAGCTTCCATTTTCCATCTCCAAAATAATTGTTAAATCCATCATCATCAAGTTTTTCAATGGAAATAAAATTCAAATGAACATCAGGAGCATGTTTGACATCTTTTAATAATAATACAGATCCATTACCAGTCTTCAGGAAAATATTGCCAATACTTACTACCTTGGACACCCCATTATTTTCCATCCTCAGGAAACCAAAATCACCTATGGTATACGTAGTAAAAAATTTCCTCTTCGATATAACATGAACTGCAGCACCTATATCAGCTACCCAACATGTATCAGAAGAAACCAAATTGATGTCAGGATCATTAAAAACAATAACAAGGTCGTCATTCATAGCAGTGGCAACTCGATCACCTTTAATATTTTCACCATTTTCTGATTTGTTATCATCACCCCTATTCTCATTCTTCAACTTGAAACAATTTCTCTTGATGTGACCTTTCTTATGGCAATAGCAGCATTCAACATCCTTGTACTTAGATTTAGACTTGCTTATACTTCTACCTCTGTTACCTTGATTTCTATTTTTCTGTCTCCCCCTTTGTTCTGTAACCAAAACTTCAGTAGATGAGGATGAGCCTTGAGTTTTTCTTCTCACTTCCTCATTTAGAATGTCATTTTTGGCATATTCCATGGACATAACTCCACCAGGAGCAGAATTAATATGTGAGACCCAAAACGTCTCCCCAGAATCTGGCAAAGTATTAAGCAACCATAATCCAAGAATCTCGTCATCAAATTTTACTCCAACATTAAACAGCTGATCTAAAA
Source organism: Leptodermis oblonga (assembly GCA_016801395.1). Classification (NCBI taxonomy): domain Eukaryota; kingdom Viridiplantae; phylum Streptophyta; class Magnoliopsida; order Gentianales; family Rubiaceae; genus Leptodermis; species Leptodermis oblonga. The sequence continues at coordinate 7,614,775 of CM028752.1, forward strand.
CACCTTGAAATTCATTCACGTGGTCGTTGATAGGAGTACATTCCTTATATCTCAACTGCATCAGCTGTTTGAGTAAAAATAACTTATTGTTCCCTGTCTTCGAAGCATACAACTCTTCAAGTTTATTCTAAAGTGTTCTGGCATGCATCTAATTAGAAATAATATTAAGAACATTATCTTCCACCCATTGTCTAATATAACCACAAACTTGAAGATGCTTGAATTTCCAGTCTTCATCAGATTTAGATGCCAGTTTTTCAGAAGGAAACACATGCAAATGCATACTTTTTACAAATAATAAATCTTTAATCTTCCCCTTTCATTTATGATAATTCATACCATTTAAGAAGATTAGCCTACTGGTGTTAACCTCCATAATTCAAACAAATCAACAACGCTCTGATATCACTTTGTTAGGAGTAACCAGGTTTTAATAAACCAAACAGCGAAAAAATCCTCACCAATTGTTAGAAAAACTTAGGAGTGTTAAGATCAATAACAAATTGCCAATGAAAAATAAACCAACCCAAAAGCATAAAAAAAAAAACCAACCAGAAAGAACACACGATTTTAACGTGAAAAACCCTTTCTATGTGAAGAGTAAAAATCACGGGACTATTCGTCCACTCCAAAACTCCATTATAATCAAATCAATAGTAGAGTACAATTCTCAACAAATACAAATTTGAGATATGGCTTTTAACAATCAACGAAAGTACCAAACCCCAAAATAGAAATCAAAACCCCTGAAAAACTTCACTAGAAAATTAGTAGTAGCTTACGAAAACTATATAAAAATATCTAACAGTTAAAATCCAATCTCCACCCTTTGGATTGAAGATCTATGAGTCTTCTTCCTCCAGTTAAAATTTCAGACCAATCGGACACTGTGTACCTCCGATCAAAAGATTTAACGTGACTACTCTGGGTTGAAACCTTACTGACAAATTTCTGCAGACTTTTCTGCCTCCCTTTCTGTCAGAGACTTCTCAGGGATACCACAACACTTATATTGAACACAAAATTATGAACCCCAACATGCCTATTTATAGATGTGGCATGTCATATTGAGCATTGGATTTAGTTTCAATCCAACTGGATTTCTGATTAATGATAAATCCTTTTTGGTTTATGATTTACTTATTAATCCTAATGGTTTTATAATTACCATTAATCCTAATGGGTTTATGATTACCCATTACTCCTTGGCTTATCCATATACGTTGGGAGCCCAAACCCAACAGTTTTTCACTCAGAAGTAAGGCTCATTATGCCCCCTCTGTTTTTTTTTTCCTTATTTATTAGTAAAGGGTAACCATGGCCCCAACCACTTAATGTACACATAAATTCTATTTGAACATTCATCTGAAACTTCAAGCACGGTTGTTCGTGGTGATTTCTACTTTTTTATTTCTTCATTCCTGACAACATCTGCCTTCTCATTTAGCGGGTTCAAGAGTAACATTATTTGCCTCTTTATGCTCTAGTCTGTATCTTCTAGTGCCTAAAATTGAAGACTTAACTTAAAAAGAATCACTATTTCTTCAATTTGTGAAACTGAAAAACAGAGTTGGTTTAACAGTAAAATGAAAACAAGAAGTAATTACCAGTATGTCTGCTTTCCTTTACAGTATTTGCTTCACCTTCACCTCCCTCAGGCAGAGTAGTGATGAATTCTGCTTTTCTTTAACTCTGAAGTAATTTTTTCCAGAAAACTTGTTGTGTTTTATCTACAGGCAAATTGTTCTCTAATTGGGCTTTTAATTCACCAACTAAATAGCTATTGTATCCTCTATAGGTCCCTTTAGTCAACTATACACTCAGAACATTGTTTGATCTGCAATTCAAAAGATCTTTCTCTTCCACGGTATTAAATGAGTATAAACGAAAGATCTTCAACGTGCTCGTAAGTAGTGATGGTTAACAATGTTGCCTTCAATATTTCAAAAGTATCAAAGTTATTACCATCATCCTTCACAACATCTTCATCGACCCCTTCATAATTTTGATCAAGCAAGGAAAGAACATTAAGATAATTGATGCTCCAGCCCTAACAATTGTCAACAAGTGTCAACTTCAGAGGCAGTTAATTAAGCCTAACAAAGACTTACAATGAATTCTCTTTTAATTACCTGCGTTTAACTACTAGCAACAAGCAGTCTCATGTTAGCAGGCAACATCTTTATTTTCTCTGTATGCAGTGATACCGGCCGACGTTGGAACTCATTTATAACTATTGCTTCCCTCTTGGTTATTTTCAAGTTTTCAAAATCCTGAATGAATTATTGAGACATCAAAAGAAGCAGAGAAAGGAATTGCTACTTTCACTATAGTGATTCATGTGCACATCCTCTAGGCAAGGAAAGAGAAATCCTTCCCCTTTCTTTGACTATTCTTCCTCTACCCCTCGTACCTCGTAGATTTACTTTTCTGCACTAAGCTGGTGGTATAGACATCTAGATAAAGCTTATACAGAAAGAGAGACTGCTAGCCCTAAGGAATAGAGTGGATTCTCGGATCCTTTGAGAAAAGAAAGAACATCGGATCTTGCCCAAGAAATTATTTGATTTCTTACTTCGCACCAAATCTCATTTGTTCTTTTTTCTCTTATAGATGGTCAGAACTTCGTCTGGGTTCAAGTCCTACTGAGAGATCCACTAGAGATCCAAAATTGTTGAAGAAAAAACAAGATCTTTCTTTTATTGTCCTTCCAAGCGATCGGAAAATAAAGAAATGGATTATACCACTTTCTATTTCTCAAGTGTTATTTCCATAGAAAAATTTAACAAAATAATGACCCACTTAAAAAGAATAGGAAATTGGTAGCATTTATACATCAAACTTAATCTTGAAAATGATAAAGCCTTACTATTCAGAATGTCAGATTTTGTTTTTCACACCGGTAATTAGAATTACCTTATTTTCCTCAGCATGATTTGCCTCTTCTGTTACCATTTGGCACCTTGCAAAATCATCTATTGACATTAGTCCTTCAGGAGTCCATTGAAATGGAGCATCTTCTAACTCCCATGTAGCCTAATTATAGCAGCAATAGTCATTAATCTTCTTAACATAGCTGTTGGATTGCTTAGGAATTATTAATAATGTTAAACTTTATGATTTGACTGTAAGAATCAAGTTAAAATAATTTTAAATTTAGCAAATCTGAGACTTAGTCTTTATTATTATATGGATTAGTATTTAACTTATTCATTTATCATATCCTTAATTGCTGAGATCTTTAGGATTGTTGAGTGATTATTCTGAAGTTAGTGTTTTCTGTACTCTATTTAAGAGGTGCTGATACACAATAAATGATGAACACAATTGAGTTTCCTGCAATTTTCTATAATGTGTTCTTCCTAATTTATATTTTTCCAACAGTGGTATCAGAGCCCTCTTGATTTTAAGGCATGTGTCATAAAAGAGACTGAGGTAGAAGAATATTTTTCAATCCATAAACAACAATTTCAGCATCATGCCTAGCAAATTTCTTGCTAATCATCCACATTTCAATAGCCAAAATTATCAAATTTGGGCTGTAAAAATGAAAACCTTCTTAGAAGCTAGTGACCTTTGGAAGATGGTTGTTACTAATCAACTACAACTTCCTGAAGATCCCACTATCGCTCAGTTGAGGGAACATAGAGCTGAGAAAAAGAAGAGAATCGAAGCTTTGACTTGCATTCATATTGCAGTTTCAGATTAAGTGTTCACAAGAATCATGACTTGTGAGACTTCAAAAGAGGCTTGGGATACTTTGAAACAAGTGTTTCAAGGAAATGATAAAACTCGTCAAATGCAAGTATTGAATTTGAGGAGACAGTTTGAGCCACTAAGAATGAAAGAATGTGAGAACATTCAAGACTATTGGAACAGGCTCTTGAATGTTGTCAACAAAATTCGGTTGATTGGCGAAGAACTCTCATATCAAATGGCGGTGCAAAGGTTCTTGTTAGTCTATCCAAAAGATTTGAGACAAAGATATATTCTCTTAAAGATTCAAAGGATCATTCTTAGATTACCTTGGATGAGTTGGTAAATACATTGCAAGAACAAGAACAAAGAAGAGCTATTCGCAAGGAGGAGATAGCTAAAGATGCTTTGCAAACAAAAGAAAATTACCAAAACGAAGACAAGGATGATATGGAGAGTGCTTACAATGGGAAGTGGAAAAAATGGCATTTCCTATGTGTCAATATTGTAAGAAAACTAATCATTTGGAAAAATATTGTTGGTTTAGGCCTGATATTCAATGTTGGGCATGCAATCAATTTGTTCATATGGAGAGAGTGTGCAAAAAGAAGCAAGAACAACTACAAGCTCAGGTGGTGAATTAATAACAAGATGAAAAATTATTTGTGTTATCTTGTTTTGTAAAAAACTCCACCAACGTAGATTGGTTGATTGATAGTGGATGTACACACAACATGACGAACAATGAGTCATTATTCAAGGAAATTGACAAGACATACATTTCTAAGGTAAGAATTGGAAATGGAAGGTATATTAAGGTAAAAGGCAAATGTAAAGTGACTGTTAAATGCGATTCAGGAATAAAGGTGATCTCTGATGTCTTATATGTGTCTGAAATTGACAAAAATCTGTTGAGTGTTGGACAACTAACTAAGAAAAATTACTGAGTAATGTTAAAAAATAAGGCTTGTTTAATTTATGATCCAAAAAGAGTAGAGCTCTTTTTAGTTCAGATAAAAAGGAAAAGCTTTTCATTGGAGCTATTACAAGTTCGTGCAGAAACAAATTTAGATACAACGATGGATCAAATGGAAGTGATTGAAACCATTCCAAAATGTGAACTAGCTATTGTTAGTCTAAATGAAGATACCAATACTACTGCAAAACTCCTTAAAAGGAGGAGGGTTTCGAGACCCTACACCCTCCTCCAGTGCGGGCGCCTCCAGTAGGAGGAACCCACACCTGCCTCCTTTAAGGGGGTGAAACCTGCCTCCGTTATCTGTTATTAGAGGCGGGTGCCCAATAACACCTTAGTGGAGGCCGGTGCAAAGAGCACCCGCCTCCAATAAATGGTTAATGTTGCCTCCAATAAAGGGTTGTTCTTTATTGGAGGCGGGTGCCCGTTACACCTACCTCCAATACTCCCCCGGTACAAAATTTAATTTTTCTTTCTTCAATTTATGGCTTCAGTAGGAATCGAACTTGCGCCTGCATAATCACTTAACTCTTGCACATTAAATTTACCACTAGGCTACATATACTCATGTATTTAAAGTTAAAATTGAAAGTATATATTTATATATTTCCTTCTAAAACTTGTGATTTTTATTACCTACTAATTTATCGCCTTGCTCAAACCTCAACAAATTTTTAAAATTATTCTCAACTTTCAACAGTCCAAAACAAAGGAGAATTTTTTAAAATACTATTGGAGGCATTGGAGGTTGCACCCGCCTCCAATAGACATGATATTGGAATGCACCCGTCTCCAAATATTATGTCTATTACATGCACCTACCACCAAAACCTTTGGAGGCCGGTGCAGCCATCACCCGCCTCTAATGAGGTACATATTTGGAGGTGGGTTCCAGTGAAACCCGCCTCCAAATAGAATTTCGCAATTTTTAGCCCCGTTTGGAGACGGGTGTTTGGAAACCTGCCTCCAAAGGGGCACCTTTATTATCACATGCTGTAGTAGTGCAAAACAATTCCTGAAGATGTTAAATATGATATTTTCGTACTTGAGTTGACCAGTTATGACAAAGACAAAAATGACATGGAGTGGATTGTAGAAATGGAGGAGTAGAGTATGCATGAACACAACTCTGAAAAGCTTGCAGGATTTTTTAGTGAGTGTGATGATGCTTGTGTGAAGGATTATTGTAGTGAAAATCCCAAGAATGAGTGTTAAACTTTATGATTTTACTGCAAGAATCAAGTTAAAATAATTTCAGATTTAGCAAATATGAGAATTAGTCTTTATTGTTAGATGGATTAGTATTTGATTTAGTCCTTTATTATATTCTTAGTTGTCGAGATCTTTAGGAGTGTTCAGTGATTATTATGAAGTTAGTATTTTCTGTACTCTGCTTAAGACGTGATGATGCACAATAAATTATGAACACAATTGAGGCTTATAAACGTTGAGGCTTATTCCATTCTCTATTCCGCCTTGGTAACTGAAAAAATATAAGATGAAACAAAGAACACCAAATGATTTTAATTTTTGAAACTTGTAAGGAGGATGTATACGATTATTATATCTTGAGAAGACTGCTGGAGCCTTCCGAAGGAGTTCCAACAACTATGAACATGAGCTAGATACTTGTACCTGACTAAGTACTGCCTGATATAATGATGATGATGATAACAAGTCATTTGACTTTGATATCAGGGGCAGAGCCACCCTTTGGCTTGCTTCACCTCACTTTTTTCAAAGTACCTCTAATGTTGTGTAAAGATTACAAAATAGCTAAGTTTGCTCCACCAAAATTAAGAAAAAACAGAGAAAAAAGTAAAGATTCAATATTTTGCCCCACCAGACATTAACAATGGAACAAAGTGAACAACCTCACAACACTTTACATGGAAGACATAGTCAAAGGAATTTTGGGAGAAATGGCATACCTTCATCATCTGGCATTTCCTCAGCAGCCAAAATAGAGTTGATTCCCTCTGATACAGAATAAACACCTAACTTCATCTTATTTTTTACTAGGGGTGGGCATCGGTTCGGTTTGTGGTTTCCTCGGTTTCCTCGAATCGGTTTATTCGGTTTTTTTTTTTTTTTGCCAATTCGAAAACCGAACCTAATTCGTTTAAAATTCGAAGAAACCAAACCGAATTCGCAATTTGAATTCGGTTCGAATTCGGTTTGAAACCGTGAAAATCAAATTCAAACTTTAATAAGAAGATGAATCAGAAGAAGAGGGAGGAGGTCGACGACGGCAGGGTCTCGGTCGGCGAGTCAAAGGAAGGAACGAAGGAGAGCAGTGAAGTTGCCATACATAGATCTATGTATAAAAGGTAAAAACAAACAAATCAAGTCATTCATTTCAATCTCTTCCTCTTTCTCTTTTTGCCAAATTAAATTAAAAAACAAACAAAAAAAGCTTGAAATCCAATGGCAGCTTGGTTACCAGTCCTCAATCTAGCTTCCCCAAGATAGAGTAGCCATGGTCACAGGCGGCTCAAGGGGAATCGGCCGGACCATCGCCCTCCATCTCTCCAGTCTCCTCCCTTGGAGCTCTTCATCGGCCGGGATTTGCCTTTTGACTTGATTTGTCCAGAGTTGAAAAAATAAGGAGAAGAAGGGAGGCAGAGGGTGGCGGTGAAGAACTGAAGATCAGCTAGTGCAGTAGTGTGAGTTGGAAAATCAAAGTGGAAACATTTTGCTTGATTGAAGGAAAAGAGAGAGCATTATTAATATTAATTATCCTAGTGTAGTGCAGTAGTGTGAGTTTGAAAATCAAAGTGGAAACATTTTGCCTGATTGAAGGAAAAAGAGAGAGCATTATTAATATTAATTAGCCACACAATGAATGAGCATCCACGTGATTGAAGGAAACCTTTTTATAAAAGTACCATATAAATATTACAAAGTTGGAAAATCAAAGTGGAAGGGAGAATATGAATTCGGTTTTCGGTTCGGTTTTTGGTTTGAATACCCAATTCGAAAACCGATTCGAAAACCGATTTCATAATTCGAATTCGGTTTCAAACCAAACCTAATTCGAATTCAGAATTCGAATTAGGTTTTTTCGAATTCGGTAAATTCGAATTCGGTTCGAATTTTGAATTGGACCAAACCATGCCCACCCCTATTTTTTACACAGAAAATGCAATGCCAAACACCAGGTGGGAAATAGATGAATGGGGGTCAACACAGTGAAAATAGAAGCTCCTGCCACATCCTTGTTCAACACAAGACCTGAAATAACCAGATCACATGTTATTTTCTCCATTGCATTCCAATATAACCAAAATATAACCTGTCAAATTTCACTTTTTCTTTTGCTGAGTGCTTAATCTGTATAATGACTTTACGAAGAACAAGAAATTGGAAAAACAACTACACACTAGATCGCAGTGCAATTTGATGGAGATCAATTTAAGCAGTGTTTACAACAGAAAAGTTTGATTAAAAATGACTCTCTAGACTGTTACCCTCTAATATCACCATTTAGCTATCACCATCATTTCAAATACAACCAGAAGAAAAAGGAGAAGAGTTATGGGTTCATCAATGAGCATTTTCTGGCCACTTATAGAAAAATGCCAGATGACGTAGAAAATATGACCTTACTAATCAACACCAAATGACTATACACTGAGAAACATACTAACACTATTGTTTATCTCAAGACACTTATGTATGCACTCTACTCTATAGAAAACAATGAAACTACAAAGGAATTTCCATATTGCGCCGAGCCAAGGAACGGATAAGGTCAATGGGGGAAGGAGGGACCTAGCTAGGAACAAGTTCCAAATACTGAATATAAGTAGAAACTTTTCACAGACTATAATTGAATTTTCAGGAAATGTGATTATTGAAGACTAATTTTGAAAATCACATGCCTACAACTAAAACATCAAGTTAAAGTTCAAATACCGGCTCTCTACCACATTCATAGAGAGTGTATATTTAGGTATTTTTGTAAGCTCCCTATTGAGTGCACCACAAGCATCCTTATTTGACATATTACATAGAAAACAACCATGTCTATTTGTTACATACTACAAATATCATACAATAGAGCACAAGAGCAAGACCCGTACCCGTTGACCCAAATAACACTTGGAATGAACTCGAAACAACTTATATGAATAGGAGTGATGCCGAATGTATCAAGGTTCGTCCCTGCATAACCTCCTTTTTGTTGAGATCCATGGCCACAAGTTGATACAACGTCACCTGAACAGAACAGTACAACAACAACATCAATAAATGAAGGGGTATTTTATTTCGACGGAATCGATATTGCAGCGACATTTTTGCGTGAAAAGACCGAAATGCCCTTGGGGTAAAAAAAATTTTAAAAATTTAAAATTTTCAATCGTTGAATAAATTAAAAAAAAAAAAAAATTTCGGAACCACGCCGGTTTCGGCATAAAACATCGCGGCGCCGGCGAGGTTTTGTGGAAAACCATCTCCGCATAAACCATCGCCGGGCGCGGCGAGGGTTATGCCAAAACCATCGCCGGTTTCTGGCGATGGTACACCTCCCCCCCTTACCTTTAGATTTTTGATATTTGCAGCGAACCACCGGGCGGATCTTCCCCATTCCGGTAAAAAATTGATGACAAAACTTTATTCGGAATAATACAAGTAATAATTAATAAAACTACATGAATTTTAAAACTACAAAAAAAAAAAAAAATTCCGGAACCATCGCCTTTGGCATAAACCCGCGGAGACGGCGATGGTTTATACAAATATAAACCATCGCCGGTCGCCGGCGATGGTTCGGAAAAATTTTTTTTTTTTTTAAAAATTATTCCAACAGATTAAAAATTTTAAATTTTTAAAAATTTTTTTTTACCCCAAGGGCATTTCGGTCTTTTCACGCAAAAATGTCGCTGCAAATATCGATTCCGTCGCTGCAAATATCAATTCCGTAAATGCAGGAGCAAAGGTATAACCTGCTTTTTAGCGAGTACGGTTATTTGGAGATCAGTGACTTTTACGTCAGTCACCTCACCTCACATCTGTTGGCGTTTCTATTCCTTTTCATTTTATTAGATTATTTTCAATTTTTAAAACATTTTTTTAATACAAGGTCAATATTTGATGTTAGGTAAAACACTCTTCAGGATCTTTGAACCACTAATTGGAAGAAATATTCTAATAAGAATACTAGAGCAGAATTGAAAAAAAAAAAAAACACAACACAATTTAACGTGGTTTGATCTAAACATATCTACATCATTAGACTACTCACTACTTTTTCATAAACAGAAAATTACAAAATAGAAAAGTTAACCTCTTTGCCCTCAATTCTATTCTACCCTTCCCTCTACGGTTCTCTCTTGCACCTTCTCTGTTTAGAATGAGATCTGTCTACTGCTCTCTATCCTCTGATCTGCTACTACTGCTTCTAGTTTATTACAAACAACGTCTATTTATAATAAAATTAGGGAAACATTATTGGGCTTTGCTTCCTAATCTATTCACAATTACAAAGCCTGGCCTAATACTAATTGTATTAGGAATTTGATGATATACCACAACAAATCCTCCCTCGACTCAAAGTACAATAACATCATCAGAAAATGAGACTTGTTTCTTCTTCTTCCGTTTCAATTCCTCCTTTTGAATGCCAAACTCAGCTTAAGACCCATTCTTCGAATCACCAACATAAAAGATGTGATGATTACTCGTCATCCCTTGCAGCATCAACTGTATTTAATTTCTAAATAAAGTGCAAGTCAAATCGTACTAATTGCCTGCTTCTTCATCGTCACCCAATTCTGTCAGTCATTCCTTCAGGCTTCTTATCTACAAGTGCCAAATCAAGATTATCCCGCACCAGTAAATCTAGAATCGTGCACTGCCACATCGTAAAATCAGTCTTTCCATCAAATAGTGGAGTTTCAAACTTCCTCTCAGACATCTTCTTCAGTTCAAGAACTTGAAAAAAAAAAAAAGGGCTAACCTACAAATAAGTCAAAAAATTGAAAAAACGGCAAGCTTACGGACCCCACAATCAACAATTAAATCAAATTTGATTAAATCCAATTATGGTTGGCGGTTAAACAAAGGTTCTCCCTCTTCAAGACAAACCCCACTACCAAATTCGGGCCCTGTTTGGTATCATGATTTGGATCAGGATTTCAAAACAAAGTTTAAACCAAAGTTTCAGCTTCTGTTTGGTATCATGATCCAAATCATGATACCAAACAAAGTCCAGAAACCAAGATTTCAGCTTCGGGGGAGGAGAAGGTTTTCGCTCTCTAATTTTATTACGGGAAGGGGCGCGCGAAAGGGGGGGCGCGCGAAAGGGAGGACGGCACGGGCGGGCGCGAAAGGGGGCGCGCGAAAGGGAGGACGGCACGGGCGCGCGCGAAAGGGGGGAGCGCGCTACCGGGAGGACGGCGCGCGCGAACGGGAGGAGGGGAAGGGAGCGCGCGCAAGGGGAGGACGGCACGGGCGCGCGCGAACGGGAGGACGGGCGCGCGCGAGAGGGGGAGCGCGCGAACGGGAGGACGGCACGGGCGCGCGCGAGAGGGGGGGAGCGCGAACGGGGGGACGGCACGGGCGCGCGCGAAAGGGAGGACGGCACGGCGCGCGCGAAAGGGGGGGAGCGCGCGAACGGAGGACGGGCGCGCGCGAGAGGGGGGGGCGCGCGCGAACGGGAGGACGGCAAAGGGGGCGCGAACGGGAGGACGGGCGCGCGCCAAAGGGGGGGCGCACGCGAAGGGGAGGACGGCACGGGCGCGCTCGAAAGGGGGGGCGCGAGCGAAAGGGAGGACGGCACGGGGGCGCGGAAAGGGGGGGATCACGCTAACGGGAGGACGGGCGCGCGCGAGAAGGGGGCGCGCGGGAACGGGAGGACGGCAAGGGCGCGCGCGAAAGGGGGGCCGCGCGCGAAGGGAGGACGGCACGGGCGCGCGCGAAAGAGGGGGCGCGCGAAAGGGAGGACGGCACGGGCGCGCGCGAACGGGAGGACGGGCGCGCGCGAAAGGGGGAGCACGAACGGGAGGACGGGCGCGCGCCAAAGGGGGGGCGCACGAATTTTATTACTTCACTTTCTCGCGCTAAAGATTGTTCTCTCTCTAACTTTATTACTTCTCTCTCCAAAATTTTTTTCTCACTCTAATTTTATTACTTCACTTTCTCTCTCTAAATATTTTTCTCTCTCTAACTTTATTACTTTCTCTCCAAAATTTTTTATCTCTCTTACTTTATTACTTTACTTTCTCTCTCTAACTTTTTTTGTTTGTCTATAGTGCAAATTAGAATTCTTAGATTAGGAAAATGGGTTGAGAAATGGGGTTTGCTTGAGTGATGATTTGGATTCTGATTTGGGTTAGAATTTGGGCAAATCTACTTGCCAAACAAAGGTTTTGCTGGGCCCCCACTAAATTTGATCCAAGTCATGACTCAAGTCACCATACCAAACAGGCCCTCAATCTCTTGCTTCGGAACACGCCTTTTACACAGCTCCCATGACTTTCCTTTTCCTTTTGTTTTATTTTTCAATTCACTTGGGCCCACAAACCAACTACCAAAAGCTTCTTCTTTTGCTTCACACGCCGGCGGCGCAAAGCCAAACACGGTTATTCTTCTTTGTTTTCCCAAAAAAACCTTGTAGCACTCTACAACTTCAATGCTTCAATCGACGGGATTCTTCTCCGACAGCTCAGCAGGAAAATTCTTCTATCGATTTCTCTTTCTGTTTCCAAACTCTTGATTTTCTTCCTTCTGATTACTGTCTCTGATACCACTTGTTACAAAAAACACCTTTCAGGATCTTTGAACCACTGACTGGAAGAAATATTCTAATAATAATACTGCAGCAGAATTGCAAACAGAAAAGAAAAGCACAACATAATTTAACGTGGTTCGATCTCAACAGATCTACATCCACAAACTACTCACTACTTCATATACAGAGAATTACATAATAGATCAGAGTTAACCTCTTTGCCCTCAATTCTATTCTACCCTTCCCCCTACAGTTCTCTCTAGCACCCTCTTTGTCTAGAATGAGATCTGTCTACTGCTCTCTGTCCTCTGCTCTGCTACTACTGCTTCTAGTCTATTACAAACAACGTCTATTTATAATAAAACTAAGAAAACCTTATTGGACTTAGTTTCCTAATCTATTCACAATTAGAAATCCTGCCCAATACTAATTGTATTAGGAATTTGAGGGGATACCACAATATTTTATTAAAAATATAAAATAAAATAAACTAAAGTGCGAGTGAGAGGGAAATAACGGCTTAGCGCCAAATGTACGAATGATACGTTACCTTTACTCAGCTCAAACAAAAACACACAAAAAAAAAAAAAAAAGAAGAAGAAAGAATTGGTATGTCGCCAAGATTGAGTGCGTGCGAGTTACTTATTGTACGTTATTACGGAGAAAGAAGTTATATTCCGCTCTGCGTTAATCTCTTAATATTATTTAGGATATATATTGTTTTTATATATCCTACAAGCTTCCTCACTTGCGTCGATACAAGGACCTCTACGCCAGGAAAGCTGATGCTGATTCAGAACTATTTCTTAACAATTGGGTTTCCCAAAATAAACACTAACCCAAACAGGAAACAGACAAATAACAAGTCCTACTACAATTATAATTATCTAATTAATACAAGTTTGGTTTAAATAACTATTTTCCAACATAGCCTCCCTTAAATCAAACTTAGATCACTGCAGCTCCAATGCCATCATGAGCTTCAATCTCCATTGAAATTTTCTTTGCAGTGTAGACAACATGCAACACCACCTTGTAGTAGTTTTTCATCTCTACTTTCAAACTCTTCGTAGAAACAACTTTGTATGTGTCATGGATCTTCTGTGGAAACACATCCTTATCAAAGAATTTAGTCATGTCCGCCCATTCTTCATCTAAACAAGTATTCTTGTCAACCTTGTCATCAACCTTGCAAAATTCAACAACCTCGCAAATTCGAGGTATTTCCTTCAAATTTGATTTGAATACAAACTTGTATTTTGAGCACATCTTATCAAATTTTTTAGTCTGGTCAAAGAACTCACTGATATCTACCCATTCATCTTCATAATAGAGCTTTTCGTCGACATTGTTAATCTCTTCAATGCCTTCAAACATAACAATGTTCTTGCAAACCCGAGACTCCACTGTCACACTTTTATCTTTGTTTTCTTTAACCTAGTCATACTCTCCACCAGATATGGAGTCGACATCACTGCAGTTGGTATGCGACAATTCAACATAGTTTTCAACAATCCTATGATCATCAATTTCAATATCTCGCTCTTGTTCTACCAAAGAAATAATCTCTTCTTCTTCTTTGATCAAATCAGCACTTTTAGTGCCTTCATCCTCATCCTTTTGACCTTTATCTCCATTATTGACATAATATTGTTCATTGATACTTTTACTTTCTGCATTCACAATTCTTGAAGCAATATATTCAAATACATGCTCTTGTAACTCCTTGATCACTAACTGCTTGCTATTAATTCTTAGTTCATTAAGGATCAATATACTTAACAATTATTCATGGTATAGCTATGAGATATTTCTTATCTCAATTATCAATGCCACAAAGTAATCAAACTTCTTAGGCAATGTATTGAAATTCTGAGGACATGATTCACAAATATTTCTTCGTGAGAAGATGCCCGTTTGATCTCATCTCATCTTGGATTTTCTCCATTCTATTAATATAATCCTCAATTGTCTCACATTTTCTCATCTTCCTGTCCCTAAATGTCTTTTTCAATTTTAAAACATTATTTTCTTGAGCTTTATCCATTCCTCTATAACTTTTTTTCTAAAATATCCCATGCTTATTTGGTTGTTTTACCACGAAAATTTTTTTTTTTCAAAGATTGAACTATCAATAGATTAACGAATTAGAGATAATGTCAAACGTACCTTCTCCTTTGTTTCATCGTCTGCATCATTTGTCGCCTCCTTTGGGATGAATCGTTGCAAACCAAATGCTTCGGGATAATGCTCCATTAGCCTTATCCAAACAGGGTAATTTTATCTCCCAACTAACTTTGAGGCCGTGCTATAAATATCCTACCAATTCATAATTGACACCTCAATTTCTTGTGTTTTTTTTTTACTATTATTTTAAACCAAAGCTGCAATCCTCTTTGAGCAGCGAACAAGCTGGACGAAGAGAACTTCTTCTTCGGCCAAAATTTCATCGTAGCTAATTGGATGACCAAGTATTTTTTAAACCACACACTTCTCTTCCTATTAGCAAATAGAAACGGTTAACTTGATCAAACCTCAAATTAATGATACAAGGACCGAGGAAGAAAGAAAGCTTTAAGCTTTGATACTTTAATTCAAATCAATTTACTGAGTCACCGAACTCAATCAACAAACATGTATATGCCCATACAATTATATAATCTGTCTATGACACCACTTGTAGGATATATAAAAACAATATATATTCTAAATAATATTATGATATTAACGCTCAGTGAAATATAACTTCTTTCTTGGTAATAACAAACAGTAAGTAAACTCGCATGCTGTCCACCGAAGCTTGATCGAGAAACATCTGCAAGACTATTCAGTTTCTCTCTTTGTAAATCTTTGTTTATCTATCTGATTACAATGGTGACCCAATGCCTTTATTTATAGGCTAAACTATCCCTGAATCCTACCATTAATCTGATTCAGAACTGTTTTCTAAAATAATTGGGTATCCCAAAAAAAACACTAAACCAAATAGGAAATAGACAAATAACAAATCCTGCTACAATTATAATTACCTAATTAATACAAGTTTAGTTTATAGAACTGGTTTCCAACAAAGCTCATTTTCGTTTCTTTGGCAGTAGGTTGCAATGGAGTTTCACTGAGGCTCGTGCTCAAACTCGCGCGGCTTCTAATCTTTCTTCTCGACAGCTCAACATCCGGTTGGTATTCCACTATTCCGGCCACCAGTTGAGCATTTTTCACCGGAGTCGGTCATCTTTGTCTGTCGCTAAACCGTTGCCTGAGGAGACAATGGATAGTGTAGGTGATCTTCCAAAAGAATAAAACTACACTCCCTTCACTAATTCTCTCCAGCCTTCACGATTCCAGTCCAACGAGCCTTCACAGATTTTCGTCAAAACTATTTTGCTATTTTGTTTTTTATTTATAAAATATATTTGCTTAAATAATGAAAACAATTTCTAACAAACTGAAATGCTTAAACATTATTATATTATATTTCTTTTAGGAAAGCTGTTAAATGGCCCGATGACGCATGAGGGGAATTCAACTTCAGCGTTTTGTCCCAGATTACTTAAATGTCTTTAACTTCTTTGTTTCTCCTTTCCATCTTAACAATTTTAACACAGTACACATTTTAAGGTAGCACAATATCCATTATAAAACAGCACAATACATATTTTAAAATTGCACAATATAATATGAGTGAAATTTCACGTCAGTTTTTTGTCCCAAATTATTTTAATGTCATTAACCTCTTTCTCTCTCCTCTCCGCCTTAATAATTTCTGCACAATACTAATTTTAAAATAGCAGACCCATTTTAAAATAGCACACTATACATCTTCAAATAGCGCAATACCCATCTTAAAACCGCACAATACCCATTTTAAAATTGCACAATACCCACTTTAAAACTGCATAGTACACATCTTAAAACAGCACAGTACACATATTAAAACATCAGGTTAAAGTTCAAATAGTTACAAAAGCTCTCCACCACATTCACAGAGTGTGCATCTCTTATGCTTATTTTATTAGATTATTTTTCAATTTTTTAAAACATTTTTTTAATACAAGTTCAATATTTTATAAAAATAAACTAAAAGTGCGGGTGAGAGAGAAATAAGGCTTAGCGCCAAATGTACAATATGAATGAGACGTTACCTTTACTCAAACAAAAACACAAAAAAAAAAAAGAAGAAGAAGAAAAAGAAACGTTAAAACACTGAAAAGAAACATTACCAGCAGTGGCATCATCTGCTTCCCTGGCATAGAAGTCCTCGCATCTTTGGCAGCAGGTTGCAATGGAGTTTCACCAAGGCTCATGCTCGAACTCGGCTTCTCTTCTTTCTTCTTGACAACTCCATATATATCCGGTCGGCATTCCACCATTCCGGCCACCAATTGAGTATTTTTCACCGGAGCCGGTCATCTTTGTCTGCCGCTAAACCGTTGCCTGAGGAGACAACGGAAAATGTAGTGTATGTGATCTTCCAAAAGTAAAAAACTACACTCCCTTCACCGATTAACTCCATCCATCATGATTCCTGTCCAACGAGCCTTCACGGATTCCAGTCAAAAAAAATTTGCTTTTTTTATTTATAAAATATAAATTTTGCTTAAATAACGAAAATAAATTTCTAACAAACTGAAATGAATAAACATTATTATATTATATTTCATGTTGGAAAACTGCTAAATGGCCCAATGGCGAGTGAGGGGAATTCAACGTCAACGTTTTGTCCCATATTACTTAAATGCCTTTAACTTCTTTATCTCTCATTTCCACTTAACAATTTCAATACAATACACATTTAAGGTTGCACAATATCCACTATAAAACAGCTCAATACATATCTTAATACAACACAAATTCAACTTGAGTGAAATTCCACATCAGCACAATACTAATTATAATACAGCACAATACCCATCTTAAAATCGCACAATACCCATATTAAAACTGCACAATACCCATTTTAAAATTGTGCAGTACACATTTTAAAACAACACAATACCAATTTTAAAATAGCACATTACACATTAAAACAGCACGATACCCATTTCAATTTGATTTTGTTTATAGATTTGGATTCAAATTTTGCTTGATTCTTCATCCAATTATATTTGGAAGGGTCTCCTTTCCGCCAAATTCGAAGTAAACGGGAAAAATATAGAGGTTAAAAGGAGGGGGAGGTGAAAGAAGAAACAACAAAGAAAGAAAGAGAAGAATAAATAGAAAAGAAAAGGAAGAAGAAAACAAAAGGAAGGAAATAGAAAAAATACAAAGGTAGAAAGGGGGGCGGTGGAAGGCCACTCACTCAATCCCTAAGGGAAAATACCAAAAAAACAAACATCGTCATCTTGTTCTTCTTTCTTCTTCTCCATCCCTTTCACATCGTCATCGTGAGCTTTTACAGCTTCCTTGGGCCTTTTGCAAATTTTCCATCTCCTGCTTAAGTGTTGCCAACAATGCAGATGGACTACTTGTGGTCCTCCTGATGCTGATGCTGATGCTGATGCTGAAGGGTAGTGATTGTGAGAGAAACTAGGATTTACGTTTTCCTGTTCAAGATTAGCAGCATCTGGTTCCCTTATCTCTGTGGAGGCGGTGGCTTAGAGGTGACAAGAGGCACTGGCTACATTGATATGGTCATTCTGACCTTCCCCGGAGTCCAACAAATCACCATCACGTTCAATAGACGCCGCCGGCAGCTGTAGTAATAGTTAAGAACAATGAGAATATGGGGTCGCATAATTGATGTTCAGCAGGGTTATAATGAAATGTAATACTCCATCTGTTAGAAGAGTCCACTTTGTAATACTACATGGTTGGCTCATTTAATGAAACAAAGGGAGTAGCATAATGATAATGCGGATCAATGCTATATTGAGAAGAACTTGCAAAAGGCTAATAAGACTCAAGTGCATCAAAAACCCTTTGAAGCCATAATAATAATTAGCAAAGCAGCTCTAACATCTAGCATTAAGGGAAACAAAGACATTAATTTTTAAAAGAAAGTTTGCATACCACATGTGGGGGTGAACTGATCTCAACTGTTGAAATTCCAGGTTGTACACCTCTTCACGGATCATTACAGCCCGCCTCTTCACGGATCTGCGCACCCAAGCTCACAGGATTCTTGCAAATTTCGCAAGTTGCCTTCCTAGAATCCAGGAAAGATTTGGAAAGTGCATGTTTTCCTATTCCTTTTCTACTTTTAATTATAATTATGTTACCATCAACTGGTTACAACTTGACTTAAGTATTAGTTTTTAAATTAGGAAGTAGATTTCTTTTCCACTTGAATTTGGATTTTCTCTTCAAGATACCAAATTCAAGCTTTCTTTTTCCTATTTTACTTCTAGGAGAATTTCGGATTTCCTCTTTAAAGGAGATAACCGAATTCTTCCCTACCTTATTCAAGTTCCTTTTGAATTTGGTTTGTAATCGGTTTCCAACTCTCATTGGTTTCCACTTTTGATTTGTTTCCTTTTCTAATTTCTTTCCTTGTAAGTTTTGACTACTCCTATCCCTATAAATAGGAGGTAGCCAAAAACACTATTCTTCAGAATTCATAGTATAATTTTGAGGTTTATCCTTTACTTTGGGTTCTTCACTTTATTGTTTTGAGCTTGTGTGTTTATTTAATGTATTGATAACTCTGCAAGTTCCTGAACTTAGAAGGGTCTAGGTTACTTGCTCCGCTTAGATTTCTGTTTGTTCACCTCTTAATTCTTCTATCTAATTAGGAATAAAAGAGGAGCTAGTCTCACCTAGGCTAAGTAGAGGGTTTTGAGTACCTAAAAGAGTAAGTCTGTGACCTTCACGATCTCAACTTTCCTTGGCAAGACTTCCGCAATATGGCGTGTTTCATAACAACTCACATTATGTGCACTCAAAACATTGTTTGATCTGCAATTCAAACCCTTTTAGATGCTTCTGCAAGGCAGTAGAACCAACAGGTCCTAAATTACATCTTTAGTAAGAGTCTCCTCCAAAGAAGATGAACTAAACTCGTAGGAATCATCAAGTTATCTGAACAGACACGAGGAACCTCAGGTTAAAAGCTTCTGACAAGTACTCAGGTTTACATTCATTATATTGCTCTCAACAGGCATTAATCAAGAGAAACAATTCAACATTTAAAAATTCAAAAAAAAAGTATCTGGAAAAGGATGAGCACTCTCAGCTGGCCTCTTTTGATTTCTGTAAGTACCTTAATCAGAAGCTATAGTTTCCCACTCATCTCAATTTCAATATCCAAGTGGTCTGATGCAGGTTTATCTTGAATCACCGAATTTCTCAAAGAAATATCCACAAGGGAAGGGTGATCACAACACTGAATTTATACAATATCACTTTATTAATTATAAAAACTAACAATAAAAGTAAAAATTGAGGAAAGATAAGTCAACATTATAGTCAGTGCCAGATTTTCATGGGACCAGGATAGGCCTGCCTCTACAAAGAATTTTTTTTATTTGTTAATAAGTATTTATATTTTAATGTTAAAAAAGTTAAATAAATATTTGACCCCTACAAATAAATTTATTATTATTGGCCCCTTCAATTTTGGAACGCAAGTTCCGCCACTGATTATAGTAAATTGCTAACCTTTCTGGCTGTTAAAAGGAGGTCACGTAGGGATAAGGGTACACTCTTCGAGTATGAACAAAGGAACATTGAATTTGAAAATAGGGAAGTGCAGTATTGCTCATTTTGCAAATCACTTAGCATGACTGGACCAAAACTCCCTCTGAAAGTTAAGCTTCTCATAAGCATCACTCATGAGAGAATCTTATGCAAACAACAAAAATAATCATGTCTGTTAGATTAAAAAATTTCTAGGCAGTAGCAGGATCTGTATTTTTTGAACAAAGCAACCAGACACTCAAGCTTCAAAGTTAGTGGAGACTGTGCATTAAATCAAAATATATGGCTACATCTGCAGGCAAAGGGTGCTGCGGAATGATAGTAGACAATAGCATAATAAAAACTTAACAGTTATTTCACTTTCTATCTCTCGGTTATTTCCATAGAAAAACTTAACTAAATTATGACCAGCTTAAAAAGAAGAGGGGATCTATAGCATTTATACATCAAAATTAATCTCGAAAAGGATAAAGTACTATTCTCTCCGCGTTAATAATTTCAGCACAATACTCATCTTAAAATAGCACAATACCCATTTTAAAATTGCACAATACTCATTTTAAAATTGCACAATACCCATTTTAAAATTGCACAGTATACATGTTCAAACAGCACAATACTTGTCTTAAAAATGCACAATACCCATTTTAAAATAGCACAGTACCCATTTTAAAATAGCATGTATAGTACACATCCACTACTGGAAAAAGGGGCTTCAACGACTGTAGTTTAACGGCGGAAGAGACCAAAACGGCCATTAAAAAGAAAGTGCGGACTTTCTACGGCGGTTTTAAAAAAAACCGCCGTAGAAAGTAATTATCTACGGCGGTTATCAAATAACCGCCGTAGTAAGTCACTTTCTACGGTGGTTCTTAGAAAACTGCCGTAGAAAGTCTGTTTCTACGGTGGTTTCAATTAAACCGCCGTAGAAAGTTCTTTTCTACGGTAGTTTTTTAGAACCCGCCATAGAAACATGGGTCAGGCATATAATTCAAATTAGGCTTTTGAATTTTGGGGCCAAACAATTGCTGCCTTCCCCAGTTTCCATCTCCTCTTTCCCGTCTCATTCAATCATTTTCTTCGAGGGGAACCCGTCGACGGTGCCATTCGCTCGATGCCGACTGTCTCCTTCTCTTCCCTGAAGCTGTTCGACGTTGACTGCTAGACCCGCCGTAAACTCTGGCTTTGGCATCTTAAACTGCCATCATCCACCCATTGGGTATCTTTTCCCCTACCAGAATTTCGGCTAATCGTTGGCTTGGTTGTAGGATTCAAATCCTAAATAAGGTTTAGCCGAATAGTTGCAAGTTTAGTTAAGCTTTAGAATATAAATTGTTATTTGTTTACTTGTGATTGGCCTAGGGTTTTTTGTTAATGTTGCATTCGGGTTTGTTGAGATAATGAATGCTTGTATTGTTTTGGTTTTGATCGATTGATGGTTTAATTGTTTGGTTGTTTAATTCGGTTTAGGTTTCGATCGACTGGTTTTTCAGTTCATGTTTGGTTTGGTTTTGATCGATTGGGGTGTTGAATTTGGGTTTACATAATTATTTTGATCGATTGGTGTTTGAATTGAAGGGGTGAAATGTTAATTGCTTTTTCAAGTTTAACCTTTCTTAGGCCACTTTTTGTGTCTCCTTTGGTTTAAAGTGTGTAATGACACTTCGTTTTTGAAATTAAAACTTCCTATGCCTCTCTTTCCAGTATCTTTTTTAGAAACCTTGCTAGTATACTGTGTGTGTCGCTTTCCTTGAAAATGATCCTTCTTTTATACTTGGAGAGGGTGAAATGTCTCTTCTTATGAAAAGATGTTATCTTGTTTTCTCTCTGTCTTTACCTAATGTTTAAGATAAGGTAATGGCCCGAAAGAGAAAACGCAATGAGGAGCATAGTAACGAGGGAAATGGCAATGAAGATGGTTATTCTACTAGAGCTACAAGAGGTAGAGGGCCTACAAATTGCAACGATCTTTTGGAAATGCGTATGAGGGGGAAAACAATTGAGATTGCATTCAATTCCAAAAATGAGCCTAAAAATGCACATACGAAGTGGATTACTTTCGTAGCATTCACTGCACGGAGCAAAGTGGACGTTATGGAATATGCATCATGGCCTAAAGTCCTTGACGAGATCAAGAAGAGAGTGTGTATTTCATATGCATCATGGCCTAAAATCTGAGACATTGGCACTCGAAAAGGTATTTGATTTTGATTTCACATAACTTATTTGATTGTATTTCATTTTGCTACTCAATGAAATTTTCTTTATACTCTGTGGCAGTACTTCAAGATCGACCGCACTCCATTAACCACTGAGGATATAGATGCTATGAGAAAATTATGCGCTAGTTATATTGTGGAGCATTATCCAAGTAGTTCTTGATGGTTGTTTTGCTAGTGTAGAAACTTCTTGATATTATAGTTGTATGAACTATTGTGGATATGCCACTGTAATGTAATAGTGATTTCTACTTCTATCGTGGCAATATTTTGTATATTTATTTAAACTTTTAGAAGCAGGTTTTGCTCTAAACCAGAGATAGCTCAGAACTTTCTATGGCTGGTATGGAAAATGCCATAGAAAATGAGTACTTTCTACGGCGGTTTTGCTGGGAACCGCTGTAGAAAGTGACACTTTCTATGGCGGTTCTTCCCAATCGCCGTAGAAAGTCCGAACTTTCTATGGAGGTTCCCAACCGCCGTAGAAAGGTTATCGTAGAAAGTCCGTAACCTTTCTACGGCTGCCAGATAGATGGCGGTTCAAATGCAAGAAAACCGCCATTAAAAGTGCGAAAAAACCGCCATTGAAGGCTATTTTTGTAGTAGTGATCTTTAAAAAAAAAAAAAGAAAAAGAAACGATAAAACACTAAAAAGAAACATTACCGGCTCCGACAACATCAGCTTTCCTGGCTTAGAAGTCCTTGTATTGACGGTCGGTGGGATGCTTGTTTTCATTTCTTTGGCTGCAGGTTGCCATGGAGTTTCACCTAGGCTCTTGCTCGAAGAACTTGGCTTCTCGACAACTTCAAATCCGGTCGGCATTGCACCACTCTGGCCACCAGTTGAGTGCTTTGCCCCGGAGTCGATCATGTTATCTGCCGCTCAACCGTGGCCTAAGGAGACAATGGAAAATGTATTGTAGGTGATCCTCCAAAAGAAAACAACAACAATCCCTTCACCGATTCTCTCCAGCCTTCATGATTCTCGTCCAACGAGCCTTCACCGATTCCCGTAAAAAAAATTGCTTTTTTTTTCTTTTTATTTATAAAATATAAAATAGAGCTAACAAATTGAAATGAATAAATATTATTATATTATATTTTTTAAACTAAAAGCAGTGCATTATTTTTAATTTCTGGTCTGACGCCACACAGTCAACGCAACCAAAAATGAAATTAAAATAATATAGTGTTCTGTCTAAAATGAATAAAATAATATGAGTGTATTTTAATATTTAAAAACTATTTACCACTTCACCCATTTTGTTAAAATAGTCCAGTTGAAATGACAAAAAGTAAAATTATTCTATTAAAAAAAAATTCAGTTTTAAATTTTTTTACTTCTCATATAATTACTAGTATATATGCTCACATTTGGATGTTAATGACATTAGTGAAAAATAAAATAGTGTCAAATTACTTATTTGAGATATTGTACCTTGTAACTCATAAAAAATTATACACTTTTAAAATTGAACTTTTTTAATGGAACAAATGAAGTTTTCTTTTCTTTTCTTTTTTTATAGAGCGACGCATATATTACTCATCAATCAATGTTATGACTATTGGGATTCGAGTGTAGTTTAGCAGTAAAAATCAGAATAGGCCAGTCGTGAGGGTGCTATCTCAAAACCCACCAGTGAAGGAGGGAAGGTTGGGGTGATGGTTAATGGGAGGGTTTTGTAACATTGAGGTCATGTGCTCAGATCTTGTGAATGCAAGCACTACCACAGATCGGGCCTTCAACACCGGTTTCTAGACCTCTTTAACACATGTTATTCATTTTTTCACTCCAAAGTGAATGATAAATGGCGGCAATGATCTCGGCTCATCAACGCTGGTTATCAAGAAATCAGTTTTAAAGATCGCGGATCTTCAACACTGGTTATAATGAAAAAGGTGTTAAATTTGGAAAGCTGAGGAAAAAAAATATAAAATGTTTTGTAGCATTTAATTGAAATAAAGGAACGGTAAGAATACTGTGTAAAATATTTAAAAAACTAATATGCATCAGCATATATTTAAACTTAACAACTAATTTTTACATAATAACCCTTACAAATTAGAAAAAGTAATAATTTATTTTCTACTACAATATAAATGCTATATCTTTTACATATTCATTTTTCTCTTCGTCTTTTACTTCACATTCAAATCTTCGTCTTAAACTTCACATTCAACTCGATCTTCATCTTAAACTTCTCATTCAACTCGATCTTCATCTTCGTGTATGAATCTTTTACTTCAACGCTAGAATTTGGAGAAAGTTGGTGAAGATAACCTGTCCAGGCAGTTCTTCTAAGGAACCAACCTTCGTCATAGAAGCATCTTCCATCGCTTCTACCTCTCTTCAGCTCTAATCTTCCCCACCACTTTTCTCTTTGAAAATGCACGTTAGATCATTCTTTTGAGAGTCGGTCTTTCTTTGCCACTTTCCAATTAGGAAATTCACACTCATTCTTTTGAGTGCTTTCTCTTCGAAGTAGAATTCCATTTTGACCACCTCGGCCGGCCTTTGTCCTCCTCCATATTCTTTGCCATTCTTCAGCCATAATACTAAAGTGAAAGACTTCTCTGGTTTTGAAAAATAACAAAGTATAACTAAAAAAATAATGGCCACACTAGGGAATGGGGCACAACGGCAAACTAAGGCTTTTAGCCTCCGGGGGGAGCTGTCACGCCGCAGTCACTAGTTTTGCCCTTGTTTCTTCTTACTTTCATAATTTTCTTAACTAGAGATCGAGGTGTTTCACTCTAGCAGTATGACAAAAGAATAGTAGTAAAATTATGTATAGCAAGAAGCTCCGAAAAGTTTCAAATTTATAGTAAGAAACTCCAAGAATATTAAACAAGCTAATGTTTTAAACTCTCTTTTTTCCAAGTTTTCAACCAACACCAACCACCATTCAATAAAAGTATACTGAAGATGGCGATGGGGCAGAAAATAATACATATAAATAATGAAAATATGAACAACTATTAAAATATGCTATGAAACTAATAACCAAAAAACATAAAGTAAAAAAAAAAAAAAGAGTATAAAATTAGGGATTAGATCGAATCGGACTACTGGGAAGTTGATTTGATCTAAACACTTGAAAAAAACCATAATAAATTTCAAGTTCTCAAATTTTCCAAAAAACAAAAACTAAAATTTCTTCCCCAATAATTAAAACATAGTTTAGATCTAAACCCGACTAGATCTAAACATTAATAACAAAAAAATCAGTAAAGAGTTTGGTGCTTGCATTACCCACAAAACAGAAGATATAAAAAGATAACAATATAAAAAAGGTTTAGAACAAATTGGACTGCAGGGGTGCCTAATCGATCTAAACACTAGCCAGATTCAATTTCAAGTTCTCACCACCACAAAACAGATACAGAATTTTATTTTATTTTATTTGGTAATCAAAATATAGTTAAGATGTAAACTCAAATGGATCTAAACATTAAGATGTAAAAACATAGTAATCATGCTTTCAATACCCACAAAATAAAAGTTACAAAGACATACGTACAAATATAAAAAGGGTTTAGAGCAAATCAGACTACAGGACTCCGGGTTCGATCTAAACCCTTGAACATAAAATACGCAACATGGTCATGCTTTCAAGGCTTAAAATAATAGAAAATTTAAAATACTTTATATCAAATCGGACTGCATGTCTACCAATTTGATCTAAACACCAAGGAAAATGGTACAATAATGCAAAAATCGCATTCGAAACCACCAAAAAAAAAAACAAAACAAACAAACAAACAAATAAACACAAAGAATTGTCAATTAAAATCCACAAAAGAAAAAGAGTAAGGTATATACCGGAAAAGACGATTGCTATTGCCCGCTTTCTCCATCAGAATCAGAGAGATAGCATCCTCTTCTTTTTCTTCATTGTCGGAACAATGTCTAACCGAACAAATACGGGTGTCTAGACGTCGGAATCAATTTGAAAATTACCAGCGGCAGCCTTGGTAGTGAAATGTAGGGTTTCAAAGTTTTCTTGACATAATACGTGACTAATTGTGTTCTACACAGTGAAACAGGAATGAAAAAATAGGAAAATTTCTGCTTTTTCATATTCGTGCATTTTAAGATAAATCTTAACACCGGTTATAGGAATAATCGGTGTTAAAATTTACCTTCAATACCGGTTCATGATGACACCAATGCTAAATGGTATCATCAACACTAGTAACAGTCTGACCAGTGCCAATGATCAGCATTTTGAAATGCAAGAACCAATTTTCATAGCAACCGATGTTAGCTACTGGTGTTGAAGACGTTTTTTGTGGTAGTAAAGGGTAATATATATAAATATATATGTTAAAAATGTCAAAAAGTAAAATAAAAAACAATTATATGAAGTATCTAAAAATAATAATAATATATCTCCAATATGGTGTACTCTAATATTTAAAAATTTTGATATCATCAAATTAGTTACCATTCTTTCCATCTCACTAAAAGAGTCTAATTTCTAAAATGTACAATTATTTTTGAGTTGTAAGGTACGACACCTAAATCAATTTATTGAGACAAAAATCTATTTAAAAAAATAAGTCTAAACATGAGACATATAGAATACTTTTCCTAATGATGTAAATATTATCTATCAGTAAAGAAGTTACTTCTTCGTTTTGAAAAATCCATAACCAAGTTTTACGTAACATAACATATAATAACAACGGCAATAAACAGTCGACCACACATACAGTACCAATCACAAGCAACATGAATTATACTTTGTGTCATAAATGACATGATTATGTTTAAGTTTGAGTCTCTCATCAACCACTAATTTTCACAAGTCATATAACCACCTTTAAATACAACATAACAATATGAAGGAATACACTCTAAAAAATTAGTAATTACTAAAAGTACCCTTATTTATACTACATTAAAATTACAAAAATATAATTTTTCCCTATTAAAATAACTTAAATTAGTACTAAGTTTTTTCTTATGTCAATCTCAACAGAAATAAACTCCATTGTCAACTTTTGTATTTGGTAAACGACTTTGTCGTGTCGTACCAAATACAGTAAAAATCACTATTTTTATACCTACAAATTACTAACTATAAATAGTATAGGAAAGTACAGGATCGATCCATAGAGATGGAGAAATCACTTCTAATTCCAGATTAATGCAATAAAAACACACACCTTTGATGAGTCGTCACCTTTGGTGCCTCTCAAGATACCTTAGAGTTTGTTCAATTTATAACTACAAAAAAAAGATAACAATCAACAAATAAACAATTCATTAAAACATTCCAGTATTATGCAATTAATTCTGCTCACATGCATGTAATCATAAACACCTTGTGGTCTAATTTAATCTACACCGGTTAGTTCTAGGTACCGTGGAGTCCCTCAGACGTACTTAATCCCTTATGTAATTCGGTAATCCTCCGTGGGATCCCTCGCAAAGATCACTGCCTGAAGAGCTTTTAAGAATTAAGGATTCTTTATTAGCCGTAACCGTTAAACGTAAACACTAATCTATCCGGAACTACCTAATCGGCAGCCTTGTTACTCGATAACAATTACCAATGCAGTACTAAGGCACTACTACAAAAAGGGCTTTTAATGGCGGTTTTTAAGGGCTTTTAACGGCGGTTCTTGGCCTTTTTGAGCCGCCATCTATCTGGCAGCCGAAGTAAGTTAGCGGACTTTCTACGGCGGTTAGAACCGCCGTAGAAAGTGCTCACTTTCTAGGTTGAACCGCCGTAGAAAGTGCTCACTTTCTACGGCGGTTCAGAGCACTTTCTACGGCGGTTCAAGGTTGAACCGCCATAGAAAGTGACCACTTTCTACGGCTGTTTGGTTCTGAGCCGTAGAAAGTGACCACTTTCTACGGCTGTTTAGTTCTAAACCGCCGTAGAAAGTTGCCACTTTTTCAGACCCAAACCACGATAAAAAGAGAAAATTAATCTGGTTTAAAGCAAAACCTGCTGCTAATTGTTGAAATTTAATACAAATATCACCAATATACAAATTGAAATCGCTATTATATTACAGGGGCATATCCAAAAATATTTGTACAACTATAATATGAACAAGTTTCATTAGTATCCTTCAACTACGACTAATGCTCCACAATATAACTAGCGCGTATTTTTCTCACTGATCCACATTGCTTAATGGAGTGCGGTCGAGCTTGAAGTGCTGCAACAGAGTTTTTGAAATTAAAAAGTAACTGAGTAGCAAAATGAAATACAGTCAATTAAGTAAGTTATGAGAAATCAAATACCTTTTCGAGTGCCAATGTGTCGGATTTCATTGCGATTTGGTACATGTAGTGCATGACATAGTACCCACACTCCCAGTTAGACGGTTGCTTTTTATGCTAATGAATATTAATATACGAGTTAGAAGATCATACAATTATATACAACACAACGTTGAGTAAAAAATTTAATAAGAACCAATTTTACCTTAACTACTATCCACTCAGGTTGCATATGCACATTTCTGGGCAATCATAAGAAGGCTTGATAATTAAACATCACCCTATAAAAATGAAAGCGGAACGAAAATAATTAGCAACATATGTATATATATATGATTGGCATTAAGCATTATATAGGCATTCTAACAGTAGTTAATATATATAACTCACTCGTCTATAAGCATTACTGCATCCTCTTTTTGTGGGTTTTGTAAAGAATCAAACCAGTATATAGCCTTTTCAATCGGTCTAATGGCTATAAGCATCCAATGTTCACTGCAAACGAAAAATTTAATGACCTCAGATCTTTAAATCAGTGTTTCTTAAATATTAGAGAAGCGCTTACAGTGTCACTTACCCCTGAAGATACGGCACCAGATAAATTTCTTTATTCCGATCCTTCAAGTTTCGTGCAATGTAGTGTACCCTATCTTCATATGTGTTTCCTAGGGCCGTGACATGATCAGCTGAGAGAAACCCTATCCCCTTCCGGTCATTCCTTTCAACTAAATCATGTAAAGCTCTAAAGAATTTACATTATCATGCATCATTGGTTAGTCTAGGCACATGGAATGCATACTATATATAACAATAATCAAAAATAGGTTATAAAATTAAGTGGAAACTCACTTGGTGAACAATTGCATCAAACAGTTTGAGACCATGCTTTCTCTTGACAATAATTCTACGACATCCTCTCGATCCATCGAAATAGGAAGCTCCACACCTATGACATCTCTTGTCATTTGAAACAAGAAGCCATTGAAGTCCGAATCTTTCTCCATTCAAAGCTGTAACTCATGCAGTGGATCAGATGTCGATGAGGATGACATTTCAATCGGAACCGTCGCCGAAGGAGATTTTATATCATCCATAGAATTCACCCGCCTTTTTTCTTTTTCAAACTTTTATCCACCTAACAACATTTGAAATAACATTTAATTATCAAAACGGTATTAAGTAATTCACAAATAAATGTAAGAATATACCTGTGTTACTGGATCCGGCCGAATAATTTCAATCAACTGTATAGGCCATTCCACGAAAAAGGATCGGGCCATTCCCACAGTTGCAGCCTCTTCCTCAGGAAATGGTAGCGGGGCAAAGTCATCATATGAAATTTTAATTGTAACCCTCGCGCAACCCTTCCTTACCTCGCGGCTATGGTGCTTTCTTTGCTTATAAACATTTCCCTTGGCCACGAGCTTACGCCTCTTTTGCTTATCCTCAGAGATGAACAAATGACATTCACACCCGTCCTGAGATAATAGGCAAGCGAATGAACATTAATCAACTATTTCCGCTAACTTAACAAACCAAGTGTAATCATGAAACCAAAGTCAAGCGTCTTTAATTAGAAGTGACAATATGAAAGAAATTATACATTCAAATTTAATAATTAAATAAAAACCAAAATATAAATGTAAGATTTCATTATTGTAAAATAAAAATAAAAGAAAGATGTTTAATATATTAAAAAAATTGATAGTTTTTTTAATTGCAGTATTATATTTTTAAAAGGAAAATTTAAACTTTATTTTAAAAAAAATATAAAGTGTTTGAATACTTGAATACATATGCAAAAAAATAAATAATAAAAAGAATTTAAAAGAAAAATAGAAAAATAAAAGTCTACCCAAGAAGAATAGCAGTGATACTCTATAGAAAAATGAAAGACATAAATGTATTTTAAGTACCTTGTATTCGCCTAAAGAACCCCCATCTTCCAAGTTTGTTGCAATAGGGCTAGTCTGAACCTCAGAGGCTTTGATCGGGTCCGTAGATGAAACAGGAGTCATATCTAACTCAGGCAAACTTGTAGGAATAAGAGGAGAAAAATCTTGCTTACGAGTTTCTTTAGGGTGTAGCGTCGGACTCACAGGGGAAACATTGCTACCATGGACCTCAAACATCTCTGGGGCCATTCCGAAGGTTTCTGGGTCCAAGCTCTGAGCTTTGGCACTATTGATGACAGTGGCTCTTAATGTATCATAGTCAGTCCCCATCTGACCACATATAAACCCAACCATCATCTTTAGATGTGTTTGACATTCATCGAGCTGGGCAGTGATTTTCTGAAGCTATCTCTTAGTTAAATCTAGTTCATCTTTAACCGACGGCCTTGTTTTTGGGAAAACCTTTGTGATACGTGCCCTGGTAGAATGGCCGCGATAACGACCGGGGTGATCGGTCTTTCCCGTTGCAATGACAAGAATGTCATTCCTACCCTCTGCAACTTTCTCCCCTTGGGACTCGCGGGAACATAGATTTTCCTAAACGTTTTGCCAAAAACATGAAATGTAAATAGATCAATTATATATAGTTTTAAATATTTGCGTAGCTTATAGAACTGAAACATAAGAAAATGTATGGTGCAAAACTTACAATTTCCATCCCAACACGACCAGCCTCTGGCGTGAAGTATTCCCTTTTTTGTTTGTGTGAGCCTGTCTCCAAAGTAGATGCCGGCCTGGCCCTGCATAAAAATCTTCCCCTTCTTCTTCCGACTGACAGTCCTCTGAAGGCTTCTTCCCAGATGCAATCAAAGCCTCTTCATGCAACTGCTTCTTCAGCAGTCGGTAGCCACCGCGAGATAAATTATGGTAGAAAGAATTTAAAGTGGCATTCTTTTGCGCTTTTTCACGAATTGCCTAGAGAAAAATATAATGAAAAATGATTATCCATAAACTGAGCAATTTCAAATATCCAAAAAGAAGAAGGAAATCAATTTCAAAAACCCACCTGCCATTCTTCTGTTTCGCGGCTAGCCTTGAACTTAATCCATGTCTCCCTAGGGAGATATTTATATTCCAAGCATGGGTCCTCACCCTTCAAGTCACCATGTACATATCTCCCTAAAAAGGATTTCCAATCTTTCCACCGTTTACCGGCATAAGAAATCCACTTTGTTTCGAGTTCTTCAGTTGACTCAAAAACAAATAATGCCTACAGTAAAAATTAGAAGTAAAAATTTAGGTAAATTTGGGTTCATTTGTATGAAAGAAGAAACAAACAATGCATTATAATTTTGTGGAGTACCTGTATTTCCATCCACACTTTCTTCTTGATCTCGTCGGGAACGTTGGGCCATGATGCATATTCCATAATGTCCACTTTGCTCTGGGCCGTGAATGCTACGAATGTAATCCACTTTGTATGATACTTTTTAGGCTCGAGATCGGAATCAAAAGAAATCTTAAGAGTTTTCCCCTTCATATGCATTTCCAATAGATCGTTGCAATTTGTAGGCCCTCTACCTCTTCTAGATCTAGTAGAAGAACCATCTCCATTGCCATTTCCCTCATCACTATGCTCCTCATTGCGTTTTCTTTTTCGGGCCATTAGCTTACCTTAAACTTCATGTACATACAAAGAGAATTCAATATAACATATATGCAATTAAAGAAAAGCTTTAATGTCAAATACAAGAATGCTTGTAATGTTGAAATATAAAAGGCAATGTACATTCGCAAAATTCACTCCTAAAAATACTCTCCTTCCCTAAAACAAGAGAAATACTTTGTGCTTTTGCAATATTTCACGCTTTTCAAACAAATATAAGGGAAAGCGAAGAGGACATAGTGATATTTGCAATACACAAGTCCCATTATCCAAATTAAACCTAAGGAAGCCCAAAAAAGTGGACTTATAAAGGGTACCATTGATAAAGTACTTCACATTTCACAACCACCAACTAATGAGAACAATCATTCATTTCTACTAAAGGAAAAAACCAAAATTTAGTGAGGAAGGTAAAAGCTTCAAGGAGGAGTACTTCACTCCTAAAAAATACTCTCCTTCCCTAAAACAAGAGAAATACTTTGTGATTTCACAATAAAGAAGCTTTACATTGATGCAAAGATAGCCTCACTTTCAATATATTAGTTGCATTCATGACATTAAACCAAGGGAGGAACACACCTTCAACTCAACCACAAAGCATTACCATCCTTTCCACTAAAGAAGAAACACTACATCGCAAAAGGTAAAACATTTAAGGAGAAGTGATATTTCAAACTCTACATTCATGAAAAAAAATCCCCTTCATCAAGGAGAACCCTCACAAAGCATATTTCACGCTTTTGAAACAAAGATAAGGGAAAGCGAAGAGGACATAGTGATATTTGCAATACACAAGTCCCATTATCCAAATTAAACCTAAGGAAGCCCAAAAAAGTTGACTTATAAAGGGTACCATTGATAAAGTACTTCACATTTCACAACCACCAACTAATGAGAACAAGCATTAATTTCTACTAAAGGAAAAAACCAAAATTTAGTGAGGAAGGTAAAAGCTTCAAGGAGGAGTACTTCACTCCTAAAAAATACTCTCCTTCCCTAAAGGTACTTAGTGCTTGTGCAATAAAAAATGCTTCACATTCATGCAAAGATATCTTTACTTTCAACATATAAGGGGCTTTGAAGACATTGAAACAAGGGATCCCCAAAGAAAGAACCCTATAAAGATTAAATTCCACATAGTGGAATCAACAACAAAGCATTTTCCTCATTATCACTAAAGGAGGAACACTAAATCGCATAAGAACCAAAATCAAACACCAATGTTCTAAAATTACTCAAGCAAAACCGAAATCAACATTTGAGTTTCTCATATTCATACACTAAACCCGAATTGAAAGGATACCTAATTGAAATCCCAATCAAAACCCTAGGTTCTCAACTTATGTAGGACAAAACACGAAATTCAACAACCAAACCAATGCAACCAACAATCAATAAATCCAAAAGCATTCCAATCATTCATCACAAGCATTAAAACCGAAATGAATATTATATCAACCACAAAAACCCTAGTGCAATGGGAACCAATTACAAAATGGAAGGTAACATTGCAAAAGTTTTAAAATGCAAGCATAGAAGGTGGATAACCTTTTGTGTGCACTCCTACAACCAAGCCCGAACTATTGGAGGGGGGAAATGGAGAAATGTTGGCCGGTTAAATGTAACCCACACAAACCGATCGGCTTGGGCGGGTCCAGCCGTACAATCGGCCCTTGCTGCAGCCGACGGGGAGAGCACAAACGTGGCCGAGCTCGCCCGGTTGCGCCGGCGACGGGAGAAGAAGAGAAGAGGCCGAACAGCCGTGAGAGAAGGGAGAGGGAAACATGGGAGAAGCAGGGGAAAAAAGGGGAGAAGAAGGGGAAGAGAATGAGGGAAAAGGAAAGGAAAAGTTCTAAGTTTAAATTTGATTTGAACTTAGACCGGCTCGTTGGTTCAACGGCGGTTCGCGGTTGAACCGCCCTTGAATGGTCTCGGTTTTCTCGGTTTAGAATAGGGGAAAAAATTGGAGCCAATTCCCGCACGGGCATATTTTAATATTAAATTTTTTTTTTCCATTTTCAAAAAACTAACCCCACAATTTTGTAAATATAATATTACATACCCAATTTACATTATATTTATTAATTATGTACACAATCTCGACTTTTACGAACCATTTCATAATTAAATTTCAAATTTTCCATTGAACCATTTGCATTTAAATCGCCCGTGCTATTGCACAATAATTATAGGTCAAAGATAAAAATTAATAAATTTCGTAGATTTACATGTAAGCGTCGATAAAGTAATAAGCTTCATTATCTTCCCTAAAATTTCTACTTTTTCGACTTGGGCGAACGGGATAAAATAATCAAATCCATAATTGCATTAGGTACGTACGTAGTAATATAAACATTAATGGTTACGTGGCCGAAATAAAAAATTAAATACTTACTGGATTTCATTACCTTACATACATACATATATATATATATATATATATAAACATCTTCCTCTTTTCTCCTTTCCCCTCTTGTACATCATCCAACTCTCTCCTCTCTGCTCTCTCTTGTAAGTTTTCACTACATATATAAAATGTTTTCATTTGAAGAATTGAAGACTTGAAGACAACTTTATAACTAAGTCCTCTATACATATATATATATATATATATTTGCAATTACGATAATATTAATCAAATATGTTTAGTGAAAAACATTAAATTAGATATTACACCATTAGTGTTAAACCCTAAACCCTAGGCCAACAAATTTGAATTTAGACCGTAGCTTTATTTTGTAGCGGTTCAAAAATTACCCGCCGTATAAAATACTTTCTACGGCGGTTCAAAAATAAACCGCCGTAGAAAATACTTTCTACGGCGGTTCAAAAATGAACTGCCGTAGAAAGCCACCTTTGAACCGCCGTAGAAAGCTACCTTTCTATGGCGGTTCATTTTTGAACCGCCGTAGAAAGTATTTTCTACGGCGGTTTATTTTTGAACCGCCATAGAAAAGTAGTTTTTGGAGCCAATTCCCGCGCACGCATAAATTTTCTTTTTTTATATCATTTTCTGAACCCTAAACCCTAAACCCTACTCCCTATTAAGTTTTTTTTTCCCATTTTGATAAATTAACCCCAAAACTTTGTGAATATAATATTACATAACCAATTTACATTGTATTTATTAATTACAGAAGCTCGCCTTTTATGAAACATTTAATAAGTACATTTCAAATTTTCCCGTGCACCAATATTCCACCGAAAAATTTCATGTACTATTACACAATAATTTTAGGTATAAGTTAAAATTAGTAAATTTCGTAAAATTACATGTAAGCTATGAAAAAGTAATAAGCTTCATTATCAGACCTAAATTTTCCCCATTCTCGACTTAGGCGAACGACCGGAAGAAAACAGTTTCAAATCGATAAATGCATTACGTACGTAGTATAAGAAAAAATAATGCTTAATGGCCCAATTAAAAAAAAAATACTTACTGGATTTCATGACCTTATATATATATATATATATATATTTGGAATTACGGACGATAACAGTAATCAATTGTGTATAGTGAAATACATTAAATTGAGTGTGAATCAAAATATAATGTATTTTATTTACTTGCACCTGTTGATCGTTATGAAATTGCATATCTAATATTACAGGGGAGAAGCAGGGAAATGTTTAGGGGCTATGCTTCATAAAATGAAATAAAAATAGAAATTTATGCGCGACGGGAATTGGATGCAATTTCAACTTTTCTACGGCGGTTCATCTTTCTACCGCGGTTCTTCAGTGAACCGCCGTAGAAAATACTTTCTAAGGCGGTTCAATGAAGAACCACGGTAGAAAGTTTTTTCTACGGCGGTTTGTTTTAGAACCTCCGTAGAAAAGTGGGAACAAATTCGGGCAATTAATTCCCGC
Organism: Leptodermis oblonga; assembly: GCA_016801395.1. Taxonomy (NCBI): domain Eukaryota; kingdom Viridiplantae; phylum Streptophyta; class Magnoliopsida; order Gentianales; family Rubiaceae; genus Leptodermis; species Leptodermis oblonga. Next base: position 7,650,708 of record CM028752.1, read on the forward strand.
GTGCGCATAAATTTCTATTTTTATTTCATGTTATGAAGCATAGACCCTAAACATATTTCTAGTTTTTTCATGTTCCTAAATTAACCCCATGTAAATTTTACCAAAAGTACTACTCCTTGGAAAAAAAATAATAATAATACATGAGACATTTACTCATAAATGAAAAACAAGGAAATCAATTTCGCCTGAAAATTCGACAAAGTCTCCCCTATAAATGTAACATACTCCTTGTCAAGGATATGCACATTCTTAAATACTTCATTAAGATACCCAATCTCAAACAATACGGAATTCAGTTTCAAATCAATTCAGACAAAATCTCACATGCTTGTTTTTGACCAAAACACAAGTGCATCATAACATCAACACAGAAGCTTCACACAATTTCCAACAATAACATATTCATTTATAAACATTTCGCTATATGAAGTCCCTGGAAATTTTGTCCCTTGATTGCGCGGCTTCATCCAAGTTGTGACCTGTTTCAATCAGACAGTACGAAGGATAAAAATAAATGTTGTTATAAATTTATGTCCACCTCGTTTCATTAAAATCAAAGAAACATATACAAATACACACACACACAACATACACACCCACAAAAAAAAAAATTAATAAAAACAAACAATATACCTGAAAATGATTCTTAACTTATTCTCTTTCTCTTATGGGACACTTGATCCTCGAACCATAATCCTTCGATGTGGTCATCACGAAGTATGTATTTATTAAGTTCCCTATCTTCCTCATCTGCTCTCGATTCAGGTAACCCACTAGAGAAAGGGCCAGCCTCATAAAGCCCTTCTTCTGTATCAATCCCTTCCACTCCGTGATGTTGTTTACCATGAAGAACAACAGACCAATGTTCGTCGCAAGGATCGGTGATATAAAAAAACTTGTTTCGCCTGCGATGCAAGTATAAATGGTTCCCTCTTGAAACCCTCCCGATTAAGGTTCACCAAGGTAAAACCCAATGGATCATCAGTTCGAACCCCACTATTGTTATCAACCCATTTGCAGCGAAATACAGCTACTTTGAAACAAACATAGTCAAGCTCCCAAATATCTTCGATCACCCCGTAATAAGTCATGGTTGCATACAATGGATTTTTATCCTTCCTGCTAGAAACGTGTAAAGCCTCTGAGATTAATGTAACACCACTGTTTTGTGCCGTACTCTTCTCATCTTGTCTCTTAGTAGCAAATGAATATCCATTTATGTCATAGCATGAAAATGCTCGTACCGCAGGGCTGGGCCTAAACGCCAACCATTTCAATGTTTCCGAAACGTCTTTGCCCATGACAGCATTACCAAACCAATAGACAAATGTCCGAATATGTTCATTGAGCACATGTTGATCCGTCCAAGCAGGATAAGATGTTCTTATTGAACGGATATGGTCTGTCACATAGGGCGCAACTTCTTCAGAATTGTGCAGTATGTAGAGATGCGCCTTCATCAATTCAACATTAGACGACAAAAACATTTTTCCTCCCCTTGTGCCCATACCTGTAATCCTCCCATCGTGCCGATTCTTAGATATTTCAATGGATGCGGTATCGGCCAAGTACTCAGTGCAAAACTCAATTACCTCCTCAGCTATATAACCTTCAACAATACTAGCATCAGGACGATAACGATTCTTAACATACCGCTTAAATACTTTCATATATCACTCGAATGGGTACATTCATCGCAAATGAACAGGCCCGCAGATTTTTATCTCTCTAACCAAATGAATCACCAAATGCACCATAATATCAAAGAAGGCGGGTGGAAAATACATTTCTAATTGACAAAGGACAACAGTTATTTCATCTTGTAACTGATCAAGTCTTTCGCGCGCGATAACCTTGCTACATATAGCATTGAAGAAGAAACAAAGTCTTGTTATACTGGACTTAACATGCTTGGGCAATATCGAGCGAATAGCTACAGGCAACAATTGTTGCATTAAGGCATGGCAATCATGAGACTTCAAACCAACCAGTTTTAAATTTTTCAAGGAAACAAGTCTGCTTACATTTGAAGAATATCCGGATGGAACTTTGATGCTACGCAAACTTGAACACAGTTATTTTTTCTCTTTTCTGGACAAAGTGTGACATGCAGGGGGTAGATATGTGCGTTGTCCTCGAGCTACCGGTGCTAAATTTGATCTTATGTTCATATCAACCATATCAAGTCTCGCGTTATAACCATCCTTAGTTTTACCAGGGATGTTGAAGAGCGTACCTCACAGGCTTTCACAAATATTTTTCTCAATATGCATAACGTCGAGACAATGTCTGACATCCAAGTTCTCCCAGTATGAAAGTTCAAAAAATATGGATTTTTTCTTCCAACAACCTGTATCATTATTGCTGGACTCCGAAGGTTTACCAAACTCCACATTAATGTCCGTCACATGAGCTTTCACCTCTAGCTCGCTCAAGGGTTCTGGAGCTTTTCTGAACTCTTAAAATCCATTGAATGCTCTTTTCATACGGCGATACGGATGAGTCTCGGGAAGAAATCTGCGATGCCCAAGGTATATGTCTTCCTCCCATGTGCAAGCTGACAAAAATCTGTACTCTGCTCACATATTGGACATGCTTTATGCCCTTTAACAGAGCACCCAGACAAGTTTCCATAAGCAGGAAAATCATTAATGGTACAGAACAACATGGCACATAATGTGAACATTTCTTCACGGTATGCATTAAACACAGGTGCGCCTTCATCCCATAACTTTTTCAAGTCTTCAATAAGAGGAGCAAGATACACATCGATGTCATTTCCTGGTTGTCGTGGGCCTGAAATCATTAGAGACATAAGTATGTACTTGCGCTTCATACACAAGTAAGGCGGCAAATTGTAAATAACCAACATCACCGGCCATGAGCTATGTGTGCTACTCAGACTGCCAAACGGGTTCATTCCATCAGTACACAAACCAAGCCTCAAATTTCTGGCTTCTCCCCCAAAAGAAGGATACATTGAATCAATTTTTTTCCACTGATCTGAGTCTGATGTATGCATTATCACCTTGTCATCATCACTGGGAATACACCGATCTGAATGCCATGTCATTAGTTTTGCATCTTTTGCATTAGCAAACAACCGTTTAAATCTCGGTATTATAGGAAGATACCACAGAACCTTAGCCGGCGACCCCTTCTTTTGCGCATCAGAACTGTCTTCAACCTCATCACACAGCTGCTTGTTTTTGTACCGTGAAGTTTTACACTTAGGACAAAGCAATAAGTCCTTATACTCATTCCTGTAGAGGACACAATCGTTTGGGCAAGCGTGGATCTTCTTATACTCCATACCCATTGGACACAATATTTTTTTTGCCTCGTAAATTTGATCTGGAAGTTCATTATCTTCTTGGAGCATATCTTTCAATACCCTCAATAAGGCTGTAAAACTAGTATCTGACCACCCATTTGCCGCTTTCAAATTAAACAACTTCAAAACACTAGACAAGCGTGTATATTTAGTGCAACCGTTGTATAGAGGCTTCTCATTGTCACCCAAAATGGAAGCAAGAACTTCCGGTTTATCAGGAAAATCCTCGGCCACATCCTCAATCATGTCATCTAATCGATCTCTAGTAATCCCATCATCTCCTTTTGCATGAGATTTTCTTTGCTCAGGTAAACCATCAATACTTTCACCATGCCAAATCCACAGTTTATAAGAAGGATCAAATCCGTTCTGATATAAATGGAATCTTATTGTATCTGAGTTATTAAACTGCGCACCATTTTTACAAGCTTTACACGGACAATGGACGTACTTTGTATTCTTATAAGCGAATTCAATTAAATTCTCAACTTCTTTCGCATAAGAATCGGAGGTCAGATCACTATACAACAAGATATTTCGATCATGTGTAACTAACACCTTGAAATAATTAAAAAAAACCAAATAATAATTCAACAAACAATGTACAAAGTATCAAGTTGCATGCTTGTCTTAGCACATGTCATACTAATGTTACTCATATAATCAAAACTAATATAATACCTCAATGAAAAAAATAATGCATAACCAACACATGCGCAATAGACATAATCAAATGAAGAAGAACCCATAAGTTTTTCATTTATGCATTTCGTCAAACACATGAAATGCATAAAAAAATAATACACACTCTAAGTAGTGTTAATTATATGAACATCCTCCATTAAAAATCAAACACTATAAATCAAATCACATCACCAAGAAACTACATAGTATAACTAAATAGGGTTCCACAATACTAAGGTTCACCATATACATGGAATGCAACTTTAATTTTCAGCCCTCTATCATAAATAAAAATAAATTCTATAGGATGACATATCTAAAGTACAAGCATAAGCAATTACTGAGAAATTTTAGAAGTTTCTAACCTTAAGGTGGTAAATTTTAGCTCCAAATGACGATTCTTTACACCAAACGTGCAAAACCGTAGTTGAAATTTGGAGAAGAACACTTTCGGCCACGATATGGAGATACACATGGTTATTTAGGGTTAAATACGTCAATACAACGGCGGTTATAATTAAACCGCCGTAGAAAGGACCTTCTACGGCGGTTAATTGTTAAACCGCCGTAGAAAGGGACTTTCTACGGCGGTTGGGACGAACCGCCGTAGAAAGCCCCCTTTCTACGGCGGTTCGTCCCAACCGCCGTAGAAAGTCCCTTTCTACGGCTGTTTATTTTAAAACCGCCGTAGAAAGTCCCGTTCTACGGCGGTTTATTTTTAGACAGCCGTAGAAAGTCCGTATTTCTTTTATAACGGCGGTTTTCTATTTTCCGCTGTTAATCCGCAGCCGTTAAGCTCTATTTTGTAGTAGTGAGGTGATCAAACTTAATACATAATCAGCAATTAAATAGATTCACAAGATAGAATAGAATATAGCCAATTAGACACAACGTTAATTTGGTTTCATACATGCATGGATTTGAATATCTTACATAATACCGGAATTAAGAATTTAACTACTCATGCTTTCGATAGTAAAACACATAATCATAGAATACGACATAGCAAGAATGAAAGAGTGATAAAAGGAATTACTGAATTAATGCTGAAATAATGCGGAAGTCACCCCGTCCATTTCACCAAATGGTATAGATTGCCTAAATTAATGCCTGGCGTATAGATGCAGAACAATCCAAACATAACTAAAACTTAGCACTAAAATAATGTATCATGACTAGTAAACTCTATCAAGAACTGAATAGAAAAACTCCCCTTTCCTCCTATGAAAATATCCCTATTTATAGAGATGGTTATCTCTCATCAAAAGGAAAATAAATCAAATCTCTATCCCTTGAGCAAAATAAATCAAAATATCGAAAAGGCAGCAAATCACTCCAGAAAAGGAAGTAATCAATCCTTATCGCTTCTTCAGATTCTCTCTTATCTCCAATTGCTCTAAGAAAATAGAAACCAAACTTCTTCCTTATCTCATTCAAATTTGAATTTCACACTTTGAGATGAGTTCTACTTCTCCTGTGATTGCTGGACATAATATTCCTTCTGGATCCTCCTTCTAGATGATTCTGGATTAAACCGCAACTCTGTGGTTGCCTTCTGTTGGATTCCAACTTATCGTCAAGCTCACGTGACGTCGGCCTCCACCTTCTGCTCCCTGCTTTTGGGATCCCTACATGCTGTAAAGGGATGCTTCATATCTACGCCCTTTGTTGCACACCTAGGACACTATAGCCCAGGTCGTCCGAAGACGGGGTCGACTTATCTTCACCCCGTCAGTGGAAGACGGGGTCAACCTTAGTTCACGTTGTCCTTGATCTTATATCTACTTCAGGTCGTCACGGTTGAGGTTGGCCCAGGTCGTCACAGCTCCATTTTCCCGTGTCCTTTAGCTCTATATTGCATTCTTTCCTCCTTTCATTAACAGCTTCTTAACCTGCACATAACCATGCAATACCTGGGTAAAAGCCCTTTAAATCTATGGGATAAGACTCTAAAATTAGGAAACTAAAAGGTGCCGATCAGTATTCTACATTTCATTATTGTTTTGGATATCTTAACCCACTAAAAACTCTCACCTTAACAACAAAGAAGTAGTTTATGAAAAAAAATTCCATTAAGAAACCATTAAGTGTATTATGGACTAAATATAATTTTAAGGTGGTTACAATTTGAAACTCACATGCAAAAATTGTCAAAAGACTTCTAATAAAAACATTCCCAATTATTTTTGCAAGATCGCATGTTGAGCACGATATCCAAGTTGTATTCAGCACCAATGAGTAGAGTGGAAATGTTGTTGAAGTCTTTCCAGATGATCCTAGGGTGTGGCGCTATCCCGATCAGGCTCCCTGCGCCACTGTAGACTTTAGTCCGTGTGAGGGTCAAAAATAAATTGACATCGAGGTATCTCCTCACATTGACCCAGGTATCAAAAGATCGACCTCGCGCCTCTATGATGGTAACATTGAAAGGAAGGAGAGAGCGGTTATGGATTGGGGGGGTGTTGAAGGATGAGCAGCCACAGCCATTTAGAGATCAACCGATATTATCTATCACGATAACCTTCGATATTATCTACCACGGCTATCACCGGATGGAACCGAAAGTTTTTGAAAGAAAGGAATGATAATATAATGGGTGTTAGATAGAATGACCGTGGGAGAGGGAGAAAAAACGTAGTACTAAGAGACAACTGGGATTGCCAATTCAATGATCAGACTTTTGCTCCCCTTAAATAAACACCACAACTTTTTAGTTTAATTTTACCATTCCTTTGTTTGCGAGTGACTGCAGTTTGATAAGGAAAGGAACTGAAATTTAATAATTCTGATTCAGAGTAAGGCTGTGTCAGGAATTGAAGAATGAAACCCAAAATTAGATGAGAAAAAAAGAAGAAAGGGATATGAGATGAGAAAGCAAATTAGAGAGAAGAGAAGAAATTGAATTGATGAGAAAATCAGAACAAAAATTACATACCTACTCTTAATGGCACAAGTGCCTTACATACTCTCCACTCACCCCTAAGCTAAAACCCGATTCACACCCAAGCTTCAAACATCAGATAAATTGTTGCCTAAAAGAGATAACCTCAAACGGTGTAGTTCTACTATTTGTCATGTTCTAATATTATAGCTTTAACTATTTTAGCTATTAAGCATGACAAACTTCACCCCTTCAAACAAGCTTGTCCTCAAGCTTGTAAGACCAAAATTGATGAAGACCTGCTGCATATGATGCTCTCCTAATTCCTCCTGCATTGATAACAAGTACTGCATTTCTTGTTGGCACTTCTTCATGCAACTTGTTGTACCTCCTTTGAAAACTGTTACATATTTGTCCCATGATTTTGAATATTTTCTCTATTGACTGCAGTTCTTCAACTTTCGCCTGCAAATCATTGAATATGCCATTGATAAGTGACTTTGTCGTGTCGTACCAAATACAGTAAAAATCATTATTTTTATGCCTGCAAATTACCAACTATAAATAGTATAGGAAGCACAGGATCGATTCATAGAGACGGAGAAATCACTTATAATTCGAGATAAATGCAATAAAACACACTTTTGACGAGTCGTCACCTTTGGTGCCTCTCAAGAGACCTAAGAGTTGGTTCAATTTATAACTACTAGAAAAAGATAACAATCAACAAATAACAATTGATAAAGACATTCCAGTATTCTGCAATTAATTATTCTCGCATGCATGCAATCATAAACACCTTGTGGTCTAATTTAATCTACACCGGTTAGTTCTAGGTACCGTGGGGTCCCTCAGACGTACCCAATCTCTTATGTAATTCGGTGATCCTCCGTGGGGTTCCTCGCAAAGATCACTGCCCGAAAGAGCTTTTAAGAATTAAGAAACCTAACACTGTTTATTCTTTATTAGCCATAACCGTTAAAGGTAAACACTAATCTATCCGGAACTACCTAACTGGCAGCATTGTTACTTGATAACAATTACCAATGCAGTACTAAGGTGATCAAACTTAATACATAATCAGTAATTAAATTGATTCACGAGATAGAATAGAATATAGCCAATTAGGCACAATGTTAATTCGGTTTCATACATGCATGGATTCAAATATCTTACATAATACCGGAATTAAGAATTTAGCTACTCATGCTTTCGATAGTGAAACACATAATCGTTGAATACGACATAGCAAGAAATAAAGGTAGATAGAAGAAATTACTAATTAATGCTGAAATAATGCGGAAGTCACCCGTCAGTTTCACCAAAATGGTCGACAGCCTAGCGTACGATGCAGAAAAATCCAAATAGAACAAAAATTTAGCACTAAAATACTGTATCGTGACTAGTAAAACTGAATGAAAAACTCCCCCTGGTTCCTATGAAACTATCCCTATTTATAGAGATGGTTATCTCTCAACAAAAGAAAAAATCAAATCTCCATCCCTTAAGGAAAATAAATCAATCCTCGAAAAGCCAGCAGATCACCCCAGAAAAGGAGGGCGGGGTCAACCTTAGTTCACATCGTCCTTAATCTAATATCCACTTCAGGTCGTCCCAGATGAGGTCAGCCCCTAGGTCGTCTCGGATGAGGTTTGCCCGAAGGATCCGTGTCCTTTAGCTCTATATTGCCTTCTTTCCTCCTCTCATTAACGACTTCTTAACCTTCACATAACCATGCAATACCTGGGCAAAAGCCCGTCAAATCTGCCGAATAAGACTCTAAAATTAGGCAACTATAAGGTGCCAATCAGCTATGAAACATATACAGCCTGCAACATAATTGAATGCTCCAAATTCCTCATAACCTGCTCCCTTCAAATCAGATACTACAATGCTAGTAGAGGAAATGTTCACATCATTCTCAGATCCCAAGAAATTAGCATAGCTCAGATATTTAATAGCTCCATTTTTGTGATGAACTTCCCCTTCAAATCCCCACTTCAACAGTTGTTGATAGAAATAATAAAAGATGCAGTAGCTCCAGATCTTCCCAACTCACAAACATCCTCAAATCTTATATTATAATCTGACCAAATCAACTCCAACTAAGGATGAGTACAGACAAACCCATTTAAAACTTTGACATGAAAGCACTTGGATGTTGTAGCAAATATATCTCGAAACTCCTTCTTGTCTTAATCGTGCAAACAAAGTTGGAGTATTATGTAGGCTTTTAGTCCCACTAATTTTCATAGGCTTGGGTACTTAGTTATTTCTTAGAGTGTTTCCTAAAAAGAGTTCTAAAAATGAGGGTGATAATGCCTTACAATAAAAGAGGGTTATCATAAGATCTGGTGTTTTTCTTATGCTGAGTAAGGCCTCTGGTTGTACAATTTTAACATTCGACTGTCAGGTCATTTTGTGCTCTATTATTGCATTGACTAAGAGTGACGCTTTGATTTTTTTGGTTAAATTTGTTAATTGCTTTGGAATTGCACAAGCAGAACTAGACACAATTCATTACCCGAAAAATGCCTATTGGAGGCGGGTTTCGCGACCCGGCACCTTCCTCCAGTATGGGCACCCACCTCCAATTGGAGTATTGGAGGCGGGTGCCCGTAACACCCGCCTTCAACAGGCATGATAGTGTAGCACCCGCCTCCAATAGACATGATATTAGGGGGGCTGCATGTAGCACCCGCCTTCTTTTTGGGTTTTGGATGTGGGTGCTTGTTTCCCCACCTCCAATACTCCCCCAATGCAAAATTTAATTTCTCTTGCTTCAATTTATGGCTTCAGTAGGAATCAACTCGTGCCTGCAGATGCAGAAGCACTTGACTCTTACACACTAAATTTACCACTATGCTACATATATTCATGTATTTAAAGTTAAAATTGAAAGTATATATTTATATATTTCCATCTAAAACTTGTGATTTTTATTACCTACTAATTTATCGCCTTGCTCGAACCTCGATAAATTTTCAAATTTTTTTGAACTTTCAACAGAGAACTTTCAGAACATTTTCGAGGCAGGTGCTACATTATTAATCCAGTGGATTACTGGAGTCAGGTTTTTGACGGCACCCACTATTGGAGGTGGGTGCTGTCAAAAACCCGACTCCAATACTATTCAGAAATTTTTCATCGATTTTGGAGGCTACTTTCGGAAACCTGCCTCAAATGTACCTATTGGAGGCGGGTTTTTTGCAACACGCCTCTAAATATTGGGCACCTCAATGGCCTTTGCTGTAGTAGTGATTGCTAGTTTGGGCGTATGTGTTGAAAATAAGAAGTTTGGGCATAGGACAAGTGAAATGTTCATGTTCGCCTGGGGTCAAGGTTTAGTGATTAGAGAGCTGATTCGGACACCCCAAAAACATGTGCTACAAGTAGCTGGGGTTAGCTCTAGATTGAATCACAGAGTTCAGAGCACTCTTGCAAGGTCGACAGAGATGGAAAGGCAACTCTTCAAACTCATTGACTAATGTTCTGAAAATGCCAGAATATACATGTTAAATCCTTTTAGTCAAATTGATACTGTAACAACTTGTGACTTGGTGGTCTCTATATATAGTTGGGGTAAATGTCTTCATGATTGGAAGATAAGTAGGATCAAAACCAAGATGCAGGATTATAGTTTTGATTTTGGTGTGCTATATTTATCTCAACCTCAACTTTATTTGTATGTCTTGCCTAAGCATTCTAATGTGAAGTGGAGATATAAAGATTGTAGTCCTCTTTGGGTGTTATTCAATGTTATTGAAATTGCAATAGTGAAGTGTGCTTGTATAGTTGCAGTTTTAAATATTTTGGAGAATAAATTCTTCAACTCTAAAGAGCTATTTGGAGCCTTGATTGCAGCTGAATTAGCAAATCTGAGTACTAACTCTTGTCTTACTGTATAAGCGTGGGCAGTAGTGGTAACAATCTTCAAATGAGGTACCCTTGTTAAGAGTGATATAGGTGATCATGTGTTGGTATATCTTGCAGATCTTGTTAAAAATTTGCAGCTAGTTATTGTTTCCTTTCAGTACTTTAAAAGATTGTTGCAGGTTAATTTAAGGGGTTGTGTGAAGGATGTTTGGGGCCTGGTTTTTGTTGCTTCTGTCTCTTACATTGGGGAACAGTTGCCTGTTATTGACCTCCTTATCACAAAGGGTACAAAGGCAACTCGTTATCTCTGTGCTATTGAGAACATTTTGCAGCTTATGAATTTTGATAGTCCGAAGGAAATGAGTACTCCAGTACATGAAGAAACTAGTACTGCACGTTCATTAGTGGAAGATTATGCTACTTGTTTAGAGTTGAGATCTGAAAAATCCCAATTTTTTGGGAGAGCAAGCCAAAGAGAATGAGTGTTTGTAGATTTTTTGGGTAAATTCTCAAGTAAAGGTGTAAGTCTTGCTGGAGTAATAGTCTTAAACGCTACAATTTTGATTGGTATGAATATATTCCAAGGAAAGGGTGGGATAGAAGTGCTGAAAACCTCAAGAGTGATAACATTTCTATAGCAAAAAATATCAACAAATCGCAATGTATCATCAAACACAACGACACCCAACTTAATGTTCACATCAATAACCTTGGTGATGCTGAATTCACCATAATCTATTATGAGCTCCAAATTTTCATAACCAGAAATGTATGACATTATATTTTCAGCTATTAGGTTCATTTTTCCACCCTTATAGAAAATTTTGTCCTCAAAATCATTCACAACACCCTCATTAGATTCAAAACTCAATGAATTGACTTCAATCAAGTTAACAGCAAGTAACACCAGATCAGAAAATGATTTCACAGATTCCTCAGTTCCTTCAAGCACCCTAAATATCAGTATCACCACTCCAAATCTCATCATCATCAAATTTTTATGGCAGAATTTTCAAGGTTACCACAAAAATTGATAGAGTTCTTACCCTTAGAAGACATAAAATGTATTGCATTCACATCTAGATCTTCATTTTGAGTTGCCGACAGTTCCATCTTGAAATTCCCTTCCCTCGCAACTGACTTAATTTCCTTATCCCTCTTAGAAGCCTCAACAGAAATTAAATCTGTTGTCGGTACCCTAGATACCTCATCGAGAGACTTCGATTCCACCTCTAGTGCTTTTAGTTCTTCATCCAATTTGGCTAATGATTCAGCTATCGGAATCACTCCCAGCTCAGCCTTGGAATCCCCTTCCCTTGCCCTAATTTCCAGTGATTCCTCATCTTCTTGTCGTGAACGGTGCATTAATTTGTTGAATATATCATTATGCTGCTCCCATCTTGCAAACACCTCGTCCAACTTCATATTCATGGCAGCTAAGCCACTTAACAGATGTGTCATCATCTGATCTTGCTCCTTCAACCTATCATCGTGATTCGTTATCCTCTCCTCCCGTTGATTAAATTGAATCTCATCCACCATGTTCCACAAGCGAGGATGATCAGCTCTGATACCAATGTCAGGAATTGAAGAATTAAACCCAAAAATTAGATGAGAAAATAGAAGAAAGGGATATGAGCTGAGAAAGCAAATTAGACCCGATGAGAAAGCAAAATAGAAGAAGATACAAATTGGATTGATGAGAAAGTCAGAACAAAAATTACATACCTACTCTCAATGGCACAAGTGCCTTTCGAACTCTCCACTCGCCCCTAAGCTAAAACCCGATTCACACTCGAGTTTCAAACATCAGATAAATTGTCGCCAAAAAGAGATAACCCTCAAACGGTGCCGTTCTACTATTAGTAATATTCTAATATTGTAACTTTAATTATTTTAGCTATTAAGCATGATAGGGTGTACATGAGCTAAGCTGAGATCTAATCGAGCTGGCTTAACAAAGAATAGTCAGGCTTAACAAAGAATAGTCAGACTTAAGCTTAATCGAGCCTGAATATTTGGGCTCGAGTTCGGCTCGTTAAAATTATAATGAGATCAAGCTCATAGTAGAGTAAGCATCAAGCTCGAACTCGAACTCAAAATAGTTAAAAAATTATATATATAGCCTGGCTCGTCAAAATTTAAAATTATATATAGTAACTAGGTGGATTTTCACGGCGCGGTTTTCATTTTATTATTTATTAATTGATGTTGATGAATTTTTTCTATTAACAATTATTGTAAAAAATATTTTTAGCTATTTGGATTTTAAATATCACCCGAAGCTAATAATTTATATATTATAATTTTTTTCAAAGAAAAATAGTTTTTGAATGTTGTATTTATAATTATTTTGTAATGCTGCTGATCCAAAATGTTTCATTTGACAAATAGAAGCTATATAAAATTTTTAGGAATTAAGATTTTATTATTATATATTTAAACGTACAACCTTATTTATTACTCCTTCTGTTCCATTAGAAAATTTCACTTTGTAATACAAAATGGACTCTTCTAACAGAATGGAGGGAGTATACTCTTAAAAGAGAAGATAAGACCGAAAAAAAACTAAATTTTAAACTATTGCAAGAGTTCCATACTTTGCGGCTATGCAATTAATCTTAACTACTAAAGATAAGTGATCAAACAATGCATCCAAATTTGAGTTGAATATACCAGAGCATCATCAAGAACCGAAGAGGTTTAATATTGAGACCAAGTGTCAATCAAACTTGAATATTTCACAGCTCAAGTGATAGGAAACAACAGCCAAATGAATTAATCCCACAACCAGAAATTCTTGAATCTTTGCTTCTTTCTTGTCCAGGAAAAAAAAAAAAAAAAAAAGAAACCTTCAACTTGCAACTCTAATATTGAAATATATGATGCTAAATTCAACTCTCTATAGAAGGTGTGATGTGGGCAATCAAACAACAAATATAGAATATATACCTGCAGAAGTTGGAGAGGAAACCCCAAAAGTTGCGGGATGAGGAAGATGAACTAGAGAATAGAGTCAATTACCATATACTAAAGGATTAAGGGTGTGTAACATGGCAAATTTTACCTGAAAAAACTAATAACGAGTGGACAGATTCAATTAGACTAAAGCAAACCAATCTGTAAGAATGAAAAGTTTTTGAAAAGTTCTCCCTAACCTCCTAATAAGAGCTTGTCGAATATCCACATGAGAGTAAAGCAAATGTTGTAACCAAGGGAGGATTTTTTTTTTTTTTTTTTAATAGCAAAAAGCTTGACTCTGAAAGAGTTTCTTTTTGAAACTCAATTGCCAACCTACCATGAGTAGGTTTTGGACAAATTTCTTCAGATAAAACATTGATAAACTAACAACAGCAATAAAGTTTATTGCACCAAGGAATTGAAATCTGAAAGAACAGACTAAAACTTTACCTTATCTTCTCACTTCTAGTATATCCCTTTCTAATTAGGCCCCTCACTCTATTTTTGTTACAGATGGTCCAAAATAACTAATTGTTAGCGGTCTTATAGGCTATAGTGATGTTCATATCTAATTTTTTAACAAGGATGTTGAAGATAAGCCCAGCCACTGAAATTATTTTCAGTACACACATTCTATGACAATAGTAATTTAGGCTTCGTTTGAAAATCAAATTCAGCACTTAAAATTAATGATTAAGAGTTTAATTAAATTAAGTTGTTTGATAAATGTCAGTCATAAGTCTTAATGAATTAAGTGATTATGGAGTTAAGCACTTAATCGATTAAGTGCGCTTGATAACAAAAATTCGAATAACTTAATTAATTAAGTGGGTCTGAAAAGAAAGTATAATTCCGGCCTAAGATGTGTGAATCACTTATCAGTGAATCTGAATTAAGTAAATATTTTATTTATTTTATTTATTTAATTTTCTCATTTTTTGGTATCATTATTTTATTTTATTTTATGTTTTTAATATGTTTTAAATTTATCAATTCAACAAAAAAATTTATAGCTGTAAAATATTTTAAAGAATATATTATCATCTTTTTTATAACTTTATTAAAAATATATCAAATTCAATATTAAAAAAAATAATTTTTTAAATTTTTTATAACTTAATTCAGATTTCAAACTTCAGTTCTAATTTCATATCTTAAATTTTAAATTTTATCAAACAGAGTAACTTAATGAATTTAGATTTCAGACTTCAAATTTCATATTTCAGAATTAAGTTTTCAGATTTAAGTTTTATCAAAAGAAACCTTAGTCACTATAAACATGCATTTATATCACTTTACCAAATTTTCATGACCACCTACATTCAAATGTAAATGACATTGCAAGTTAGAAGCTTTGCATACAAGCATCAACAACATCGACACTTGATTTAAAACTAACAAAATCATTACTATGTGAAGGAAACTTACGAATTGTTCCCAAACGAGCTAAGAACTCCAACAATATCTGCGATTTCACTGAAGAAGAAATTTGTGGACAAGTTTCTGAATTTGCAAAGGGCACATAGGTTACGTAAATTGAACCTCTTTAATCAAATAAAATCGCATAGCATTCGAGTCAAACAACTAATTTCAAACTTATAGAGAACATAAACGAGTAAGGCAATCAAGAGTAGAAGGTATAGCCCCTTTGAGTAAATTGTTTGATAAATCCCTAGATTCCATTCACCCCGTGTACATTATACAATGTGATAACAAAAACAATTTCTTGACAAAAATATCAATTAAAGAAAATGCATACAATATAGTCAGAAGAGAAAGGTTTTCAATGTTTGAAGGTATCCCTCCTTGAAGATAATTGGACCTCAAGTACCTTATTAAATATGCATTGAAATATAGATGAGTATACCAATAAGAAAAAGATTGCCTTTAAAAGGGCAGTAAATTTCACTTACAGTTCTATGAGACACAACAACCGGCTATCTCATTTGGAATAATCCCATGTAGGTTATTTTGATGGAGTGCCCTAAAGCAGAAATAGACAGACTATTTCATTAATTAAGAGTTGACAAGTGCAATTGAGAGTTAACATGGATTTCATCGACTAAAGTATAGTGACACTTACAGCCTTTGCAATCTTCTTAAAACTTTCCTCATTTTTGTCAATTCAATTCATTAATAAAGGTATTTTAGGTGAAGAGGTTATTTTTTTTGGTAGAGCAATAAACTTCCGTGACGATAACGGACTTTGGGGGTTCATTGTTATGATAGTTGGATGTCCATGGAATTGATGGTAAAATTGTGAATTTTGAGAGAGCTATTCATAATTCAACGAAACCTCAGGACAGAACAAATGATCCATTTTCAGATATCCGATATCCGACACATATATAAAATTACTAATGCTATTGTCACAACCATTATTTGTCAAATAACTTATTAGCAGAACAAATATCCATATGTTTATACACTTAATCTGTTATATTAGAAGAGTGTATTTTGAAATATTTTTGTTCTAATAGAAGAGTTCGCTTTCAAATTTTTTAATCATCTTACCTTTGCTAATATAATTATGTGTGGAGGGGTGATAACGAGCCGAGTTTTGACGTGTTCATTTATTTATCGAGTATAAAATTTTGTTCGTGTTCGTTTATTTATTAATCGAAGCGAGCCGAACTTGTTCGTGAACATTCTATGTGTTCTATCTCGCATTAAGTAATATAAAATTGTAACGTTTAGTTAATTTAATATACTATATCAACTTACATAAAAATCAAAATTCAATTTAAACGCATATATTGATGTCTGTGTACAGATAAATATATATGTATATAAAGATGTAATTATTTGTAATATTTAAAATTTTAATGTTGTATATAATTATTTTATTTATATTGTACAATTAATATTTTAATCGAGTATGTTCACGAACGTTAACGAGCTTTCAACACCTTGTTCTTGTTCGTGTTCGTTTATTATCGAGCCTAAAAATCATGTTCGAGATCGTTTTTATCGGGCCGAGCTCGAGATTATTCATGAATGTTCGTGTTCGTTCTCAGCCGTATGTGTGGTGCACAATTAGCCAATACTTAAGAAAGTAAGGGTATAAATGGAATAAATGATGTCAATTTATCTATTTTGAGTGTTGTACATTGACATCTATAATAAGTGGGCAAACACCTCATAACCCCCTTGTGGTTTAGAAAACTTTCAAATGATCCCCCTATGGTTTAAAAAGTTACAAATGACCCTTTGATTGTAAAAGTACCAAAAACCCCCTTGTGTTTTAAAAACTACAGATATCCCTCCTATGGTTTTTAAAAATTACCAAGAACCTCCTCACACATTTGAAAGCACAAGGGGGTTCTAAATATTTTTTTATGCTTGTTCTTTAAAATTTTAGAAATTACAAGGGGGTTTCATGTATCATTTTAAAAACCACCGGGGGGGGGGGGGGGGGGGGGGTTCTTTGTAGTTTTTAAAGTACAAAGGGGATTTTTGATATACTTTTGAAACCACAGAGGGGTTATTTGTAGCTTTTTAAATCATAAGGGGGTCATCTGAAAGTTTTCCAAACCACAGGGGGGTTATGAGGTGTTTGCCCTATTATAAGTTGTACACTAGTAAAAGTGGACTCTTCTAATGAAACGGAGTGAATATAATTTATTTTGAATTGTTAATTATTGATTTGACAATAACATCACCCATATAAACATACTTCCTCTGTTCCATTAAAAGGGTTCACTTTGATCAATGTACAACTTATTATGAATGTTAAGGTCCAACACCTAAATTATCTTATTTGACATACTTTATTCCATTTACATCTTCACTTATTAAATATGAACTAATTATTGACACACACTTATTATATTAGTAAGAATAAGAGAAATCAAAATTTGAAATTGAATATTTTTATTAGAACAAAAATTAATTTTCAAAATGGACCTTTATAATGGAACGTAAATAAGAAGATTGCCTTGTGGAGAAGTCTTCAAAAATATTTTAGAAAATGAGGCTAGGCTCTATTCTTTTCTATTCCCATTTCAAGAAAATCATCACTTTTTGTTCTAAAATCTTACACAAAGAAACAACCTCAATTTTTACTTAATTTAAAATTTAAAATTTTCTCAAAATCTCTACTCACATAAATTCAAAAAGTAGCATAATCATTACACATTTTTATCTCTCTCCTACTCAAATTTTCCCAAGAAATTTTCTCCAAAAAATTTCCTTTCCAAAAATAAAAAAACTCCTAAGTTACGTCACAAAGAGAACAAAGCCTAAAGCATACCTTGAACTCAATTTGGGCCACAAGGCTTTTAAAATTTGGCAACTGGGTTGAAGTTATTTGTGTTGGGCTAAAGAAAACAACTTGGGCAAAAAAAATAAAAATGAAAATATTCCTCACTCTCTTGAATTTTTTCCATAAAAAACGTATTTTTATTTTGAAATTCCAAAAATATGGACAATTTTTGGGGAATTCGCTTTCTTTGAAAATAGATTCGGGTTCAAATTTATGAAGATTTGTACTGAAAGCGAAGTTACCAACTTTGCTTTCTTTAAAAATTTGTAACTCGAAACAAAGTAACATTACTTTACTTGTTATCTCCCGGAGATAACAAGCAAAGTAACCAGTTAACAAGCAAAGTAACGTTACTTTGCTTGTTACTGGGACTTTGTTTGTTATCTCCCAGTTAACATTAACATTATTATCTCCCAATTAACGGTAAGTTCTAATATTTTTTTAGGGCTTATTATTATACATTGCTGCTTTTAAAGGTAAAGTCATTGATAATCACCAATGAATTATGAAAAAATGGTAAATATGGTAAAAAATGGTAAATGAAAAAATGACAAATGGTAAATTTGATGTGAATTGTTAACAGGGAGTTTGATCTTGTTACAGAGTAAACTCTCTTGATTTTTTTAATTAAAATTGTACTATGTCAAATTTTTATTGTTTACAAATATGTTTTCTAAATATATACAAAGTTGGTTTCTAAATTTTTTCGCTTTCAGTACAAATTTTTTATTCGAGTTTTTTCAAAGAAAACGAAGTTACAAACTTCGCTTTCTTTGAAAATTTGTCACTTCACAAAATTTTCAAAGAAAGCACTTTCAGTACAAATCTTCACAAATTTGAACCCGAACCTATTTTCAACCAACTTCGCTTTCACTAAATCGGGAATTCTCCGAAAATTGTCCATATTTTTGGAATTTCGAATAAAAATACATTTTTTATGGAAAAAATCCCACTCTCTTGGGGTTTAAAAAAAAAAAAAAAAGGTTTGATAGGCATCTTCCATGTCAGATCTGGAAGAAATGACGGTGACTGGTTAAGTTTTTTGAAGTTTGCCAAGTCCACCGCCTTTGTTCTTCCACGGTCTTTTTGGAGTGTCTCAAATTAGTTGTTTTAGCACCCAAAAAACCACACCCAGCCACGGGGGAACGCAAACACAGTATTGGTTTTGGGAGGAAAAGTGGAGCCGAAGAATCTTAGTCGCAAGCGAAAGGTAAATCTTTCAAATAATTAATCTTCTGAGAAAATGTAGTCATGTAGATCATGGAATTATTTTCAATCAGTAAAATTTTTGGAAACTTTTCCAAGAAGTAGCTTCGACATTGCTTGTTTGAACTTCTCCGAGAATTGATTGTTGTGGATAAGTGGTTTTTAAGAACGTTGGTTGTAACCTTGTTGGCCAAACTGTAGAGTTTCAGGACTGAACACCATGTGAATTCTCAATTATTTGCTCACAAACTGTTTGCAAAAGTTTCCTTTAGCTCTAATTGGTGGTGTTCTTGTTTTTGTTGTTGCAAAATTTGGCACTGAGATTGCTGTACTGAAGTGATGAGACAGAAAGCCTAGGAAAAACAGAGAGAAACGTGAGCAAACATTTTGGAAATACATTAATACAAAAAGGGGGTTGGAAAGTTTTTACTTGTCCTAGAATTTGTGACTGAGATTTGGGAAAATTTGGATCGGCGATCCTATTCTACAGAAGCATAAAATGAAATAAAATTAAAAGAGAAGAGATTAAAGCAGTTATAGGAGGATTCAGAAGATTCATGTACACGATACTTATTAGGGCACCATTCTGAAAAAACTTGGAAACCAAGAAAAAGACTGCAGGGAAATCTGAGTAAATTATTTGCTAGTAAAACTTAAAATTTAAAAAGTTAAAATCAGTTCCTAATGCATAAACCTTGTTGGGGAAGCATTTCCCCACATATGCATCAACTCCTAGCTAATTTTGGTCTACTGAAAAATAAAGTGTTAGTTCAGTTACCAGTTCTAGAGTTTTTAATCTTTTGGTTCTCTTGTTTCTTTTTGGGAGAAATGGCCTAATTGACTTCTTATGGCCGGCAACACTCTTTGTGTCAACAGAATGAGTACATTGGAATCATGCAAGTGAATACTTTCTTTGTGATATTTTGCTTGACATCTGACTTAGGAGATTGTGAAGTTAGAGTGGCGAGAACAAACCTCATCACATAGGGGTTCATAAAGCCAAATAACACATTTGACACCGATGATGGTAGTTCCAGATAGCTCAGTCAGGCAAACCAGTATGCTTCAAGTGGATTGATTTGATCACTCTTTTATAGTAGATGAGCAGGCACTATACAACCTTTTGCTTGAATCCTACTTAATTTTTCTAAAGCTGAGATCTTTTTAAAACCTTTGGCATAATGTGTGAAAGACGAAAATAAGGGTTAAATGTGTTTGTTGGGCCAAATAGATTGCTGTGCAGTTTTAATATACATTATTTCTCGTGAATCAAATTCTATGTCCTTCACTTGGTTTTAGGATTATTTGGAGCTTTAGTAAATGGCAAACAATCTCCTAAAGGTTCTTTTCTTTGGATTCCAATACATTTTTGCCTCCTACTTTCTGAACTGTTTACCATAATTGTCATCCTGACAAGAAAATTGAACTTTTTTGCTTCCCTTGAAATCAAATTCATTTTCTCTAAGGAGAATGTGAGTAGATTTAGGTTGCCAAACAAGTTTTGCCATTCAAATATATTTAAACAAGTTCAAGTGAAATCATTCATTTCTGCTAGAATTTGCATTGTCTTACTGCTACACATTGTTCTAATTTAATTTGATGTCTTATGGTGTTGTCACACATGGCTGCTTTATATATGCCCTGTTCTTCTGAGCAAGTTTGAGCTATGCTATGCTCTTATGCCTTTAAAACTGTGTCCTTTATAAGGAGCAAGTAACTGGTGCATGAAAAATATTCAAAGCCACACATCAAAGTGTTATACCAACACAAGAACTAGATCACAAGAAAGTCGTACTGATTTCGAATTTGCACCTTGATATTTTGGTATGATGAATTTTTGTTCATTTCATTTGGAGGATATCCTATGGCTCTTTGGATGTAGAGTTTCATGTTTTTTATGTGCAGACTAATGCTTTCTATATCTTGATATGTATGCTATAGTTATTAATAATGCACATTAATCACTTTTAGTGTTTGTGATAACTCCTTATTAGTTAACTTCAGGAGAATGTTGAAGTTTGATTTGTTCTTGTAACTATAAGAAAGAATATTGACTTTGAGGATTCTTCTCTTTTCTTCTTGCATTCTTGTATTCTGAATTGCTTTTAATTGTTCCTATACTTCATTCTATTTATGCATGCATATATATATATATATATATATGTATGTGTGTATGTATGTATGTATGTATGTATATATCTGTACAGACACAGTTGTAGTAGTTTTTACAATGTAGTTAATAATATTTGAATTTTTAAGCTCAAAGTGGAGGTCATATGCTGTGATTGTAAAACTTTGTTATTATATTGACATTCTGTACCATTTCTGAGAAAATATACATCTTTTCTAAATGATAAAATGTTTTTTTTCACGTTATTTGAACAGTTTACATTTATTTCAACTTCTTGTGATTAAAAATGATATATAATAATAATAATAAACTAAAATTAATGTCTTCGTATCAATTATAACTTTTTTTTATACTATATTTTCTGAACTACAGGGCACCGTGCGTAGCACAGTACTATTCGGCTAGTTACTCATAATATCTCTCCCCACATCTAATTTGTTTGCTGTCAGGTGTTGCTGTTGGGAAATTTAGCAAATGGAATACAGAAGAATCAAGGATCATGTACCCTCTCTCTCTCTCTCTCTCTCCCCCCACTTTTTTTGTGTGTAATTGAATGAATGAACCCTACTCTCATCTTAATCTACTGTACTTTTACTTGACCAATTTATTCTGATTAGTTCTGTGATGTCTCTTCTGTTGTTATCTGATAAATCAATTCAGATTTTGGTGGGTGTTTGATAATGAGATACTCCAATCAAGAATCAATCTACTTGTCCAATATAATTTGATGTTAACCGTGATTCTGCACACTACATCACTTGCTAGGTCTCGAAAGTAATTATGAAATGCTGCACCTCTTGCCTTTGAACTAAACTTGTACTAACTGATTTACTGGATTCTTTCCTCAACCCTTTCCATAGCTTGTGACTATCTGATGTTATTTCACTTATCGGCTTCAATACCTTGCCTGTTATATCCATAGCATTTGGGTCTGTTTCTTACTAATTCTGATTCGCATACGCAAGCACATCAATGCTCTTTTACATGTTTAGTTGGTCCCATATATTTCTTTAGTTTAATTTTTAATTTTGCTGCATATTCCTCTCATGTTCTTGATTTTTCGCATTTCCCTTCCCACCTTCAGTTCCTGATTTTGTTACACTGTAACCAAATTACCTTATTAGGACAAAGATGTTGACCTGGAAGTAAATGAGGATAATGGAAGCTTACGTGGCAAATCTGCTGGTAACCTTCTCCATTTGCAGATGTTGTTTCCTCACAAGCCATTTTCATGAGTAGCGGTTCTTTTTTTTTTCTGGGATAATTTTTGTAATTTTCTAGGTCATTGCAGGCTCCATAAGCAGTGTCATTACCGCAGTACCCATATCCAAGGAAGGACCCAAATGGAAACAGAAGTAATCACTCTTTTGCCTAATTTGATTGCTTTAAACTTTGGGTGCATGTTCAGTTATTACTCTTTTATTAAACACTAATGGGAAATCAGGTTCATCGTAACAGTTGCGTTAACCATCCTTACGAGTTCACAAGCTATACTCATTGTGTGGTCCAAAAGTGCTGGCAAGTACGAGTACAGTGTTACCACTGCCAATTTTATGGTATAAAATCCATATCCCTTTCTTGGGCCTCATGGCTGGATGGTTTCTTTAGTACTTCAATGCCATTATGGGTATCAGAATTCTGTCTGAAGTTGCTTCTGTGTTTGACAATGATCTTCATTCTTTGTAATTAGGTAGAGGCTCTCAAGTGTGCAATATCCCTTTTGGCCTTGGTGAGAATCTGGGGAAGTGAAGGTGTTACTGAGGATAACAGGTTTTTGTTTTGACTGATTTTTTCCTCTTTGCCTTTGTTTCTCCTCTTTTTCTTGTCCATTACTATTGAAGGAATAAGTAAAAGTAAAAATCTTTGATCTAAAACCTTTGCTGTGCAATATTTTTTTTCGATATTCTTCCTTCTGTAAATTAATTACTTGTCATGCCAACTGAAAAATTGATTAAATGACAACCAGATGACTAGCTCTTGATAGATAAGATTTTCTTGCCAAAAATTTGGTAGGGCCGAGATAATATCTGGAGGACTGATTTTAAAGGAATTTTATTGTGTATAACATCTCTAAGAAATTCCTCTCAATGGAATTTATCATACTTTTTTTTTCATGTGGAGATAATCTAAGCAATCAAAACATATTCAATTTCTGGATTTCATTTATATCATACATTGTGTTCTTTATTGTGGTGAGATTTGTTTTTCCATGCATAGGTTGAGTACAATGCTGGATGAAGTTGGTGTTTACCCAATTCCTGCAGCTCTTTACCTTGTAAAGAATCTGTTACAGGCAGGTGTTAATTATTTCTCTGCTGTATGTATTAATAACTTAACAGGTTTTGCTTTTTTTTTTGGTCTTTTATTGAAAAATGCCCGTGTTTTGCAGTATTACATCTTTGCATATGTAGATGCTCCAGGATATCAGATACTGAAGAATCTCAACATTATCAGCACAGGCGTACTATATAGAATTATTCTCAAAAAGAAGTAAGCTATTTGATATTTCGAATGGTACTAATGAATGCTACCTAAGTGCAGGATAAAAAAAAGATGGAAATTGCATGAATTTTTCAGCTTTTCCAATCAACTGAATTTTTTCTATGGCCTTTTGCGGTGTCTATTAAATACTTGTGTAAAAAGTGAAAGAAAGTCTTAAGTGCTGGGTTAAGTTAGAAGATAACTCTATGCATGGGAGTGTATGGGTGTCTTGTGTCTCTGTTGATGTAAAATATTCGTCCCCTTTTACTTCTTTAGCAGTTAGTCAGAAATAGTATTCGTTTCCACCTCTCATCTAAGTATATTGGTTATTGATATTTATCATTTTATATTCATGTTGTCTGTTTTTGTCTTTAGGTTAAGTAACATTCAGTGGGCTGCATTCATTTTATTGGGTGCAGGGTGCACCACTGCCCAACTTGATCCGCGGTTAGTGCTATTATGTCTTTCTTTGAAGCATATTGACCTTGCAATGTACTTAAGCTCTATGTTGAAGTGCCATGATGTTACATATTATACAGCTGCGCAATGTATCAAATTGCTTATTTCCTACTGTCCATTTAAAACAATGAAGTTATCCCTTTTTTTTCCGGTTGTGCAAATTATTATCATTCATCTGCCTTTTTCTCCGTGTATTACATTTTTTGTGCAGTTCTGATCGTGTTCTTCAAACTCCGTTTCAAGGTTGGTTGATGGCAATTGTAAGTTACTAACTCTTCACGATAATCAATGGCTCTTTTCATCTGCTTAGCTTATTAAGAACAAATCCAAAAACTTAGTTTCCTACTTAGAATGAATTTGGGTATACTTTTCAGGTGATGGCTCTTCTTAGTGGCTTTGCTGGAGTCTACACAGAGGTGTTACCATTAATTTGTTTTGTTGTTATGCTCATTTGTGTTTTTATTCCTGCTCACTACAAACAGTTAGTGAATTTCATGACGGAGTTTGTTCAAGTTAATAAGCAATTTTTCATGAGTTATAGAAGAGTATTTAGCAGAGTCAAAAGGGTTTAAGAGATTCCTTGCTGCTGATAACTTTAATTTTGTTTTCTGCAGGCTATCATTAAAAAAAGACCTTCAAGGAATATTAATGTGCAAAACTTCTGGTTATATGTGTTTGGGATGATCTTCAACATCATTGCAATACTAGTTCAAGATTTTGATGCTGTTGCTAACAAGTAATTTTATTGTTTGTCTCTCATTGATTACCGGAATGCTTAAGCATGATTTAAATGGCAAAATTCATCCATAATAAAGTATAAAATAAAAAATTCACGGTGGTGATAAGTTTTAGCTGGCTAGAAGTGGTGCATCTTAGGCAGGAGAAATTTTTTCTTTTTTTCTTAGGAACATGGAAGTAAAAAGTCTAGTTGATTGTCAGCTGCATGAATTTCTTTTGAAAGTTTGACATCTATGTTATATTCCTGACTGCATTTGTCTCTTGTGCAGTGGATTCTTTCATGGCTATTCTCTGATTACCGTTCTCATGATTCTCAACCATGCACTGAGGTATCAAACGCTGACCCAAACTTTCTCTGAATTTAGGACCAAATGTTTTATATTTATGTTTCAAAAATATTTTTCCAGAAAGAATGATGGTAAACAATAATGGACTCTCTGTGGACAGTAGTTCTTGAAATTAGTGACTTGTACTGCTATATTTTAATTGTATTTGAATGCTATGATATCACTTGAAAGTCATTGTATATGAATGCAATTATATCTATTAGTATGCATTGTCGTTGTTGATGAGTTTGTCATCTTGGGCTATTTTGTTGTGGCTGATGAGCTTTTGCTTTTAATGTTGTTTCAAATTTTAAAAAATGTGTCTCTCTCTCTGTACTTATATATACACATGTGTGTGTTAGTTATACCTTTTATTTTTTAGATCCCTTTATTTTGGTTTCTTGTTAAATGATTATTGAAACTGATTTGTGGTAATTTTTTTGACCAAGTGGAACTGAAAGAACTGGTGTTAAGAGGCTTTTGCTGAGCATCATTTGTAAAAGTGAGGTTCTTAGGTGAACAAAAGAACATGGTTATGGGAATGACTGTAACATGGCGGCTGCTTAGATTTATTTTGTTCTCATTTCACTGTATATAGAGTATACTTGATGATCCAACTTGGGTGCTAATTGGCTCAGTGATGATTTAGTTCAGATCTAGAATTTTCTTTCATCTGATTGTTCCTTTTTGTTTTTGCCCAGTTTTAACCATTTTAATTGTCTGGTTGGATATAGCTAATTCTCTTTTTCTTTTTTATTTATTTATTTGGGTGCAGCGGGATTGCTGTGTCAATGGTCATGAAATATGCTGACAATATTGTGAAGGTAGACACGTGCATTATAGTTCACATTTGCCTGTTGATTTAGTTTATTGATTGATGTACCCTATGCGTGAGGTTGTTTGGAAATTAAGGTTTGTGTAAATAGCTGATATGATTTTCTGGGTAGGGAAATGATACCTTAGTTACTCCTGTTGGGGGATCACATATTTGAGGTCATTAAATAAAGGAGGAGCCTAATGTGTCCATCTCCACTATATGAAAACTGATAAACCAATATTATCAAGTGCTCTGTATGAAGGGCACTTTCAGCTTTCTGTTTGCCTGTGTGTTGAAGACAATTGGTATGTTGATGCTGTAATGATGAGTTTGGGACCATTACTCTGTTGCAGTAGTACTTTACATGTCTTGTGCTGTGGCTGGCTGCATAATTCATGTTTTTTTAGGTCCTTAAAAACCATTGACTTTGAATTCTTTTAGAGGCTTCAACATACTAACTAGGTGTATAGTTTAGTTATGTTTTCTCAATGCTCATTTCTTCATTTGCACTCTTCTTTTTTTAAGGTGTATGCTACATCAGTTGCAATGCTGTTGACAGCATTTGTGTCCGTCTTTTTTTTCGGATTTCATTTTTCCATTGCGTTCTTGCTCGGTTCGATGTAAGATCCTCTCGTTTTCACTGTCAATTCTTCACTTGCAAGTTCCTCTAGTAACGTGAATCACTAATGGAATACCTTTGATTGTAGTGTCGTTTCTGTCTCAATCTATCTGCACTCCAACGGTGGAATCCAGAGGCAACAATGACATTTGCATTCTTTGGTTTATCTGCCTAACAGTGTAAGAGCTAATATTTGGATTTCCTAATCTTTTTAGAGGTACTTTTGTAGAAGTTATTTCAGTAAGGTCAGTCAAATCATGTGAGGGATTGGGGCCAAGTTCTCTTCCTTTTCACTTCATGCATTTGATTATTACTACCCTTCCATTAAAAGAGATGTCATTTTTAGCTTCCGGTTATCTCTTATGATGAGAACGAAATCCATTTAATTTCTGTCGAGCAAGGTAGTGGGACGATAAATGTCTTTCATCCCTTAGATTCATTCATCGTTACTTTCTTAGAGGTCGTGACTTTCTTATAAGTAGTCTTGCTATTTACTATCCGAAAATTCCTTCAACTTATTTGTATTCTGTTTATTGTTTCTTCGACTTTAGCAAATTTATTCTCCTCATTTTTCAGTCAAGATAACAAAAAGAATGACACATGAATAGATGATTGGATGAAGCAACATTATTTTTCACATTGGTGTATGAAAATTGTTGACAGAGATGGATCTATGGTAGTCTTTGGGGAGGAAATAAACCATTTTTACCCCTCGTTTTTCCTTTTTTATTTTTTTATATTTTTTTAATAAAACTATTCTATTACAATGGAGGGTTAGTGGGGGAAGGGGATAACTTCATTGGGGGGACTCCTCGTGCTCTGTTGCTGCCTTGCTCCATCATGAGCACACTGGCATGCAAGGGAGGTGTGGACTAAGCCCAAGGTACTACCAAGAGTTATCAATTAGGAAAAATTGTACTTTTGATGATTTATGTTTGGATCTTTTTATATTTTTGGTCCTTTTGTTTGATAAATTGAGAAAATACCTCTTACGTGCACATCTTGTTATAGGTCTCAGTGACGTTATAATAGGTGGTTTTCCTTAAAAGTAAACATGTTTTCTGGGTGTCTTTTTTTTTTTTTTACAATTTTAAAAGAGATGTGGTAAAATCCTAATTTTTTAAAGTTTATCATGGACCAAAAGTTTAAATGCTCAAACTAAAGGGGCCAAAAGTGTAAAATATCCAAGCGTGAGGCACTTAAGCAGTAAACTTTTTCAATATTTTCTTGTAAGACGAATATAATTCCTACAAAGCAATAACTATATTTTTGAAATGCTGTAAAAGAATCTTTTTGTCACTAAAATTGTCTAAATATTATGGGGTAAATCAAATTTATTCCATTCAGGTTTGTAAAAATTACTAACTACATTGTTAGGGCCTGTTTAATAAAAATTAATGCTTATGTCTGAATGTTTAATACTGAAATATATTCTCCGAACCTCTTAATCAGATTGCTTAATCACTCGATCTTATTTTAATTTTTTGAAAACTCACTCGATCTTATTTGATACTTGTTTGATAAATATGTTGATCTTAATACTGAAATTTTGAAAATGTATCATTTTACCTTTATGTTGAATTTTTTGTATTTATATATGCAAAATATCAAATTTTATAAGAAACAAAATGATGATTAATGAAAAAACACAAGAAAACAAAATAAGATAAAACAAATTAAATTGAATGATTAAAATACCAAAAAAAAATAATTTCTTACAATTTATTAATATTCGTTAAAATGAAAATAAATTCACAATTGCAGTCTAAAAGAAATTAAAATTTTTTCAATAAAACTCAGATATAATTAATAAGATTATATAAATAATATAAAACATATCATACAAATGAGATTTATAAAAACATGTAAATGATGTAATTTATTAAATAAATTTTTAGTTCCAAAACACAATAATAAGAAATAAATCAAATTTTATTTGACAATATTATGATAAAAAAGTTTAAAATACGTGGTATGGTAATGAAGAAAAAAAATAAAATGATAATTTATTCAAAATAAATGTTTATAGTTTAATCAAGATGAATAAAATAAAAATGGTAGTTTTTAAAATTACATATGAATTATTTAATGAATTGTTACGCGGAGCATTAAGAGATAAACAATAAGTTAAATTTTTTCGCTTAAATTTTTTTAAAGAAAATAAGATGTGTTTAAACGATTAAGAAGTTTGAGTTTCTGTTATCAAATACACTAAAAGTCATTATCTCTTAATTCAATAATTTGTAGCATTAAATGGCGTTATCAAATAGACCCTTAGATTTGTTGAAACTACAGTTAGCCACCTCTTCATGTACTAATGTAATGATTTACCCTTTGGTTTGCTAAAAAAAACAATTATTCCTTTATCAAGTACAGAAATTAATACAATTTAGAAGTGATATTTGTGACTTGACACGAAATCCAACATGAATCTAACACAATTTAATAGGTTATATACAACTTACGATAGATTTGAGTAAAAAATGGGGTGAACACAAATGACACGAAAATAAATAAGTTGGTTTGGATTAACACGCTTAACATGTTTAACCCATTTAGAATAATTATTTTATTAGTGCAAGTTTTCAAATTATATACTGTAGGTATTTTGAGTCGTGTAGGTATTTTCATGTTGATTCAGGTCGTATATTCAAGTTTGATATACTTATACAAATAGATAGGTATATTGAGGTCGTGTTTGGTTACCCGTGTCGAAATCGGGTCATCTTCGGGTTAAGAGTATAACATGAAAATATAATCGAGTTATGTTCGGGTCAGTTACTTTAAACTCGTGAGCCTACCAACACTAAACACAACATGAATGCCACCCTTAAAAATGAACACAAACTTCAAGGGCTTGTTTGTAACTTGGAAAAAAAAATTTGAACATTCAATGAAATATTGGTAGTTTGCCCGAATGTCAAAGTACATTTGATAGTTTTTAAACCTCGAGGAAGTAAATGTAATTTGTCCAAAAATTTACTTTAATATTTATATAATTAGAAAAAGACTATTACTCTATCACGAAACCATTCAATAATTTATAGTGGTTGCTAGTATTGGTATGGCCACTACTGGCCACTTTCATTAGTTCAAGACTGGATTCAAACATGGGTTTGAATTGTGATTTTAAAATATTAAAATTACATTGAGAATGTAAAAAAAAAAGTGTTGAAAATGTAAAAAATGTTTATTAAAAATGTAATAAATATTTATTGAAAATGTAAAAAGATTTATTGAGAATGGTAAAAAACTATTATAAAATATAAAACAAGGTTTGATAAAGAGCCTATTAAATTAATATATATACTAATTGAAAGTAAAACAAAATAAAAAGGCATGAATGTCTTTATATAATTTTCAAAGAAATGAATAGTGGTCAAGGGCGACAAAAAATGTATTTCAAATATAGTAAACTCCAATTTTAGTCCCCTACATATTGTATTTTAATTTTTTTAGTTCTTAACATTTAAGAACGTATTTTTTTGGTCCCTTACTTTTGAAAGATGAATAAATTGGTCCCTTGGCTGTTAATTATAACAGAATCAGTTATGTTCCCCTAAATTTGAAGGGCAATTTTGTCAACTCAATTAAATACCTCAAGAACGCCTCCCTATAAAGCAGAACCCCCAAAGTCCATCCCATGGCCATCTCCAAACCATATGATTTCCTTTTATGTCATGTCCTTGCGGCCAAGGTTTTTTTGGGTCTCCAAGGTAGGCTTATTGTTTTTTTATTCCCAAGTCTCCATGAGAGTAAGTGGGTAATCCAATCCAATGGAAATCATCGCAGAAGCTTTTGCTATTGGTAATTTGGCAGTGGCACAGTACAGACTACAGGCTTATGCGTCTTAAGAAAATTGATGCACCTGTAAGCATAGCTGCATAAGAACTGCACTTCAATGGAGTTTGGAACAGAGGACATAGTCAAATACGAGAGCTCACTGATTGTTTATTGGGCTCTGCGATTGATGCAGTTCATCACTAAAATAAGAGCACAGCTCTACCCTGTTCGAATAATAAAAGCTTGTTCGGTGGAGTGGAACAAAGCAGTTTTCCTACTTCTTGTTTGGTGCGCTTGGAGAAGAGTCTGAATCGGAAACATGGATGAGCTTTGAGTTGTATTTAATCTTAACCTGCTGCTATGGAGCTCTCAAAACCGATCCATGAATGAGCCATAACCGATGAGCCCGATGATGAATAGACAAAATTACCATCCGATTTAGGAGTCGATTGAGACTCACGTGGGGTAAATAACAGATTCTGTTACAATCAACAGTAAGTAACGGACTAAAATTAGAGTTTACTTTTTCAAAAATTCAAATATACAAAAGAGCAAATGTCAACTGTGAAATTACTGTGAAATTAATGTAAGGGTAATGTTATTATCATAACAAATAATATAAACCAGAGCAACATTTTACCTTTATTCCTAAATTACCCTTTGACTATTTCAGCGGTCTATCTTTTGCTCCTTCCCATTGAACATGTTTCTTTTTCCCCAATTTTTTAAATTTATTTATTTGTCAACCTCGCATCATAAATGAATTAACTACCAGCCAGCCTACTTGGGGGATTAGAATAAATGATGAATTTAATTATCTGAATTTCACAATTACTCACAGGCACCAATAATGCAGAATAGGATTTCCAGGTGCTGATACATCTCTGTTTCTCATCTGCAACGCAGTGGTGGATTTCGAGGAGCATGCTGTTACCTCTTAATTCTCATTTTCCAATGACGCAAAATTATGAAAACAAAGAAGTCACGATGGAAATACAAGAACAGCAGCAATAGTCAGATTGAATGAAAAAGGAAATTTTTTTTAAAAGAAAAAATTAGGGTCCAGAGCAGCCCAGAACCTCTTTGTGTAACGCTAGCCATTCATGAGGGTAACAAAGTATTTTTAAATCATAAAGGAGAACTATTTATAAAGACAAACCATAGTGTAAAACTGTATTTCCCCCATATAAAAACAAAGTTTTTTAATTGTCCACCCTACCCATCAAATATCACTATGAAATAAGATGAGAAGTGCATACATGGACGTTTTGTTTTTTTTCTTTTTTTCTTTTCCACGTTGGCATTTAAATACTGACTTGGCAAAATATATATTATTTAGGGAATATTATTGTAAAGGGTGTTATTTTGGAAAATATTATTGTAAAGTGTGTTATTTAAAAATAAAAAAAACTCTGAAGTATCAATTTTAGTTCATGATGTATTGAATTTAATTATTGAAATATTATAATTCTGTTACAACAAGAAGTATAACATGCATTGAAAGTATTACCAACAATTTATTGCTTATAATAATTTAATTAATTTTAATATATATATTATAAATACATAAAACTCATCTTCACGACAATGCTTTGTTGCTATAGAAAGTGGCCTTCTACTCGATGCCATAGCAGCGAACCTACCCTAATTAGTAATCTGTTTTGGGTGTTTTCTTTTCTGGAAAATTTGTGGAAGAAGCTCACGTTATTTCGGAAAAACTCAATGCCACAGAAAAGTTTCTTCTTCCGTTTGCTTTCCAATTTTTTTTTTTTTCATCCTGCAATTGACGAAGCAATTGATCGGCTTGTCTCTAGGACCAGCAATCTTCTTCATATTTCCGAATGTGCGAGATTTTTCTTCAATCAATCCAACAACTGTTTGTCGCTCAATAATTTCTACAAAATTATCAAAAGTAAACAAAGAAAATTATCCTTTTCAAAATAATTTGCTTACCGAATTGTCATACTTAGATCTTCTGAAAATATCGATTTCTTACAAATATGCATACTAACTGTATGATAAAATGCCAATTACAGAAAAGAAGAAAAAAAATTATAACCATTCAAAAATTTTAGAATAATCCTACAGCATGTAACTAACTATGATATATGAATAATTTAAAAAAAGAAAGATTTAAGTTGTTTACCTTTCATAATTTTGTAAAAATCAGATCGATGATTGTAAGATTGGTTAAAGAAAATTTTCACCCACGCCTTGTATGACTTCTTGGAAAAAAAGAAGAAAAAACTAGAAAGCAAACGAAAGAAAGAAGAAGAAGAAGAAGAGGAGACGTGCGTACATGGAAACGTTTGTTTTTTTTTATTTTTTATTTTCCTTGTTGGCATTTAAAAGCTAACTTGGAAAAGATATATTATATAGGGAATATTATTGTAAAGTGTATTAATTTGACAAATATTATTGTAAAGTGTATTATTTTGGAAAAAAAACTCGATATTTCAAATGCTAAACTCGATAGGCACGTTATTAATACTTTGTATTTACAAAATTTTGATGGTTCAATAACTATAGTCAATATTTCAAGTGCCTAACTCAATACATACATTTTAATATATATATATATATATAATATAATCATAATATTTTATCCATTAAATTCGGTATGTGCACTCGGCAAAGTCCTTTGAGTTACCATTGGAGAAATCTTAAATCTTCTCCTTCGTGCGACCATCGGAATTGAAAACGGACGAAAACAAACTTAAAACGGACTTGAGTGTACTCTTTTTCTTTTTTTTTTTTTTTTATTTTCTATTTTTCTTTTTCGGAGGTTTCCTCCTTCATCGAAAATTGCAGAAACTGAAGGTTCTGCAATTTTCGATCGCTCATGGTTTTCAGTTCATTTTCAATTAGTGCGCTTTCGTCAGTTTTCAGTTTGTTTTCGTCCGTTTTCAATTTCAGTAGTCTCACGATGGCGGAAGTTTAAGATTTCTCCAATGGTAGCATGGGCATTTTAGTCTTTTCAGTACTTAAAATTTTAAAATGGTTCCTATATTTAGTGATCTTGTCACTACAAATAACAGTTTCCTAAGAAAGGGAACCATTTAAAACCTTTATATCAACTTTAGAAATCAAATAAAAATCTTTTTAACATGAGGGATTAATTAAAACCAATTAAAACTAATTTAAAACCAATTAAAACTAATGTGTCAAATTGATGGACCACAGAAGTTATGAAAAGTAATATTTATAACAAATGATCCAAAATTTAATAGAATTCTCAACTGACATTTTCCTTGCACTGTTTAGCGTTTTAGAAACGGAAATGTTATTTACAGGCCACAAATTACTAAATAGAGGCCACTTTTTAAAATTTTAGAGTGTGAAAAGACCAAAAAGCCCTCCCCTTATAAAGTAAAAAATCTTTCCTTCCTTGGCCACATTGCTGCGTCTATACCGTTGCTTGCTGCTTTGGTTGCTTCGTCCGTTCGGTGAGGCTCTCAGCTCGGTGGGCTCTCCATTTCGGCTTTGGTTGCGTCAATTTCGGCTTCTCCATTTCCGGCCGCCTTCTTCCAGTTCGGGCGGAGCTCCATTTCCGGCCATTCCACGCTCACGGAAGCTTTAATTAGGTGTGTGGAGTTTTTTTTCAGTTTTTAAAATGTTTGTGTCAAATGTTGGAATTGAAGTGAAATGGTTGTTGTTTTGTTTATGGGCAAGGTTTTGAATGCATGTTTGCTGAGTTTTTCGGCCCTTTTGTGCATAATTAGAATTATTGTGCATAAATGGATGTGTAATTGGTTCCATTTTGTGAAGTGAATGGAAATTTTGGCATGAAACTAATAAAGATTGCATTGTTTCGGTAGTGTTTTAGTTCCTAATTTGCGTTACCGGCTGTGATTGCTTTGAATTGAATTTGTAGTGTTTTGGTTCTGGAAAACCGTTTTCCCGGTGAAGAACCAGGGAAAACGGTTCCCGGCGGCCTCTGCCCGAGAAACACGCCTCTACGAGGCGTTTGTTCCAGAAACAAACGCCTCGTGGAGGCGTGGTTTTCTTGAACTAACGCCTCATCGAGGCGTCTGTTCCATATAATCACTCCTCCACGAGGCGTTTGTTTCTGTAACAAACGCCTGGTGGAGGCGTGATTTTATGGAACAGACGCCTCGATGAGGCGTTAGTTCAAGAAAACCACGCCTCCACGAGGCGTTTGTTTCTTGAACAAACGCCTCGTAGATGTGTGGTTTTCTTGAACAAACGCCTCGATGAGGCGTTTGTTCCAGAAAACCACGCCTGCAAGAGACGTTTGTTCCAGAAACAAACGCCCCGTGCAGGCGTTTGTTGAGGATTTGTTTATTTCTTATAGTTGTTTACATATAAAATGTGGTTTGTTTATGATATTCTTTTACTGCAGATGGGGGACAGATTTAAAGGTAATATATTCCTTCGGAAGGGAAAAAGATCCAAGTCCGGTAAGAGTAGTAATCCGGAACCATCCCTGGATAGTGTTAATCCGGATAATCAAGAGGCGGAAAATGCCCCGCGTATTCATCTGACGGCATCTGAGCGTTCGAGGAAGGTGGTTGCACGATCGCGTGCATCTTCTGCGACAGTGAATGTCATTGCTCCTATAACTGAAGACTCATTTCAACATTCACTGTCTGGACATGAGTACATTGGGGCGTCCTTCACAGAACAACCTTTCGCCCCACCATTTTCAGATGTTAAGATGTCCCACGATGATGGTGACGGCGAGAGGGCTTATGGAGGAAGTGATGCTGAAGGGGCTAATACAAGCAGCGAACCAAGTAGGAGAGCTAGGAAAGGACTCATGGGCAGTGAGGCTGGGGCAGCGATTGAAGGGTGGAAGGAATATAAGGTGCTGGACTATCCGCTAGAAGGTGGTCCTGTAATCCCTGAGTTGCTCTTGAGTTTCAAAGGCCACACTGCCTACCACGTCTGGCATGGAGAGGTAATTCTATTATATTGTGCACGTTCAAATGCGATGTTCAATGAATTAGTATTTTTTCTAATTATCTATGCGTCGTTACTTGTGATCCATAATGAAATAATAAAGATAGGTTGCACGGTTTATGTATTAGTTTTTTTTTACAACTTAAATGCGTTAGGAATTGAATCCTCTGGGTTTAATTCGTTGTTTACATTGTGTAGGAACGGGGGATACTGAAATGTCATAATGGGGCCGATCGATTGAAAAATTGGCCAGCCGATGAAGAGATGATGAAGCATGTTGAGGGGTCCGGATTGGCCCATTTAGTCCAGTGCATGCATGATGAGTTAGACGCCGCGTTGTTATGTGCGTTTGTGGAGAGGTGGCATCCGGAGACCAACTCCTTCCATTTGCCGTTCGGTGAGATGACAATCACATTGCATGATGTTGCATACATATTGCGCATTCCGCTGGGGGGTAGGCCCATTTATGGCAAAACAAAGACTTCACAAATAGCGACGGATGTTGCAGCTGTGTTGGGGAATGATGAATTTAAAATGGATAGGCCTGGATTTGTGAAGTTGACAACCATTGAGGCGAACTGTGCCGGGAGATTTGACAAAGTTAATGCTGCATCTGGTTATTTATTGTGGGTTTTAGGCCTTTCCCTGTTTGTTGACAAGTCTAAAACCCACGTTTCTGCTCAGTATTTAAGTTTCTTGCACGATATCGAGACAGTAAGTGATTACTCGTGGGGAGCTGCCACATTGGCGTACTTATACCACCAACTTAGGAAAGCGTCGAGGGCAGAAGGTGCACAGTTTTCTGCTTGTCTGACTTTGCTTCAGGTTTGTCACTTTACATGTTGCTTTCCTTGGCATACTCTTATGTATTTCGTTACAAGATATGTACTGATTGTTCTTCTGTTCATTATTACTAGAGCTGGATATATGAATACTTCCCAACATTCAGCCCACCGAAGAAGCGGTCGTGGAATACCGGATTGCCGGCGGCAATGAAATGGCAAGTTGGTACTGGGAAGAAGCGTGTTGCAAAATATGATTTGGAGGCATACATGAGGGCCCTAGATGCACTGCAGCCGAACGAGGTAACATGTCCATTCTTTGTGATTACGAACGGTTCTTTTATGTTAGTGTGCTACATTTGGTGATATATTTCATAAACGGCCAGGTTAATTGGCTCCCATTTGAGCCCAATCCGGCATTGGCCCACAAAATCTCCTTGTATAGGGGCCTTATATATTCCGTTAATATTGAAGAGCCCTATATGCCGGATCGGGTGTTAAGACAGTTTGGATACGCCCAACAAGTTCCATTTCCTGTCTTCAAATCGAAGGAGTGCTATAGAGGCCCAGAGACAAAGAGGTATACCTGCAAATACGTTGCGGATCTGAGTGGTTGGGAAATCTCGCATACAAGGCTTCTGCGAGACATGAAGAGAGCGGAGTATACTGACGAAGCAAGCGAGGATTACCTTGAGTACTTCCGGGCGCGTTCGCACATCCGCGTCAGTAGTGGTCCTGTCGAGGAATACACTCCTGATCCTACCCAGCTGTCCCTAAATGCAGTGAGTGTAAGATGATGTGTTAATTTATTTTATTCTTACATATATTTGTCTGTCTTACTAGTTGCTGATTGTGAGCGTCATTTTACTTGTTACAGCGACTTCAGTATTTAGCCTCTCGGGCAGTCTATTTCCATCCAAGGGTTGAACACGCTGTCAACCCTGAGACACGTAGGCAAGCTATTGCAGATGTTGCTTATCGTTTGGAGGGACTGATGCCGGGACTGGAACAACTTGCGTTGCGACCTCCATTTCAGCCTTAGTGCATTCTATTCCTTATGTTTGGATGACGTATAATGTGATTTTAGTGTAACTCTGGATGATTGTTTTTTTTTCACTACCCAATACAATAGAACTGTCGAATTATTGCCTTTTATTGGGTGTGCCGTTGATTGACGTGCAGAAAACAATTTAGTGCTTTATTATGTGTTAAGAACAGGGAATCAGTGCTCTTATACGGGGGAGACTCTGCCCAAATTTTATTTAATTTAAACAAAATAGCATTGTATTATATTAAGTAATTTTGCGTTCCCGGATGTAGGTAACATTGTTGGGATCAAAGCGCTTTGTTTTGTATCAAATCGCACAAGTAATGCCACTGAAAGACGGAAAAACGCCTGACTTAGGCGTGTTTATTCAATATAAACGCCTGAAGTAGGCGTTGTTATCCAATAGAAACGCCTCTGTTAGGCGTGTTTCTCCAGGAAAAATGCCTGACAGAGGCGTTTATATTGGATTTAAACACCTCCCTAAGGCGTGTTTCTCCAGGAAAAACGCCCGAGGGAGGCATTTATATTGGATTTAACCGCCTCCCTCAGGCGTGTTTATTCGAGAAAAACGCCTGCCTCAGGCGTTTTTCTCGAGGAAACACACCGAGGGAGGCGTTTTTCTATGCTGACTGCACCTCATTCAACCAACATGATAGCACCTGAACAACAAACCACATTCCCAAATATTTTCACAGTCCATACACACCTAACCACAATCATAACCTATTGCAATAATCAATAGCATGACAAATATATTCTAAATATACAATATATCTATATGTCAATACAAACACAACCGAGGATTCCATAACTTTGAAATCATAAAGCTAGCTAATCGATAACTATTGTGGGTTCCCTTTCTACATTGCCTAAGCTAGCAACGTACAAGCTCTGATATCTATCCAATCGAGGTGATAACCTTTCCTCCAAATCATCCATCAGGTCGTCCTTATGGTATCTCCACAACACACTGACAGGGGGCAACAAGATTTCACTTCTCGTCTCCAAACAAATGAAATGGTTGCCTCGCATATGTCCCATAGTGATATAAGAGGTCGGATCATCACTTACAACGGACTCACGCAATCGAAGGGGAAGGTAGGTGCAACACTCCGCTCCGTAAGTTGCAAATACCCTCTGGTACCTCGTGGCGACAAGTAGTCCAAAAAGATAAGTATCGAACCAGAACGCATCTGTTGCCGGACTTATGTGGTAATCCAACACTTTAAGAGCTTTATCATACATAACTTCACCGAGGACGCCAAACCATAATGAGGCATACGCGTGAAGTTCATGTAACATCTCCCGCCGGACTTGCGACCAAAGGGATTCGTCACCATGTACGAATGTAGAGATTACCCTGAACCCACAGTGTCCATCACCCATTACATTTTTATAATCAACGATATAATCGAACACGAACTGTTTAACCAAAGATGGGAGGTTGAAAGGCCAGTTGGATTCGTTAGGAGTCATTCGAATACTCCTGGATGATGACCCACTTGACCTGCTGCGACCTGCAAATAGTATTTGAATGCATGAACAATAGATGCATCATAATAAATAAGTTGGGCTCAAAAACCAATTGCAAAGGATATGACAACTATATGTACCTCTGCCTCTTGACCTGCCTCTGCCTAGGCCGGCTTCCCTCTCGGCATGCTCGTAGCCAGAAAGGTCTCGCTGCGTGGAGTTGTTCCTCAGCCTTCCCCTACGTGGCCTTTGAATGGGATCTGCGAGGTCAACAATCTCTGGATGCAAAGTGCTGTGCATGACACCCGCTACCCTATACATGTCCGCAGTCGAACGCTGCGAGGCTTCCATATACATCTCATGCAGTCTACCTTGTGCTGTCTGCCGTTCCTCATTGCTAGGCATATTCCCCTCATCCAAAGATAGGGTCCTCCAGAAGAGGTCCACATCCAAGGGATCAATAGGTGTGTAATTCCTGGCCATTTCAACCATCTGATGCGCACACGGCAAGCCATAGCTGGTTCGTAGTTCACAACCACACATCTCACTATTCTGCCCATAGACTGCGCCTCGCTTTTTGTATTCTTGTAACAGCAACAGTATGGCATCTTGCGAAACTCTGCCATTGATCCTACTATACAACATGTAATTGGCTTCACGGATTGTTTTGCTTCGGGATGCCTCCATTTTACTACGTATCTCACCCAAATGCAACTTTATCATCTCATTTATAGCCAAAAATATTGTAGGAAATGAACCTCTGTCGGTTTTAATTGCTCGCTTCAACTGTACGTGCGCACTCTCAGCCCTGCATTTATGAAAGACGAACAAATGTCATGTTGTAAATAAGGGAATAATGTGTAATTGTATCATATATATATATATATATATATATAACTGTAAGCTACAAAATTGAATAGACTCACATGTTGTTTGTGCGCCCTCCATAATGTTTTATCTCTTTAGTCCACACTGAGACAAACTTGGTCCGGTGGGGATCCAACCAAGTATGGTGCAAATAATTAACCACGGACGTCCACCGGCCTCTATATTTGGTCTCTATGATCTCTACAGCTTTCGTGAACTTGTCATACGTTAGAGCACTCATAACTCTTCTCCACCGTCCTTCAAACTCATCTAATATTTCTTTGTCCGTACACACACTGAGTGCTTTCTTCCTTACATCCATAGCAATATGCCGTTTACACAGTAGTTGCTTAGACTCGGGAAAAACAACGTGGACAGCTTTCATTAGAGCTGACTCTCTGTCCGTCATAACAACATGGGGATATGTCGATGGATCAAAAAGTTGCCTCAACCTAGTCATAGCCCAAAAGTAAGTTGCATATGTCTCATCCCTCAAGAAAGCAAAGGCAACATGTATGTATTGATCCGTCGGAACATGAGAGACTATCTGAAACATAGGCATGTCATACCGGTTAGTCTTGTATGTCGTATCTATATACAAAACGTACGGAAACTTACGAAGCATACTAGGGACATCCGCATGGGCGAAGAACACGTTCTCAAGCGTGTTACGCTCATCTTCCGCTGTGTACCAATAGTAGTAACTATAATCCTGCATCAGTTTCAAGAAATACTGGATAGGACTTAAATCTCCCCTCTCTTCTCTCCTAACCTTTGCCGTTTCATTGTAAACCTGCCTGATACGTGTGACATTAGTCGCATTGTCATATCGCAGTTTTGACAGCATCTGCTTTGGAGCCACATTTATCTTCATCATTTCTGCAATTTTCTCCTTTTCCTCATCATTCAACTGGGACTGCTTATGATGCCAGTTTCTAACCAGTGGTAATTCATGGTTGTGGTGCCCTTTAATGACACTCAGCTTCCAGGTACCCCCACTATTCTCTTTCCCTGATACTTTAAAGGGACAACCAGTCAGCTTGCTACTAGTGTTGTTACGGGATATTTTCCCTTCAACTGGGGGTGCCTTGCTTCTCACTTGCCCCGCTCTATCACAACAAATGTCAACTCTCCCTCTTCTCTCTTTCAGAGGCCCCTTCCATTTTTTAGAAGAGGTAATTTTCGTATCGAACCTATGCTCGGCAGCTCTGACTTCAACCCAACCAATCAACTCTGCTCGAGTAGTGAACTCTTAATACATCCGTGTAATCTAGACCGTTTACGTCATCCAAAACGTGCAGAGCCTGTCAAGCAAACCCTATGATGTTAGAAATTCCCGCAGTCGGTGTAAGAAATAGAGAAAGGACATTTCAGGGAGAAAATCGCCTCCTGGAGGCGTGTTTTTCCAATACAATCGCCTCTCCGTGGCGATTATATTGGAAAAACATGCCTGTACTGGGCGAGTTTTTCCAGGAAAAACGCCTGATAGGAGCGCGTTTTCTGAAAAAAAACGCCCCAGGCCACATTTTTTTATAAAAAAAATCGCCTCCAAGTGGCGCGTTTTTACTAAAACAACGCTCAAAACTGGCGATTTTTTTTTAAAAAAATGTGGCCTGGGGCGTTTTTTTTCCAGAAAACGCGCCCCTCTCAGGCATTTTTCCTGGAAAAACTCGCCCAATACAGGCGAGTTTTTTCGATACAAGCGCCCGTCGTGGGCGATTCGCACCCAGTGACGCAAAAACGTGAAAAAGGTGCTACCTTTAATCCATACAAATAGTAATGTCATACGTACCGTGTAATATGTATCTTCATTTGTATTTTCCGCCATGAAACTCAAGCAATGGAGAAGAAATGGATCTTCAATGAGTGTATGGATGGAGGATGAATGTGTGGATGTTAGAAATGGAGAAATGGAGAAATGGAGAAATGGAGAAATGGAGAAATGGAGAAATGGAGGAATGTAGGGTAACAAGGTGTTGAATGGAGGAAAAGGTGTGGGTAAATTTTTTTTCACCAAGGTAATTACCAAGGACATTTATGTCATTTTACCATTTAAATTTTTTAAAAGTGTCCTGTGTTTAGTAAAATAGTATCTGTAAATAACATGCCCCTTTAGAAAATAAGTCCACGTATGCCACCATCTCTCCCTCGCTGGAAGTTCTGAACTCTGCACAACGAACTCTTATAACCGGCTCTGCGCTCTCCTCCGCCATGGCTGAACTGAACCACCGAAGTCTCCGCTACCAGTACGAGTTTAGGGTTGATAAAGAATAAATTACTAAAGGACTGTACTATTGAGAGTGGTAATGGAAAAACCAAAAGCACCACCGCAATCAATGGAGCTGCAGTGCGTGGGAAGCCTAGAAATCGTTAAACCAAAGCCAGTCGGTTTCCTCTGCTGTTCCATTCCCGTCCCCACCGACAAAGCTTTCCATGAATTCCACTCTGCCCTCATCCCTTCCGCCCAAAAGTACGGTCCATCAAATTCTACACAATATAGAGTTAATGCTTTTTTGTGCTTTGATTTTGATTTTTACCCTAGTAAAGTATACTTATGATCTTGTAGTTGAAGTTTTGGTATGTAATTATAATAATTTGATATGTGCATTGAAGTTGTGAATTAAGAGACATTGGCTCTTATGTTGTGATACTTATGTTCCTGGTGTCATCTTGTCCGGTAATGATCCCTTTTCGGGTAATATGGTATTGTTAGGTTTCTAGGTGTCTTTTTCTTGTAACAAATATATAAATTAATCGAGTTTGTAATTGTTTGATTATGTGTATTTTGATTTATGAGATAAATAAATGAACCTGCTTATTCAAGTGATTGTATTTGGCCTTCTAGGGTGCAAGCTCCAAGGTATCGGTTGATTCCAACAGAGACTGATCTTAACGTGTTACCAGTTCCTGCAAGCATTCCAGATAAGATGATTCCAGTAGGTGATGTACTGCCAAGGACCAATGGAGGTACATATAATTGAGATCATAGAAATATGTTCCGGGAGATTTTCGGGATATTTAAGATACAAAAAGATGGAAAGGAAGCTTGTCTTACTGTAAATATTGCTTTTTCACAAGCTTTTGTGTTGTGAGTTTGTGTTTGCGTGATTTGGAGATGCATTAAAGAGGAAATACTTGTAGGACAAGATCATGACATCTGAAATTCTGTAGCTGTGCTTGTTTTGATATAAATTTTGGCTGATATGGCTTGTTTGATCAATGAAACTATGGCTTATTTGGTCCAGATGCTATGCATGGATGCTTGCAGTATGTTTCTTACGCCCCGCTGGAACCTAGCCTCAGCTTAAATAAACTGGAATAACCTGCACAACGCCGGTGATAGTATAGGGACATTGTTTAGGTTATGGCTCGCTCTAAGTGTGTAACACAATGGGAAAGTCATAGAGAGGTTATGGTGAAAAAATTAGGAAACATGCTCCATGAGCTGTTGCTCCATAAAATAAGTTTTATCAATTAATTGGTTGCATAAGAGTGTGACAGAGGTTACTGCTCTTCAATACCTATCATAGCATTTACTACAAACCTGAAACCAGAGTAATGTTTTTCTTAGCCTTATCAAAAATCCTCAGTATAAGGCAAGTGTTCTTCTCAATTCTTTTCATAGAGTTGTTGAAGGCAGGGTAGAGTTGATTTCAGGCACTGTAGTTATTTGGTTGAGAGAACATCTGTAATTTCATTTGTTACTTTTAAGACATTGATCTGGATCTTTTACGTTATATAATGGTGCTCACTAGTGGTATGCAATTGATAAATTTTAAAATTTTGTGATTTTGATAGAAGCACATTTGCATTTGCAT
Source organism: Leptodermis oblonga (assembly GCA_016801395.1). Classification (NCBI taxonomy): domain Eukaryota; kingdom Viridiplantae; phylum Streptophyta; class Magnoliopsida; order Gentianales; family Rubiaceae; genus Leptodermis; species Leptodermis oblonga. Next base: position 7,694,179 of record CM028752.1, read on the forward strand.
GTACAAGTCATTACTATTTCCAGGACATTCCTTTTTGATTATTGCCATTGATTCAGTGCTGTAGGTTTATCAGATAGAGTATAAAAATATAATTGTATAGAGAAGATAGGAAACAAATTATTGGCAAGAAGATGTAGTACAAAGGAAGCCTAGCAGTCGATGTTTAGTGATGCAGGGTAGGGTGCATGTTTAGTGATGCAGGGATATTTATGTCTAGAATTATAATGCTCAATATAGTTTTCTACCACAGTGGACTATTATAGAGGTGAATCCTTCTTTATTTTCTTCCTGCAGATTTATCATGGAAAAAGGGGACTATTACTTCAAATTTTACACGGAAGGGAGAGGCTCCTGCCATGTCTGGCTTGGTGGAGTATGAAGATGGGATAGATGTTATTGCCCCTGCTGATGTTTTGAAGCAAATTTTAAGATGCCGTACTCCAAAGCTCGATTATCTATTGCTGTGCATCGTGTTGGACAGACTCTAGTTTTGAATACTAGGTAGTCTTCCTTTCTTTTTTTCTCTTTTTAGGTTGTCTAACAAAATTGACTAGTCATTCTGAAGCAGTATGAAAATACAGGCCTGACATTGAAGAGGGAGAGAAGCTGGTCAGAAGACACAAGAATCAATCGAAATGCGCTGATAACTCTTTATTTCTAAACTTTTCCATGCATTCAGTAAGCATGGAGGCTTGTGATTGTCCACCGAGCCATCATACAGAACAGAAGGAGAAAACAGATTCATGTGCTCTTCCTGTACGGCATGAATCTGTTAAGGACCCACTTGAAACTGCCAGACATACAATGCGAGGACATAGCTCTGGACAAAGCCATCAAATTGCTGAGGAGGAAGATTTTAATCATTGTGAAGAGTATTCTGGTGTCAAACGAGGTGATGTTATTTGGGGGAAGAATAAGAGTAAGTGAAGGCAAGGCCAAAATGAAGTAAAAAAAAGTGTCACAAGTTAAAGAGAATGCGGGGTGTTCAGTTCAAGATTCGGAAAAATATAGGACTTCCAAAGATGATAGTTTTATGCGGGTTTTATTTTGGTAGTTTCACCAATTTCGTATGCTTCTCGGCAGTGACTTGCTCATGTTTAGCAATGAGAAGTATGTTGCAGTTAGCTCGCATCTCTGGCAAGTTTCTCGGCAGGTGGATAGTTAAACTAATTCAGTTTTGCTTTCCTCATATTGATCATCTTGGTTACCCTTTACGGATTGTGTTTATAGGTTACTCCATTGACTTGGCTCGATAATGTGATGGCTACTGTGCCTGAATTGGCCATCTGTTATCATCAAGATGGTGTTGTTCAGGGTTATGAGCTTTTGAAAACAGATGATATATTTCTATTGAAGGGAATCTCAGAAGATGGAACTCCCGCTTTTCATCCCCATGTTGTACAGCAAAATGGTCTGATGGTACTAAGGTTTCTCCAGGAGAACTGCAAACAAGATCCTGGTGCTTATTGGGTATGGTTCCTATTTCTTTCTGTGATATGCTCATTTTGCTTCTGTTGGGTGCCTAATTTGGTTCTTATTTTTCCATTTGACATTATCAATTAGATAAAAGTGCTGGAGAAGATCTCATCCAGCTTTTTGATTTGACCATGATGCCTAAGAACCATTCTTCTGATGATTGTGATAATACACAAAGTGGTCTGCCATCTCTAATTTGTAGAGGCAGAAGCGATTCCTTCCTTTCTCTTGGGACCCTGCTTTACCGAATTGCTCACAGGCTCTCGCTCTCTATGGTACTGTGCTATCATCTTGGTCTCATATGACTGTTCTGTTTAATTAATTGCTGAATTATCTTGTTCTTTTACTGTCTCCAGATAAGAGATCGTGGTGTGTGAGATTTCTAAGAAAGTGTTTAGATTATCTTGATGAGCCCAGTCATCTGGTACATCTTTTTATTTTTTCATTTTTCTGCCCCAACCTTAAACCCATTTCTTGTTTATTTCTGGAGGAAACCGCTTCTGTCTTGACATGACGGTATGTTGAATAGGTTGTCCGTGCATTTGCTCACAAACAATTTGCAAGGCTTCTTTTAAATCGTGACAAGGAACTGGATTTCACATCTGAAGCTGTCCAAACAGATTATGAAGTTACACTTGCTGAGGCAAAAGAAGATTCAGTTGAAGTCTTTCCTACAGTTGCTGAAGTTGAACAATTGAAAGATCTTGTGGCAACACAATGCTTTGACCTTGAAAAATCTGCCCCTCAGCCTGTGGAGGCTGATATATCTTCAAATAGCACAGTTGCAATGTCAGGTGGCCCACCAACACTAATTTCTGCTGATGCACTCGATACCAGTGGTGTGGCTTCTTCAATCTGTGATTCATCGGACTCCGTTAGTTCTGTTTCACAATCTATTACAGATCCAATCTCCTCTTAAGCTGACTGCAATACATCATGTTTCTCAGGCTATAAAGTCTATCCGATGGAAACGCCAACAACAAACTACTGAGGTAAACATGGATGATATGGGCCATATTCACAATGGTCTGCAGACATCAATGGATTTTTCTGTATGTGCATGTGGGGACTCTAACTGTATTGAGGTCTGTGACCTTTATGAATGGCTTCCATTGGCAAAACTGGATGATAAGGTTTGGAAACTTGTGCTATTGCTTGGAGAATCCTATTTAGCTCTTGGACAAGCTTACAAAGATGATTGCCAGCTATTTCAAGCTTTGAAAGCAGTAGAGTTGGCATGTTTGGTTTATGGGTCAACGCCCCAACATCTTGAAGAGACGAGATTTATTTCTTCCATGGTTTGCAGCTCTCCAAATGAAACACAGATTATGGGTAGAAGTGAAAAGAGTGAATGCCTGACAGGCGATGATTATTTTAATCTTCAACAGACATCTTCTAATTACCTGTTTTGGGCTAAGGCTTGGACATTAGTTGGTTATGTATATGTGGAATTCAACTCAATAAGGGGCAAAGAGATCTTGATAAAATCAGAGACAAAATCATTCATCAGGGAAATGAAAATGTCATCTGAAGTTTTAAAGGAGGTTGAAAGGCTGAAAAAGAAATTGGGAGAATTCTGCCAGAGTTGCAGTTCCTGTTCCTTAGTGAATTGCAGCTGCATGAGTGACAGGGCTAGTAGTGGTAGTATGCGAGTAGTTCTTCGGAAAATGTACGTCCATCAGCTCATGGCAGGAAGACAAACAAGTAAACATTTGCCAAGAGTAATGTGTATTCACATGCTGGAAAGTTTGAGGATAATCAAGCTCATCAGGTGGTGGAAAGAAGTGAGTTCCTCAAGGGCTGTTACGAGTTATATATATGGAATGCTAGCTGTGTATATTTAGATAGATACAATCAAGGATAATTAATTGTCTAATTATGTATAGTGATCCTTGTGATTAGTTCCTACCTAAAATAGGAGCACCCAAACTTGTATATATGTATACGATATGTTAATGAGAAGAATATTATTCAAAACCCAATTACCGTGTACTTAGATGACATGGTATCAGAGCCATAAACCTAATTTCCTTTCGTCGCTCGCTTCAGCTTGTGTAGTGGATTCAGTCTCTGTTTCCACTCAATTTGTGGTGCTGTGGCAGCACCGTTTTGTCCCTATCGTGGTGTAGTCGTTGGGTCTGGTCTTCATCCGTCGGTTCCTCACCGCTCTGCAAGGTTTCTGCAGAGCCGCCGGTGGTCGTTCACCGTTCGTACCCTCAGATTGTCGCCGCTGCAGTTCATCTGGCCTCGCCTGTAGCCTTCAGGTCGTCTTTCTCTGTACACTGATCAGGTTTAATTCACGTCTTTTGCGATTCGATTTCGTTTGTATTTGGAGGCTTTAATTGCCTAGTTTTTGTGCGGTTTTGTTCTGGTTGCGTTGCTGGTAGTTTTTTTTTTATTTTAGGTGATTGATTTGAATTGGATTGGGTTGCTGATAGTTGGCTGCTGTTGGGCTAGGGCTGTATTCTGTTTAAATCTTGGCTTGGGCTGTTGTTAGTAATTTATTTTGGATTGGGCTGGACTGCTGCAAGTTGATTTATTTTGGGCTGTTAGAACCTGTTATCTGTTATTCAGATTTTGCTATTCACATTTAGCTAAGTATGACGGACCAAAAGGCAGTTGTTGTATCTGACATGGTTCCGGTGATGTCAAAAATCACCGACCATAAATTGAGTACCACCAATTATCGTGAGTGGCGTCACACCATTGAGTTATATTTGCTCAGTATTTCTATGGACTCTCATTTGACTGATGATCCTCCTAGTGATGAATCCAAGAACTTGCCGTAACTGCGAGAAGATGCTCGATTGTATTTACAAATTCGCAACTCCATCAATAGTAAAGTCGTTGGTATGATTAGTCACTGTAAGACAGTGAAAACCTTGATGGCTTATTTGGAGTTCATGTATTCAGGGAAGGGGAATCTTAACCGTATTTATGATGTGTGTCAAGCGTTTTACAAGCCTGATAGAGGTGATAAATCTCTTACCAGTTATTTCATGGAGTTCAAGAAGACCTATAAGGAACTAAATATGTTACTTCCTCTCAGCCCTGATGTGACCATTCAACAGACTCAGCGAGAACAAATGGCGGTCATGAGTTTTCTTGTCGGGCATTCCCCTGAGTTTGAAACCGCTAAATCTCAGATTCTCTCAGACTCAAAGATCTCTTCCCTTGAAGATGCTTTCACTCGAATTCTTCGTACGGTAACTTCTACCCCTGCACGGACAGTTCAGGCTAACAGTGTCCTTCTCAGCCGTGAGTCAGGGAAGCAACTATACAGGCCTAATGGTGGTAATAAGGGCCTAGGGACCAACAAGGTGGTCAGCACTCGTGGGCAAGAAGCCATAATTTGCCATTATTGTCGTAAGCCTGGCCATCTTAAGCGCTACTGTCACAAGTTGCAGTTCAAAAATACGCAGTCCGCCCATATTGTCACTTCTTCTGAACCACCTGAGAACACTGTTATGATCTATGTCGAGGAGTGTAGCCAATTGCTCCAATGTCCAGAAGCACTACCCTTTCCGCCCACTCATGTTACTGCTCTTGCCGAGTCAGGTAACCCTAGTGCATGTCTTGTTTCCTCTTCCTCCCCGAAATGGGTCATTGACTCTGGTGCCACAAATCACATGACAGATAACCCTCAGTTATTCTCTACTTTTCAGTCTTACGAGTCTTCCACCACTTTAGCTGATGGTTCCACATCTTATGTTGTTGGATCTGGCACCATTACTCCCACACCCTCATTGCCCTTATCTTGGGTTCTCAGCCTCCCTAAGTTCTCCTTCAACCTAGTGTCTGTCAGCAAACTTACCCGTCAACTTAACTATTGTGCTTTATTCTTCCCTGACTATTGTTTGTTTCAGGATCGTGTGACGATGAAGATTATTGGTAAGGGACATGAGTCTGGAGGCCTATACATTTTGGATGCGCACATACCCAAGTCTTTAGCCTGTTTGAGAGGTGTAACTCCACTTGCAGCATATTGTCGGTTGGGTCATCCCTCACTTTCGCTGTTGAAGAAGTTATTTCCTAAAATGTCTAGTATGTCTTCTTTAGATTGTGACTCATGTCAATTTGCTAAACACCATCGTGTTAGTTCTAGTCCACGTGTCAATAAAACAGCCAATGCTCCATTTGAGTTAGTACATTCTGATGTTTGGGGTCCTTGTCCGATTGTCTCTAAAACTGGTTTTCGTTATTTTGTTACATTCGTTGATGATTATTCTAGAATGACATGGTTATATTTGATGAAAAGTCATTCTGACTTGTTCTACCATTTTTTCTCATTTTGTGCTGAAATTCGTACTCAATTTGGGATGTATGTTCAACATCTAAGAAGTGATAATGCCAAAGAGTATCTTTCTTCCATATTTCAAAATTACATGACCCAACATGGCATTCTTCATCAAACTTCTTGTGTCGATACACCATCTCAAAATGGTGTTGCTGAAAGAAAAATAGACATCTTCTTGAGACTGCTAGAGCTCTGTTATTCCATATGCAGGTTCCCAAACATTTCTGGGAAAATGCTGTGTCTACAGCTTGCTTTCTGATTAATCGCATGCCCTCTTCAGTCTTGTCTAGTACAACCCCTTTCCATACCCTCTTTCCGACTAAATCCTTGTTTCCGATTGAACCTCGCATATTTGGTTGTACCTGTTTTGTTCGGGATGTCCGCCCTCACGTTACAAAGCTTGATCCTAAGTCCTTGAAGTGCATTTTTCTTGGGTACTCCCGTGTGCAAAAAGGATATCGGTGTTATTCTCCTGATTTAGGTCGTTATCTCGTCTTTACTGATGTTACTTTTTGAGAGCATACCCCATTCTCTCCAGCTTCTGAGCCTTTGAGTCAGGGGGAGGATGATGATGTGTAACTATATACTGTTCCTCCTTCTAGTCCTCCGTCTATTCCTCCTTCCCATATTCCTGTTCACCCCCCTATAACACATACATACTCTCGACGTCTCCCTGTTGCTCCTTCCTCCATACCTACATCTTTTGTTGCCCCTATCCCAGCGACTCCTCCTTCATGTCCCGATGCGCCAGTGTCTTCCTTGTCAGATCCACCTCCTCTTATTCCGAGAGATGATCTCCCTATCGCTGTCCGTAAAGGTAAACGTGCTTGCACTTATCTTATCTCTTCGTTTGTATCTTATACCCATTTGTCCCCTACTTCGTCCTCTTTTTTTGCTTCTCTCGATACTGTTCATGTTCCTAATACTGTTCATGAAGCTTTAGCTAATTCTGGGTGGCGTCAGGCTATGATAGAGGAGATGGTAGCCTTGGATACCAATGGTACATGGACCTTGGTCAATTTACCTAGTGGAAAACGGACTATTGGTTGCAAATGGGTGTTCATAGTTAAGGTGCATCCGGATGGTTCTCTCGCTCAATTAAAAGCCCGCCTTGTTGCCAAAGGCTATGCCCAAACTTATGGAGTTGATTGTTTTGATACCTTTTCCCCTGTTGCCAAACTCACCTCTGTGCGCTTGTTCATTTCTCTTGCAGCCTCCCATTGTTGGCCTCTCCACCAATTGGACATAAAAAATGCATTCTTTCATGGTGATCTCGAGGAGAAAGTATATATGGAGCAACCACTTGGTTTCGTTGCTCAGGGGGAGTCAGGGAAAGTATGTCGTCTCCATAAATCCCTGTATGGTCTGAAGCAAAGTCCCTGTGCCTGGTTTGGGAAATTTACTGGTGTAGTTAAGAGGTTCGGCATGAAGAAAAGTAAATCCGATCATTCTGTCTTTTACAAACAATCAGGTGGTGGAATCATTTTGCTGGTCGTATATGTGGATGATATTGTCATTACTGGCAGTGACACTACAGGGATTATATCTCTTAAATCATTTCTGCACACTCAATTCCATACGAAAGATTTGGGGATGTTAAAGTATTTCTTGGGAGTTGAAGTGAACAGGAGTAAGAAAGGGATATTCTTATCTCAAAGAAAGTATGTGCTTGATCTGCTGTCCGAAACAGGAAAATTGGGGGCTAAATCATGTACCGCCCCAATGGTTCCTAATGTGCATCTTACAAAAGAGGGTGAATTGTTCGATGATCCGGAGAGATATAGGCGGTTGGTTGGAAAATTGAATTATCTCACGGTGACTCGGCCAGATATTGCATACTCAGTTAGTGTGGTTAGTCAGTTTATGTCATCTCCAACCATTGATCACTAGAAAGCAGTGGAATAGATTTTGTGTTATTTGAAAGGAGCAGTTGGACGTGAAATTTTATATGGGAATTATGGTCACACGAGAATTGAATGTTTTTCAGATGCTGATTGGGCAGGATCGAGAATGGATAGGAGGTCCACCACAGGGTATTGTGTCTTTTTTGGAGGTAATTTGGTTTCTTGGAGAAGCAAGAAACAGAAGGTTGTGTCACTCTCAAGTGCAGAATCTGAATACAGGGCTATGAACAAGTCAGTATGTGAGATAATGTGGATATATCAGCTTCTCAAAGAAGTGGATTTAAAAGTCTCTATGCCAGCTAAGTTGTGGTGTGATAACCAAGTTGCAATCCACATAGCCTCTAATCCAGTCTTTCATGAACGAACGAAACACATTGAGATTGATTGTCATTTCGTTCGTGAAAAGATTCAACAAGGTTTAATCTCTACTGGATACGTAAGAACTGGAGAACAGTTAGGAGATATCTTCACAAAGGCTCTGAATGGAGGAAGGGTTGATTACCTCTGTAACAAGCTAGGCATGATCAACATCTATGCTCCAGCTTAAGGGGGAGTGTTACGAGTTATATATATAGAATGCTAGCTGTGTGTATTTAGATAGATACAATCAAGGATAATTGATTGTCTAATTATGTATAGTATTCCTTGTGATTAGTTCCTACCTAAAATAGGAGCACCCAAACTTGTATATATGTATACGATATGTTAATGAAAAGAATATTATTCAAAACCCAATTACCGTGTACTTAGATGACAAGGGCAATAAAAGTGAGATGTTGGGAAGTGGTTCCGACGTAAATGCGGATGCTGTTGGTGAGGAAAAGGTTGCTGCTAGCAATACTGGAAGAGATGGTGTAACGGTAAAAATGAAAAGTGGAGGACTTACCCTAGATAATCATTGTCGAGCTAGTTTTCCAGAAACAACCTAGGTGAGAGATGGTGGTATATTTAAGTACATCAGGAATCCTGTTGTTGGAGATGGAGACTACAACCTGTCTATTGCATTAAACTGTTATGAAGAAGCTAAAAAGGCACTCGGTGGAAATTCTAGTTTTTCAGGGGAATTTCAATCTGTCAGAAAAAAGAAAGGATGGGTTTGCAATGAATTAGGTCGAAGCCAGTTGGATAGAGGAGATCTAGATGGTGCTGAAATTGCTTTTGCAGATGCGATAAAGTTGTTCAAAGAAGCGGCTGATTATACCAACGTAATTCTTATTAACGGTAACTTAGGCCCATGGCAGACGAGCATCGGCTGAAGAGATTGTATCAAGGGTCGAAGCTTTCAAGAAACATCCTGTCTTCCATAGTACATAGAAGCAAGCACTTGAGACTGCTAAACTGGAATACAGTAAGGCTCTCTTGTTTTATGGAGCTGCGAAAATGGAAATAGATACAGCTGAATTAGCAGAGTTTGTTTCGAGTGGTGGCTTGAAGGATCAAGTGTATATTCAATTTGCTTATACTTAGCTGAGACTTGGCATTTTTTTGGCAGCAGAAGGGACAACTGCAGAGGTTTATGAAAATGGAGTCCTTGAAGATTATACTAGCCCTATCGTAATCAGACCTAAACAAGATTATCGAAAGCATGAGATTTCAGCTAATGATGCCATCAGGGAAGTGTTGTCTGTTTATGAGAGTCTGGGTGATTTACAGAAACAGGAGGCTGCTTATGCTTATTTTCAGCTTGTTTGTTACCAAAAGGATTGTTGCTTAAAGTTTTCTGAGTCAAATTTACAGAGTAATAATCTATCGAAAGGTGAAAGCCAAAAGATCAAGCAATATGCTTCCTTGGCCGACAGCACCTGGCATAAGTCCATGGACTTCTATAGGCCAGAAACACATCCCTTGATGTACCTTACTATCATAATGGAGAGATAAGCTCTGTCTTTAAGCCTTGCAAGCTCGTTACATTCTAATGTGGTATGCTTTCAATCTTTTTCCCTATATCCTGTCCTTTGACGTTACTTTAGTAATAGTTTTAGTATGATACTGTGATTTGCACTCTGATTGTGTTATGAACTATTTAAATCATAAACTACTTAATCAGCTGTACTCATTTCGAGAAATGATCAATGATGAACAACTTAGGGAAATCAATTTTTTAGTTTGGAATTTACTGGATAAGTGATCCTTGATGGACATTACTGGGTTTAGTTGACTTCTTTAAGTGCAATAAAATCCCATTTGGTTTGAATAATATGTGGTAGAAGTTTTACGTGTTCTAGAGGTTTCTAGTTACTGGGGTGCTTCCAGTGAACTGTTAGTGTGAAATTGAGGATCTTGCCTTTACTGAAATGGGACGAGACCATTATTATAGTTATCCAGACAATTTCCTGCACTGTCTTATTCAGCTACTGTGCAATTTGAGGTAATTAGCTTTATTTCTGTAGAAAATTGCTTCCATATCTGTATTAAATATAGTTCATGGATATGATTTCTGTTTTAATGAAAGTTTGGCCTATTGGTAAGAGCAGTAAAGAAAGGTTTCACTTCAAAATATATTACGATGTGTTATACCTTCCAAACAAGCTACTGCATTATATTTTATGCAAAAGTTGCCTCCAAGAGATGTTGCACGTATAATTCTAGGCAGGAATCTTTGTAATTTTTAGAATTTTCTTTTGTAAGTTTTATTGATCACCATTTAATTCATAAACATTTGCTGGATTGCTCGTTTATTTCCGCTGAAGCATGTTTAAGGTGTTTAGAATTCCAATATTGATTTGCAATGACAATACTGCATGGTCCATGTTATGTATTTGAACCTTTATTTGTTCAACTGCTGTCTTTTACTACTCTTCTGATCTCTGTCCTATTTGAAGCATATTAAACAACTAACCCTTTATCCCTATTACAAAAGTTGGGTATATGAATAATATTTCGTCATTGTGAACGTGCGAGGCTCATTGTTCATCGTTGAAGCATATTATACGTTTCACTAAATTAAAATCAGGAGATACTATTGTCATGTATTAGCTTTTCTGAGGATCATGAATCTCCATGGCTAGCTTCTTGTTTTTACTGCATTTACGTACTTTGTATCTTGACGGTGTTATTTATTTGTGTGTGGTAGTATTTGGAATCTGCCTTAGCTCGACTTCTTGGAGGCCGTCATTTATCTGAAAATGATTCTTTAAGCAAAGAGAATCCGGAGGTTTGTCGTAACTTTTGGAATCAGCTGCGGATGCTGTTGAAGAGAATGTTGTCTGCTACCCTTCCCATTCCAAACAAGTCTGCAGAAGTCGCAAAGCTGAGGGAGCTCTACAAAATGTCATTGAAATCATCTGAGTTCAGTCAGCTGCGTGCCATTCATGGTTTGTGGACGTCGTGACATATTCATATGATTCAGGGATTTGTCCCAGTGTCTGTAATTCTCTTGCTTGTAGAATGAAGTTCATTCTGCGAAAAATGAAAAAGTTCATCAATTATGGGCTTGTACTGCCTCAGATACTCAGGTAGCTTAACTATTACCTGGATGATTTTGTAATGGTTACAACAATACTCCCCTTGATACTTTAGTTATAGGACGAAAAATTGCCAGTATCGAGGATAATCAATTCAATGTGGGAGGATGCATTTGTATTCTCGGCATTTGTGTTTTGTTCTCTTCTCCAATGGTGTTCTATTGCACCATTTTGTGTAGTGAGGTGAGGGCACCAAAAACGTCCAATCGGACTCCAAATTGGTGCGGTGGTGTACTACCTTTTCCATTAATGAAAAATGTTTTTGTTTAATAAAACGGAAATGAATTTTTTTTTTAATTCAAAATTTGGGTATTAAATATTGTGTTAAAGAAATTGGATAATTTTTGTATTTATTTTGACATTATATTACTTTATAGTCTTATTTTTATTATCATCTTAATTATATCTTTTGAATATAAAGTGTCATAATGAGCGCAATTTATATTTTAAATATGAGTAAGAATGATTTTTTTGCTTTATTTATATTTATATTTTTATATTATTTCATGTATTTTAGAAATAATTTAAAGGCTTAATCACCATTTATCCCCTTGTGTTATTGGTTTTTGACTATTTGCCCCCCCTTTCTCCTATTTTTAAAATTAACTGTTTGCCCACCGTGTTTCTAAAAATAACTGTTGGAAAATTCTTGAACAGACAAAAATGCCCCTATGAAATGCTGACATCACGATCTCAAGTTTAAGTAAAAGTTATATTTTCCAAGCATTAACTGCATATTACTTAAAAAAGAAAGAAAAAACGGTGAAGGTTTCTTCGATACACAATCGCCGTTGCACTTTTTCCCCTCCAAACTGCTGCCATTGCTGTTTCTTCAGAGTCGAGTCGCGATCTCCATTCTCTCTTACCAGTCAAACCATAAAAATCACTAAAAAGACAAAAATATCCCTCTCGATTACTAACATCACATTCTTAAGTTTAAGTAAAAAAATTTCAAACGAATATAACCCAAGTATTAACTGGAGAATAAAATTTTGAACAATGATTAAACCCATCACTGAATTTCTTTTTCGATTCCAACAAAAATTATAACCATAAACAACTAGTCATACGTACTAGTACAAAATCAGATGGGCAAAGTTGGAGATAGTGGAAAGTTGGGAGAAATGATCGTCTAGGAGTAGAGCAGCTTGTGATAATATTTTCCCTGGAAAAAATGCAGAGCCCTGGAGAAATATCAGCGACAACGGATTATTTGTGAGAACCGCTATTGGAGCAGAAAAAGTGCAACGTCAGCGATAATGGAGATCACGACTTGACTCGGATAGAGCAGGAAAAGTGCAGCAGCAATTGTGTACCAAGAAACCTTCACCCGTTTTTTCTTTCTTTCTTAAGTAATATGCTGTTAATGCTTGGAAATATATTTTTTACTTAAACTTGAGAGCGTGATGTCAGCATTCCAGAGGGGTATTTTGTTTGTTCAGAAATTTTTATAGTTTGACAGGTAAGAGGGGGGAAACAGTTAGTTTTAAAAATTATTTTAAAACTATTTTGTTCAATAAAACTAATTTTCAAAAATATGTTTTCAGTACCGTTTCAAAACAGTAAAAAAAAACAGGCCCTATATACATTGAATTAAATTATTAAGTATTTCCAGATCAATAATCCGCTCATTAGAATAGAGACAAAGCAATTTTGAATAGTTTTATATACAAATTTATTTTGGTTGATATCATATTCCAAAATGTATTCTGGATTTTAGAAAATTTTAAGACTGATTGCCATTTGCGAATGTAAAAATGCATGTTAAAAGTTAAAGATTATAACTCTGTTAGTCGCAAAACTTGGCCACATGTTGTATTTTCATCCGTGAACTTGAAATTGTTTCTCCTTAGTGCTCAAATTTGGACTCATATCACACTTTCATCCTTAAAAGTGAAATTATTTCTCTTTAGTCCCCAAACTTGAGTTTTCGTCTCCATGTAGTTCATCGCACACATGTCAACCAAAACCAACTAACGCATGCAAACACATAGTGAAATAGATCCTCAAATATTTAAATATGAGAGACTAGTGTAGGTAGTGACGAAGTTGGAGGAAAATTTCGACAAGTAAAAATTTCAAAAATTTTTGGCGTCAGGTAGATTTTGGTTGAAATTTTTGGCATTATTTAAATTTTATACATGGTCACCATTCCAGTTCTGGTGTCATTCTAGAACCGTAACCAGAATAGGGGTTCCAGAACCTTAACCGCTCCAGCGTCAAAAAATATTGAGAAAATTAGTTTTGAATATTTACACATAAATGAAAAAAGAAAATATAAAAAATTTTAATTGACAAAAAAGAGAACCAGAGCTGTGACAACGGTTCAAGAACCATCCCCCAAAAATTTTGGTTCTGGAACCATGGTCATGCCTAGATGGACTAGATTTAATGAAAAACATAAGTTTAGGCATTAAAGAAAATAGTAAACTCCACATTTGGTCCCTTACATATGGCCTAATAATCTTTTTAGTCCCTTACATTTCAAAACGATCTTTTTGGTTCCTTACTTTTATTTTTCGAACTATTTGGTCCCCTACATTTTAGAACGATCTTTTTGGTCCCTTACATTTATTTCTTGAACTATTTGGTCCCTTGGCAACGAAAAACGTTAAAATCACTCGCACTTTCGCTCACACGACTTCGTTAGTGAAGGGTAAAATTGTCATAACATTATTTTTAGCATCCCAATAATCTTCTTCATTAGGTTGATTTTCTTCTTTTGGAGTCACGTGGATCGGAAGTGCAAGTAATATTAACGTTTTTCTCTAAGTTAAACGGTTAATGGACCAAATAGTTTGAAATATAAAAGTAATGGACCAAAAAGATCATTCTGAAATGTAAGGGACCAAATAGTTCGAGAAATAAAATGAATGGACGAAAAAGATCATTTTGAAATGTAAAGAATCAAAAATATTATTAGACAATATTTAAGGGACCAAATATGGAGTTTACTCTTAAGGAAAAACAGTTTCAAATTTGGTGATGAAAATACAACATAAGACCAAGTTTAGGGACTAAAGAGAAACAATTTAACTCATGTGCAAATTATTTAACTCACTTTTTTTTTCTTTTTTGTTTTTTGAAGAAACAAGAACTATATTAGCAATAGAAAGGGGAGTTTTAGATGAGCGACGGTGCAAAGTTATACATAGCTTGTACATCCTCTCTATCTACCTTCTGAAAAATCACTCTCCCTAGCCTATTACATAAATTACAAATATCAGTGAATAGAAATTCGAGGAACAGGTTGGATTTGGCACCATTGACCATCACATTTACTACGTTGAAGCAATCCGTCTTGATGATGATGTCTCTATGTCCAGATCTTGTGCATGTTGCAGAGCCATTAGCACAGCAAAAGCTTCTGCCTGTAATGCTGAATTTGCAAGGAAACAAAAGCCTTCGACCTTTTGATGAGGGTAATGTCTACCCTCTAGACTCCAGGCTGCCACAACCCTGCTTAATGCTTCCTGGTAAGCTGCATCTGTATAAATGATCAAGGGGTCTAAAATATCTGAGTCCGAAATATTGAAAATGAGACCTTTGGTGGTGTTACAGAATTCAAAGTATTTTTCCAGGACAATCTTCTCGCAAATTCTGATTGGGTTAGAAGAAGGATTATTTCTGGAGGGACAATTTTCTCATTCCATTGCACCTCATTTCTCACAATCCAGAGTTGCCATAGAATATATATAGAAAAGATTGTCAAGTTTTCATCCGGGGAGTTTGACATCCATTTAGAGAACCAATCCCCGAAGGAGGTCGGTTGCCCTTGATCAAAATCAAAACCTAGGGGATAGTCTCCATACATATTTTGAGAGTGGGCACTGCAAGAAAATGTGTTCAGTAGATTCTATCTTATTCCTGCATCTTGCACATTCGGGTGGCACAGTTATGCCTCTTCTGCTTAGTGCTTGGTTGCTTGGTAAAGCAGCAACTATGCATCTCCATACTTAAAAAAAATTACCTTAGCAGGGACATCAAGTTTCCATAACCCACTCTATGGATTTGATGTCCAAGATGACAGTCTATTGCTCGCAGAAAAAGATGAGGCAAGCTGACCCTCTCTCCTAATACATATAGATTTATAGCCACTGCTGACAGAATATACCCCTGAGTTTGTATGCTTCCAAATGAGTGAATCCAAACTGAAGGACCTTGAGGGTGAGATATAAGTGGTTAGTATCTTTCTTACTGCCTCACAGGGTAGATACAATTTAAGAGCGGTAATCTGCATTGCTCCTGGCCATCAATTAAGTAATTTACTCTCTGTTAGAATTCATGAGTGGATCTTTGGCTATGATTTGTAAATACGAAGTACAATATTACCTTGAGCCATTGATGTTGTCGGAGTGTTGATAGAGTCACACACGAAGTCTCCGGTCTTCCTTCTCCAAACTCTCTCTCACTATAGTCGCGTGTATGCTGATGGGTGCACACTACGTTTGTTGGTTGAGTGGAGAGAGGGACCGGGGAGATACGTATATATAATTATGACCTACCCCATCAGAGGTCAATCGTAATAAATTATAATCAACTTATAATTCTCCCTGATTTTCCTCAATCAATCATAATCATCCAATATCATGGTCGATCAATTAGATGCCATAATTGTCTCAATTAGTGGGATGGATTATAAGGAAGGATAGGTAACTGATCGTGGTCATGAAGTCCACCTTTACAGTTACCATAATATTTTAACATTCTCCCACTTGGACAAATGACCACGTAAATGGATGAGTTTCAGTAATGTGGCCACAATAATTGTATATTTATCCTACATCGTTACTAAAATGGATCATGGCGGTTATATGTCTCAATAGTCACACTCCCTTCCAAGTATCACAATTTTAATAACTAAATGTAGATAAACTTAATGAGGAAAATGAACTATCAACAAAAAATGTTCATATGTGGTCCAAATATTAAATCCTGTAACAATAATGTGCACAAAACAGGAATCTAATATATCTTTATGTGTCCCTACCATAAACAAGCAATTCAATCAAAATTAATAAGACCCATGGAACTAACATGTTCCACAAATTTCTTTGGCGCCAATGCTTTTGTGAATGGGTCTGCAAGCTTCAAATCAGTCCGTATATGCTCTATGGACACTTTTTGTTCTTGAATTCTCTCTCGAACAACATGGTATTTCAATTCAATGTGCTTTGACTTGCTTGAGCACTTGTTGTTCTTGGAGAAGAAGACAGCAGCGGAATTATCACAATACATGGCTATTCGTTTAGAGATGGACTTCATAATTTTCAGTCCCTCGATGAAATTTCTCAACCAAATAGCCTGAGACGTCACTTCATGGCATGCAACAAATTCAGCTTCCATAGTTGAAGAAGCAGTGATTGATTGCTTAATACTTCTCCATGATACAGCACCCCCAGCGAGCATAAAAATATATCCAGTAGTTGACTTCATCGTTTGCTCACAACCCATGAAATCGGAATCTGAGTATCCGATGATTTCAAGTTTATCACTTTGCTTATAAGTGAGCATCAAATCTTTGGTGCCTTGGAGGTATCGCATCACCTTCTTAGCTGCTTTCCAGTGATCGATTCCTGGATTACTTTGGACTCTGCCAAGCATCCCGGCTGCAAAGCTGATGTCAGGTCTCGTGCATGTTTGAGCATATATCAAACTTCCAACAGCTGATGCATAAGGTACATTATCCATTTGACGTCTCTCAATTTCATTCTGAGGACATCTGTTTTGACCAACTCTGTCTCCTTTCACAATAGGACATGGAGTGGTTGCACAATCTTGCATTTGAAATCTTTCAAGAACCTTGTTGATGTAATTCTTTTGAGATAAACCAAGAGTCTTCTTGAATCTATCTCTGTGAATCTCAATGCCAAGAACGAAAGATGCATCATTCATATCTTTCATTTCAAAGTTCTTAGAAAGAAATCCTTTAGTGTCATGCAACAAACCCAAATCATTTGTGGCAAGCAATATGTCATCAACATACAAGATCAAAAATATGAATCGGCTCCCACTGACCTTTAGATATACACAATCATCAAGTTTATTTTCTTGAAATCCAAAGGTCTTTATGGTATTATGAAACTTGATATACCATTGTCGTGAGGCCTGTTTGAGTCCATAAATTAATCTGTTCAGTTTGCATACCAATTGCTCCTTTCCTTCTTCCTCAAAACCTTCGGGCTGAATCATATAGATTTGTTCTTCAAGATCTCCATTCAGGAATGCTGTTTTTACATCCATTTGGTGTAACTCCAAGTCATAATGAGCCACCAAAGCCATGATTATTCGGAAGGAATCTTTCTTTGATACAGATGAGAAAGTCTCATTGTAATCGATACCTTCCTTTTGAGTGAATCCTTTAGCTACTAGTCGGGCCTTATAACGGTCAATGTTGCCATTGGAGTCTCGTTTAGTTTTGTAAACCCATTTGCATTGAATGGGTTTAGACCCCTCAGGTAAATCAACCAAATCCCAAACTTGATTGCTTTTCATAGATGCTATTTCATCTTTCATGGCATCCATCCATTTATTGGATTCATCACTTTTCATGGCCTGTGAGAATGTAAATGGGTCATCCATAATGCCAGTATTGCTACTTTCTTGCAAGTACACAATATAATCATCTGAAATTGCACTTGTTTTTGGTCTTTTTGACCTTCGTACAACATTCAGACCATTATTGCGTGTATCAATGAGAGTGGTCGGGTCATGAACATCCTGAGAATCAACGTGAGTTGATTCTTGTGACTGTGAGATTAAATCCACCTTCCTTTTCTCATGACTCCCACTAAAATTCTCATTCTCAAGAAATCTAGCGTTATTTGTTTCCATAATTCTGTTGTAATGATTAGGACAGTAAAATCGATATTCTTTTGATCTTTCTGGATATCCAATAAAGAAACAACTAATTGTTCTTGGATCAAGCTTCCTTTCATGTGGATTGTAAAGCCTTGCTTCAGCAGGACATCCCCAAACACGTATATGGTTTAAACTTGGTTTTCTACCAACCCATAATTCATAAGGGGTTTTAGCCACAGCTTTGGTAGGAACTCTGTTTAAAATATACATTGATGTCCGGATAGCTTCTCCCCACAAAAATTCAGGAAGAGTGCTGTCACTAATCATACTTCGAACCATATTCAATAAGGTTCGATTACGCCGTTCAGCCACACCATTCTGCTGAGGCGTTCCTGGCATTGTGTATTGAGCAATAATTCCATTTTCTTGAAGAAATCTAGCAAAAGGTCCCAAATTGCGACCAGTTTCATCATATTTTCCATAATATTCACCACCTCTATCTGACCTCACAACTTTAATTTTTCTATCCAATTGATTTTCTACCTCCGCCTTGAACACTTTGAACATGGTCAAGGCATCGGATTTTCCCTTAATTAGATAGACATATCCATAACGTGAGAAGTCATCAATAAAGGTGATGAAATATTTTTCATTGCTTATAGAAGAAGGAAATGGTCCACAAATATCTGTATGTATCACTTCAAGCAGTCCAGAACTTTTAGTGGCATTTTTCTTAGTACCCTTAGTTTGCTTGCCCTTAATGCAATCTATACAGGTACTAAGATCCATAAAGTCAAGAGTTGGCAAGACTCCATCTTTGACTAGCCGCTCAAGTCGTTCCTTTGATATATGACCCAAGCGTTTGTGCCACAACAGTGATGAAGTTTCAGAATCATGACTGCGTTTGTGGCTAACATTCATATTCATATGCAGAGAAATAAGGGATTCAGAAAATTTAGGATCAAGATCTATCTTATACAACCCATCAATTAAAGTACCACCACCAATAAAAACTTTATTTTTTGTTAAATTGAAACACTGATCACCAAGTTGAAAGAAATAACCATCTAAATCAAGACGAGATAGAGAAATTAAGTTTCTAGAAAAGGCAGGAACATAAAAGGTGTCAAGTAAATCTAGGCATGTGCCAGATTTTAAGACTAGTCTATAGGTGCCAATAGCTTCAACTTTTGCTTCCGTTTTGTTCCCCATTAAGATTTTCTTTTCCCTTATCAGTGGTTGGCGGGTTGTAAGGAATCCCTGCATGTTATTAGAAATATGAATGGTAGAACCACAATTAAGCCACCAAGTATTAGAAGGAACATCAACTAAATTGGTCTCAAGACAAACAAAGGAAAGGGGATTACCTTTGTTTTGAAACCATGCCTGTCTCTTACGGCATTCTACTTGCTTATGTTCCTTCTTCTTGCAAAAATGGCAAGTGCCACCAAAACCATCATGGCTAGGAGCCCCTTTATTTGGTGTTCTGTGGCCTTTACCTTTGGGCTTTCTTGGTCCACGAACATTATGACCATGTGATACTAGATGGACAGTTTGCAATCCTTCTCTTTTCAATCTCGCTTCCTCTTGGACACATATAGAGATAAGTTCATTTATAGTCCACTTATCTCTTTGAGTATTGTAAGTGATCTTAAATGGACCATCTTGCTGAGGAAGCGAGTTGATGATGAATTGCACCAAAAAGGACTCAGAAATTGCCATATTCATTAATTTGAGTTGTTCAGCCAAGTTATTCATTTCCATAATGTGTTCACGTATGCCACTTACCCCGTCATATTGTTTTGTGGTCAAGGCTGCCATAAGTGTACCTGCCAATGCTTTATCAGCTGCTTGAAATTGTTGCTCAACTGAAGTGGGGAAAGTGCGAGCGTTGTCAGAGTTTGGAATTGACTGCCTTATGTGCTTTGCAATCTTGCTTCTAATGATCATCAAGCTTAGGCGGTTGGAGCGTTCCCAGCTTTCACGAAGTGTTTTTTCAGCTTCAGTGCTTTCAGGTTGAATCTTCCCAGGTTCATCAACACGGAAACACAGATCCAGATCCAAGCATCCCAATGTGATAAGCAACTGTTCATGCCAATCAGAGTAATTGGACCCATTCAGTTCAGGGATGTCAGAAGTGAATTCGGCAACTGATCCTGGAATAGTAGCTGAAAATAAAACACGAATCATGCCATGAGTTTCATCATAGAGGAGCAATCAGGTGCATCATTGTAGTTCACCTTTGGGCAAGAACTTACAACATGCTAGTGATGTGCTTAATGCAAGATTCATCATAATAGAGCAATCGTGTGCATCATTGCAAATTTGCCTTTGGGTCAAACTTACAACATGCCAATGATGTGCTCAAAGTGAGAAACAATTATTCACTTTTATATTACAATCATTAATCGAGATATTATATTCCTTTGGGTAATATAATAACTCTATCATGAAAATAGAATTAAAATACCTTTGGGCAAATTTTAATGTTATAATCATGATATAACATTAGTATAAATAACCTTTTAAACTTCACAACTAGTTCACTTTGGTGAAACTAATTGATATCTTTAATGTTTATAAGGTTATTTTGGCCTACTACTCACTAGTACAAAATGTGAGTTTCATCTTAGTAGCGTCAATCATTCAAAATTTGACTTTCAATTCATTAATTATAACCCTTCGTGGGTTGAGAAATTAATGAACATGCATAATATAATAAAACTAAAATTTGTACAATGAAACTTTACGTGAAGGGTACAGAACTTCCCAAAAAAAAAAAATTATGAAAGCCAATCAGCTCATTATATATATATATATATATATATATATGTTATATTTGGAAAACAGATTAATTTCTTTCATAAAATAAAGAAACTCTAGGCAGCTACCAAATTTAATTTCTTTTAAAAAGGAAATGAGAACATATATTTTCCATATATAAAAGGAGTAAATTTCAGAAATTGAAGAAAGTCATATTTTAAAATGAGATTTTTTTTTTTTTTTAACCCACAAAAGAGAACAATTCCCGAAAACAAATTCATGTGATTTATAAGGTACTGATTTTATTTCATGTTTAACTCATATATGCAGAAAAAATAAATTTCATAACTGAACCCATAGAATTAAAACCCAGCAAAATCACTTTAATCCAAATCAGTATGCTCATTTAATAATCAAAGATTACAGCACTGTACAACAGAATACTTAAATTGTTTTCTTTTAGATTTTAGGCAACGGAGAATCAAAGATTAAATGCCAGTGAATTGAATTAACAAAAAACAACTATTTGGAGAGGATTAAAGGATATTTGCAAGCCAGCCCACAATTTGAAAATAGGAAATCAAAATAAGTTATCCATATACGTTCAATTGAAATTATTGGACTTATCTCAAATAAGAAAAAATTAGACCACCAGTAATTAAAACTAATCAAACTTTCATGTATATGCTCAGATCTAGAAACTGAATTCATTACTGACAATGTTAGGACATAAATCCATGTTTCACAAACTGATTTGTGAACAAGACCTTAGCATTGAGCCATAAGCAATGTTGAAAGGAATAATTAATTCTGGCCAAAAAGTTGTACAGAAGCATGGAGAACGCATTGATTATTAATGCAATGAAGACATATATACTGTACTAGCATTAATCCATAAAATATGATGATACAAATTTTAAATCCAATACATCATACGAATTAACCCACATCATACGATTCACAAATATTTATCGGACGAATAGTTCAGCAACCGAACAAGGATATAAAACAATGATTTCGATCTACAAATCAATAACCTTAACCCAGGCTCTGATACCACATGTTAGAATTCATGAGTGGATCTTTGGCTATGATTTGTAAATACGAAGTACAATATTACCTTGAGCCATTGATGTTGTCGGAGTGTTGACAGAGTCACACACGAAGTCTCCGGTCTTCCCTCTCCAAACTCTCTCTCACTATAGTTGCGTGTATGCTGATGGGTGCACACTACGTTTGTTGGTTGAGTGGAGAGAAGGACCGGGGAGATACATATATATAATTATGACCTACCCCATCAGAGGTCAATCGTAATAAATTATAATCAACTTATAATTCTCCCTGATTTTCCTCAATCAATCATAATCATCCAATATCATGGTCGATTAATTAGATGCCATAATTGTCTCAATTAGTGGGATGGATTATAAGGAAGGATAGGTAACTGATCGTGGTCATGAAGTCCACCTTTACAGTTACCATAATATTTTAACACTCTCAGCCTAGTTTGGTTGGCAATGATCGAATTAGACAAGATGGCGTTTGAGAAGTCTAGAATCCAGTCTTCCTTAATATGAATTGATTCACCATTTCCAACTCTTCATTTCGGATTTCCCTCTAAGAGTTCTCTTCCCCACAAAATTCCTCTCCATTCCTAGGTTGCATACGATTGTGCTTTTACTAACAGAAAACTCTCCTTTGAGCAATATCTAGCCTGAAAAAATATGGAAAACAAGGAATCCTTTTGATTAAGGATTTTCTTTGCGTGTTTTGCCAGCAGTGCTTGATTCATTTCCTTCGTTGACCGAAGACCTAAACCACATTTGAGAGTTGATTGACACAACCAATTCCAGGATTTCCAATGAATTCCTTTTCCTTCGATATCTCCTTTCCAAATGAATCTCGCAATTGCCTTTGCCACCGTGATGGAAATCTTGAAAATACTCATGGTGCATATCAAGAGAGAAGAAAGTGTATGCACTAGGGAAGAAAATATATTCCCCTTTGGCTCTGCCAGATTGATGTTGATACCTAGATACTTGTCAAAGGTGTTAAAACCCCAACTATTAAGGCCAAAACTAAGGAGTTCCCTCATGTCACCTGGGGTATTCGGGCTCACAACAGATGAATATTTATTGAAGTTTATTCTTTGCCCTGCAAATTTTGCATAAAGATCCAGGATCCACGCCAATTCCTTAATTACATCTGATTGATGCTTATGAAAAAAAGGGAGTCGTGAACATACTTTAAGTGGGAGATTTGTGGAGTTTTCCTTCCAAGGGAGAAGCCAAGACCACCCACTCCTTTAGACCTTTCAGCTATCAAAGCCGAAAGAGCTTGTTGACAGACAATGAGCAGATACGAAGTCCTCTTTTGGGGGCAAAGTATTCTAAGCACCTTCCATTGCCCTTTACTGAATACGTTACTAACCTCACATTTACTGAATACGTTACTAACCTCACACATTCCATGATCACTCTTATTATATTTTTAGGGAAGCCAAACTTGATGAGCACACTTTGGAGAAAATCCCATGAGATGTGATCATACGCCTTGCTCACATCGATTTTAATTGCTGCAAGGCACTCCTTGCCTTGTTTCTTCCTCTGAATATGATCGGTCATTTCATGAGCAATCAATACATTCTCACTTATGCATCTACCCTCTATGAAGCCATTCTGATATTCATAAATAAGATGACCCAATACTAGTTTTAATCTGTTAGCAATAGCCTTCACAATTAGTTTGTATCTCACGTTGCATAGGCTTATTGGCTTGAAGTCTTTCAGCTCCTTGGGCGAGGCTATCTTTGGGATGAGAACTATGTGAGTCATATTCCATGATTCTTTGAGACGGTAACCGTTGTTTAGGACTTTCTAGATGTCTAGCACCATCTCAGGACCCGCTGCTTTCCACGGGATCATGTCTTTCAAGGCCTTGTGAATCTCTTCTTGTGTGAAGCATTTGTTTAGCTCCTAGAGGTTAGGCAGCAGACTGTTTGGATTCAAGTTTTCCAAGAGTTGTGACACATCAGCATCATCCCTAGGTATAGCAGGGTAATCTGAATCTTGGGTGAAAACTTGTTTTATGTACTCTGTCAATAAATTATGCACTTCCTGCGGATCATCAATCCAAACGCCATTTCCTTTGTGTAGCTTTGTGACCCAATTGTTTCCTTTTTGTCTTGTGGTCTATCTATGGTAAAATTTAGTATTCTTGTCACTTTTAACGGTCCAGGAAATCTTAGACCTTTGTTTCCAGTAATCACTCTGTCAGTCAAGCAAATTCTCTAGTTCCAATCTTAATTCTGCCTCCTTGGATGGATTATTAATCAAAGCCTGATGTTGCTGGTTCTTGGCTATGATCTTGATTGTGTGATCGATATTTTTTTGAAGGCTTCCAAAAACCTGGGAGCTCTAAGAATGGAGGTGAATCAGGATATCCCTGAGCTTGGAGTCTGATGTACTCTTCAAGCCCTTGCTCCCCAAACTCATTAGTAGTCTCATTAGTAGTTCTCTGAGAAGAATACGGGAAGGACTAGATGTGCTGAATTATTTCTCTGGCCATTGGGGATTTGGCCCAGAAACGTTCAAACTTGTATTGCTTACTGCCTCGTCTTGAATCCGCATTTGAATCTAGAAGAATGGGATCATGGTCTAAGTTCATGATAGGTAGATTTCTCAATTGGAAAATTTGCAATCCATTCCTTATTTACAAAGACTCTGTCCAATCGTTCGAAGATGAGGTCCCCTTGCTTTCTATTGTTTGCCCAAGTGTGCCAATTGCCTAAGTGAGGTAGTTCAGACAACAAAACCCTTTCAGCATTTCCTAAAGCTTGTAGGCTGCCCCTTTATCTATCTTATTACCATCTAATTTATCCTGAGGACTGAGGGCTGGCTGGGTTAAAGTCACCAAGGAGTACAGAAGGTAAATCTAAGACTTGAGGAAGCTGGGTAATATACTGCCAAACCAGACTTCTTCTGATTCTATTCGGACTTCCATACAAAAGCAAAAGAAGCCACTCTTGTCCATTTTTTTTTTCTTTGTGACTTTCACGCACAAGACATTCCAAGACTTTGACTGGACCCTGGTGTTAACCGAATCAGACCAAAAGAAAGCAAGGTTGCCCGAATGGCCATTACAATCTACATAGTCAAAAGACTGAAAATAGGTGGATTGCATCCACTAGCTTATTTTCCTATTATTCGCTAAAGTTTCCATAAAAAACAAGACATGGGGTTGATAAGAAGAAACCAATCTCCCAAGCATTGTACTGTATAGGGCTTCATCATGCCTCTACAGTTCCAACAGAGTGTTTTCATGGCTTCTGCGTGTAGAATAATTAAAATAAGTTTCCTATTAATTTCTATTTTCTATTCGATTTATGTTTCCTATTCGTTTATTTCCTGTTTGGTTTTGTATTTGTTTTAGAAAACCTATTTATTTTAGGAAAGTTGTAATCTGAATCAGTGTAGGATTTAGGGATAGTTTAACCTATAAATACATACATTGGGTTGACCTTGTAATCACAGAGAAAATTACAAAGAAATTAGAAAAGTCTTGCTGCTGATTTTGTGGGCGTTTGCGGTTTGATCGCAGCCCAGATTATTAAGTTCTGCTTCGGTTTGTTGCTTTAGCTTTAGTTATTAAGCTTTGGTCTTTGTTCATAAATCGTGAGTTAATTATTTTATAGTTTGATCAAATTGATCCAATTTTGATTATATTCATCAAATTACATGCAATTGCCTAATCCTATCTAAATTGCTTGGCTACGGTAATTGACTCTTCGGTTCACTTAATTTTGGCAGCAGTTAGCTTCAAATTTATTTGATTGTAGCTTCCACGTTTAATCTTGTGGGTTCAATTTATTCTGGATCCTACATCTGGTATCAGAGCCTATGTTATTTTTTTGGGAGTTCAAGATGTCTTCTTTACGTAATTCTCCTGATTGCCATTTGTTTGTCTTTGATGAAAAAAATAATTTTGAAATCTGGTGTCAACTAATGAAAATTTTTTTCAAAGTGATTGATATCTAGTATATGATTGAGCCAAGTTTTGAAGAACTAGAAAAAGGCAATGAAGGTAAAAATCAATAGGTGAGGAAAGTAAAGAATTGGAAAAGAATCGTTCTCACAATGAGCATGCACTCTATTACTTAAGAATGAAGGTTGGATTAGACGTATGTAGAAAATTAATGGATGTAAAGGCAGTTAAGGAGTTTTGGGAAAATTTAAAAGTTGCCAATCGAGGAAACGAAAATGTTCAAAGAATCAAACTGCAGGAGTTAAAAAGACAATTCGAGTTGACAGAGATGAAGCCTAATGAAAAGGTGCAAGAATACATGACAATGGTAAAATCCATAGCTGATCAAATGAAGATTAATAGAGATAAAGTGACGGAAGAGCAGATGGTGTCTTAAGTTCTTCGCACGTTGACTTCGAAATTTCACACTAATGAGGAGATTATTGAAGCCATTAAAGATCTTTTCACTTTTTCGTATGCTGATTTGGAAGGAGAATTGGTGACATATGAGATGTCATGTGACAGACCATCTATTGATGTGGCGGCAAAAGCATTGAAGGCTTTGGTATATAAGCCTAAAGAATCTGATGATGGTGAAACAAATTAGCAGGGCCAGAATTCTCAAGGGAGAGAACGTGGCGGTCAAAATAGCTTCAGAGGCAAAGGCCGTGACAGAGGTAACTTTTCTTACCAACCAAAGGTTAATTCCGATGCTCAAAATAATGGGCAAAAGCATGATAAGTCTAAAGTTAAATGTTATAATTGTGGAAATATGGGTCACATAAAAAAGAAATACTGGGGTCTTCAGAATAACAATATTGGGCATGTTCAAATAGCTGAAAGTAGTGGTAATAATCAAGAAACTGTTTTATACACTGTTAGGGCTGGTGAAGAAGATAAAAGTTCTAAGTGGTACATTGATACTGGCTGTAGTAATCATATGTGTGGGAGAAAAGAAATTTTTTCTAATTTTGATGAGACCTACAAGAACACAGTGAGGTTTGGAAATAATCATGTTGAGTCTGTTGTTGGGAAAGGTAGTATTCCCATTACTTTGAAAAATGGAAAAAGCAGTGCAATAGGTGATGTCTATTATGTGCCTAATCTTAGTCAGAATTTGTTAAATCTTGGTCAGTTGCAAGAGAAGAATTATCATAATTCATGATGAACGGATGGAGATGATTGCAAAGGTAGACATGAATAATAACATGTTATTTCCAATCACTCTTAATTATTGTAATTCAGCTTACTTTAGTACCACTGGCTGTGATGAGAGTTGCTTGTGGCATATGAGATTTGACCACTTTCATTTTGACGGTTTAAACTTTATTGTGAGGAATAATGTTGTTTCTGTATTACCATCACTTAACTTTAAATCTCGACAACGTAATTCGTGTATTTTAGGCAAGAAGCACAGGGAACCTTTTTCAAAAGTTGAAGTTTGGAAGGGAAAGCAGACTTTGGAGTTGATTCATTCTAACTTGTGTTATGTTGATGTTCCTTCTCGGGATGGTAACAAATATTTTATCACTTTCATTGATGATTTCAGTTGGAAGACTTGAGTTTATTTGTTGAAATTTAAATCTGATGCATGTGATATTTTTAAGAGTTTCAAGACTTATGTTGAAAAGTAGAGTGGACGTTCCATTAAAACTCTGAGGGCTGATAGAGGCACTGAGATACGATGTGTGATGATTTCTTAAAAAATTATGGGATCTAGCATCAGATGACAGCCCAGTACACTCTATGACAGAATAGTGTTGCAGAGAGAAAGAACAGAATAACAATGGATATGATAAGGTCGATGATAAAGGCCAAAAGTATGCCTAAAGAATTTTGGGCTGAAGCTGTAGCCTGTGCAATTTATTTGTCGAATAGGTGTCTATCAAAAAGTATTGGTAAGAAAACTCCATATGAGATTTGGTCAGAAAAGAAACCAAATATCTCGCATCTTAAAGTATTTAGGTGTGTTACATATGCCCATGTTTTTAATGCAATTCAGAAGAAACTAGATGATAAGACAGAAAAATGTGTCTTTATTGGTTATAGCAGTGAGACCAAATGGTATAAACTGTTTAATCCTGATACTGAGAATATAATTATCAACAGAGATGTTACTTTTGATGAGCAAGGAATTTGGGATTGGAAAAAGAAGGCACCAGAGATGGTAACACGATCATGAACAATTTATATTTGTGGAAATAATGCAAATGAAGAACCGAGTCAGCTAGTTCAACAATCAGTTTGTGATTCTTCCACTTTTACAGCTTCCACCTCAAGTGGTCGTTCGCGGAGAGAGTTAAAACTGCCAGCTCGTTTGAATGATTATGTAGTTGGGGATGAAGTTGATAATTAAGCTGATGAGGATGTTGTGAATTTTGCTCTGTTTGTAGACTGTGATCTTGTTAATTTTACCGATACTGTTGGAGATGATCGTTGGATGAAGGCAATGGATGAAGAAATTAATTCCATTGAGAAGAATAATACTTTGGAGCTTACAGACTTTCCGAGTGAAAAAAAAAAATGCCAATTGGTGTGAAGTGGGTATACAAGAAAAGTACAAGCCTAGTAGAGAAGTTGATAGATACAAGGCAAGACTTGTTGTAAAAGGGTACAAGCAGAAGCTTGAAATTGACTACTTTGAAGTGTTTGCTCCTGTTACTAGATTTGATACTGTGAGGATGATAATTTCTCTAACTGCCCAGAATGATTGGAAGACTTTTTAGATGAATGTGAAGTCTGCTTTTCTGAATGGAGTTCTTGATGATGAGGTGTATGTTAATCAACCTCCTGGTTTTGTGAAAAGAGGTCAAGAGAAGAAAGTCTATCGATTGAAGAGAGCCCTGTATAGATTGAAGGAAGCTCCGAGAGCTTGGTATACTCGTATTGACACATTCTTTATCAAAAGTGGTTTTCAACGGTACCCATATAAGCATACTTTATATGTGAAGTTTTCATCAAGTAGGGATATTGTCATTGTTTGCTTGTATGTGGATGATTTGATATTTACTGAAAACAATGAAAATATGATGTCAGACTTCAAGGAAGCAATGATCAAACAGTTTGAGATGACTGATTTTAGACTGATCGTGAAATCTTTATTCTCAAAGAAAATATGTTGGTGATATTTGAAGAAGTTCAAGATGGATGGTGCTAATCCGATCATGACTCCAGCTGAAGAAATGTTGAGATTGACGAAGGAAGGGGTTGGGAATTCTGTGGATCCAACATATCTTAAGAGTATGGTTGGTAGTTTGAAATACTTGACTTCTACAAGGTCGGATATAAATTTTAGTGTTAGATTGATAAGCAGATTCATGAAAAATCCATGTCAGTCGCATTTGCAAGCTGCAAAGATAATCTTGAGGTACATTAAGAGTACTCAATGAGATGGTATTTTGTATCCAAGGAGTGAACCGGTAAAACTTATTGGATATACTGATTGTAATTGGGCAGATGATACAGTTGAAAGGAAAATCACTTTTGGGTATGCTTTCTTTATTGGTTCTGGTGTGTTTTCTTGGAGTTCAAAGAAACAACCAGTAATAGCATTATCTACTGTTGAGGCTGAGTATATTGCAGTTTTTAATTGTGCTACTCAAACGATTTGGTTGAGAAGGATGCTGGGTTTCCTTTAGTATAAAGAGGATGGTCCGACTACGGTGTTGTGTGATAGCAAGTAGGCAATTGAGCTGACAAAGCATCCAGTCTTTCATGGTCGCAGTAAACATATTGATATCAAGTATCACTTCATTTGTGATTTGGTAAATGCGAAGGAGATCGTTGTTGATTACTACAAGACTGAAAATCAAGTGGCGGACATTTTCACCCAAGACATTGAAGTTTGAGATCTGTGCAAAGTTGAAGAAGATGCTCGGTATAGCTAACAGCGCGAACTTAGTTTAAGGGAGGCTATGTAGAATAATTAAACTAAATTTCATATTAGTTTCTATTTCCTATTCGATTTATGTTTCCTATTCATTTGTTTCCTGTTTGGTTTCATATTTGTTTTAATAAACATAATTGTTTTAAGAAATAGTTGCAATCTGAATCAGTGTAAGATTTAGGAATAGTTTAGTCTATAAATATATGCGTTGAGTTGACATTGTAATCACAGAGAAAATTACAAAGAAATTAGAAAAGCCTTGTGGCTGATTTTGTGGGCGTTTGCAGTTTGATCGCAGCCCAGATTATTAAGTTCTGCTTCGGTTTGTTGCTTCAGCTTTAGTTATTAAGCTTTGGTCTTTGTTCGTAAATCGTGCGTTCATTATTTTACGAAATTGTTATACGCCTTAACCATTTTACTATTCGTAGTAACATTCCCTTATGAAAAGTCTATTTTACCCTTTAGATAAAAAAAAAATACTGCACAACATATGATTTTATAGTCATGAGTACGATTCATATTACACGGTATGTAAATAACCTACACATTTTTTCGAAATGGGATAAAATTTTGCGAAAATACCGCCCTTTGTGGGCGGTATTTTCTTTTGTGGGCGGTATTTTCTCAATGTTCCTGTGAATAGTGTGAAATGTTATGGAAATTTTTTTTTTATACTTAAAGGTAAAATAGACTTTTCACAGAGGAATGTTTTTGCGTTTAGTAAAACAGTTACTGCGTTTAGTATGCCTCTTATTTTATAGTTTGATCAAATTGATTCACGTTTGATTCTATTCATCGAATTGCATGCAATTGCCTAATCCTATCTAAATTGCCTGGCTACGGTAATTGACTCTTCGGTTCACTTAATTTTGGCAGCAGATAGCTTCAAATTTATTTGGTTGTAGCTTTCGTGTTTAATCTTGTGGGTTCAATTTATTTTGGGTCCTACACTGCGGGGTTGTTGTGGGACAACCCTTCCAAAACCCGCAGCAGGATAATGGTTAGACTGAACAGAATTCGGACTGGCATTTTCTGAGTTGAATCAGCATTCATCCTGAAGGCAGAAGCAAAGATCATCGCCTGGCCAATTTCTTGAATCTGGCAGTGAGAGAGTAGTAGTCTTCTTCTTTTTTATGTTCCGGAGTTGCTCTTCCTCGCCCAAACGTCGATGAACATTCCCCCTTGGATGCTTCCTCCTTGCAAAGTTGGCTGGAGCCCTCTGGATTCAATTTCTGAGTTTTGGCTCCCCAAGAAGATTAGAGTTGCGCAGTTTTTGCCTGTTTAACCTTTTTCATCACCATATGTTTTTTTCTAGTCCTCTTCCCGCGCCTAATTTCTTGCTCATCTTCCTTATTTCCTCCGGGAGGTTGGCCTCCCATAGCTTAATCTCCTCATCTGTTTCTTCTGTTCTGTCGTAGTGACAAAGTCCCCAGAGGACACTGAATTATCCCTCTTAAGAGGATTCTCTGGTAAAGCTTCTTTTGGGGGACTATTAATCCTGATTGCTCCTTGGTTTGCATTTGGGAGGCCCAATCCAAGGTCAGTGTCAATTAAAGGGTATAGATATTCAGGACTTTCTTGTGGCATGAAAGAGGGCTAGCTCGATTGGTAGGAAACAGAGACGTTTGTCGGTTGGGGATTCGAGGGCCCAGCAATCTTTTGTGCAACAACTTGGGCCATCTGGCCAATTTCCAGCGGTATAAAATTTCATCTGGGGAGGGCCAAGAAATGCAGTCTTCATAAGTCTGGTGGTCCTGTATCTCTGCCGCCACTGCTTCAAGAAGAGGGCTCATATTCTTGGCAAAACTTTGTGGGTTGGGAGACTTCACACTTCTATTAGACCTTTGGAACTGCTAGAGAGTAGCATAGAAAGATTTTGCAAAAATTTCTCCTCTCTTGGGTTGAAATTAAAGGCTGCTCTCCACTTGATCTTGAAATTGCACTTTTGTTAGATTAGAGCCATGACCTTTAAATAGGCATGAAGTATCTCCACAATCTAAAAATAAGCTTTAAAATTGCTGAAATTTAGTCAAAGGAAATTATTAAATTGTCATCCAAGAATCTACTCCAATTTTGTCTATAAAGGCCTAGGCCAGATTGCATCAACTTTGATCCTCGATCTCAACTTATTAACTACTGACAACTAAAATACCTAGTGATGTGGTATATATACAATTGGCTACATTTTTATAAAATAATTATCAATTTTACATTATTGACCAATTAATGCATACCACATCACTTGGTATTAAAAAATTGTGATAATTAGTTGAAATATGTGTCATTATTCATTTAAAATAATAAATTAATAATTTGTTACTAAAATAAATTAAAAAAATCAACACAATAGATAAAATAATTTCAACTAAAACGAAAATGGGCGTGGGTTCTAAGCTCATAAGTTTGTTCTAACAAAGGTCAAAATGAGAAAGAAAAATTAATATTTTGAGAAATTATGAATATATATATATATATATATATAAAAAGTATGACTGAGTTTAACTAAAGCTCAACCTATAATTAGTCTTTAATCTAATTATTTTTGGTTTTTATTTATTTTTCAGTTAAAGCACATGGTACCAAAACAGAGTACCAAATAGAAACTGGAAATGAAGTTAAGAAACTAAAATTTATATATATATATATAATCAAAATAAGTTATTTAAACTGTGAAATTTAAAGAACAATGGTGCAATTAGGGCTGTCCATGTTGACTCGAAAATCGGGTCGGATCCGTCGATCCGATCCAAACCGACCCGAAATTTCGGGTCGGTTCGGATTGGATCGGCACTGGGTTTGGATCGGATCGGATCGGGCTACGATCCGAATTGATCCGAATCTAGAAAACCCGATCCAACCCGAAATTTTTTTTTAAAAAAAAAAAAAAAAAAAAAAAAAAAGTAAGAGAGAAATGTGCTCAATTTTTTTGTTCGGTGAAGAGGAAGAAGAGGAAGAGGAGGAAGAAGAGGAGGAAGAGGAAGAGGAAGAAGAGGAAGAGGAAGAGGAAGAAGAAGAAGAAGAGGAAGAAGAAGAAGAGGAAGAGGAGGAAGAAGAAGAAGATGGGTTCGGTGAAGAGGAAGAAGAAGAAGAAGAAGAAAGAATTGAGGAGTTTGGGTGTAGATGGGTTTGGAAATTGGAAAATTGGGAAATTGAAGAAAATGGTGGACATAAAGAAGGAAAAAAAAAAAAAATCCGGGTCAGTTCGGATCGGACCCGATCCGTTCGGATCGGGTCGGGTACCTTGATTTGAACAGCCCTAGGTGCAATTTATTCTAATCTTATATTTCTCTTGGAAGCATGAAGAATGTGACGATTAATTTATTACTATTGGTCACCTCTTTCTTTGAAGGAACTACTGATCATCTAAAATGGAGGGAAAAAGAGAAAAGGTTAGGCAAATCAAAGAGAGTAATTAAAGATGCATATGTTCTCTTCTTCTTAAACTCTAGCCTCCATCTTTTTGGGAGGGAGATCGGGGAAATATATTTCTTTTTTATAATGTATTAATTAGTTTATTTTTGTCTTTCATGATGGAGGTTTTATGTACAGATCTCATACTCAGCCACCCACCTCCCCGAATAAATGAGAGTTTCTTCCACATATAAATAAATGTGTATTTTATTATTATTATCAAGTGGTGACGATCCAGTCGGTTGGGTGCTACCATTGTTTGAGATTGGTACGTGATTTGTCAGAAGCAGATGTTAGCAGTTCGAGTCCGCTTAAAACTTCATCTAATGAGTTTGACAAGCTTTAGATTTATACGAACAACAAAAAAGCATATTTCGGTACGTGATTTGTCCAGAACGATGACAAATTTTTTGTTATACTAATTAGATTTATACGGATTACTACTTGTTTAGATAGGGATACGTTTGATTTAGTTTATTTTTAACTATTTGTATGATTACTATCAGATCAAATTATTTACAGTTGTATTAACAATTCTATCTTGAATAACGAAATATGACTTTTATTATAAAAAGAAAAAAAGATACAATAAGCGAGTTGATGTGACGCAAAAATTACAATGAGGGAACGATGCTTCTTCGCGGCCCAATGAACTCTTGAAGACAGAAATTGCCCAATTCAAATGAAGCTTTGAGGAACCCAATGGCCCAACTGGAGATGAACAATTTTGAGGGAAGATCTAAGTAAGGTTCTTGAGCTTGGCGAAGAGGATGAAACTTGATGATTTTGCACTGCTCCGTTCACCAATTGAAGATCATTTCAAAAAAGGAGCGGGGCTTTCCCCCCTGTATAGGCTCCGACGATCAAGTCAGTAATATGAAAGAGATAAACAATATATAACAAGAATGCTCAGAGAAAGTGTAAATGAGAATAGTTTAAGAAATGCTAGTGAGAATTGCAGAAATTGCTTGTAGGAACTTGCCTGAATGAGGCTTGTGCCTGAGTATTTATAAACTTATTCTTGATAGTTCCGTTGAGTAATGGAGACATACGCTCCCACTTA
This sequence comes from Leptodermis oblonga, assembly GCA_016801395.1. Lineage (NCBI taxonomy): Eukaryota > Viridiplantae > Streptophyta > Magnoliopsida > Gentianales > Rubiaceae > Leptodermis > Leptodermis oblonga. Next base: position 7,728,266 of record CM028752.1, read on the forward strand.
TTCCTTGTGCAATGATGTTTTTTGCCTTTCCGGGAAAACTGGCTTTAGCTTTCGGCTCCACTGTCATAATTGATCTGCACATACTAAAATAATGGTCCTACCATGATATATTATTATCTTTATTTTCAGGTCGGCTTAACCGATCTAATCTTACATTACCGACCTAAATAGAGATGAGTTAACAATTGACCGATCTAACTTCATTAAGTTTTTACCGACCTGGGATTCTTTGAGTAATACTGACATAATCATACCGATCTGAGCTATAAGGTTTACCAATCTAAGATTAGTTTATTCCGACCTAAACTTTAGTGAGTTTTCTTGTTCAGTTCATGACCAATATAAGATTATATGACCGACCTAAATTTGTAACAGAGACTCGTTTTGTGTGATCTTTCTGATCTGAACATGGATCTGGGCTTCTCTATCTTTTACTGTTTCTTAGTTTTTAATTAACTGGGCTAGGCCCAATGGGGATTTTAATTTTATGCACATCAACAAGCCCCCCCAGTATTAGGTTTTACCGATCTAAAACTTAATACTCTTTGGGTTTTCCGAGCTAAGACCTAGCATAAAGGATATGTTGTTCTAGATTAATCCGAGCCAATTTTCCGAACTAAGCAATATTCCGTATTTTTATTAAGCCGTATGTGACTTAAAGGCGATTTTCCAGTATTTATCCGACCTATACTTCATATAAAAACAGGAAATATGAAATCCGACCTATAAAGAATAGTCTCTTCCATCTGTATAGTAATAAGTGTAATTCCGATCTAAAGAATTTGAACAGTTTTCGGACAAATAAATATAATCATAAATACGTACCTTTACGTTCCCCTAGGTCAGGATTTTGAAGAGGCGGATCGGTCGGGACACGCCTTTACATCTATCGATACGACTTCCAAGGCCGTTTTGTGTCTTCAAGGTGTCATTAATGAATGCAGCTTTTGGTCTGCCCATGTTCCTTTGATTTCCCCAAGGCTTCCATTATAAAAATCGTAAGAATGAAAACCAATTGCCACCATTCGCTAAACCGCTTTCCTGAAAGAACAAAAGAGAAATAAATTTTTTACTCTTCTTCCGACGGCCGGAGTCTTCGAATTTTGCCGGAATCCGAAAGTGTTCTCTTTCCGATCCTTCGATCTCGTTCGTATTACAACTTTGTCGTTACCATCGTTCCGTCGGCGTCTTTCCGTCCCTGTTTGTCTGTCTGCCATGGCTTCAGAAATGAGTTCCGGCACCGGAGCGTCACATCGAGTTCCGGCTGCAGGTGAGTGCGTTTTTCCCTGATTGTTTCTTTAGAGTTTTTGCCAGTTTATACATAAAATTTTATTTGTTATTTGTGCATGATTTTGGTACTGCTTTATGTAGATTCGGCCGTCACCCATGAGTTTAAACCTCAAGATATAGCTTCGGAAATAACTAGGTCAGATTTAGAGAAAATTAGGTCAGACAATCATATAACCCCAAATATCCAAATTCGCTTACCGACCTCCGTAGAAAGGATAAATAGCATTTCTGATGAGAACTGGGTCGGTGTTTATGAATATCACTTGAAGTTCGGGCTGAGATTCCCCGTTCCCGATTTTCTAAATGAGATGATGGATTTTTTGCATATCGGACTGAGCCAGTTAGTTCCTAATGCTTTTAGGTTTTTGATAGGATTTGTGTGTGTATGTGCTGGGGCCGGAATCCGACCCTCGATAGATCTGTTTTTTCAATTTTACACTGCCCGCTCGTATCCTTATGGCCAGGGGTGGGTAACCTTTCAAAAACGTAGGAATAGCCCTATCCTTCTGACTGACTCCCCGGATACTAACAAAAATTGGAGGGCTAGATATATTATGGTAAAGGCCAATGAAGCAAACTTACCTTGTCGTTGGTCTCAAGTGATACTCCCGGCTGATCAAACCCGAGATATATCTAACCCTGTAGTGCAGTCAGATTATAAAATTTTAAGAAATTATACCTGTACGGTTAAATACTCGGCTAGGTCCCCTTCAGAGGGTCTTCTGGTTTGGGCCGGGCTGAGCCAAGCCCCCGGTGTGAAAGGAGAATGTAAATACCTGTCCCTTGAACTTTTTATTTATGACATCTTCTTCCTTCATAGCTCGATAATTCTGATTTTTGTATGTTGCTTGTTTTCAGGTAGTCTTGGTGGGTTCGGAAGGAAGAAAAAAACCAATAAACCTGCCGCAGCTTCTGGATCTTCAAAAAGATCGGCTGAGATCGATCTTACAGATGAGGTAGAGGTTGCCGATCCACCCAGCTCGGCATTGACGACCCGGGTCACAAAAAAGAACAGGCCGACCCCTGAAGAAATCCAGGCAGCCAAGGCTGCCAAGGCTCCACAAATTCTGTCGGGCCCCCCCGCTGGAGCCGAGCTGCCTAATCCTGATGATTTGTTGGGTCCCACAGACCCAGTGACCAAAGAGAGGGTCATTGTGCTAAGAGATCAAAAGGTGAGACCGATCTCCCTAGCTCGGCCTATTCACCAGGTCGATTTGCCGGAACCACCACCAGAGGATCTTATGCCATTTCAGGAATTGGCGGCCGAGTCTTCTCAATCTTTCGAGGAGATTATCCGAGCCAACGAGAAGCTCCGGGATCATTTGAATGAAGTGGTGGAACAGGAGGCTCGTATAGCCTCGCATATAAAAAAGGTGATTTTCCGAACATGGTTAAATAAAAGGTTACCTGGGACATTATTTTCATAATATCCTCTTATCGGATTTTTGCAGGTCTTGTTTAATTATGCGGCCACAAACAGACGAACAACAGCTTTAGATATATTAGCCCAAAGCTATGAGCTGGAGAGGTCGAAGAATCCGAACAAGGCCGTGGAGGAACTGGAGTTGCAACTGGGGCTCGAGAAAAGCAAGATCTCAGGGCTTGAAGCTGAAAAAACCGGGCTAATGCAGCAAAACCAAGACCTGAGCACTAAGTCCAGCCAACTGGTGACCAAGGTCCAAGGCCTGGAAGCAGAAATAAAGGCCCTGAAAGAAGAAAAATCTTCCTGGCTGAAGGAGAAAACTGCCCTGGAGAAAGTTGCCGAAGAGGCTACAAAGAAGGCTGCAGCGATGGTCAGTTCGGAAGAGGCTGAAGCATCTCGTCAGGCCGAGCTGAGACTTTTTAAGGAAGGGACCCTTCTGGAGTTGATGAACCGGCGTTTTTTCGAACTAATCCAGTGTGGGTACACTATATGCTGGGACGAGCTAAAAGGCTCCAGATCGGCATCCGATGCCCCAGAAGACTCCATAGCCCAGTCTTCTTTGCTTCCGGAGGGACGTGATCCTTTTGACTTAGTAGAAGAAATCAAGCAAGAATGCCGAGACATCGGTGTTCCCATTCCAGAAAAGGTCGAAGAGGATCCGGTGGCCGACCCCCAGGAGATAACGGATGAAGCCTCTTCCCAAGCTCCTCCTTCTTAAGATCGGCCTTTTCTTAGATCGGGCTTTACATTTTGTAGATTTTTTTTTTTTTTTTTTTTTTTTTTTTTTTTTTTTATCATCCTTGTAACCGAGCTTGATTATCCAATATAAATGACCTTTTCTGTTTCCTTCAAATTCTTACTTCTTTAACTCGAACTGCTTTACTGATAATATTTCCTTAAGTGTGCTGTATTCCAAGTTCGTGGAATCAATCGTCCTTGCAAGTCTTCCAAAATATAACTTCCGGTAGGTCGAGCTTCGATTACCCGATAAGGCCCTTCCCAATTAGAAAATAGCTTGCCTTGTTCTTGTGGTTTGCTGATAGATCGGTTTCGCAAGACTAAATCTCCTGGTACAAAGGCTCGATGTTTGACCCGAGCATTATAGTGTTGCCGAACTAAATTTTTGTAATTTAGTTGATGTACATAGGCCAAGTCCCGAACTTCTTCTATCAGATCCAGGCTGAGCTCCAAGTTCTTCTGGTTTTGATTTCTTTCGAAGTGCATAACCCGCGGGGCTCTACTTTGTATTTCTGGGGGAATTACAGCATTAACTCCGAAAGCCAACTCAAAAGGGGTCTTCCCTGTGGCCGATTTTGGCGTAGTCCGGTGACACCAGAGCACATGGGGCAATTGTTCTACCCAATTTTTTCCTTTATCTTCTATTCTGGATTTCAGCCCATGCAACAAAGTTCGGTTTGTGAGTTCTACTTGTCCATTTGCTGGAGGATGAGCTACCGATGCGAAACGCTGGGTAATACCAAGTTTTGAACACAAGGCTGTGAATTCCTTGGATTCGAATTGAGTCCCATTGTCCGAAATAACCGATCTGGGCACACCAAAACGACAGATGACTTGCCTCCAAAGAAACCGAGCTACGGTTCGCCCCGTAATATTTGTAAGTGCCTCTGCTTCTACCCACTTTGTGAAATAATCTATGGCCACAACAAGGTAATGGCATGAACCGACCTTAGGAAACGGACCCATAAGATCTATCCCCCATTCTGCGAAAGGCCATGGGGCAATTATCCCCGTAAAGCTGGAGGCCGGCAACTTGTGAATTGTCGCGTGGTGTTGGCAACTGGAACACCGTTGAACATACTCTACTGCTTCTTGGAATAACCGAGGCCAATAAAACCCAGCCCCTATTATTTTTTTAGCCAAATTCCGAGCCCCAATGTGAGACCCGCAATCTCCTTCGTGTACCTCCTTCAGCATGGCCTTTGTTTCTCCCGATCCCACACACTTTAGTAAAGGCATCAAGAAACCCTTTTTATATAAGTCCTCCCCGATTATCTGATAGTGTTCAGCCTTCCTTTGTATTCGTTGTGCTTCCTTCCGGGATTCTGGTAGAGTGCCATCTTGTAGGTATTGCCATATAGGAAATCTCCAATCCTGTCCTTCACTTATAGACAAGATTTTTGGTTCGGCTGTACTCCTGGTATGTACTTCTTCTACTAGGACGGTTTTAGTCAGGTGAGAAAAAACCGAAGAAGCTAATTTGGACAAGGCATCAGCATTTGTATTTTTGCTTCGCGGGACCCGCTCTATAGCCCATTTTTGAAAGAATTTTAGTTGCTGTTGCACCAATGTTAAATACTCCTCCATTTGTCGATCCTTAGCCTTATACTCCCCCAAAATTTGTTTAACCACGAGCTGAGAGTCTGAACAAATTTTTAGATTTTCGACTCCAAATTTCCGAGCTAGCTTCAGGCCGGCTATCATAGCTTCGTATTCTGCTTCATTATTTGTGGCTGTGAAGCAGAATCGTAAAGCATACGTGTGAATTTTTCCTCCTGGGCTGGTGAGTACGATCCCTGCACCCGATCCGGACTGGCTTGAGGCCCCATCTACATAGAGGATCCACGCATCGTCACCCTCGGTTATAGCTAAAAGCAGATCGGTTTTTTCTGACGGGCTAGATATGCTCTCTTGGCTGTCTGGTACTCCTTCAGCTATGAAATCCGCCAACACCTGTCCTTTGACCGCTGTGCGTGGGGCAAAGGTGATGTCATAATCTCCTAATTCAATGGCCCATTTGGTGAGTCGACCTGAAACTCCTGCTTTTTGCAAGATGGCTTTGAGGGGTGCGTCAGTATAAACGGTGACTCCATGCGAGTTGAAATAAGGTCTAAGACGCCGTGTGGAGTGAACTAGAGCCAGGACTAGCTTTTCTAGGCTAGAATAATTTTTCTCTGCGGCCTGCAAAACTTTACTAACAAAATAGATGGGTCTCTGGACCCGGTTATCTTCTCGGAGCAAAACCGAGCTAATGACAGATTTGGTAGTAGCTATATACATGTACAATTGTTCTCCATGAATAGGCATAGTCAAAGATGGCAAAGAAGCTAAGTATTTTTTTAATTGTTCGAAAGCATTTTGACATTCCGGGGTCCACAAAAACTTATCAGTTTTCTTTAAAATGTTAAAAAATGGTAATGCTCGTTCTGCTGATCGGGCTAAAAACCTATTCAAAGCTGCTAATCTACCCGTTAATTGTTGTACTTCCCGAATTGTCCTAGGCGGGTGCATTTTCAATACAGCTTCTACTTTCTTAGGATTAACCGAGATACCCCCCTCAGAAACCATGTATCCTAAGAACTTTCCTGAAGTGGCTCCAAAAACACATTTTTTTGGATTTAACCTTAATTTATATTGGGCTAGTGTTTCAAGGGTTTCACGTAAATCAGATAAGTAAGCAAGTTCATTTTTACTTTTTACAAGTAAATCATCAATATATGCTTCCATATTTCGACCTAACTGTTTTTTGAAAATTTTATTCACTAAACGTTGAAAAGTAGCTCCAGCATTCTTTAAACCGAAAGGCATGGTTATGAAGCAATATGTACCTTTGTCTGTAATAAAAGATGTTTTTTCTTCATCTTCTTTGGCCATGAAGATTTGATGATATCCCTTATATGCATCCAAGAAATTAAGGAATCGAAATCCAGCTATAGCGTCAACCAACACGTCGATCAAGGGCAATGGGAACCAATCTTTGGGGCATGCTTTATTTAAGTCGGTGAAGTCTATGCACATGCGCCATGAACCATCTGGTTTGGAAACTAACACGGGGTTAGCCAACCATTCCGGATAATCTACTTCTCGGATGATACGTACTTCCAACAGGGCGTTGACTTCGATCTCCACGTATCTATTACGTTCTCCCCCGAGGTTACGCTTTCGCTGTCGGATCGGCCTATGATTGGGATCAATGGATAACCTGTGTTCAATGATATTTCGAGAAATGCCAGGCATATCCTCCGGTCCCCAAGCAAAAACTTCCGCAAATTCACGCAAAAGGTTAAGCAAATCATATTGCAATTGAGGGGGCAAATCAGCCCCAATTTTTATTACCTTGTTTGGATCGGCCGCGAGGGGAATAATTCTTACCTCGGCCCCTGCTTCAATGGACAGGTCCGAGCCACCTGTTAGGTCGGTAATGTTAACGGAGGTCGGCCTGACGGTAGAAGTAATTTTTGATTTCAGATCTATGGGGGTCGGTTCCTTCAAGGAAGCCATGTAGCACTGCTTTGCCTGCAAGACATCACAACGAATAGAAGCTACCCCACCTATAGTGGGGAACTTTAAAAGCATGTGTACAGTAGATGCTATGGCCTGGAACTGATTTAGTCCAGGCCGTCCCAAATATACATTGTATGGTGATGGCTCATCAATGACCACGAAGTCTATGGTTTCCGTACGTTTTAGCTGTCCAGCCAGTAACGTGACGGGAATACTCAAGTGTCCCACAGGTATAACATGGTGATTGCCGAAGCCAATCAATGGTGTCCGAACTGGACTTAACTGTGCTTTGTGTAATTGACAACCAGCCAGTGCCTTGGTTGTAATTATATTGCTAGAACTACCCGTGTCTAACAATGTCCTACGTACTTGGTAATTTGAAATGTAGCAATCGATCACTAGTGGATCGTCACAATTGAAAGACAGAAATGTATCTGTGTCATCGAAAGTAATGCCTGATGTCATGGTATCTAATTTACGCTTACCTAGAATAGAGTTTCTTTGCCGGTATACCTGTTTCCTTTGGCGGTTAGAGTCGCCTTGGGTTGGTCCTCCTGCTATGGTGTTTACAATCCCTGCTATATTCAGGTCGGTGTTACCCCCAGCATTTGGGGCTCGGGAGTCGGATTGGGGACATTCGCGGGCAAAATGACCGGTCTCTCCACATCGGTAGCATCCGTTAGGTCGTTCACGGATTGCTGAAGTCACCGGTTTAGGTAGAGGTGCTACTTGTGTATATTGTGGTAGTTTCCCAGCTTGAATTAATTTAGCTATTTCTGCAGCTAAATCACGACAGTCATTAGTATTGTGACCAATGTTTTTATGGTAATTACAATACCTGCCCGGATTGAGCCGATCTGTGGGACCCGTCATGGGTCGAGCTGGGGGCAGCAGCCCTTGACTCTGAATGGCAGCATATATGTCAGCTCGAGGGACTGAGAAGGGCTCGGATACCTGCACAGTGTTTACACTTACCCCAGTCTTTGGAATGGAATTAGTGGTATTGGCAAAGTTTAATTTCTTATTTCCTCCCGATGTAAGAATTGGGGAAGGAGCTTTCCTCTTACCATATAAATCGGAAAAACTTCTTTCCCTTTCCTGTTTTATAGCTGTAGCATCTTCAACAACAGCAAAGTTAACAGCAGTAACCATCATTTCAAAATAAGAATGTGGGGGTCGGATGGCCAATTCAGTAGCTAAAGGTCCTGACCGTAACCCATTAATAAATGATCCCATCATTATTCTATCATCTTTTTCATGACATTGCCTAGACTCTATATTGAACCGATCTATGTATGCTTGTAATCCCTCTCCCATTTTTTGTGTTATGTTCATTAAATGTGAAATCGGTTTAGACAATATCTTATTACCCATGAAATTGGCTAAAAACAGGTCACCAAACTGATCTAAAGAATGAATAGAATTTCGGGGCAAAGTACAATACCAATTTATGGCCTGACCTTTAAGTGTCAGATGGAATGTCATGCATCGGTTAGCGTCGGACAGGTTGGCAGCATCCATGACGCTCATGCACTGCATCCAGTGTGCCGTGGGGTCGGTGGTACCATCATACTTGTCGACCTTACCTAGGCCTCTGTATCCAGGGGGAAATTGTGCCATTTGAATCTCCCATCCAAAAGGATGAGACACGCGAGACGTGGGGGCAGTTCGTCCGATCTGAGTATATCCAGATCCGGGTAGGCCGAGTTGGGGATATCCGGACTGACCTAAGGGGTGTCCCCCCAGGCCGAGGTAATAGTTTCCTAGGCCGGGCCCGGGATAATAATTTGGATTAAGTAAAGGAATATTTTCTAAGGGCGGCTGCATGGCTCGGTTATTGCCTAAACCATAATGCTGAAACATTGCAGGGTTGGCTGTAGTGGTGTATCCGGGGTAATAACAGGGTTGATTCATTTGGCCGATTGGTAGGCCATGGCCAGGTTGATTCAATTGACTCATTTGTTGTCCTAAAGTGGGAAAGGGCAGGCCTGACATTAAAGAACCATTATTGAACTGAGCATTGGGGGCCATAAAGGGATCCGGAAAAGTAAGATTAGCCTGAGTATGAGCTACAGTGGTATAAACAGGTGGTGCCACAGAAGGGTTAGGAGGACCAGCAATATGACTGATTGAAGAAAAATTAACTCTCCCAGGTTGTGGAGGACATATAGTAGTAGATTGTGGGGGGAGACTAGACATTAAAACAGCAGAGGGGTTGGACACAGGGTTGATGATAGCCCTGGGTGGGGGAATGGTTGGGGACCAGTGTAAACCATAGGGGTGTTCTGTGTTAACTGCTTCTGTGGTGGTGGTTGTAAGGGGAGGTTCTGTATTAAGAGTAGAGATGATAGGAGCAACATGGTTTATTAAGTGAAATAGTTCTGGAAATAAACGGAAGAACCTATCTTTTTCTGCCTGTTCCTGTTCCGGGGTGAGAGTTTCAACAAGGGTGGTAGTAGTTGGTGGATCGGATGGAGGATTAGAACTGGTGGCAGAAACGGTAGGGACCAAAGCGGTTGTAACGGTGAGCCCATTGTGGTTGTCAGAAGAAGAAGCACCCTTTCCTGAACGAGTTTGCGTCATGGTTTCAACAAATTTATTTAAATGAGGAAAATTTGATGAAATAATCTGATCAAACGATCCCCACAGACGGCGCCAGTTGATGTGACGCAAAAATTACAATGAGGGAACGATGCTTCTTCGCGGCCCAATGAACTCTTGAAGACAGAAATTGCCCAATTCAAATGAAGCTTTGAGGAACCCAATGGCCCAACTGGAGATGAACAATTTTGAGGGAAGATCTAAGTAAGGTTCTTGAGCTTGGCGAAGAGGATGAAACTTGATGATTTTGCACTGCTCCGTTCACCAATTGAAGATCATTTCAAAAAAGGAGCGGGGCTTTCCCCCCTGTATAGGCTCCGACGATCAAGTCAGTAATATGAAAGAGATAAACAATATATAACAAGAATGCTCAAGAAAGTGTAAATGAGAATAGTTTAAGAAATGCTAGTGAGAATTGCAGAAATTGCTTGTAGGAACTTGCCTGAATGAGGCTTGTGCCTGAGTATTTATAAACTTATTCTTGATAGTTCCGTTGAGTAATGGAGACATACGCTCCCACTTATTCCTTGTGCAATGATGTTTTTTGCCTTTCCGGGAAAACTGGCTTTAGCTTTCGGCTCCACTGTCATAATTGATCTGCACATACTAAAATAATGGTCCTACCATGATATATTATTATCTTTATTTTCAGGTCGGCTTAACCGATCTAATCTTACATTACCGACCTAAATAGAGATGAGTTAACAATTGACCGATCTAACTTCATTAAGTTTTTACCGACCTGGGATTCTTTGAGTAATACTGACATAATCATACCGATCTGAGCTATAAGGTTTACCAATCTAAGATTAGTTTATTCCGACCTAAACTTTAGTGAGTTTTCTTGTTCAGTTCATGACCAATATAAGATTATATGACCGACCTAAATTTGTAACAGAGACTCGTTTTGTGTGATCTTTCTGATCTGAACATGGATCTGGGCTTCTCTATCTTTTACTGTTTCTTAGTTTTTAATTAACTGGGCTAGGCCCAATGGGGATTTTAATTTTATGCACATCACGAGTGATTATTATTATGTAGAACTGATGGAATGAAATCTTTAACGCATCAATGCCGCATATGTATTCTAATAATTAAGATACAGACCGTCATTAACAATGATTTCTCATTGATTAATCTGCATTTATATATATATGACCGTGGGGGAATAATTTAGAGTATATTTTATTTATTAGCTTCTGGCACCGCACATTTTTGAAGACAAATAAGAATTAATTAATTAATAATAATATTGTGAATTTGCAATAGGCTACCTAGAGTTGACTTGTAATTCTTATTTACAAATGTCGATTTCATGAGTTGGTTGGTCTATTCCATAAGGGAATTAATACTACAGAAATTGAGAGGGACGGTTCACTAATTGTTTGACGATTATGTTAGTTGTCTGCAATAAAGGAATAACAAAGGAAATCAATACTGTAGTTTATAATTATTAGTCTTTTTTTTTTTTTTTTTAACCTTTACATCTCCAAGATTCAAGTTCAAACACACCATCTCAGGGTTACAAATACTGTAATTTATAATGAATTAGTTCTGTAAAGCAGTTTTTAAGTGAAGTTAGTTAATTGGGAAAAGACAAAGGAAAAACAAATTAATTTTATAAGTATATTTTAATGAGGATAGGCAAAGATGAATGGCGTGAAAAAATCCAATCTAAGTAATTTGTGAGAGACGTGAGAATTTAAGTTATTTTACATGGTTTAAATGACCGTAGAATATACAGTAGATGGCGTACGTATCTTAATTTATTTAATTTATTTAATTTTTGTTTCTCATAATTAAGAAATCGAAATAGTTGGCATATATTGAAAAAATCATGGTAGATATTAGTGTGATGGGTGGGTGTTTTTTCTTCTGGAAGTGGCGTACGTAGTCAAAAGTTTGAATGAAAAATAGTTTAAATAAATGAAATAGCGATTCTCATTAATTAATCGCACAACATGACTATGTAGAGATTAAATTATAATTTATTTTATAACTATATTGTTACTCTTGAACTACAAGTTATACCCAGGGGCGGAGCCAAGGGTGGTGGGATGGTTCCCGGACTCCTTCAACCCCTCCTCTGACATCTTTATTAGTAGTGTATGTTTATATATCAATTCTTTTTTAAAAAAATGTATTTAACTGTCAAAAAAGAGTTTATACATATATTGGATCCCTTCAAATTTTTAAAATGTAATTTCTGACTCAGCCACTGGTTATACCTGTTATAAGCGTACACTCGTGATATTTTTTAAGTTTAATTTAACAATATTCTGTTTACTTTTTTTATTTTTATTTTTAACTGTTGATGAACTTTACTTATTAGAGAGAAAAATAAATCACTATATATATCCAAACCGTGAAATTTGTCACGTATTACAAATTACAAATATTTAAAATGAAAAAGGAATGGAAAAGATAGTAATGGATTCGTTCTAGAAGAATAGCATTCACGAGACAAGGAAAAATAAAAAAGAAAATGTTCATTTGTAGATTTTTCAACTAGACATTAATTATAATTATTCATTTTCCTAAATACTAATTTCACATCAATTTCTTTTCTTTTAATTTCTATTTATGTGTATGTGAGGGTAAATGATCTGCGGGTTAGCGTCAGAGGCCGTCGTTGCTCTTTTTTACAACCTCTCAAAATAGATGAAGTTTTAATGTACTCGTATATCTTTCTTTTTCCTTTACAATCTATTAGGTTTGAATTTGTGATGTAATAATTGTATGTAAGACCCCTTTCATTACCACCGTCTCAAATCTCTCCCAATACATACTTTTTCAAACTAACGCTTATGTACATTTTTCTTTAAAATAAATGATTTTTCATATTTTCAATACAAAATCCTAACTAGTACTTGTCATTACTATTTCTTAAAAATTTGTGTATTTATTATTTTGTCAATCCAACCTAAACAACTTTTAATCTCTCTTTCTTAGTTACTACGTACTACTACTGCTACAAGATAAAAAAGTAAGTCGTGTTTTGAAATTGATAACATATAATCTAAATTAGAGAAGGTCTGTGGGTGGTCGGCAAAAAAAGGTTCAAAAGCGCTTTGATAGAGCTTTGGTGAACCCTTGGGTGTGAGGTGAAAGTGCTTAGCAGAGCTACATCAGATCATGCTTCTCTTCTTTTACAGCTAGTCACATCTATGCCAGCGATCAAGAAGTCGTTTAAATATCAGTAGATGTGGGAGGGTTTCTTGGAGGTTCTTCGGAATAGTTGGGCTAAGCCATCTGGGGTCTATGGTATGCTACGCTTCTCTTTGAAGTTACGCGCCTTAAAACAGGAGCTGCGAGAGTGGAATTAGAATACGTTTGGGAACGTGACCTCAAATGTGGAGGCCGCTCAGCAGGAGGTAATAAGGCTCCAGGGTCTCTACGATGTAGGTGGTGAAGATTCGGAATTGTGTGCCCGGAGAAGGGGGGAAGCACTTTTGACGCAGCGATTACTGGAGTAGGAGATTTTTTGGCGACGGAAGTCGCGAATTCAATGGTTAAAAGAGGGGGAGCAGAACATCAATTTTTTTCTTACCACACTGCAAACCCGCCTAAGCAGAGCAGGGGTGTTCTCCATTAAAACTCCCAGTGGAGACACAGTTTCTGACCAGGTTGCAATTGGTCAGGAGGCGGGGAGGTTTTTCCAGGAATTATTTAGAAAAAAGCCGAGGAAGGGGACGAGGACTCGATACAGGATCTCCTCGACACGATCCGGAGCTCAGTTGAGGAATCTCCCTCTTTGCTCCACATGGTATCAATGGATGAGTTGCAAACTCTAGTTTGGGAATTGGATCCAGAGAGTGTTCCAGGGAGCGATGGCTTTGCAGGGTCCTTCTACCGGTTTTCATGGGAGGTGATTCGATCGGATCTGTTACTTGCAGTTCACGAGTTCATGGCCGGTGTGCTTATCCCCAGGGCGATTGCCAGTATTCTCATTACCCTGCTGTCTAAGAAGAAGAACCCAATTACCTTTGCTGATTACCGGCCCATAAGTTTTTGTAACTTCCTAAACAAGATTTTGATAAAGATCCTGTGTGCTAAGTTAAAGCCTCTCTTACCGTCTATTATTTCTCCAAAACAATCTGCATTCTTGCCAGGCAGAGAAATTGCAGACAATGTTCTGCTTGCACAGGAGTTAGTCTAATCACTCAATCGGAAATGTCATGAAGGGAATATCATTTTTAAGCTAGATATGGTTAAAGCTTTTTATAGGGTGTCTTGGGCTTTCTTGGAGAAATTGTTGCTTAAAATGGGCTTTCCCACTCAATTCGTACAGTTGATTCTCGGGAATCTCCGAGCTGCTTGGTTTTCGGTCTTGATTAATGACGAGCCACATAGCTTCTTCCAGGCCACCAAGGGGATTAAGCAGGGGGACCCTCTATCCCCTTTCCTTTTTATCTTGGTAGGAGAGGCGTTCACAAGGGGTATAAATCCCCACATTGAGAGAGGAATTTTGAGACCTTTTTCTACGCCTAGGGGGACCCCCCGAATATCTCATTTGAGCTTTTGCAGATGATTTGTTGGTATTTTTGAATGCGAGCAGGGAGTTTATCAGAGGGTTTATGGATTTCTTGCAACTCTATGAAGGGGCCACTGGGCAGAAGGTCAGTGAACCTAAATGTTGTTTCTACCTTCCAAAGAATTTGCAACCTAGTGGGCTTAGTACAACAGTTGACTCGGATGAGAGTAGGGACTTTTCCCTTTATGTATTTGGGTAGTCCGATAAGCCAGGGGAGATCCACATTGCATCTTTTCCAACCTATGCTGGACAAGATTCTTGCTCAGTTGGCGGGATAGCAAGGGAAGTTTCTGTCGTAGGGAGTAAGGCTTTTTTAGTCAAACACGTCCTGTCCACTATGCCTCTCCACTACTGGGCAGCTCTTAAGCCGCCAAAAGGCATAGTGGCCAAAATTGAAGCCATTTTCTCATCCTTCTTTTGGGGGTACAAAGATGGGAAGAGGGAAAAGGCATTGGAGAGCTTGGCACAGGCTTACTTTTCTGATTGAGGAAAACGGCTTAGGGATTCGTAGTATAGAGGAAGTTATTATTGCGTTCTTTTGCAAGCTCTGGTGAAAATTCCCCAACTCGAAGATACTTTGGGCCTCCTACATGAGGGGGCTACCTAAGTCGGCTAGGACTTCTCGGGTTTGGAAGCGCATGGAGGAGATGGAGAATGCGATGGCGGAACACTAGGCTATTCTAGTGGGGGATGGCTCTTCCCTCTTTTGGTCTTCAAATTGGACAGGTAGGGGTTTCCTTTCGTCTTTTGTGGAACCAGGGGAGATCGAGGCCTCACTTCTAACACTACACTAGTACTGGGACACTCGGGATCTATTGCGTAGTGCTATAGAGGACCTTTTTTCGGAGGAGTTATGGGATTTCATTGAGGGAATTTCTCTCCATGTTGAAGATCGTCCGGATAGGATGGTATGGAAGCCTGAGGTAAAGTGTGATTTTACGATTAACTTAGTGTATGGAGTGGTTCGGAGAAAGGGGAATGTTGTGGTATCCGACTTATGGAACCGGTCATTGCCGCTAAAGCTCTCTGTCTTTATGTGGTGCCTGTTAAATGGTCTCCTGCCCATGAATGATGCACTACGATGACTAGGATTTCATTTGGCGTCTAAGTGCTCTTTTTGCTGCTCAGAGAGTTCTCTCCTACATGTGTTCTATGAGTGCCCTATGGCTCATGAGGTTTGGGCGCACATTGGGGATCAGCTGCATACGGCTCCTTTGGCTATCACGGATTTATGGGACTTACTAGACTTCTTTTGGCTTAGGGAGGATTTCAAAATAGCCCACCTTCCCACCATGGTGTTGGCTATTGTACTAGTGGTAGTGTGTTGGGAGATCTTGAGGGCCCACTGCAGCTTGGTATAGTAAATATTGCAAGTCTTTTGTTTCTTTGTGTTTTTTATAATAAGATTCTGATTTTTTTTAAAATATTTTTTGTCTGTTTATAATGTTGGTAAAAATGTAAAAGAAAAAGATCTTCAAACATTCAAATTTATTCTTCAATCTCCAATTTTCTTTTTTCTTTTTTTTTTCTTTTTTGAGTAAAATCAAATTCATCATTTCTAATTTATTGTCTCATTTGTTTTCTTTTTTAATGCTGAAACTAAGTTAAGGATAATGAATAGAATCACTGAGTTTGATTTTTTTCAATTCACAAGGTATTTTAATCCCGCGTTATTAAAAAAAAAAAAAGGTTGAATTACCTCTATCTTCTTTGAGTTTTATTGAAACTACAAATACATATTCAAATTTTCGGACAATTACAAATGCGCCTTGGTTTGTTTCATTAAAATTTACATAAAAGGAAAATCACACTTTTTGTCCCTCTTCTATATCTTAGCTACATTTATGATCCGTTTTTTATGCCTAGCTGCAGTTTTAGTCCCTCTTCTTTTATGTGTTGGCACTTTCAATTCTTATGACCTGCTGTAGTCGATTTTGTAGGTCATTTTAGGGGTGGTTGTGTAAATTTTAAAATTGCACTATGCCCCTAAAAAGACCTACATAACCCGCTATAGTTGGTCCTAGAGATTAAAAGTATCCAAACATAAAAGAAGAGAGACTAAAAGTGCAACAAGGTATAGAAAAGAGACCAAAAGTATAACAATGGTATAAAAGACTGATTAAAAGTACGATTTTCCCTTTACATAAAATATAGGTTCATGAAATTCAATCTTTTTCAGTTTGTCTCAGTTAGAAGTATCGATAATATAATTTCATTAAAAGGCAGGAGAAGTAAATGAAATTGTTAAGAAACTAGAAAAGATATTTGTAATTGTATTAAATTTAGAAAGGGGTAAACGTACTTTTGCCCAAGAATGTAAAAGGCTAATTGATTAACTACATATTGAATATTTGAATATATTGTTTCTAAAAAACAATTTAATTCATACTCTTTTTTGGGTGAAACAGCCGAAGTTGGCGGCCGTAGCCTTTTCCCTTAATTCGAAAAGTGAAGTGTTACAAAAGGGGGAACATGCAACCAAGCTCTGGCTAAAAAATGCATCTACGTAAAGGGTTGTCGTTCAATTAAAACAGTTCCCATCAAGTAGAGGGTTGTTGTTCCAGTAGTGCTCGCACCAACGCATCTGGTACCGTGTTTCCTTCCCTGTAGATGTGCCACAAAGACCAATTTCTAATGGATTTCCTATCCTGAATAAGGTAGCTGACGAATTTTAGGGCCCCTTTCCTGTTTTTACCGCATGTTCCAGCACATGTGAGTCTGTTTCTATCTCCATGGCCGAAACTCCAAGCTGCCGGGTCCAGAACCAATTTAACAACTCATCTAACATGGAAGTCCCCGTCTGACTCAGGCGTAGGGCACCGAACTAGTACCCCCATAGCTCCTGGGCCCACCAACAATGGTAAAAAAGTGTTCCCTCTCCATGTCTCAGAAATGATATTTAGGCTCTGTTCTCTTGTGGTAATTTTCCAAGAATCATTACTTTTTTTTTCCAAAACTTTACACAAAGAAACAACTTCACTTTTTCAACAATTCAAAATTAAAATTTTAAAATTCCCTCTAAATACCTACTCACATAAATTCAAAAAATAACACAATCATTACACTTTTTTATCTCGCACTTACACAATTTCCCAAAAAAAACTTCCCTCCAAAAAATTTCCAATAAAAAACTTCCCTCCAACATAATTTTCCCTACACAAGCCACAAGAGAACAGAGCCTTAGAGACGAGCAAAAATCCAATTCGACACTACGCGTCATCCATGGAATTTTTAATTAATACTTATTAGACTATTTATTGTTAAAATTTTTTAAAACCGACAATTCTCTTAGAAAATATAATAAAATCATAATCTTATTTATAGAAGTTACAGACAGGGAAACTAACGTAGTCCCACGTGTACATTAGAATTCATGCAAACCGACACGTACACCCTTCCTTAAACAAACAACTCAAATCGTTTGTCTCTTCTTCCCCATTACATTTTCAAAGACTTCATAATTAACTCCTCATCGTACAGCAGAGTGATCCAAATTAGCAAAACGATGAATTCTACCATAATCCCCCGGCGCCGTTGCTTACGCTTTCATTCGCTATTGCCGTCACCACCGCCGATTTGGATGTTGATGTTTCTGATCACGACTTTGATTTCCTTCACTTTTCTGGCCGAGAAAGTCGCGGTTGCTGATCCCGACTCTGGAACAACAAGAGACTATATAGTCTTCACTGATCAACCCCAAGGCCAAGTCGACCTCAGAGACTACGCTCTTCACATTCTAACTCCTGTGCTTGGAAGGCCTGTATAAATTCCTTCATTATTCTCCAAGCGTGTGTGTGCGTGTTTTTTTTTTTTTTTTTAATTAATTAATTCATCTATCACATAAAGTTTAGTTTCTATTGAATAAGTATTAGTTTAATAATATTAATTGATGCATTAATTCATTTATGTGATGTTTTCTAAAGTTTTAAACTCCGTCTCCTTAAGTAGAACGAAGCTTGATCTGTTTTTAGAGTTAACACTAACCCAACAGGAAGAGGCAAAATTGTTAAGTAATTAAATTAATTTGTTATTAAGAAATATATTAGAAAATGAGTGAATTAAGATCTATACGTCGAAATTACTACATAGTTAATTAAATATTGTACTAATTGTTTTGAGATAAATTGCTAAAATTTTCAGGTGAAAACATATAAAGAAAAAGTTAATTTACGAGATTATAATTTGATTAAAAATTAAAATATTTTAAGGTTTAAATTATTAGTAATTTTCAAGATGCTTTGAAAAGGAAAAGAACCACAGCTAGTATATAACCTTTATAAATAGAAGAAAATAATTTGAGGATCTTCTTAAGGACGAATTGATTTAAACGAAAAGGGGGGAAAAAAGTTTCAACTAGCTGTGTTTGTCAGTCTGCAAATATTTATTTGTTTATTGGTAAATATTTTATTAACTTTGAATTTTTTGTTTTCGCTGGTATATTTTTTTAAAGAATAATGATAAACTCAACAACAAATCATAGCAACTTTTTAATAGCAACTCATGTGGCATGCATTCATTGGTTATATTTTTATTAATATCACATAATTGGCCAATGAATGCATACCGCATGAGTTGCTAACAAAAAGTTGCTATGATTTGTTGCTGAGTCTATCATTACTCTTTTTTAAAACATGGTGGTTTATTAATTTTGAGTTTGGTTCTTTATTATAGATTATATATTCTCCCATTTTAATTGTGCGACAACATTAATTTCAGCAAAGAAGCTGCAGTGGAGGCTTTAGGATATGTTTATAGAAATGTTGGGCCTGGATTTTCCGCCAGGCTCACTCCTAAGCAGGCTTTAGAACTCCAACGTAAGTGTCTCTCTCTTATTTATTTATTACCTTATTTCGTATTATTTTTCTTTTCCAATTCTTTCTTCTCCTTTCATTGGAGGAACTTATGAAATATTTATTTATTTATTTATAATAATACAGGTAGATTGATTACGCTTTAATAGTTTAAAAATAGAGAGATTATTCGGAGCATTTTTTCCGACCAGATACATTGAAGGGATAGGGTGCTATCTTTGAGGGGAAAACAAAGAAAATAATGTACATGTAGGGGATGAAGGGGATGAGGCTCATGAATCAATATAAATTTGAGTTGCTAGTTAAAATAGGTTTGTTAAACTATTTTTAAGGATGCATGGAATTAATATTGTAATTGATTTTTCTGAACAGTATAATTGTTGGTTTTCTTTTTTGGTATAGATGAACCGGGCGTTCTTTATGTGAAAGAAAGTGAATTATATCAGCCGCAAACGGGAGGAGTTGCATTGAGTATTTAGGCTAACCTACCATCAGTTCAGATTCAGCGGCTGAGAGTCGGAGCGTGCACGTTTGTTAATTGTTACCGTTACCGTTACCGTTACCGTTGTTGAAAGTTGGGAAGGAATACTACAATAGAAAGGAAGTTAAATGTGTTATTCAGGAAAAATATTGAAGTCGTTGTCGTTTGTATTTTCGCATAAATGGCTCAACATAAGAGGTATATGTGATTTTAGTAGACGAAATTGTGCCTGTACAAATGTTTGCAATTGTATATTGTACTTGACATAGATTGTACCTCAGAGAAATAAATAAATTAACAAATAAATAAGAGATACGACGGTTTTTGTTTTTTCAGCTGTCCAACTTATATCAAGCACGAAAACTTGTGTGCACCTAAGATAAGATGTGATCGCATCCATGTGCATATATACAAGAGTACTAGCGGTGAATCCGTTCTTGGGTTTTGTACACACTGCCTATCACACTATCGAAGCTGGTCATGCTGGAAGTTTATATCTTAACTGCAAGGGGGGGCGTTGAGGGCACGGTTAGTGATTAGACTAGTGATTAGAGTGAAGTCGTAATAAGATGGTTGTACTAGAAGGAAGTTGTTACCTTAACTGCAAGGGGGATGTCGAAGGCACGGCTAGTAATTAGACTAGTGATTAAAGTGAAGTCGTAACAAGATAGTTGTATTAGAAGGCTAGTGATTAGAGTGCACTACTACAGAAATGCTCAAAGGAGGCGCCCCTTTGGAGGCGGGTGTACAAATACCCGCCTCCAAAGGTGGCTAAATAAAATTTGGAGGCGGGTGAAGGGGTCACCCGCCTCCAAATCACCCGCCTCCAATTAGGGAGGTAATTGGAGGCGGGTGACCCCTTCACCCGCCTCCAATTTGAAAACACGAAAACGATTTTTTTTAAATTTTCAATACTAGATCAAAAATTGTCTTTATTTTGGACTGTTGAAAATAATTTTGAAAATTTATCGAGATTCTAGCGAAGCGAAAAATTAGTAGATAATAAAAATCACAAGTTTTAGAAGAAATATATAATTTCGATTTTAATATTAAATACATAAGTATATGTAGCGTAGTGGTAAATTTAATGTGCAAGAGGTAAGTGAAACTCCAGGCGCGAGTTCGATTCCTACTAAAGCCATAAAGTGAAAAAAAAAAGAAATTAAGTTTTTTTTACGAGGAGTTATTGGAGGCGGGTGCAAAATTGCACCCGCCTCGAATAACACTTAATGGAGGCGGGTGCATAGAGGAGCATTGGAGGCGGGTGCAGAGTGCACCCGCCTCCAATGATCTAATTAACGGAGGCGGGTGCGGGCCCCTCCAAATGGAGGCGCCCGCAGCAGAGGCGGGTGCTGCATGCCTCCAATCCCCCTTAGGACCCGCCTCCTAAGGGGGATTTTGTAGTAGTGGTGACACTACTACAGAATGGACTTTTAACTGCGGAAAGACCAAAACCGCCATTAAAAAGAAAGTACGGACTTTCTACGGTGGTTCTATAGTAGAAAGACATTATCTACAGCGTTTATTTGATAACCGTCGTATTAAGTAACTTTCTACGGCTGTTATTCGAAAACCGCCCTAGAAAGGGACTTTCTACGGCGGTTGTAAGAAAACCGCCATAGAAAGTCCCCTACTTTCTACGGCGGTTTTCTTACAACTTTCTATGGCAGTTTTCGAATAACCGCAATGGAAAGTTACTTACTACGACGGTTTTATTTCTAATCGCCGTAGAAAGTGTGTTTCAAAAATCTTATTAAAAATTCAATGAAAATTGCTATTTTTGAAGTTTTCTTATAATTATTATGTAACAACACTTTAAAAAGTTTTGAGGGCCTAAAATAATGGATTGGTCAACTAAAAATTTAAAATTTATTTATTGTTTATCATAACATAAAGGCAGGAGTTTGTATATAATTAATAAATATGATGAATTTTACTATAAAATTGATAAATAATAGATTACATATTTATTATTAAATTTAAAAAAATTTGGGGGTTAATTTACAAAAAAAAGAAGAACTAGAAATTAATAGGAATAGAGGAACGGGCGGGAATTCACAGTTACGGGCTTTCTACGGTGGTTGTAATTAAAACCGCTGTAGAAAGTTACTTTCTATGGCGGTTTCTCGCCATAGAAAGTAACTTTCTACGGCGGTTTCTTCATAACCGCCATAGAAATCAAGTTTCTATAGCGGTTTTAATTACAACCACGGTAGAAAGTCCATTTCGTAACTTTCTATGGCGGTTTCTTCATAACCACCATAGAAATCAAGTTTCTATAGCGGTTATAATTACAACCACCGTAGAAAGTCCATTTCTGCGGCGGTTTTAACGGTTTTTATTAAAACCGCCATAGAAACTTGATTTTGTTTGAATTTTAAGGGTTTCCCTTTGTTTCCATCTCCAGCCAACCGCGGCTTCCCCCGGTTTCCATCTCCAGCAAACCAAAGTCGTTCTCTCGTCGCCGGCGCCCATCCTCTCGCCGCCGATTTTTTCTCTTGTCTTCCCCCGAAGCCATTCTTCCGGCGGCGTTGATAACAAGATCCGCGGTCACCCAACTCCGGAGACGGTTTCTTAATCGGCCATCACCCACCACTCGAAGTTAATCCCCCATTATAATTTCACCACAGTCGGTCCTTGTTGTGGGTTTCAAATCATAAAAAAGGTTATATCGAATAGTTTCAACTTTATTTAAGCTTTACAAATTTTATTGTTACTTGATTATTGCGATTGGCCTAGGGTTTATTATTAGTGTTAAATTCGGGTTTGGTGAGATGATGAATGATTAAATTCAGGTTTGATTAGTGTTAAATCGGTGGTTTATTGTATGTTCCATTTTATAATTTTCCTACTGATTTTGGTTTGATTTATTCTCAAAATTGATTAGGTTGAGATTGGATTTTTGTATATATATATTGGCTGTTTACTTCAGGATTATGTTGTTATTGTATTGTTCTTGCTGTTAATGATTAAATTAATTAGAATTTGATGGATGAACGCAAAATTTTTGTGAAGTTTGGTGGTTGTTTGGTTTATTAGCATGGAAGTTTTTGATATATATATATATATATATATATTTTTTTTTTTGAATAAAGTTGAAATATATATATATCAAAAACTTTCTACGGCTATTTTTGCTATTTTTGATATATATATTTTGAATGCAGAGATAAAAAAATGAAATATTAAAAACTTTTTTCACAAATTTGGTACTTTCTACGGCGGTTCCTAAGCGAACCGCTGTAGAAAGTCCATAAACTTTCTACGGTTGCCGGATAGATGACGGTTCAAAATGGACGAAAATCGCCGTTAAATGTGCTAAATAACCGCCATTAAAGCCCTTTTTTGTAGTAGTGTGAAGTCGTAATAAGATAGCTATATTAGAAGGAAGTCGTTACCTTAACTGCAAGGGGGATGTCGAAGGCACGGCTAGTAATTAGACTAGTTATTAGAGTGAAGTCGCAACAAGATAATTGTACTAGAATGTGCAACTGAATCACCTCCTTTTCATGGAGAGCTAATGACATGCGCGTTTAGTAGTGCTCTATTTTTGAAAAAAAAAAAAAAAATTTCTTGTTGGTAATAGTAGGAATATTTTCGTTGTTTGAAAGTAATATTCTTAAACTATTAGAATGTCATTCTCACATTTTAATCAATATTCTTGTAGTTTGAATTTGGAACTTGTCTTTATTTTCTTTCTTTTTTCTTTTTTATGGTTTAAAGAGAATTCATTTTATTCTTGGACACTAGCATGTTATTATTTTTAGAGTGAAACTGATGTTCATGAAGGGTAGCATTAGTACTCTTCAAAGAGCATCAATGCTACTTTTCAAAAGTACAGGTGGATATCATTCACAAAGAGTAGCATGCTAACTTCCAAGAGTTTTTATTTTTTATTTGTTTTCTGACTAATCAATTGTCTTAGTGATTTAAGAGTACAAATGATATTTTTCAAAAGTATAGTTGGTATTGGTTGGTACGGATCATTAGTATTGAATAGTACGTATCACCAATATTATTTACGAGTATCAACCTTTTTCTTTTTTATTTTACTTAACGTGGAGATACTCTTTAAGAATTTCACTAATATCATGGGTGGATTTATAATGGGGGCACGTGCTTTCAGTGGCCCCCACCACCCCTGGTATATTTAGTAGATTTTTTTTTTGAATTTGTTAAATTAATATAATGTGTCCCCACTATTTCTTTGAATTATAAATTAAGAGTAATGATACTCTTAGCGACTAATTTATCGACTTACGATCTCACCTAACGTGTCCTATCAAACGTGGACTCTTCCATATGCATGCATCAAACAAAAACCCACAATCATCCATGCATCTCTTCTTCTCTTCTTCCTGCGAAAAAAGATTCTGCACAATGTTACTTCTGTCATGGAAGAAATGAAACCTCTTCAAAAAATAAATTTGTCAATCAATTTCAATTACCCAATGAAATTGAAAGAAACCTGCACGGGGGATATATATACAAACATTTATTATCAAATTGTCGTTTTCTTCTTGCCATCCTCGTTTCTCAATTTCTAACATCAATCAAATTTGAAGAAATTTCACTTGATTCGTAGAAATCAGGTTCTCGTAGTTGATAATGGAGAACCAGTCATCGATTGGAAAGAAAAAAAAAATGAAAACTAGATTTATTCAAACTTGTACGCAGCTTGTACGAAATCAGGTTTTTCTTTTTGCACATAGAAGAGTGCGACATGAAAGCAATTGGAATTTTTGTGGTCAACGGATCAATTTAGCCATGGAGATGGTGAGGGTTTTTTTTTTTTTTTCTGCGTAAAAAAGAAGATGGATGGAGGCAAAATTATTGTGGGTTTTGGTTTGGAATTTTTGTGGTTAACGGATCAATTTGGCCATGGAGATGGTGAGGTTTTTTTTCCTGCATAAAGAAGAAGATGGAGGGAGGCAGAATTTTTGTGGGTTTGGTTTGATGTGGAGATTGTGAGAGTCCATGTTGGATGTGACATGTCAGTTGAGATGAAAAGTCACTAAGAATATCATTAGTCATTAATTAAACATAAATAATACACAAAACATAACTAAACTATATTAAGGTTATGATTATTTTTTTTCTACAGTACTATTACTAATATTCACAACACATAGCCTGTGACGCCCCGACCCGACCCCCTTCATCGGAAACCGTTCCCTACAACGAAGCGCGAGCCGGATCGAGAGGACGTCATTCAGGGCTCTCGCACAACAATCGATACAGATAATAAATAAGAATTATCGCAAAACTTTATTATTACCCTAACAGGTCAAGCAATTCATAACAACATAAAAATAAAGGTAATTGTTTGAAGACGATCATAAACCAAATTATCCTCCCAAAAATCGTAAAATGAAGTTCATGTATTTATTCCTTTTGTACGCATTCATCGACCTTACCTCTATCGTCACTCAAGTCAAACCCCTATAAATAATAAGATGGAAAGGAGTGAGCTTCACTAACCTCAGTGAAAGACCTCGGGTTTCTTAGGAAAAACCCACCATAAGTATTTATAGAATAGGCCCCATAAGCGAGTAAAGAGTTCATGCATATATTTATATAACAACGAATTATAGGCATGCATGGTAAGCACGTTAAACAAGTCAAGCAAGTCGAGCACGTCAAGCAGGTCAAGCAAGTCACGTAGTATAGGCAAGCATATATCGAATACTAAAGTAGGCATGGCAACACAGATACACATTCATATGCAGCACATTTGAGCCACTAGACTACCAGCGGGCAGATTGCACAGTTAAGCCTTCTCATCTAAAGCTGAGTCGGAATCTATTCGAGTATTGGGTTGTTCTTGTGTGATGGTTTACAAAGCACATCACCCCCACAGTAGCCGTATCAATAGAACCGGGTATGCTCGACGACGGAGGTTTTGGATCCTTGGCCTTTTTACAATTTGGGCCAAAACATGTGTTCCTCTCATAGAGTGTCTGCAAACTGCGACACGACTTTCGCCGTCAAGCCCTACCTAGCGGACAAGCGGCTACTATCTAGTCAAGTGGGAAGACTCGGCTCCCAAGTCTTATCTGGTGGGTCCTACGACCCATTTCAAACTAAGGTGATCACGGCAACCATAACATTCTTCATACATTTCTAGAGGCAATCATGCAATCCTAGATGTCATTTATCTGGGGACTGGCTTAGTCATTTCTCGGCCAGTGCATGATGCATATATCTATTCATAGGCATATATCTCTAGAGGTAATTATGCGATTCTAGATTACATGTAATTTACTCTAAGAAGGCACCATCCTTCATGGCTAGTATGTCATGCTTTCATATAGCTACATATATTCGCAAGTATCCAAATGATCATGGCAAATCACGTTCATTCAAGTCAAATCAAGTATGGCAAAACATAATCGATCATAGCACTATCATATTAAGCAAGCACGTAGTACATATACACACTTAGCACTAAGTTGTATTTCAAGGTTGGTATCTTGTTTAATAGGTCAGGTTAGGGTTTATCAAAAGTGACCCGTATAGCAAATAGGTCAGGTTAGAGTTCATAGGTTGCAACCGGCCAACCCGAACCCGACCTGTATTGGCACCCTAGTCATAGCTAAACATGTTTGCACAAAGATCTCAATGTAAACAAATAGCTTCAATAGAAAAAGTCTAGCACTAATAATAGGCTAAATTCTGAGTACTTTAGAGTAGTCTACCAACAAAATGCAATCATGAATCAACATTATCCAAATGAGAAAATCACAAATATCAAAAGACATTATAGATGGCAGTTAGGCAGTCAACAACATGCCAATAAGCCTTACAAAACAAATAAATAATATCCAAAATCTCAAACAACCAACACTATGATCTTCTTGCTTCTTTTCTAGCATTTTTCTTCAACTCTTGGACATATCTGAATCCATTTTGAGCAATTGATTCTTGTCAGCCAGTCAATCTTTAATAACAGTGACCTATATTTTCATATTGTAAAACATATTCGAAACATACTATCAAGTATCAATTCTAAAGTATCAAATATAAGTAATAAATTTTCAATTGTATCTTAATCAAATGGAGAATAAATTTATTCAAATGACTCAAATGCTCACTGTGACACCCCCGGCCTCGATCTCCCTGTTTCATGTGAGAGTCGCGACAGAGATTCCTGCCTGGTTCGCCCCAGGACTCATTCAGGATACGAAGAGCACTTATATTTATACACTAAATTGAAATACGATAAATTTTTGTTTCACTAATATAAAATATACAAGAGTATTTCTATACTATTACAATATTCTCGCCTTAATTACCTAATGCGAAACTTCATCCTATAATCCCGACGCTTTTCATAACGTCGTCCTTAATCCCTGTTACATGTAAAACGTCTAATGGGTGAGCTTCCATAAGCTCAGTGAGGTTGCACTATTAAAACATTACCAAGTAAATAATAATCGGCACATAACACATAATTCCTAAGCACACAAGGGGGAACACAAAAGGGATAGAAAGAGCATAATCAGCAAGTTATAATGAGGATCAATGTGACCTTTTGTTAAACATTACTGATTATATTGACCTGTGCTAGAATTAATGCTTTGAGCAGCGGACACAATTCCTGATGTCTCGCCTCATCAACAACTCCAAACGTAACAGTGCGCATACCCGATGCACTGCACGGGGTGCACGAGCACGATGCATCGGAATTGGATGACATACCTCGAGATAATACCGAAACTTGACCTCTTCAGCCATTTAGTTGAACGTTCAACCCCAATGCTAACACGCTCAATTTCAACGAACTAAACAGGCTTTGGGGACCCCAACTATGACACGCACGTAACAAGTAAAGGGACACGCAAGTAACACATAGCAAAGTGCACAATCACGGGTGCACGAGACACTAACATTTCATGCTTGACACTTAATTATGAGTACATGATAAATTTTAACAGATATCTCACTGATACACATAACTTGGCATTTAAGAACAGTTACGTAAACATGGCACATTTTCACATAAAGTTCATAATCATATATTGCATGCATTATATTAAACATATTTTTAATATATGAGCAATAATATCATAGAGCATGCTAACTAATTTATTACTAATTAAAACAGTTAACGCCTTTAGTGAGCACACTCACCTCAGTCCGTAAATACTAGCTCACCATTTATCTACCCGATTTGCATATATTTCAGGGTCCAAAAACTCAGCATTTATTTCTAACTAATAGAATCCTAACATTCTTTAAACTTCTTATGAATTCTAAAAATTAACTAAATAAGGGCGTAAAACTAATTTATCTATTTTTTTTTCCAAAAAGAGCGTAAAATCATGTTAGGTATTTAAAAGTTATTTCTATTTTATTTTGAAAACAATTGCAATAAGAAAATATATTAATCATAATCTTAAAGAAAATATAAGTTTCATGCCGTAAACTATTTAACTTATTTTCCTTTATAAAAGAGTTTATAATATTTAAACTTTATTTCTAGTTTATTTTTGGAAATACCTAAAAAAAATTATAATAATTACTAATTCAAGAAAATAGGGATTAGAACCCTTGAAATAGTTGTTAAAATAATTTTAGTAAAGATTTATAAAAGAATAAACAAAAGAATTAAAATTATTCAAAAATCAATTTTTCAGCATCGGATCGGTTTTACCCTCTCATATCGGTTTTACCCGATTCTCAATCTATTTTATCCGATTTTCTTGAGCAAAGCAATCGTTTTTACCCGCTCCCAGATCGGTTTTACCTGATCGTGCCCAGAAAATGTTTTCTTCAACCTTTTGCTTCGGATTTCAACCAAAAGTGCTCCAAAATTCGTTTTTCTTTGATTCCTTTTGCTCAAAATCATTTCTACAATACTTATACAATATTTCTATCAATCTATAACACTTAAACAATGTTAAAACATAAAGATTTGGATCAAAATTCCTTAAGAACACTAAAACTTCTTCTTCTTTTTTTTCATTTTCATGCATCTTTTTTTATAAATCTTAATGTGAAAGTGAGAAAACTAAGTTACCTTAATGTTCTTGAGGTTCCTCAGCACGAAATCAACGTAGTGGAATCCAAATTCCTGCTCCAAAGGCCTTCTCTTCCTAGCTTTCCTGTTCTTTCCTTCTTCCTCCTCTTTTCCCCTTTTCTCTCCCTTTCTCTCTTTTGATCCTTGGTTTCTTGCGAGTAAGTGAATTAGGAAGATGAGAGGGAGCATATTTATAGGCAGAGCTCGCCTAATAAGCCAAACTTTACTATTTATCTTGAGAATTTTATTTTTTTTATTTACTGCTTCCGATCGGTTTTACTCGCTCATGGATTGGGTAAAACAGCTCCAATCAGTTTTACCCGTTCCAAAATCGGTTAAAACCGTTCAAAGAATTTTTTCATTTTCCCGGACCCGCTCTAAGATCGAGTAAAACCGCTCCTTCAGGTAGTGAGATATTTTTTCTTACCGTTGGTTTGGTTTTACCCACTCTAAGACTGGGTAAAACCGCTCCGTTAGGCAGTCGGATCGGTTTTACCCGCTCCAAGACTGGGTAAAATCGCTCCATTAGGCGGTCGGATCGGTTTTACCCGCTCTAAGACTGGGTAAAACCGATTGACCCTTATTTTGTCTATTTTTCATTTATTTTCTAATTTCTTTATTTTTATTACTTAATTACTTTATCACATATTACTTAAACATAATTCTAACCTTATTCCTAATATTTTAATCCTAATTTAAACATTAAAATTTTATGCTTCAAAAATAATTCTTCTTTTATTAAAATTCTAAAGAAAATCATATTTATAGGCAGATCAAAATTATCTTGTTGCCGCTATCTCGCCTGATATTATTGTTTATAAATGATATTAAAATTATGTTTAGTAAAATGCATGTATATACGGGAAATATATGATTATGTCCTTTGAGTGTACAAAATAAAATATTTATAAATGTGTTATATGCATGTAATGTTCTCAAATGTTGAATTATATGTATAAGTGAAATGTGTAAGTTATCGTATGCATGCGTTACAATGTTAGTGTTCAATGTTAAGTGTTTAGTATATAGTATTCAATGTTAAATGTTACTGCAAATCTATTTGGGGGTTCCCAAAACTTATCCAGTTGTTGAAATCGGGCATGTCGGTATTGGACTAGAGTGCCCGACTAAATGACTGGGGGGTTCGTGTCCGGTAATATCTCGAAATATGTCACAATGTTCAATGTCAATGTTGTCAATGTCGGCATGGGAAGCGGTTGACATTGTACAGTGTACCAGTTTACATTGTACAATGTCTAAATTCAAGTAAAGTGTAATCAGTAATGTTTCCGAATGGTCACATAGATCCTTTGGTATAACTTGTTAGTTATACTCTTTCTATCTCGGCCTTACGTGTGTCCCCCTTGTTTGCTTAGGAAATGCTTGTTATGTGTCGTAAATGTTTACTTAGTAATATTTTTAATAGTGCGATCTCACAGAGCTTATGAAAACTCACCCCGCAGACGTTTTGCATGTAACAGGAATTAGGGGCAATATCAGGTGAAAGGGCGTCAGAAGTATAGAAGTAAGGCTAGAATATTGTAATAGTTATAGAACTCACTTGTACCGTTTTATATTAGTGAAATAAAAAAGATTTCTTATTCTAGTTTAGTGTTTAAATATTAGTGCTCCTTGTATCCTGAATAAGTTCTGGTGCGGACCAGGCAGGCATCTCGGTTGCGACTCCAGTATGAAACAGGAGGTGGGGGTTGAGGGTGTCACCAAAGTCATAATATCTTGAGTTAAATCTTTCAAGTTGTTGAGTGATTCAAACTTATAGCGATGATCAAATACCACAGCAACAGCTAACAACATATTGAACTCACACCAATATTTGTCAAACTTAGCAATCATTTGATCAGCTGTCTTCTTCATATAAGAATCCTCAGTTTAAGATTCTTCTCTCAATTTCATTTGGATCATGAAAACATGAGGAAAGTACAAATTTATAGTAGTATAAAGAGATCCAGAAAAATCAACAGTTGCATTGTAAAAATTCTCAAGCAAGTCACATATTTTTCAAACTCTTTCCCATTCTTCAGAACTTGGACATTTCTGAAAACTAAAATCACTTAAATGAATATGGTAAAAAGCAGGATGAAAATAGATAGCACTTGAGAGGATCATATATGTAGAATTCCATCGGGTAGGAACATCTTGAACTAAACCTTTCTCAGGATTCAGAGAGGTTTGTGCAACACAATGGTGAAACTTTTGCTTTCTTCCTTGAGAGCCCTTAACATATTTCACACACTCCTTGATTTTCTCAACAGCATCATCAATAGCCTTCAACCCATCTTGAACAATCAAATTAAGAATATGCGCACAACATCGAACATGAAACAAACTACCACCAAACAGTACACCATTATTCAATTTCAACTGATCCTTAAGTATGTCCACAAAAGTATCATTTGCACTAGCATTATCCAAAGTGATAGAAAATAACTTCTTCTCAATACCCCAATCACTAACCAAACCATAAATCTTTTCAGCCAAGCAAATCCCAGTACGAGGAGGAGGAATATAGGAAAAGTTCAAATTCTTTTTTGCAACACCCAATTGTTGTCTAAGAAATGGGCAATCAAACTCAAATAGCCATCAGTAGCAATAGAAGTCCAAGCATCTGAAGTTAAACATACTCTACTAGGGCTTGCAAGTAACTCACACGAATTCTATCAATTCCAGAAGCATAAATCTTTTTAAGGTCAACCTTTGTGGTATTCCTAGATAAATTAACAACTGTAGACTCTAAATAGCTGAAAATATTCTGCACCCCATTATAATCAACAAATGAGGATGGAAGATCATGTCTAATGATTGCATTCACCACTTAACTCTCTAAATTTCTCTTGATTGAATTTTGAACTATCAGATAAATAAGACCCTCTATTAGAGCTAATCATATACTGTCTAATATCTCTAGTTGACATTCTAGCACAGCTTTTGATATGACGATGTAAATTACCTGTGACATTCTTACTATCAGCAGAATATTTTCTCCCACAATATTTGCATTCATACTCAAGGGGCTCATCAGGTTTTGAGGATAGGATGCGAAAATGCTTACAATCTCCAGAAGTAAGCTATCTTCTGTTTCTTTTCGCAGCATTCCTTTGTCCAGGAATGTTCTGAGAGACATTTTCAGCAACCTCTTGAACTGAATCATCACTATCACCTTCAATGTTTGTCTCATCCGTAATTCAATGACACAAATAATAAATATTGTATTAAAACAAACATTCTATAGCACAATAATACAAAAATTATGGAAGCATCTAACATTATGAAACATGCTTAAAGTTCTACAACGGTAAACTATAGCATGACTATGCTTTCTCTATACTACATAGTCTACACTACTACACTGTAACATGCTTTCTCTGTAAACTAGAACATGCTTACTGTATAAAAAAATAAAAAATAAAAACTCAAAAAATCAAGTTAAGGCCAATAAAAAAAGAACACAATATAGAAGCATATATTCCAAACTACAGCAGCCTAAAACCTAAAACCTTAATGATAATACATGAAAAAGTTCTTTCTCACTTGCTGTAAATTAAATGGAATCTTCCAGATCATTCATCCCATCACATTTTAGATATTATATTTACCAGTATTAAGGTGAACTAAGAACCCCCAAATTCTCACCTTAATTAAAATGGTGACTTACTGGTGGTTTGGCGAACAGCGAACCACAGCTATAAGCGAGAACGATGAACAACGAACAACGAACAAACAAACAACAGTGGACGCCAACGAGCAGAGTGGACAGCAGCAAGCTACAACGAACAGCAGTGAACGACAAACAGGACTACGAGTCTGCGACCAAGACTCTTCAATCCATCTTGCATGTGAGTTGTGAGTTGTGACTCGTGAGGGTGAAAATTTTGTGATTTGTAGATGAAACTTGAAAGAGAGAGCCTGAGAGTGATGCGGCGTCGGGATTGTGGTCCGTGAGTCGTGAGAGTGAAGGTGTGAAAGTGAAAAACCTAGCAAAGAATTATATTTAGGGTTAGGGGGAATGTTATTAGTAATTTTAGGAATTTTAATTTTATACCCACAATTTCTAAGTAATAACAAACAGGTCATACCAGTCATTTATGGTTTTTTCGGGTTGACCATATTTTGACCCGTTTATTATACGGGTCAACCCATTTTACTCGATAACCTGATAACCCTTAACCCTAACATGCTTATTTTGGGTCAGTCTTGTGTCGTGTCATCAATTGCCACCCCTAAGTGTAAGACTATTGTTCTATTTCTATTACTGTCTTCTAGAAACTTAGGACTGCCTTGCTGAAATGAGCAGGTCAGCATAAGCCAGGGAGGAAATAAAAGGATAATTTTGAGGAGCTTAGAACATGAATTTGGATTGGAAACTGAGAAATGTGCCTATGACTGTTTAAGATCAGTTTATATAATCAAACAGAGGAATTTAGAATGACTAAAACCATATTTGATAATTACAACAGATAATAAATGTAATACTACTACATTAAACTAAACCTATTAACTAAATATATATATGTGTGTGTGTGTATGTGTGTGTGCGTGTGTGCTTGTTTATACAAACCATCTTTATAATCAGTACACATCAGATTCAAACGTTAAGTTGGATTAGGGACTGATCGTTCTGGTTAATTATTGCAGGACTCAGATTGAGATAAACTAGCTAACTATTAGACTTCGTAAACTAGGAGAGTTCCTCACTACTTTCGCTATAAATTATTTCATAACCTGATTTTATGAAAGGCAGTATATGAAATGCTATGTATGAACTTTGTGAAAATGTTTACACGTGATCTGTATAAATGTTTTGTGAGATTTTCCTTCCTATCTTTGTCTACAAGTTATTTTACATCTGAAATTAATGCAATTGACTTCTGAAATGCTATGTATGATTTTATGCCTATTCTTATGACATATTTTGGTATCTATACATGAACTTATTCTTCAAATTATATCTGTGCTTATTCCATTTGTACTTGATTGTTCTAATCCTCAATTTTTGTTTGACTCTTTAAGCTGTGGACTTAAAGTATTCATCATCCCATAAATGCATTCATGTCTTGTGTCTTTATGTCAACTGCTCAAATGAATGAATTCAATCACCCACTTTTTCTTTAAAAAGAAAGAAGTCACTCCTGAATATTTTGTAAAGTGATTTTTAAACTCATCACTCGTGCTCCAAAGTTTAAACGAATTCAATTTCCTAATCCTTGATTCATTATGAGCTTTATTTTAAAAGTAATCTCATCAACTACTGATTCCATGAACGGTTAGATAATTATATGTACTATGAATATTTCACGGTCTTGTTTGGTTTTGGGTATACCAATACTACTTGGTTACTATTTACTGCTTTGATAGCTCACCAGTAGTACACCGGTATCGGTATATCCGTACTGTCTGGCCACTATTTACCATTTTCATGGCCCTCTAGCTGTACATTTTGATGGTATATCAGTACTACTAGGTTAGGATCCTGTTTATCGTTACGATGGTTCACCAGTAGTACACCTGCATCGATATACCTAGGCTGTCAGTACCCTGTCTCCGGTATATCAGTACTGTATGGTTTCCCATCAGTATACTTGTATCGATATACCTTACTGCTAGTACCCTTTTATTGTGTACTAACGATATTTAGTTATTGGTTTCCGTTAAATGGGCCACCGATGTCGCTAGTCACTAAGTCACCAGCAATGATATTCTTTCCGATTAATTGTGCTACTGATTGAATTGTATCAATACAACTTTCATAAATTGTCTTTATGGCCTCTATTCAGTTGTGTTTGATTTTATTCGGTTCCACTTTATGTGATTCTTTACGAAATAATCTGCTAGTATGGGAATTGTTAAACAATATGTGATCTGCTCTGATATGATAAATCTTCTGTCGGCTATGAATTGTGATTTTCACTCATCATTGTAAAGTATTATTGCTTCTCACCGACTTTATTTTAGCAAGATTCTTGATAACTATGTTCTTTACTCCTAACATAAGACTTGTGAAATCCCAATTAGCAACCTAAGAGGGGGAGGGAGTGGATTAGGTTTTAGACCAATTAAAAATTCTTTTGAAATATTTGAAAACTTGTTCTTCAAAAGACCATTTCAAATCAAGTGTAGTGTGTGATGAAGTGATTTGTCTAAGCAATTAAGAAAGCAAATTAATGAAGACAAAACACAAGGAATTATAGTGGTTCGGATTCCCCTTGAATCCTACTCCACTCCTCAAGTTCTTCCATTTGAGAGTTCCTAATCCACTAGATGAAACACTTAAAGGTGTGTTTCAAACCACTACACTTGCTCAAGACTAATCCACTTAGTCTTAAGACTTTTTACAAGAATTTCCTAACTTAACTCTAAGCTAGAAAAGTTCCTTAAATCTCTAAGACTATAAATGGATCTTTTGTCCCTATCCTTCCTCAAGGATGTTTAGGTCTTACTCTAGACTCCACCTGTCTTAGAGATGAATCTTTTGCCTTATCATTCACAAGGATATAGGACTTACTCAATATTCCTCCTTTCGTCAATCTCCCCCTTACACCTTGCCTATCTCCTCAACAAGAGATTAGGACTTATACAAGTTGCCTCAACCCCACAATAGGTTAGGACTTATACAAAGTTGTAGAAGAGTTTTTGCTCTAAATAAAAGAGTGCTAAAAGATGAATAATGAAAGTACAATTGGACTATAATAGGTCTCTTTTTGAAAATTGCAAAGCTATGATTTTTCTCTTGAAATGGATTGGAATGTTGTAGATGATAGCTGAACTCAATTTGGTATTTTTGATCTTCAAATGAAAGGCTTGAAGTATTTATAGAAGAGCCAAAACTTCCTTCCAACGGCTCTTTTAATTTTTAGCTTTTTGCAGGCTGTCCGATTAGGCGTCCGACTCGGACATGTTCTCTGACGTGACTCATTAATTCAAATCTTGCTTTTCCAACGGCTACTGACTTTGCTAACTTCTTTAACGTTGGTTTGTCTGTAGTCTGTGCGAGTACCTATCCGACTCAGATGGTAAATCGTACATACCACTTCTTCTTTTGACTTCAAATCTCTTCAACGGTCAACTGTCATACATAGCTCTTTTCTGACTTGCATTTAATGTGCTGACCGAGGGCTATGCGAGTTTGTGTCCGACTCTGGTCAGCCGGATACACTGTTCTTGTCCGATTTTCCGTCCGACTCGGGTGTCTGCTCGGATACCCTATTCTTGGGCTTTGAAGATTGTCTTCATTTTCTGGGCTTGTTCTTGCTTGTCCAAATTATCGTGCTACTAGGATGTTAGGTCAGACATCTGCCAGTAAGCTTTTCTGAAACTTCTTTTTCATTACTTCAATTATTTGTTTGCCATTTAAATTATCAAAACATAAAGGAATTGAGACCATAGGTCTAACAACTTGTTTTCAAGATCCCTTCTTCGCACTTTAGAAGCAAAGAATTTTAAATCTCCATGTGATTTGTGAAATTCCCAATTCCTTGTGTTTAAAAGGATTTGTTTGAACTCTGCCAAATCTTTACTTGCAAGAATTATAACTGAATTTCATGTTTAACAGTTCTTTAGCAACCAAGATTGAATAACTCCTTTGTGTTTAAAAAGTGTCAATTTCAAGAGCTCCCGTTATGTTAAAAGATGTTGAATTCTTTGCACTAGTATGAGTTCATGAATTAATTATGAATACTTTCAAGTGAACTACATTATTATATAATGAGTTTTTTTGGGAACCCCACAAATGTTTCAAAATTGTTTTATAAAATTGAGGAACTCACTGGCCTTTATTAGCTCATACGTAATTTTCCTGAAAACTATTTTTCAAGTGTTCAATATTTAAAGGAATTAGTTACTGGACATTGGAGTTAAACAATGATCGATGAAATGCTTCCACAATGCGCTTGTGTTTGAGTGAGCCTTAGGCTTCAAGCCCGGAGGTAATGCTTTCGGTTTGGCCACGTAGAACTATATAAGCTGGCACGTGAACGGGGTTGACACACAATGTAAAAACAAAAACAAAACAAAAATATGATTTTTCTTTTGCGGGACAAAAATAGTTTTAAAAACAAAATCTTTTACTGGGACAGATATAATAGAAAATTGGAAAGTATACAAAATTGTAGATCTTTTGAATTTTTTCTTATGGTAAAGAATTTGATATAATTTAAAATTTAAATTAAGTTTTGAATGAAAAACTAACTTTTAAATATTCCTTCCGTCCCACTCAAAGAGTCCACTTTCAAAAAAAAATTTGTCCCAATTTAAAGAGTCCACTTTGAATTTATTTACATTACATACCCTTACTTATATAATAATATGTGGTTCACAATTAACCATTACTTCTAAAGTAAGGACACAAGTGAAAAATATGGTAGTAAATTACTTATTTTAGGAGTGGTACCTCACAACCCATAATAAATTGTATACATTTTAAAGTAGACTCTTTGAGTAGGACGGAAAGAGTATTAAAAAGTAAGAAATTTAAGTATATTCAATTATTAATAAGTTGCTGAGTTGACCCCGATTCATAAACTCGGTCGACTTGACATCCAGTTCGAGTTTGTAAACATTGCCTTGGGAGGTATTCATAAAGAACCAAAATTACAAAGACTGATGCGTAATTTCATCAAATTTCAGGGGTAGTAAATGTAATTTACCTTCTTAACTTCTACCAAACCTGGAGCCTAAATAAGAAGAATCATTCCGTCGAGATTTCTAGAAGCGTCTCTACCGCGACGAATTCCGAGCCGAATAATCCAAATTCCAATCTCATCAATCTGTCTTCAGTCAGAATCCGCAGGCGACTCTTCAAAAAAAATTCCCAATTCCCCCTATTTCTGGTTGAAGATGGCTGAGAAATTGGCTTCCGAGAAGCGCCACATCTTCTCCCATAATGGTATTTTAATCATTTCTTCACTTTCCTTTTCACTTCTGTGATTTTCTTGTTTCAAATTTACGAGAAGTTGGTTTTTTTATGCTGACTATGATTAAGTTTTTCGCAAATTTTCAAGGTCAGAAGGTGTTTGAGTGGGACCAAACGCTGGAAGAGGTGAACATATACATCACGCTTCCCCCAGATGTTCCTAAGAAATTATTTTACAGCAAGATTGAATCGAAACATTTGGAAGTAGGGATTAAAGGCAACCCTCCTTATCTTAATGTAAGCCCTCTTTCTGTTTTTCCTTTTTGTTCGCTGAAATGTTGTTTAGGTGTTTATTTCTCCATTTCTTTGCTTGTTCACCCCCCTGCACACCCACCAAAAGGAAATTTATTTTTTAAGAAATAATTATAAGGGAGAGCTCAAAGGAAGGAATTATTTTACTTAAAATGTTTGGTTGTTGATTTGTCTTCTTTTTTCTTGCTTACCAGCATGATCTTACTAGCCCAGTGAAGACAGATTGTTCGTTCTGGACTCTAGGTAATGAAGAAGTTTTGTTTATTTCATTGTGTAATGTCTATTACTTGTGGGTTTTTGGTTTTAGTGATTATTTTATCTCGTGTTAGTTCGAAATGTGGCGATTTCGATTAGTATCATTGGTACTTACTTAGTCATAAGAGTTTATTCATGCTACTAATGAATGAATATGCAGTAGAGTATATTTTGTGAGAATCCAAGTACTTGTTATGTTAATCTTCAAGTTGGTTGTGATTTTGATATTTGGAAAATGTTGCTAGCTTTTAGTTTGATCACATTGTATTCTGTGAGTAACTGAAGAGTTCATCCATTTACAGAGGATGATATAATGCACATTACCCTTCAGAAAAGGGATAAAGGTCAGACATGGTCTTCTCCAATAGTGGGTCAAGGCCTGTTAGATCCGATCTCCTCAGATATGGAGCAGAAACGCCTCATGCTGGAGAGATTTCAAGAAGAGGTACCCACTTCTTACTCTTCTTCAGTGAGAAATTCCTGGATTTCTTGCATTTGCTCTTTTTTTTTTTTCCTTATGAACATAATACCCTCTCTATGCCGATTATCTCAAGGGTTTCACATGTGTTAAAAAATTGTCATTTTGGCAGAGAAGTTAATGCTCATGTAGCTTCTTGCTTCATAGTTCCCTTGGACCTAATCATTTTTTGTCTTCATCTCTCTAGTGTCTGCCTTACTGGAAATTGCATACAAAATTCATCCATCATATGAACTTCCTGACATTTTACATGATGCAGTGGTGATTCTTTGGTGCCTTTTTGTTTCTTCAAGTTTAATTTGATTATAGTTTAGTTTTTCAACCATGTGAATTGGCTGTTTTTGGGAGGTTTCTAAATCTGCCTGCAGATGTAATGGTAGACTCACCCATTCTTTTAAAGTTTTTATTAATGGCTTTTGGTCTTTCAGGGGTGGGAATACCTTTGTAAGAGTAACTGGAAATTTTCTTAATTTCGCTCACCAGAATTAGAGTTTATAAGTTTTTGAGGACTCCAAAGAGCTCATGACTAATTTGTAGTAACACCTAAGAAATCAGTTGAAGATGTAATGAGTTTTGTACCCAAGGAGTTGAATAGAGTATCATCACTGAGGGGCAGATAATCTCCCAAAATTGATACTTCCTCTCCTTGATTTTGTTTTATGTTTTACCGTTCTGTTGTCTGAGTTTACTGTCATGCATCGTGTGGAAGAAAAATAATTTCTGCAGTCTCCAATGCTGACATTATATTTGTAGATTGGTTATGATGCCTTAGGACTGTAAATATCTATTAAGTCCAAAAAGAGCTAGGACTGCCTTCTTGTATAGTTATCCATCTCTGTGGACTGGTATGTGAAGAAATTGTCTCTAACATCACATAAGAGAGCTAGGACTGCCCTCATTTGAAATTTGTGTAATGTGTAGTTTGGAAAAGGTGCTAATGTACATTTACATTAACTTCTGCACGAAACATTTGTTTTTATGCAGAACCCGGGCTTTGATTTCTCGCAAGCTGAGTTTAGCGGGAATTGTCCTGATCCGAGAACCTTCATGGGTGGAATACGTTCAAGTTGACCGGATTTACTCTATCGAGAGTGCTAGCATATGGGAATCTAAATGTAACATTTAGTTTACTCTTTGAAGTGACTTGTCAGTAGTGTTGTTGAAATTCATTCTGCTAATTCCCAGCTCCTCTTTTTTACAGTAAATCTCTAATACTGCTTATAATGTCTATATAGTTTGTGTACTCTGTGCAGTGTGTTATAGCTGTATGCTTTGTACCTTTCCTCATATGGTGATCGAAGTCCAAACTCAACACACCCACCGTATTGTGATAACGTTACTCCTTTCGTATTTATTGCTTTTAGATTTTTTTTCTCTCTCAATTGATCTTAAAAAAAATAAAATAAAAGAGTTGTGTTTTTTTTTTTTTTTTTTAAACATTGCATACTCTTACGTAGTACTCTCTCTCTTCTATGTAGTACTCTCTCTCTTCTATTAAGATAGTCTATTTTAACAAAGTTTTAACTTATTATTAATATCAAAGTACAATACTTAAAATAACTAATTTGACGCTACTTATTCTATTTATATATTTTCTTTTTAAGTATGAATTAATAATTGTAGATTATACATAATTATATTAGTAAGGAAGGATGAGAAAAAAAATACAGAAGTGAACTTTTTTATTAGAACACAAATATGTGTTCCACAGAAAGAAAGGTATAAGATAAAATGATATTAAATTACTTCTTTAAGGGCCAATTTTTTAAGTTTTGGTTTCAATTTTGGTTTTAATAGTAAATTTAATATATTATAATCACTATTCAGCTATATATTTTTAAATTTTTGATATATTTTTTACATTATAAAATTATTTTTTCTAGATCGAAATTCAACCTAACCAAAATGAACAAGCCCTAAATGTTGTATATATATATATATATATATATAGTTTGGATAAAATTTTAAACATTATATTTTACCAGAAAAATTATAACTTTGATAAATAGCACTCTTTAATATTTCTTTAATCTTTATATGAGACGGATGAAGTTATGAATATAATACGAGTAAATGATTTGAGTATTTTTTTTCCATAAATAATGGTTTTTCATTTATATATTTCAAAAAAGTGGATAATTTTTGGAGATTTTTTGATTTAGTGAAAGTGAAGTCAGGAACTTCGCTTTTTCTTGAAAATAGGTCATAGCGGAAATTTGTAAAGAAAGCAAAGTTGGGAACTTCAATTTTTTGAAAATAAGGTAGGACGAAAATTTCCAAAGAAAGCGAAGTTAACAACAACTTCTCTTTTTTTGAAAACTGGGTGAAGCAAAAAATTTTCTTTGAAAATGATTGAGGAATCACTTTTCAAAGAAAGCGATTTGAAAATTTCTGGAATCTGGAAAGTTTCAAAGAAAGCGAAGGTTGCACCTTTGCTTTCTTTGAAAAGTGGTAAAGAGGCCAAAGTCGAGCTATTTTTAAAGAAAGTGAAGTTGTAGATTTCGCTCTCACCAAATCGGGAAATCCCAAAAATAAAGATTTTTTTTTTTATGGAAAAAACACAATTTTATAGAAATGCCGCATGAAAACACCAGTTACTGCAACATTATGAACTCTTTTGTGTCAGAGATTGCAAGGGGCTGGCCATTCATGTTTGGCATAAAAGGCTTTTTTGTTTTCCAGAAATTCCTTGGTGTTAATCATGGGATGAGAGTAGAATTTATTTATTTATTGGGGCATGATATTTGCAGCGACGGAATCGATATTTGCAGCGACATTTTTGCGTGAAAAGACCAAAATGCCCTTGGGGTAAAAAAAATTTAAATTTTCCAATCTGCTGGAAAAATTTAAAAAAAAAAAAAAAAAAACCCAGAACCATCGCCGGGCGACGGCGATGGTTTTGTAGAAAAACATCGCCGATGGGTACCCCCCCCCCCCCCCCCCTTAAAGTTGAGATTTTTGATATTTGCAGCGACCACCGGGCGGATCTTCCCCATTCCGGTAAAAAAATTCACAATTTTGACAAAACTACTAATAAATTCGGACATAATACAAGTAAAATAATTAATAAAACTACATAAAAAATAAAAATAAAAAAAACCAAAGAAAAAAACCAAAGTGTCGCCGGTCGCCGGCAACACTTTTGCAAAAGTGTCGCCGGCGTGGTTTTTACTTTGGTTTTTTTTTTTTCCTTTTTTTATGTAGTTTTATTAATTATTTACTTGTATTATGTCCGAATTTATTAGTAGTTTTGTCAAAATTGTGAAATTTTTTATCGGAATGGA
Organism: Leptodermis oblonga; assembly: GCA_016801395.1. Classification (NCBI taxonomy): domain Eukaryota; kingdom Viridiplantae; phylum Streptophyta; class Magnoliopsida; order Gentianales; family Rubiaceae; genus Leptodermis; species Leptodermis oblonga. Next base: position 7,769,865 of record CM028752.1, read on the forward strand.
GAAGATCCGCCATGTGGTCGCTGCAAATATCAAAAATCTCAACTTAAAGGGAGGGGGGGGGGGGGGGGGGGGGTACCATCGCCGGCGACCGGCGATGGTTTTGGGTTTTTTTTTTTTTTTTTTAATTTTTTCGACAGATTGAAAATTTAAATTTTTTTAAATTTTTTTTACCCCAAGGGCATTTCGGTCTTTTCACACAAAAATGTCGCTGCAAATATCGATTCCGTCGCTGTAAATATCAATTCCGTATTTATTTTATTCTAGATGAGAGTATATCGAGTACTCACAATTTTCGTTGTTTGGTTCACAATTTTTGTTGTCTCCAAAACTTAGATCCAGCTATTAAGATACTGGTAGTACACTAACACATTGAAAGTTCGAGAATTTTGATCATGTCAAAGTTCTAAAATAAGGAATTCTTCTAATAGAAAGAGATAATTTTTATACAAAAATTAAATATTCTCAACAAAAAATAAGAAATATAAGAGACTATATTTAGCATTAATCATTTGGTAAAATTATATTAATTTTATCTATGACAAAAAATTGGCTTGAATGTCCAGTCCAAGTTAGTATTCTTCATGGCCATAATAGAGTCAACGATTAAGAAGAAACAAAAAAAGGTACAGGTAAGTGTCAAACTTAATACGTGTCCTTCCTTAACCGCGTAAATTTGATTGTTTGGCTCATAAAAATTTAATAAGAAAAACAGAAAAAAAAAATTTTAAAAAAAAGGCGAAGAAAACCAGAAAATAAAAAGTATAAAATGAATGCGGAAATATCCAAAGCTTCGTCATTAAGGAAAAAAAAAAAAAAACCAAAGTAAAAACCACGCCGGCGACCGGCGACACTTTGGTTTTTTTCTTTGGTTTTTTTTTTATTTTTATTTTTTATGTAGTTTTATTAATTATTTTACTTGTATTATGTCCGAATTTATTAGTAGTTTTGTCAAAATTGTGAATTTTTTTACCGGAATGGGGAAGATCCGCCCGGTGGTCGCTGCAAATATCAAAAATCTCAACTTAAAGGGAGGGGGGGGGGGGGGGGGGGGGGGTACCATCGCCGGCGACCGGCGATGGTTTTGGGTTTTTTTTTTTTTTTTTAATTTTTCCGACAGATTGGAAAATTTAAATTTTTTTAAAATTTTTTTACCCCAAGGGCATTTCGGTCTTTTCACACAAAAATGTCGCTGCAAATATCGATTCCGTCGCTGTAAATATCAATTCCGTATTTATTTTATTCTAGATGAGAGTATATCGAGTACTCACAATTTTCGTTGTTTGGTTCACAATTTTTGTTGTCTCCAAAACTTAGATCCAGCTATTAAGATACTGGTAGTACACTAACACATTGAAAGTTCGAGAATTTTGATCATGTCAAAGTTCTAAAATAAGGAATTCTTCTAATAGAAAGAGATAATTTTTATACAAAAATTAAATATTCTCAACAAAAAATAAGAAATATAAGAGACTATATTTAGCATTAATCATTTGGTAAAATTATATTAATTTTATCTATGACAAAAAATTGGCTTGAATGTCCAGTCCAAGTTAGTATTCTTCATGGCCATAATAGAGTCAACGATTAAGAAGAAACAAAAAAAGGTACAGGTAAGTGTCAAACTTAATACGTGTCCTTCCTTAACCGCGTAAATTTGATTGTTTGGCTCATAAAAATTTAATAAGAAAAACAGAAAAAAAAAAATTTTAAAAAAAAGGCGAAGAAAACCAGAAAATAAAAAGTATAAAATGAATGCGGAAATATCCAAAGCTTCGTCATTAAGAAAAGTCGGCAAAGAATTATTCGCCATTTTACTCTAATCTGCAGATATTATCCATTGGGATTATCATTTTGTTCTATAAATATACATCTACCCCAATCAATGATGCAGATAAGAAGCGTAATCTTTTCAATTGTACTATTTTTGAGCATTTCATCTATTGCCATGGCTGATTCACAGAACCCTTCATCTTCTGAAGCCAAAGTCCAGATCGTTTATGTGGAGAAACCCCAGGATCAAGAACCTGAAGATTTCCATATCAAGACCCTTTCGAATGTTCTGGGCAGGTTGGTCTCTTCAATTTCATATGATTACACGTTCGGTTCTTAGCATATGATGATTGATTTCGTACGGAGTATTTCCTCTTACATTTATTAGTTATTATACAATTATGGTATCTGGGTCTGGATTGTTTTAACTTTTGGGTGATGGGTTTTGATTCTTTGTGGAAAATAGTGAGGAGGCTGCAAAGGAGGCGCTGATTTACAGTTACAAGAACGCTGCGAGTGGATTCTCTGCCAAGCTGACCCCTGAACAGGTTGCTGAGATTTCAAGTAAGGGTTTTTTTTTTTTTTTTTGGGTTTAAATTTTGTGGGTTTGATTTGTTTAATTTTAATGGTTGTTGTTTCTGCTATTAGGCTTGTTGTTCCTATTATGGTTGTTTTGTTGTGGCTATTTAATTTTGGAGAGAATGGTTTGGTTTGGTTTTGTTTTCTAGGTCCTTTGAATGAGTTTTTTGAATTGAGTTTTTTTTAGGGGCTCGAAGGTTTATGTTGTTAGACCATTAAATAAACTAGCAGTGTCCGTGTTACTAAGTTCAATCTTGTTGCCTTCAGCATAAGGATACAGGTGGTAGCATTTCTGGTTACACTGCCTTTAAAGTTCAGGAAGGATCGATCACTAGTTAATTTATTCTTTGATACTCAACCAGAAACTGAATATTTTTGTTTGCAGTTATATCTCGTTCCCATGAACCAAGCATCTGATGCCTATTCTTTGTTGTTACTTTGACCTCAATGATAATTTGTATCTTTCGCATATATGGAAGTGATTTATTCCAAGATGTCTTCTGTTGTAACAAAGATTTTTATACTTATTAGAGTTGTGTGGTTGTATTCTTTGTTGAGATTAATGGGATTGGTGAATACATGGTCCTGGTCGGCAGGTAACCGGTGTATTTGAAAACTTTCATGTCTTCAAATCTCAACAGAGGATAGTTTGAATTATAATGCTACCTTGTATTATTGCTATTATTATATATAACCAGAGTACATCAATAAATGTTTTAGCAAAAATGTTATAGGATACTCTGGAAATTTATTTGTTATTTGTGGGTCCGATATAGGAGCATTTTTCATCTGATTGATTACAAGTTCAAACTGATCAATTTTGGGTTTGCATTGTTCTGTTCGTCATTTTGTGATCTATCAAATACATCTTGTACATATTTGTAAGTCATGTTATGCTTGTACCATTTGTGCTAAAAAAAAGTTGATGAAGATATCTTAAAAAGTATGCATCATCAATGTTGAGGTGCTACTATGTTTTGTATAATTTTCCTGAAAATTGTTAGGTTCCTTCTACTGTCCATCCCCTTCTCATCTAAAGGCCGATTCATTATGATTCCTGCCTGTGGACTGGCTACTCTTAGTTTTGATCCATTATTGCTATCATGGTAATTTCGGATTTCTTCCTGACGTACAAACTTGATTGGTTATTAATCGTCTTGATCAGCAGTATTTCTTATGATTTCTTATCTTGATCTTAGTTGTTTAGGATAAGGATGTTATGTATTGCAATATGAGTTTTGGTTTGGAAAAACTGAGTGGATGTTTGTGTGAGATTTTTAGTTGCCAAACAAACTTTTCAGTATGTCTATTCGTGCAATCTGCCATTAATGTTCCAAATGACATCAATCATGGTCTTAGCTTGTCATTTGCATGCTATAACTTGATACCAATCATTCCTACTTATATCTGGACCAATTTTACAATCCCATTTTGCCTTTTGGTTTGCCTCTGCTAGGCGGAAAGCACCAGTCATTTCCAAAAACTGTCTTTACTATTTCAACATGTTGATGTTCTTCTTTCCGTGCTTGTGTGATCTTGAGGTTTCCAATTTTTTTGTACTTTACATTTTTATGTGGTTATTCAGAAGACTAATGAGTACAATACTTGCGACAGAACAACCTGGAGTGCTGCAAGTTGTCGAAAGCCAAACACTCCAGCTTCAAACTGAACCTAGGAGGACGCACATTTTTTGAAATCTTTAATGTATTGCACTCCCTTTGTGATTTACTTTTATGGCGCATTTGAAGTGATGAGAATCTGTCAAACTTTATGTATCTCGCGGTGTGTTAAATGTATGGGTGTGTTAAAATGATCATTTCTGAGAGTTATAATAGAAGGTGAAAACAGAGAGTATTGTCTACAGTTTTTCATACTATGATTTCTTGATGCTGATATCTTCTTAGGACTTATTCTTTATGTTTTTATTTTGGTTTTTGTTTTTTGTTTCAAGAGTAAATTTAATATATTATAATCATAATATATATAACTTTACTATTTAATTATACCTTTTTATATTTTTAATATATTTTTTAAATTATAAAATTATTTTTCAAAAACATGTTTTCAAAATCGAATTTTAAAACATCATAAAAAACAAGCCCTTATGGATTGTTATTGTTTTTTGGAGAAGAAAAGACTTCACTAAAGCTGAATCACACCAGTGAAGTTTACATGACTCATCTGATTTCGAGAATATGTTTGGGTGTGCTTGGTTTGTCATTCGGCCCGGGGTCTAATGATCGCTCGGACTAACGACCAACATCCCGTTGGCTTTAAAACTAGATTCCTGCCACTTCTTGGACTAGAGAGCCTTAGTACTTTCATCCATGAATTTGAAATTGTTTCTCTTCAATCTCCAAACTTGGTATCATGTTGCGCTTTCATCCCTTAACTTGAAATCTCTTTCCAAATTTGAGTTTTCCATCTTTATGTAGTCCATTGTCCAAATTTCGACCAAAATTAATACACTATTCATCTTCTTCTCCACAGTAAAAGTACACACAAGCATTTTATCAAACACCTCCACCTTCCTCCTTCAAACCTTCTTAGCCAAAATCAATGATTTTTTCATTGAAAAATAAGACACATCTCGAAACTGCCGGAGAATCAATGTATCAATGGAACCGCCTCACTTTGTATTCTCCATCAATGGGAACCGTCCACTGTGGTTACACACTGATATTCACAAATCACACATTATTGAAATCTTCTATAATAATGGAGGTGGTGAAAAAGTTAGCGTGCTTGTCGATGGTACCTGTTCATGTGTTGTGAATATTGTAAATATGTAGTAATTGAAGTGTTGTAACACCAAAAAAATCTTTCTACACTACGTTTCAGTTACAAATTTTTTCGTCTGCTTTACTTGCATGTGAACTTGTGGCAACATGTTGGCCACACACACGCTTCTTATTAAAAGGATTACTTTTACAATTACTATGATTTCTTTCAAAAATATACTTCTTACATTATTCATGACCCCATATAGCATTGTAAAATTCAAATAATTCATTCATTCTCAACTACTTCCAGGCATTATAGGGCACCGCATTTAACGCGGTGAAATTTAACTAGTCTCTTTTTATTTTTTGTGAAGTTTGTATTTTTTTTTGCCTGTAATGCTTCATCTCTTTGCGTTCTATCCGTGTTTAGCTTGAATTTTCAAATCTAAACATAATGATAATACTTCTTTCTTAGCAAAAGTAAACAACTGACCAAAAGCCAATCATCCAAAATTAATTTGCTCACCACCCATTTCTTTTTGGAGGTTTGTCATAATTCTTTGAGAAAATTAATTTGGTAAACCGTTGATAAATTTTTCTTTTGAAAATAAAACATTACAATATGATCTCATTACTTTGTTTTTTTTTTTTTTAATCAATTATAATTGTGTCTCATACAATACGGGTTAAAGTTGCGAATCAATCACTATATGAATTATGTATCATACTATGCGGGGTAGAGCTATGAGGTGAGACTTCTAATAGTACAATAATGACTATAATTTGAATCAGTGGGCTCAAATGACACATATTTTGGCCTGGCACTCCAAGAATGCAGACCTTAAATTTTAAGCTAGGACATACACCATGAAAAGGACTCCTTCGGTGGCCAAATTACTTTTACTTTAAAAACATAATTTTATACCATTTAAAATAAGTAAGAGTTGAACATCTTAAATTGCAAGAGAAACTTTTGAACTTACCGATTCTTCTTTAGGATTGCCAACAAAATGCATGGCAATAGCCTACAAGAAGGAATTCACTTTAGCACAATCAGAGTGAACGCGGTGGTATTTTCATTGGTTACATTTATGAATGATACTCTTTCATCTTCTATATTAATTGTACATTAAGGGCCTGTTCGTTAAAAAATTTTTAAAAAAATTTTGGAAAATAAGTTTCAAAAACATGTTTTCAAAAATAAGCAACCGAAAAGGTTTTTAAAAACTATTTTCAAAAACTCTTTTTAGTAAAAGACTTTTAGGAATCAGGTTTTTCAAATTTTGTTTGTTAATGTAGTAGGTAGTAAACAAGATTTCTCCTCAAGTATTGAGTTTAGAAAAAAAAAAAAAAAAAAGAAAGTTTTTGGTGTTCGAAAAAAGAATTTGTTTTTAAATAAGGTTTTGCAGAACAAAGTTTTAAACCCGTGCCAAATGAGATTTTGGTTTTTAAACATTTTTTGAAACCAATAATCTTGCAAAACCAGCCTGCAAAACCTCTAAACGAACAAACCTTAATGTTTCTAGTTTGTCATCCACAGTAAGATTATTATCCTACCATCATTTTAATTGACCTAACTAAAAATGCACCCCATTCCACTAAAATAGTTTAATTTTATAAATATATAATTTTTTTGTATATGTCAAAGTACAATGTCTAAAATAGTTAATTTGATAGTATTATTTATTTCATTTATGTGCTTACTTTTTAAATATGAATTAATTGTGTACCACACATAATTATATTATTAGTAAAAATAGTAAGAGTACAAATTTTAAAATAGACTATTCTATTTAAACAAAAGGTATTTTTGAAAGTGAACTCCTCAAACGAATCGGGAAGAGAGATATAATTTTCTCACTGTTGCCATTGTTAGCTATGAAATAGTTGAGGGTATTTCAATCAATTGTCTTGTCTGTATATATACTACACTTGCCCTTAATTTAGGAGAGCTTCTAATTTGATAGTCTCAATTTGGTTTCACATTCTTCCTCTTCCCCTCTTCTCAAATCCTAACAATTCTAACTGTCATGACTTTTGTATGCTATTTTAGCCACACCCATTCCATTTCTTGTAATATATTTAAAATTACATAGTAGAAAATTAAATTAAAATTCGAGCAAAATATAGTTTAGTTTATTTGTACTTTGAACAATCTACTCGGGTTCTGGTTACTGCAACATAGTCGTGGGCATCATTTGATGAATTCATATCCCATGATAGATAAATAATACTGGAATTAGTAGCAAATAATATGCAATATTAGTTGTCAGCCATTCATATTTCAAATGTGCATTTCCCCATCACTTTCAGAGCATGAACATGGGGCACAAGTCAAAAGCCACCACAATCCCCGCCAAGTGGTTTGACTAAACACCAATAAATAAAATAATTAGTTATTCGCCAACCTATAATACCAAAACTCCCAAAACAAACAAAATTCATAGATTAGTAATTCAATAAAAACATTTAGGAGATGCTCAAAATAGAAAGATTAGATGAGGAAAGGAAGAGGATAATTAGATCGAGGAATTTTTTGTTAACAGCAAAACAACAAATCGAAACAAACAACGTTAGAAAGATCCCATCTCAGATCATCATCATCCATCCATGAAGAAACCATCCCCAGGATCCTCTTCAAAAGTTGCTACGAGTGTCCTCCCTTACCAAACTCCCAGGCTCAGAGATCAGTACAATCTGGGGAAGAAATTAGGCCAAGGGCAATTTGGCACCACCTACCAGTGCACGGAGAAGGCAACGGGGCTCGAATATGCCTGCAAATCGATCCCTAAAAGGAAGCTATTGTGTAAAGAAGATTACGACGATGTTTGGAGGGAAATTCAGATTATGCACCATTTGTCCGAGCATCCATACGTTGTGAGGATCAAAGGGACCTATGAAGACAATCTGTTTGTTCACCTTGTCATGGAGCTGTGCCGTGGCGGTGAGCTTTTTGATAGGATTGTCCAAAAGGGTCATTATAGTGAAAAGAAGGCGGCCCAGTTGATGAAGACTATCACTAGTGTGGTGGAGGCGTGTCATTCTCTCGGGGTTATGCATAGAGATCTGAAACCTGAGAATTTCTTGTTTGATAGCACAGATGAGGATGCCAAGCTTAAGGCCACAGATTTTGGGTTATCGGTTTTCTATAAACCAGGTTAGTTATATCTTTGAAAGAAATTCAATTCAATGAAAGATTTCTGTCTAGATATGTAATAAAGGAATGCTGGATCTCTTTCTTTATATGCGATGATTTGATTGAATTGTGTGAATTTCTTTCTTATTGGGTTGGAATTTAATGTTTGATGTTTCCCTTTATGGCAAGAATCGTTGGTACAGAGTTGGAAACTTATTTACATTTCCATATGTAGTGATTGATTTACAATAATATAGTTTATTCATGGCTCTCATTTTCCAAATGATATAATAGCAAAAGCAACATTGTGCCTTTGAACAGTGAGAAACTATTGCCAATATAATTATTCTGTATACACAGTTTTTTGCAGAAAATAAGGTTTGGGGGTAAAAGGAAACTATTGCATCAATGTCATTTGTGTGTTTTTTTTAAGGTCATGTTCAATTAGATTACAAAAGTTAAAAAGCCATCTGCTGTTATCTGAATTGTTGGTTGACATTCTAGGATACTGTTCATTGAAAATCCTCTATGAAAAGTGAATTTGATGGGAAAGTGAAGAAATTTGTTGTTCATCCTCTCAAAATATGGTTATCCAACCCATTTGTAACAGTGACAAATTTGAACTGTGAAAAAAGCTGCATAAAGCTGATATATTTCAGTACTGGTGTAGGACTCTTTTCTGGTAAATTGGACTACTTTAAACTGTTTAATGAAACATTCCTAACACCCCCGAATGATTTGAATTTCTGCTTGATGACCTCTTTAAGTTCTGGGTAGTGGCGGAACATAAGCCTAATTCAAGTAGGCTAGACCCCTGCAAAAAAATTTTATTTATTTATTAGTAGGTATGTATATTTTAGTACTAAAAAAAAAAAATTTATATAAGTATTTTGGCCAAAATTTTTTTTTTATTGCTTTCGACCGCTTTAGTTTTGAAACTCAAGTTCCGTCACTAGTTCTGGGAGTGATTATCTCTAATTAACATATGAATCAAAATGATTAATAGTTCTGCAATTTTTTCAATACAGGGCAATATCTTTGTGATGTTGTTGGAAGTCCATACTATGTTGCTCCTGAAGTGTTACACAAGTATTATGGACCTGAAGCTGATGTCTGGAGTGCTGGTGTTATTCTATACATTCTATTGTCTGGCGTTCCTCCTTTTTGGGCAGGTAGCTTTCTTTGATGTAATGCTATTCAATCTCTCATTGCCTTTGACCTTATTCTCTTTATTCATTTTGTGATTCGGATTTCTGAACTTGCAGAAACCGACAATGGGATTTTCAAGCAAATATTAAAAGGGAAAATAGATTTTGTATCTGATCCCTGGCCTCAGATCTCGGATAGTGCAAAAGATTTGATACAAAAAATGCTATGCAGGGATCCTAGAAAACGAATATCTGCTCATGAAGTCCTCTGTAAGTTTCCAAGACCAATAATTTAATTACTTATGACATTGTTTATATCCTTAAGAGGAACATTTTGTTTGGAGTTAGGTCATCCTTGGATTGTTGATGACACGGTTGCACCAGATAAACCGTTGGGTTCTGCAGTATTGTCCCGTTTGAAGCAGTTCTCTGCTATGAACAAACTTAAGAAGATGGCACTAAGGGTGAGTTTTCTGTCTATCTTTCTTTTCTACATTGTTCAAAGAAAGAAAATTCTCTTCTTGCATGCCCTTCATTTTGATTCAATCTGTTCATATTTCCAGACTACGAAATTAATGGCTCATAGTGCCCATATTACAAGACTGAAAAAGAGTTGCAGAAACAAACTAAGAAAAGAGACATAAAACAAATAATCACTTTGGGTAAACTCAGTTTCTAGGCAATATATGATGAATAATGAAGGCATGTGAATGCCTTAATATTGTGAAGAGATATGGTTGCAGTCCTATTGTTCTACAAGGGGAAACAGTTGGTATTTGGAAAATAACTCTTTCTTTGACTCTTTAGTAATTCTGTGCCAATGATTACTTTTGCATCCATACTGAAACTGACTGCAGTTTACAGTGAGGACCAAAGCAAATGGCTTTTTCCTAAAATTTTAGGGATGAAAAATGGCAGCTATCAAGCCTTGCCAATGTGATGTGGAAAAGTTCAGTGCATAATCTTTTCTTTCCGAACAGCATTCAGCATCAAAAGTGCCTGTTGTCAAATCAAATTTGGAAATTCATTTCAGAAAACTTGAAATTGATAAAGAACTCAAGAAGTTGAATCCGAATGTTGAATTATGATTGAGAAATAAAGCAGAAGAAGAGTCAATTTTGATGGTACCTACAAAGCATTTCCTTAATGCAAAGATGAAACTAAATAATCAAGATCAGGTTTTGAATCAGATCAGTAGAAGGAAACCTTTTATCTTTCTCTATTTAATGCAGAAACTGAACGTTGAATTGTTGCTTCTGTTTCAAAGACTGCTATACATGCTCAAGACTGTCAGAAAATTTTGTTTGCAGGTCATAGCAGAAAAACTATCAGAAGAAGAAATTGGTGGCTTAGGTCAATTGTTTAAAATGATTGACACAGACAACAGTGGATCGATAACCTTAGAAGAACTGAAACAAGGATTGAGAAGAGTAGGTTCTGAACTAACAGAGTCAGAGATCAAATCACTTATGGACGCGGTACACAAAACATTTTTTTTGACATTTTCAAATCCAAAGTTTCGAGTATTAAATGAAATGTTTGAATTGATACCAAAGAGTTGTATCAGGCTGACATCGATAACAGCGGCACAATTGACTATGGTGAATTTCTTGCTGCTACATTGCACATGAACAAGATGGAGAGGGAGGAAAACTTGCTTGCTGCTTTCACATTCTTTGACAAGGATGGTAGTGGATACATTACCATTGATGAGCTCCAACAAGCTTGCAAACACTTCGGATTGGCCGAAAGTCAATTGGAAGACATGGTCAAAGAAATTGATACAGACAATGTAAGTCTACTCATCTATGATGATAATATTTGACAATCTATCCATCTCTTTCTTCATCATTCTGAGATTTTCACATTGGAAAAATGGCAGTTTTGGTTCTCTATATTTTTAGCAATGTAGCATTTTTAGTCTTTTTTATTGTGGCGTTAGCAGTTTTGGTCTCCTATGTTTTGGTCTTGTGGCACTTCTAATCATTTTGACCCAGAATAGGCAGTCAAAAATGTAACTAATTATCTCTTAATTACATATTTGACTGCCTATAACCTGTTTAAGTATATGTTTGACAGCCTATGTCCGATGAAAGGTTTCATAAGGGATCAAACATAGAGGACCAGAACTGCTGACGCAAGAATAAAAAGCTAAAATTGTCACATGTTCAAACATAAGGGGTCAGAACTGTTATTTTTCCTTCTCACATTGGTAATTGATAAGAATATGTCATGTGTACCATATATATTAAAATTTGCATGAACAAAAGAACTAATAAATAAACTCATGAAATTCAAGTTTGAACATGTTGCATATCTGATGCATCTTCATATCATTCTACTAAGAAAAAGCAGACATGCTGTTCGGTTTTTGGATTGCATTTCATGTCAAGTTCAGAGGAGATCTCGGTAACTCATCAGACTCCAGTAACATGCAAAAGATCAATTCTAATCCAATCCAACGAATGGAGTTTTGACACTTCTGCTAGAAACTTGTTCGTTATAGTTTTCATTGTGTGTATCATTACTGAATCTATAATAGAACTATACACATTGGTCAGATCAGCACGCACACCATGTTTCATAAGAACAACGACTAAACATTTGTTTCACTACGTAAGGTCGGTTTTATAGATCATATATCGTCATCGTGTATTTACACGAATTCTTATATGATGCATATTATGAAAGTTTGACAGTGTTTACGCAACCCTCTTTTTCTTTGCGTTGACAGGATGGACGCATAGATTATGGGGAATTTGCTACAATGATGAGGAAGGGAAATCAAGGGTTTGGACCGCTAGGTGGAAGAAGCATGAGAGGGAATATCCATCTTAATCTGGCGGATGCTTTTGGAGCAAATAATATCTCGAAAGAATGATTGAAACTTCTCAGATTGCTAATAAATATAGCTCTCCCATTTATTACACTTTTTTTTTCTTTCTTTTTTTCCCCCTAGTTTTGACACTTTTTTCAGATAATTTGATTTTTTCATGCTAGCTTGACAATCACATCTAGTAATTTAGAATTAATGGAGCGTTAAATTGGAGGCGGCCCAGAAAGAAATTAGTAGTTAGAATGCAATTAATTATCTCATATTTTACAAGTGGTTGGAGTTCCGCATTGCTTGTGCTTGGGAGGTGTACATGTTTAAATTACGTTTTGAGATGTAAATTCAAATATATGAAATTCAAATAAAATGAAATTTTGCAGATGTGTTTTATATAGTGAAATCTAGATAATATTTTTCATCTAAATGCAACATGCTATCTTAGTTTGCAATATCTGTGTTTATATATGATCCATTCTGCTCTAATAGGTTTTGAATCATATTGTTTGAGCAATTTTCATGATTACTTCTATACTAATTGTAGGTATACCTTAATCCTACTTATAAACAAGAAGATGGAGTTTATTTATTTATTGTGACCCACATTGACATTAGTACATATTAATGTTTTCACAACCAAACTTCTATACTCCATCCCTCTAATTAAAAAAGTTTGGTTTAAAAAATGGCAGCCGATATTTTTTCTTTCTAAAATGCCTTTCTTTATACTAATCCCTTCTCTTCCTTTTCCCCACTTAATCGCTCAAATCCCTTCTGTTTCTTCTCTTTCTTTTTTGTCATCTAAATACATCGTTGAATCATATGGACCATATCATATGTTAGATGCCAGAAAGTGGAAGCTAGTCCTTGGCAAACCACAAGACTCGAATTTCAGTTCTCACCTGAAAAGTCATTAAACTACACTTGCTTTGTTGACCTGTAGCCAAAGCCAAGTGAAGATAAAATTTTATGGAAAAATTTCTATTAAGGGTGTTGTAGGATTCAGAATTCCTATAATAGGTGTAAAACTTTTATAATTCTTATTAAGAACATGAATTATAATTAATATTTTAATCATTTTGTAAATGACATTCTTAAGCCTATTAAATATGTGTCAACTAAATTAATTTACTTGTTCTTTTTGCTCTGCACCCACTCCTCTTCCTCCTCCTAATTCCCCAGCACCCGCCGCCGGAACCAATGGCACAATGGCATCTCTCCCCATAAATCTATGACGCTTGAGCGGAGCTCTGATTTCGTTTATCGTCGTCTTTTTATTTTTTTATTTGGAATTGCACCATTTCTTGGTGTATTTTGGAAGGCTGCTATTCTTGGTTGACAAACAATCCCAGGGGAAGATAGAACAAAAGCCAATAACGGCAGACAAAATTGGCACTGGATTTTGGTTCGAGCGACTGGTTCTATTGGTTTTTGCATGTGGGATTAAACTTTTCGAGTCGTTGAGTTCTGAATCAATTGCGGTTTTTGTCTTTTTCTTTGTGATCATCTTTATTTCCCTTGCTTAGCATATACTTGGCATGCTTTGGCTACTTAAAAAAATTTCACCCTTATCTTCTTGACAAAGAATTGCCTGATCATATTGATAATTTCATAGCCAAGGAAGAAATTCAATCACAGAACAGGGTTGCCTTGATTGATTCCACTGCCAAAACATATGACGATGGCAATGAAGTAGAAGTATCAAACTAAGTTTTCTAATTACTCCCTCTGTTCCATTGTTCCATTAGAAGAGTCACTTTGATCATTGTATAACTTACTATAAATGTCAAAGTACAATACTTAAAATAGTTAATTTGACACTATTTATTTCATTTATATCTCCACTTATTAAGTATGTGTTAATTGTGGACTACACATGATTATATTAGTAAGGATTAGAGGAGTAAAAAATTTGAAAGTTGACTTTTCTATTGAAACGGATGAAATACTTATTTGCTCTATGGTTTAATATTTTTTGGGTAAGCAATTACCATTGGATTTTGGGAAATAGTTTAGTCTGTGTCATTGTATTGACAAGAGGGACAGATCCATTCGGCAATGTTAGTGAGAAAACAAAGCCTTCCAGCTTTATATGAAGAATTTGGTCAGACTTGATAAATAAAATTCAATCCCTTGTGCATTGATCTTCCATTTTGTGTTCCTTTTATTATTTGTTGATTATAATTTGTATATGTACCCAAATATTCATGTGGTTTTACGACTTGAACTTTGTTTATTTATATTTTGTTGTGTCCTTGGTCCTCTTGCGGATAATTTTTTCTTGCTAAAATTGTATGGCTATATGATTCAGTGATAAAGCTTACGGCTTTGAAGTCGTTTTGTACTTATGAGTTTAAGAAACTATTTTAGCTTTGCTTTTGTTAATGGAAGGCTTTTCGTTTGGATTAATTTGTTGTACTTTTGTGGGTTATTTTTGGGTCCAACAGATGATAATGAAAAAATTTGACTTTGTCCATTTGATTTTGATAGGCATTCATCACAATGACGCTGATAAGAAGAATCACCCATCTTCTCACGGTCAACTTGATTTGTGGATATTGAAAAATTTTAGAGTTTAGAAAAACCGCCGAACCGGTAACCGGACCAAAAATCGAATCGCTAAACCGGTTGTTGTCGGTTATTTGGTTAATCGATTTTAATCAATTTTGGATAACCGGTTATAAACGGTTAACTTGATCGGTTTTGGTTTTAAATTTTTTCCTATCAATTAAATTGGTTAACTGGTATATATATCCTATATATCTTTTTTTCTTTTTTAACTTTTATGTTAGAGTTTATTTACTTATGAATTATAATTAACATGTCTAATAAACTTATGATTCTTTAAATTTATTTTATTTTTTTATATTATATATATATGATACGTAAATTTTTTCATATACATAAAAGTGGTAAAAGAAATGCATGAATAAATTTGTGTTAGAGATTTTTGTAAAAATTAAAATACTATAGCTATCTTTAAAGATATATCATATTCCCTCCGTTCTATTAGAAGGGTTCACTTTGAGCAATTTACAACTTATTATGAATGTTAAGGTACAACAATTAAAAATTAGGGGTGTTCACGGTGCGGTTTTTTCGATTAGAATATTTTGGTTTTTTCTGTTTTGTCACTATTTTAACCGAAAAAGAATTATATTATTTGATAGAGGGAATTTCCTTTTTTTTAGTGCATTACATTATAATTTTTTATTATGGAACAAGTATGTCAAATTCAATAAGAAAAATTGCTCAACTATTTGAGATAAAATTTCATAGTTACAATCTAAAGGCACCTTTAGAATAATTGAAATTTAAAAAAAACACAAATTTATAATTGGAAGATGATTTAGACATCTTGGTGTGTATGCCTCATACTAATTGGAAGATGATTAGAAATTTGAACTATTTCGCCAGTGAGAGAGAATTGAGGCTTTCTAAAATTATGTATTATATAAAATTCATAGATTTTCTTAAGTATAATATAGATCTTAAAAATTAAAATATAGATATATGAGTGTAAATTATATAATAAAAATAATATACAATATTTAAGTATGTTTAAAAATTACGGTTTTTCGGTTAACCACCCAAACCGCACTGAATTGCGGTTCTCGGTCCGATTAACAAATTTTTTTTTTTGTAAAACCAATAACTGAACCATAAACCACTTTTTATGAACGGTTTGGTTAAAAGACCGAACATTAACCATTTTAACAAAAAACGGTTTGGTGCGAATGGTTTTCTCGATTTGGGTAAACTATGAACACCCCTAATTAAAATAGCTACTTTGACACTCTTTATTCTATTATATCCTTACTTATTAAGTATGAGATAATTGTAGACCACACATGATTATATTAGTAAGGTATGAGGAGTAAAGAATTTGAAAGTTGACTCCTATTGAAATAAATTTTTTTAAAAAGTGGACTCTTCTAATGAACGGAGGGAGTAATAATATTTTAATTCATTATATTTTTTTATTTCATATTCATTTATATTTTTTAATACACTTGTGGTAATTACGTACAAAAAAATTATATTTGTTCAAAAATAAAAAGAAAGTAAAAAAGAAAGAAAAAATTTATCGATTAATTGGTTAAACCGGTAGATCGGCCGCTAAACCGGTTAACTGAAACTAGTCAACTGGTAGCTTTATCGGCCGGTTAACCGGTTTTAACTAAAATTATCAAAATTGGTATTAGTCAGAATCGGTTAACCGGCTAAATGACCGGTTGAACACCACAGTATTGGCTTGGATAGACAGAGAGCTGGAAACATTTTGGATGAAAATGTTGAAATACATTTACAAAATATTTAGTAAGACTAATAGGCCATTTGTAAAATGATTAAAATATTAAATATAATTTCATGTCCTTTATAAGAATTATAAAAGTTTTACACCCATTTTAAAAATTTTGAATCATATAACATCCTTAATAGGAATTTTCCCTTTATTGAATGCATGTGAAGACTAAATTTGTCTTAGTCGTCAGAGTTGATGGGCTGCTACTTAGCCCCTAGAGCCCTCTATTTTGCATATATTTCCCAAAACTTTCTCCGTTGACCAATATTTGGTTTCAACGAGGAAAATTTATGAATAATGGAAAAATCACGTCTTACACGTTCCTATGGAAAAGCACACTACTCTACTACTTACATTTTTTTGTTACTGTGACACTTCTATCCAAAAGGACAGGGGAGTTGTTTAGGCCCTGTTTGGCAAGTTTCTCAAAACTATGTTTTGAGAAAAATTTGAATTTTATAATAATTTTTCATCATTTTCAATACACCTTTTTACATTTTTCAATATACTTTTTTACATTTTCAATACAATTTTAATATTATAAAATCAAAATAAATCTCAAAATCATGTTTTGGAAATCATACCAAACAGGGCCTAAAGTATTTTAACTAGGAAAGAAAGAAAAGGCCAGAGAGATGGGTGGGAATTATTATTTCAAAAAAATATAAATAATTTAAATATTGATAGAGTTAATAATTTGTGATATTATAAAAATGGAAGATAGAGTTAAAATGGTTTATGTTGCAAATGTTTTGGCGTTGAGTTGGGGGACAAAAAAAAAAAAAAAAAAACACCAAGCTGGTCATGGATATAGTTTTATGATTTATTTTTATATTGGTACTATTTATCTCATGGATTGTTTTCTGGAACTGGCGTATTTATAGTTAGCCCCGCTGACTTTTGCAAAGTTTTCTTAAAGCCTATATAATTTTTTTCCAGAAGTTCCAGTTGCGCCACGACAAGTTTATATTTATGTCATGTTAACATCTTAAATATCGAAAATTCCTAATCTATTTTCTACAATTTATATTATTACCCATATTCGTTGTAAGGGTTTTTCAAAACAATTTCTTGATTGAATCAAAATTTTAATTCGTCCTTATTTAATTCAAAATAGTTGTTCCATTAAATTTTCAAATACCATTAGTGTTTATATATATATATTTAAAAAGTTATTTTTTATCTTGATGTGAATCGTGAGGGTTCACGCACAAAAAATGTGCCAAAAAAGTAATTTTGACATCACCATATGTTCATTGGATAATCAAACCCACCCAAGACCCATATTTGGAATGCCTTTGTGCATCCCCTAACAACCAAGTGAAGATGAATGATATGAAAACGTCATAATGCAAGTGGAACAAAAACTTGAATTTATTAGTATTTAAGAACACTAGTGAATCTAACTAATAAATTTGCTAGATTAGGTTAAGCAAACAATCGTACAGTTGAAAGAGAAAAAACCTTACAATTTTTATTAACTGAAAATTCTACTTAAAATGAAAAAAGAAGAAGCAAAACTCCTTATTCATAAGAATAGGAGAGCCGAAATTACATGAGAAAATGAAATAATTAGTCGGCCATCTAGTGGATTGGAGGTTGGTCATTGAATCAAGCAATGGGCTTCTTCAATTTTTTTATGTAAGACTTTCATTGTGGGCTTTTCACCACTAAAATAATAACTTAAGAGAATTGAACGTTGGGCTTAATGTTCATTGAAACTTTAATTGGATTTTGTCTTGTGCTTCAATGGAAAATTAATTTATACCCAGTGATTTTCTATACTTGGACCCGTGTCACTGATGATGTTTAGGCCTTGATGGATTGCGCGACCCCGTATTTTTCATGCTAGGTTTAACTTATAAGATTTATATTTTCTTATACTATTATTTAAACTCAAGTATATATAATTATAAAGTTATGTGATTTTCCTTGAGTATTTTGATTATGAAATTTTATGGTACAAATCATAATGTTTTGATTTCTAACTTTAAGATGTGATGTTGAATAATGTATATGATTATGTTTAAAGGTATACTAAAATATATATATTAGTTTAATCTTGGAATTTATGAAATGAAGATAAGAAAATTAAAAAATAAGTGAAAAATAGGAAAATGGCCGAAGATCGGCAATTGCCTTAGTTTGATTGGCTATAACTGATCGGAACCGCCTTCAGAAATGTTAACAAATTCCCACCACCCTTAGGATCGGTTACAACTGATGTTGCATCAGTTATTGTCTAACTTTAACAGATTTGACTAAAGTCATATAGGTTATTGCTTAAGTTTGATCAGTTATAACCGATCGTCATCTGGAAATGAAAAAAATATCTTCTCCAAATTCCAAAGTTCTATCACTTAAGGGAGTTTAGAGACCCTCCCAAGGCTCCAGAATCAGCCTTATTCACGAAGAGAAAGGAGCAAGTAGGTGGAAGAAGAGAGAAACGAAATAGAGGAAACGAAAGAAAAAATAGAAAAGAGTTAGAAAGTTGAATTTGAAGACGTAAATCTTGATTCTAAACCATTGGAAAGGAGACTAGCAATCTCAGGAACATAACGGTAAGTTTAAGTCTTACGGTAACGTAGGAGTTCAAATTTTTTATTCATATAATCTTGAACTTTGAAAGTTTTAATATTTTGAAGATTTGATACGAGTCTTCGATTTTGGACGCTGTAGAGATGTTATGGATTGTTAAAAATGATGTATAGATGTTATAGAAATGATTTGGAGCAAAATAAACCAAAGAAAAACATGTTTTGAAGCTTTGAAATTGAAAACCCGAAGTTGAAGTTTTGAAGATCCCGAAATTCTGAAGAAAATCGGTTATAACAGATGTTTTCATATGTTATAACCAATCTTCATGCTGAAGGCTGAAGAAAATTGGTTATAACTGATCTTCAAAGCTGAAACCAAACAACATCAGCTATTGCCGAACTTTTACAGTTAATAACCGATTTCCTTGTATGCAACTGAAGAAAATCAACTATTGCCGGTGTTTTAGTGGGTATAACCGATCTTACCCCTGAAAAATGAATTTTTGAAGATTCAAACTAAAATCCTTACTTTTCTTACAATTTCTTTTATAACTTCAAACCCTTTAATTAATAATTAGATAGAACTCATTGAACAACTAAGAAGACAAGGATCAAGAGACATAAACATATAGAACCCTAGAATCTAAAGATTGATCTAGACTCGAGAATAAAGTCTAAAACTTGAGACTTATATACTGCAGATCGTTTGGATACTAGTGAGCAAACATCTACAAAACAAGGTGAGTTTTTTACTGAAAATGGATACCGTTTTAACGCAACTAATAAATTAGCTTGAATTGGAGTAATTGTGATGACATGTTGTATATGCTTTCAAAAGATGTATGAAATGTTTTATGTTTTGAAAAGTCTAGTTGTATTTGTTTACCTGCTGGAATGCATATATACTTGCCAAGATTCAAATTTTCTTTCTTTGTTTAGTGGAACTGTTAATTGTGCATATGTGAGTCAGAATCATTATTTGGTACGGTTTGATTCCACGAGCCGGCAAAGGGCCTGGTCGTTGAATCTTGACTTTTCATAATCTCAGGATTATCTCTAACCAATGATATGAAGGGCGGGGTTGACGATATGATTTGTCAGGAATCTATATGACTTAGATAGTCCGTTCACTGTTCACCAAGAACATTGACCGCTGCCTTTCATTCTCCATTTATGATTTTGATTATACTGCTATGTGCTAAAAATGTTTGAATTATTTGCATGGGTAAATGTATAACTCCATAAATGTTTGCGAAAATGGTGTGATCTCACTGGGCATTGACTTATTCTATTTTCCTGTTTTGTTTTCTATTTTTTTGGTCAAATATAATTGCGTCAAATCCTTGGTACGCGGATGACTTTGCTCACTACCAATATTAGGTTTGGACTACAGGTTGGCTGGACTACTGTACTAGCCATATAGGGTTTGAAGATAGGGGTGATAACGAGCCGAACAGAGCCGAGCTTTGATGTGTTCATTTATTTATCGAGCCTAAATCTTGTTCGTATTTGTTTATTTATTAATCGAGCCGAGCAGAGCTTGTTCGTGAACATTCGTGTGCGTTTTATCTCGCATTAACTAACAAAAAATTATAATATTTAGTTAATTAAATATACTATATTAACTTGCATAAAAATCAAAATTCATTTTAAACGCATATATTGATATCTATGTACATATAAGTATATATAAATACATATAAATATTCAATTATTTGTATTATTTAAAAATTTAATATTGTATATACTTATTTTATTTATATTATATAGTTAATATTTTAATCGAGTCTGTTCACGAACATTAACGAGCTTTCAACACCTTGTTCGTGTTCGTTTATTATCGAGCCTAAAAATCATGTTCGTAAACATTTTTTCGAGCCGAGCTCGAGCTTGTTCGTGAACGTTCATGTTCGTTTTCAGCCGTATTTGAAGATAAATGATGTTTTTGTTGGTTTGTATTTTTGAGAATTTGGTAACATATAGATGTGTCAGAATAACGGAGTTTTTATAATAAAGTATGTTTTGGTTTGTTTTGATCGACATTTGAGTCCTGGTGCTAACCAGGTAAGCATTCGGTTAGCCAACCCCTTGTATACAGGGTGATGAGACTGGGGTGTCACATGGATTACTCTTAACCCAATGGATTTGAAATTATTTTCGATGACCATTTGTCTTCCTCTCGACCCATTGATTTTGACCGTCAAATTGACTTTTGTGTTGACTTTGGATTTTCGCCCCCTGTCTCAATAAAAGAGTCCTATTCCTAAAAGTTTTGGTCCCAATAAGAGAGTCATATTTCTATTTTTGTTTACATTGCATATTCTTACAGTTATTATAATTTGTGATTCACAATTAACGTATACTTAGAAAGTAATTGTATAAGTTAATAAAAAAAAAAAAAACAATGTCAAATAATTTATTTTAAGTGATTTACCTTACAATTCATATAAAAGTTGTGCCTTTCAGAGATAGGGCTCTTTATATGCGACATGGAGTAAGAGTTTATGACTTATCGCAACCTAATAGTACATTTGATGTTTCTTTACAAAATTGTTTGTTTTAATTTTCTTATTTCATTCTATACATTTAAACCACTTTATCTAATGCTGTAATATGTATGTATAATTTTGTATTTTTTTTTCCTATCACCTAGTATTATTTGCTATTTTGTTGAAACAACTACATTTTTATAAGTTTATTTGTACTCCCAGTAAAAAAGATAATACTAGGTCTGCTAGTGTTTTCTAGTACAAATCGCTTGAACCAATGGTACCATTACTGTTTTTTTTTTTTTTTTTGTGGTATATTTCTCCCCTTTTCTTATGTGAGGATCGTTACTCTTACCTTTTCTATAGATTTTTGATTTTTAATTACATATTATGATTGTGATTTTTGGCAAAAGCTAAGAGATAATCTATTCAGTAGCTCTGATCATCAATCAAGGATTGATATGTGAAAAAATAATCAAATTATTATGAAACTAATAAGTGAAAAAAAATAAAATTCAAAGAATATGTATGCTTTGATTAAAAAATGAACCACCGCTAATGACGAATGCAATAATTAAATTAGTGAATTATATTAGAATCAAAACAACGTCCTTAAATTGAACTACACCAAAGGCTCTTAGCAATCAAAATGAATCCCAAAACATAATTAAGTATGACTTAAAGTTCACACAAAATGGAACAAGCACAAAAATCTTACAAAATGAAAGGAACAACTTAACAAAAATACATAAGGAAAAATATTAAGTGATACTAGACTCTCTCATTTTCTCCTTCCTCATTTGATCATAATGTCTCATGCTTAATTGAATTTTCCATTTTTCACCTTTGGATTAAGTCCTGCACCAAAAATACTCAATTAGTGCGCATAAATTCCAATAAAAAACAAAAAATGTTGCAACAATAAACAACATAAATTATAACTCATAAATTATCTACTAACCTATCTGTTATGTGTTGTTGCTTGCTGAGAAGCATTTGATGAGATCTTGGCAAGAAAATTGACATACTCTTGTTTTTTCATGTCATAATTGAGCTTTGCTACGTTCAAAGCTATTTCTTCTCTCCGGATATCATCAAGTATATTCTCCCTTTTCCATTTTTCTTCCTTTATTGCTCTTTCAATGTCTAAATACATATTCGGCTGATCAGTTGATCTTGTTGAGCATTTTGGAAATTTGAGGACAACATCACTCTGTTTTCCAAGAAAAAACATACATTTACTTCTCATAATCCCACCATCCAATGAAACAGCACCATCAACAATTAGAGGAAGAGCCTACCACATATCTTTCCTAGTTTTGTACACTTGCATTCAGGAAAAGAGTTTGAAAAATAAAGTTTCTCTCAGACCAAGACCATTCTTGGTGACAAAGTATAAATTGGTATGGTTAATGTTGATCATATTCAGCAAATCCAAGAAATCCAGGAGGAGTTTCACCATTTGGCAACCTTGGCTTTTGAATATCAAGCCTCCTTAGTGGATCATTGGCCATAAAGTCTCCAAAGTATGGTCTCAAATCTTCTAGGCAAATAGTAATAGTCCGGCCCTTTTTTTCATACATTTCTAGAGCTTTAACACTTGCATGTGTTTTGCAGACAATTGCTAGCATGATTTCCAATCCCAAATATTCTGATAAAACCTTAGTAAGATTATCATCTTCAAGCCTTCCAAGTGTAGCAACAATACCAACCACATCTTTCATCCATAGAAGGTTGGAAGGGTGAGCATCATGTCAACAATACCAACCACATCTTTCATCCATAGAAGGTTGGAAGGGTGAGCATCATGTTGAACTTTCATCTGGCCCAAAATAGCTAGTACAAAACTGTTGCACTTCCAAATTTGCTCAATGATCTCCTCCTCACCTTGCTCATTAGAGGTATCCAAATTTTCTGCAACACGTGTTCTAGGTGAGTGACACGTGGCAAGAGAAACTTCCATGTCAAGAACTTTTCCATCAGCAAGGTGTTTTTGGCATTTCAAAAAAGTGATGCTCTCTTCAAGATTCTTAATTTTGAGACCAAGATAATGTATGTTATTTTCTAGTTTCTTAGAATTGTTGAACACAGGGACTACCATAGAAGAGGCTCCAGATCTCTCTGTATCCATGGCAGACATTAATGAATCACCCTAACATAATACAAAGCAATTTTGCTTTGGGTTTAATGATCCAACACTACTACTACCACTCAACGAAGTTTGGATTTTGAGAGTAATTTTGTGTTATCTGAGAATGTGAAACTACAAGCTTTGCTTGAAAAGTGAGAAGAGAAGTACAATAAAGGAAAAAGCATTTGATTAGTTTGAAAAAAAAAAAGAAAACAAAAAATCAAAAATATCATTGTAGAAAAACATAAAGAAAAAAAGAAAAGAAGACGAAAAGTTGCCATTTTTATTATACCAAGCTGTGATGAATAGACAAAAGGAAAGGTGAGAGAGTGGGAAATGAGAGAGCGATGGTTGGCTGGCTGGCTTCAATTGGTGCATATGTCAACAAACAAATGAATACAGAGCTATAACAAGGGAGAGAATCGAAAGATTATAGAGACATTGACAAAGAAAGAATAAGAACGAAATGCACAAAATGGTTGGGTTTTTCATTCTTTGTTTTCTTTTTTGTGTGTGCTCATCTAACTCTAATCTCAAGAATGCTCCTAATGACAAAAATTAGCTAGGACCATATTACACAAGCCAACACTTGAAAAGTGAATGTCCAGCCCAACGGAAGATAAACCCACGCAACTAAGGAGACTACCATAGCCTTGCGAAAGAATCTTGGGCTCACAACACATGGGAGTCCAAAGAAGACCACAACTTCTTTGCTGACCTTATATATTTAAAAGGAGGTCCTAAGGGTAGCAAGTTGGCCCAAAAGTCCAAACCCATTAATAAGCATGACTTTTGGCTACATACAAATAAAATGGACTCAATGTTTAAACCAATTTAAATTGCTTTATTTTCAACAAATTACATGAAACATGCATGAGGGGTAAACTAGTCATTTCACACAAGGGCAATCTTGTCATTTCAACATGATCAACAATTCAAAATTTTAAAGCTATATGAATTAGCAACAATTGGCCAACAAAAGAAGGAAGGAGCTCGAGATTTATCCAAGACATGAAAAAGGTAGGACAAATCATTTAATGTGGAGCTCCCTATTTTAGCTTAGTAGACTTGTCTTTAAAAAAACTCAGAAATTCGGAGTCATCTTAGCATATGGGTCGATCTCTAATGTTCTTGGGTCTGGCACAGTTAATGTTACACCCACTTTGCCCTTGCAATCTATTATCTGTTTAGCTCAATTTTCTTTTAATCTTGTAACTAATAGCAAAATCACATGAGCTCTCAACTATTTTGTCTCATTTTTTCCTAATCACTGCCTTTTCCAGGAACTTATGACGAAGCAGATTATTGGTAAAAAAGTCGAGTCAGGAGGGCTGTACATCTTGGATACCCAAATCTCTCGACCTGTAGCCTGTGCCAGCACTCTATCTCCTTTTGAAATTCACTGTCAGTTAGATCACCTGTTCCTACCCTCACTCAAAAGGTTGTACCCGCAGTTTCAGCATATGTCCTTTTTAGATTACGAGTCGTGTCAATTTGCTAAGCATCAATGGTTGTCCTCTATCCCCAGAATTAATAACAGGGCTAGTCATAGTTTTGAACTAGTTCATTATGATGTTTGGGGACCTTGTTCAGTTTTATCAAATGATTTTCGATATTTTGTTACATTTGTGGATGACTTTTCCCATATGACTTGGCTCTATTTCATGAAATCCCGTCTGAAGTTCTCTCTCATTTTCAATCATTCTATGCTGAAATCAGAATACAGTTCAATGTTCCGGTTAAATCCTTGTGAAGTGACAATGCCAAAGAATATTTCTTTGCACCATTTCAAACATATATGACTCAAAATGAGATTTTTCACTAATCCTCTTGTGTTGATACTTATCCCAAAATGAAGTTGCTAAAAAGAAAAACAAACACCTATTAGAGATAGCTAGAGCCCCATGTTTCAAACTCATATGTAATCAGAGTATAAATGAACTGATGTACTTGATTTCTATCTTAGAGAATAGATACATACTTATGCAGGTTTATATTTCTAAATTAGGAAAGAGAATTAATCAGGCTAAAATCTAATCCCTATAATCCCTCATATAATCCTCCAATAATCCTTCATATAATCCTGATTCTATACTAAGAAAGTCGACTGATCTACAACTATTTCTTATGTACATTCTATAACAATCCCCCTCAAGTTGGAGCATAGATATCAATCATGCCTAGCTAACAAATGTAGGTAACCCGAGCTCCATTGAGAGCTTTTGTGAAGATGTCCATTAAGAGCTTTTGTTGGATCTTCTCTCGAATGAAATGATAGTCAATTTCTATGTGCTTAGTTCATTCGTGGAAGACATGATTATAGGCAATATGAATTGCTGCTTGATTGACGCACCAAAGTTTTGTCAGTCCTGAGGCATTGAAGCCCAGTTCACCTAGAAGATGTGAAATCCACATTACTTCTGCTAAAGCATGTGCCATTGCTCGATATTGAGACTTTGCACTTAATCGAGATACCACATCCTGTTTCTTGATCTTCCATGAGACTAAATTACCACCAACAAACACACAATACCCAGTTGTGAATCTTCGATCAATCTTAGAGATTGCCCAATCAGCATATGAGAAACATGCAACATGATTCTGCCCATGATTTTGATGTAGAATTCCTCGTCTATGGGCTCCGTATGGATAACACAAAATCTGTTCCAAAGCTAACCAATGATGGACCGTAGGAGAAGACATGAATTGACTTACAATGCTGATTGAGAAAGCAATGTCAGGACGAGGTACTATGAGATAATTCAGTTTGCCCACCAATCTTCTGTATCTCTCAGGATTTTTAAAGGCTTCTTCATCCTTAGTAAGTTGATGATAAGGAAGCATAGCAGTACTACATGGCTTAGCTCCTAGCTTCCCAATATCTGTCAACAAGTCCAAAACATACTTCCGCTGGGTAGAAAGATCCCTTGTTGCTCCTTGATACCTCAATTCCCAAGAAATATTTTAGAGGCCCCAAATCTTTAGTGTTGAACTGACATTGGAGCAATGATTTTAATGACGAAATTTGCTACACATCATTTACAGTGATAAAAATGTCATCAACATAGATGACCAGTAAAATGACCCCTAAATCAAAGTGCTTATAGAAAACAGTAGGATCACTCTTAGTCTTCTGCATCCCAAATTCCTTTATTGCATTGCTAAATTTTCCAAACTAAGCACGAGGCTTTGTTTCAGCCCATAAAATGACTTCCAAAGATGACACACTTTCCTACACTCCCCTTAAACACAAACCAGGAGGTTGCTTCATGTACACCTCCTCTACAAGATCACCGTGTAGAAAAGCATTTTCCATATCAAGCTGGTGCAAAGGCCATTTCTTTATGGCAGCCAAGGAAATAAATACGCGAACAGAAGTCAATTTGGCTACCAGAGAGAACATGTCCAAATAATCAATACTGTAAGTCTGAGCATAGCCTTTAGCAACCAACGTGCTTTGAGACGAGCTATAGACCTATCATAGTGAAACTTTATAGCAAACACCCACTTACACCTAATCGCTTTCTTCCCATGTGGTAGCTCAACCAAGTCCCATGTGCCATTTTCGGTTAGTGCATTCATTTCATCAATAATGGCTGCCCACCACCCAGTGTGGGATAGGGCTTACTGTACAGATTTGGGTATTTCAATCGAGTCAAGAGAGAAAATAAAGGCACAAGAAGCAAATGATAACTTGTTACAGGTAACCAAAGAAGAGATATGATAGGTACATTGACGCTTACCTTTGCGAATAGCTATAGGTATAGATCAATGTCACTGTGTGGAGGATCCGATGAAGAAGAGGGAGGATCCGATGAAGAAGAGGTAGGATCCAATGACGAAGAGGATACCAGTTCCGGACTTGAATCAGAAGGATGCCTTGAATAAACCTGAGTGATAGGGGGTCGAGGTGGTGGAGGGAGTTCTTAAACTTGCTCTGGACTAGATATATGATATATTAACATATCATCATATTCCTTTGCAGATACTGGTTGTGATGACTCGCTAAAGAAAGGATTCTGCTCGTGGAATGTAACATCAGCTGAGACCAAGTATCTGTTTAATAGAGAAGAATAACGCTTATACCCTTTTTGTAAACAAGAGTATCCCTGAAAGACACACCGTAATGACTTAGGATCTAGTTTTGAAACTTGTGGATAGACATCACGGACAGAACAAGTACACCCAAAGATATGAGGCTCAAGGGGAAAAACAGATTACTGGGAAACAAAGTCTGATAGGGTGTCTGATGTTGTAAAACAACAGAGGGCATTCGATTGATAAAAAAACATACACTAGAGACTGAATTAACCCAAAAGTGTTTAGTGATACAAACATGTATAAGTATGTATCTATTCTCTAAGATAGAAATAAAGTAAATAAGTTCATTCATACTCTGATTACATGGTATCAGAGCCTGGGAAGTTTCTTGGTTTTACTATTTTGTGGTTGTCCAAGTGAGCAGTGCTGCCCTTTTGTTTCTCTGTCCAAGTGTGCAGTCTTGTTTTTTTTCCCTTGTTGGCAATCTTGTTTTTTCCCTGTTTATGTGTGATGTTTGGTCCATACTACCTGATTTCTGGAAAATTATTATGGCTCAGCTCAACAAAAACAAGGGGTGACTGGGTTAGTGCCCTCTGTTACCAAAATTGCTAATAAAAAATTGAGTGAACTTAATTATTTTTATTGGAATAAAATGGTTTGTCTGTATTTAAGGAGTATTTCTCAGGAGAATCATCTTACTAATAGTCCTCCTGCTGAGACGGATGAAGGATATGCTAATGGTAGAGGATTGATGCCCAGCTCCTAATACAAATTAGGAACTCTATTGACCCAGATCAATCCAGTCATTTACCCACTGTTGCTGTGTTGAAGATGTGATGGAGGAACTAGCCTTTGTGTTCTCTGGGATGGAGAATATCTTCCGAATTTATGATGTTTGTAAGGAGTATTACTGGGCTTAACAACAAAATCAATCAATTGTTACCTACCACAAGAACTTCAAACGCATCTATGAGGAGTTGCATGCATTATTGATGCCGTTTAGTGATGATATTAAGGTTCAGAAGCAACAAATAGAGCAGATGACGATTGTGAGCTTCTTGGATGGGTTGAGTTCTCAGTATGATGTAGTTAAACAACTTCTCTCATACCAAGTTGAGTGAAAGTCTTGAAAATTAACCTTAGGGGAGAGATAAGTTAGAGAAGTTCTTGGAAAGCAAAATATTAGAAGTGATAAACAAGGCTCGGGTTATGAAAAATAGCCAAAATTGTGATTTGTCATCTATTTCTACTACTTTTGTAAATGTTTCTAAGGAAAAGAAATTTTCCTATCCTTCTCCTGAGAATAAAAAGAAGAGCATGAGCCA
Organism: Leptodermis oblonga; assembly: GCA_016801395.1. Lineage (NCBI taxonomy): Eukaryota > Viridiplantae > Streptophyta > Magnoliopsida > Gentianales > Rubiaceae > Leptodermis > Leptodermis oblonga. Next base: position 7,798,880 of record CM028752.1, read on the forward strand.
TGCTTGGAAATACAATGATTTTAGAAAGAAAGATTTTCGAAAAGAAAATAAATATTTCAAAAGTGTTAAAATATATGATTCATTTTAAGGTGAATTGAAAATTTGGCCACCTTATTATCAAAGTATTCACGGTTTAGTCACATCACTAATTTAATTGTTTTATGAGTCACTAAACTTTACTTTTTGCATTTTCTGAGTCACTCTATCAAACTGCACCGTTAACCCACTAATGGACCAATTTTTGCAAGGGCAATTTCGTCTTTAATTTTTTACACTTATTGCTTCTGTTCTCTTAGTACTATGAATAGGAAATTTTTTAGTTAGGGAAGAATTTTGTTTTGGAGGGAATTTTTTTTGGAGATTTATGTAAGAAAGAGAAGAAAAAGTGTAATGATCATGTTTTTTTTGAATTTATATGAGTAAAGATTTAGAAGAAATTTTTAAATTTGAATTGTGAATTTTATAAAAATGATGTTGTTTCTTTGTGTAATATTTTTGAGAAAAAAAGTAATAATTTTCCTAATTATGTTCAAAAAAGAACAGAGCCTAAAAGTCAGGAAAAAAAAACTTATATCATTTTCTCTCCATTTTTGTATGAGGAAGCATTCCCCATTATTTTTTCCATAGCTTCAAAGGGATTCACACAGAAGCTTTCATAATTAATTGCTAGCCTTCTTTCAATTACAAGTATAGAGTCAGCCAATTGGAACTGGAGTTTTAGCCATGAGCCAATCATATCTCAATTGCTCAAAGAACAAATTTATGTACCAGTAAAAAGAATACCAAACAAAGTTAGCAACTCAGTTTCTTGAAAGAACAAAGAACGATCGGGAATTAACCCTCACAGTCACTTCGGTTCTTGAAATCTGAAGCCAGACAATAGCAACTCAGAAGAGAACAAAATAAAAACTCATATTAACCAAAATCAAATTCAAATTCAAACTTGTAGCAGCCTCGCATTTGGGATTATCATCCAGAAAGGTTGGAAATAATCAAACCCAAGAGAATAAAAAAAAAAAAAAAATCATATTGGTCAGCCCGGCTGTTAACACCTACAGCCTTCTCTTCTTCAGCTGCCATCGCCGCTTCCTTAACCAAGAGCCATTCTGCTTTCTATTTGCTTCCGCCATCCAACAACAAACCCGATGGTCCCTGTGTTGAAACTTCAGATCTGAAGACACTGTCAACATTCCCGATCCAGACCTGCGGAAGAGATAGTAGTGATGACGGCAACAACGTCTGAAACCCAAGTGGGTTGCTTTCTCCGATTTGTTGAGCCCAATTCGGAACCCCTTCTTCCAGATCTATAGGTGTTCTGTTAACCACTCATTCTTCCAAGGACTAGAAACCCTAACTAGACAATAGGATGCCAGCAGAAAAGGGAGAAAATTTGGAAAAGAACAAGAAGGATTTTTTGAGGAGAAGTAAAAACGCAAAAAGTAAATGGTGTGAATGAAAGAGGAGTCGTTTCCCACTTAAGGTGATCAGACGAAATTGCCCTCGAAAAAGTTGGTCCGTTAGTGGGTTAACAGTGCAATTTGACAGAGTGACCTGAAAAATGCAAAAAGTAAAGTTTAGTGACTCAGAAAACAACCAAATTATTAAGGTAATTTAACAGTGAACATTTTGATAGTAAAGTGACCAAATTTTTAATTCACCCTTCATTTTATATGCCTAAAAGAAACATGTTCCCTATAGGCATAGTAAATTTTGTTGTTTTCATGACTTTGTTTCATGTGCTCCAAAGAGGGATTCTTGTGTGTTAAATGCTCATGCATTCATCATAATCTAAATACAAGAACGTGCATAGCTCATTTAAAAATGAATCTAGGAAACATTATGATAGAAAGAATGCCTCTAGGAGATACATTGTTTCTCCTGCCAGGCGGTATGTACCTGTTCCTAAGCGAAGATTTTGGAGTTCTTCCATTATCGTTTGCAAGGCGGTATGTACCTGCTCAATGCTCGATTCGTGGCAGCCAAGAGCCTCCGTCACAATGTCACAAAATTTAGTTTGGGACTTGTTGCGGGTATCCATGGCACAGAATTGCCGTCTCTGATACCAAGTTGATATGAACACACTTCGTGTTCTGGGGAGAAAAGAGGTTTAGGAAGGATGATAGATTTAAGAGGAAGCAAATGGCTAAATATTATTCGTTGATGCCTTCTACATCAGCATGAAGGCCTATTTATAACATGCAAATTGAACTAATTTTCAACTAAAAAGGAAATAACATCAGCTAAAGATCAATAACTAATCCATTGCATCATTAGCTAAACCGCATAAAATCAAATACTCCTCTATTCTTGCCTAACTGACTTAAACTACTTCTCTATGGACTTGGTAAAATACCCCCTCTAGTAAGACATTAAATAGAAACAGTCAACATGCATGGATTCTACTATTCACATAACACTATCATTTGGAAATCAAATCACACATGATCATCATAATTAACTCAATTTGCACATAATCATCAAAACAAATTCAAACCAATCAATATGAGTTAGAGGTGATACATATTACCTCAAATGAGCATTTATGTGCTCATTACTATTCTTGAACCCATTTTTGTAATTTTTGTATTTTTAACCATTTTCTCCAATCAACCATCCTTGCTAATTTTCAAGCATCTCTTCATTGAGATTTTAGTCCATAAGTAACATCATCAACCTACAAGGAAGTCAAGCACAAGATTTTGGTACCCAACTCTTTTAAGGTCTTTGGGGGTTAGCTTGTTCCTTGACTTTTCACATTTTTCTACTGTTTTTCACACTTCTCCTATCAAAGCATTTGGTGACAAATGACCATGTCTACCACAATGATCACATACAATAGGTACACCAAATGAAGGAAATGTCCTGATATATTTCCTATATGATATGACACTCTATTATATTTAAATCCACTATGTCGTTTCAAGGACTTATGACCAAAATGATTCTTTCTAGCATGTAGCATTATACCTAGAATCATTTTTCTTATCATAATATCTCCTAGATTTATTTGTTAATAAACTATTCACATTCATGTACCTAGGAGAATAATGAACATTGAACATACAAACATCCCTCTTTGGGGCATATGAAGCAAACTCATGAAGATGACAACAAAATTCACTATGCCTATGGGGAACACGCTTATTCTTAGGCATATAAAATGAATATCTATTATAGCATTTGTGGAAAATATATTTTCTTTTTGAAATTTTTCCTCCAAAATCATTGTACTTCTAAGCATGATTCATGCTCTTCTTATTCTTATAAGAAGGATAGAAAAATTTCTTTTCCTTAGAAGCATTTACAAAAGTAGTAGAAGTGGATGGCATATCACAATTTTAATACCCCATTCCATGTTTATCACTTCGTACCTTTTGCTACCTAGCAACTTCTCTAAGTTGTCTCTCCCTAAGGTAAATTTTTCAAGACTTGCACTCAAGTCTTCCATTTTCTTTTTCATGCATCCATACATTTTTCAACACATTATATGACTTAGACTTTTCATGTAATTTTTTATTTTTATCTAAGGCATGCTCATAATACTTTTTCAAGTCAATATACTTTGCATCTTCATTATTTAGCAAAATACTCATTTCATCTACGCTATTATTTAACTCAACATTTTCACACTTCAAAGTAGAATTTTCTTTTTTCAAGATGCAACATCAATTTTTAAAGAAGTAATTTTCTTTTAAAGTACAACATTCTTTTTCATGGCATTTATATACTTATGATGCAATTTAGTGACAAAACTTAAGTACAACATTCTTTTTCATGGCATTTATACACTTATCATGCAATTTAGTGACAAACTCAACCTGATCAAACTCATCATCACTATCACTATTATGTTTTCACTACAATAAAAAAAGGATTTGGAAAATTTACTTACCTCTTGTAGATCACTTCCAACAAGATATCTTCTTGTGGTTTTCTTCTCCTCCTCACTTGAGAGATCATCCCAAGTCTTTGGTTGTTTGGTCACCTTCTTGGCCATTTTCTTACCTTTAGCCATTTTGAGTAAAGTAGAGAAGATAAAAGCACAAATAGTTAAGTAGGCAAATATGACTCTAAAAATCAAACAAGGTGGCAAAAATAATCTTTAACTCAGAGTTGGTTAAACCTACAAATTGACCCCTCGCTCTGATACCAATTGAAATTTCCTATTAGCAATGTAAGAGGAGGAGGAGAGGGGAGGGGGGTGAATTCGGTTGTAGACACTTTTAAAATCTAATATATTCATCTTCCTCTTCATTTTCTGCTTTCCCTTAAACTCTTCTTGTATATATAGAGTTTCATCTTCGATGTGTTCTGCTTTGATCTTTCCCCTCCAGTTTCTTATTTGAAAATACACACTCGATCATCCTCTTGAGAGTATTTGATCTTTCATTTCAAAATTGCTCTTTGAAAATTCAAGCTTATACATTCGAGTGGCCTTGAAAGGTACACTCATTCTCTCTAGAGGATTTTATTCAGTGTACAAAGGACATTAACCACTTGTCTGCCCTTTGTAGTCCTCCATATTCTCTTTCTCCAATCACACTACTAAAGAGAAACACTTCTCTAGTTAAGAAAAGGAAAAATCGCATTTTTGATCCTCTCTTCTATACCCTTGTTACACTTTTGGTCTCTTTTTTATGCCTCGTTGTACTTTGCGTCCATCTTGTTTCATATTTTTACACTTTTAGTTCCTGTTACTTGTTGTAGTTGGTTTTGTAGGTCATCGAGGGTTAAAATACAATTTAAAATATACACAGTCACCCCCAAATGGCTGGTAACAAGCACTGAAAGTGCAAAAATATGAAAGAAGAGGGAAAAAATGCAATAAAACAAAAAAGAGGTACCAAAAATGTAACAAAGGTATAGAAGAGGGACCAAAAGTGCAGTTTTTCCGTTAAAAACTATGAAAGTATGACTAAAAAAACAACAGCCAATCTGGGTACTGAGACATGACAACAACCTAAGGAAAGCAATCTAGTGCTATTGTCCTTACTGATTTGGATAACCAAATCTACAAGGATAATAGCCTTAGGTTTCTTTTAAGCAGCTTTTATTGTTGCCCTCGCAAGTTCATTCACAATTTTTTCAGGTACTAATCTTCTTCTCTTTGTAGCCTTTATAGCGTTAGGTTGCGGTCATGCCCTAGTCCCCATGCCTTAGGTTTTCCAATCATACTTTCATATTTTCCATAACTAAAGAACGAGATGTTCCACTGTAGAAGGATGATCGAAGAATGGTAGTAAAAGTATGTATAGCAAGAAGCTCCAAAGAGGTTAAAACATATAGTAAGAAACTCCAAAGAGTTTAAAACAAGTTAATATTTAAGCTCTCTTTTTCTCATTCAGCTAACACCAACCACCAGTCAATACAAATATACTAAAAGTGGGCAATGGGGCGGAAAACAATACTTATAAATTATGAAAATACAAAGAACCATTAAAACATGCTTTCAAACAATATCCGAAAAAACAAAAAATTAAAACATAAAAAAAAAGGATTTAGAACAAATCGATGGATTCGATCTAAGGTCTTAGAAAAAATGAGATTCTGAAATCCCAATAGCAATCTAAGAAGGGGAGGGTTGAATTGGGTTGTTGACACTTTTTAAAACTTTTTGAAGACATTTGAAAACTTCTTTTTCAAATCACCTAATTAAATCAAGTGTAGTGTGTGAAGTGGTTTTGTCAAAGCAATTTGTAATGCAAATTAAAGAAGGCAAAACACAAAGAATTATCTTGGTTTGGATTTGCCTTGAATCCTAGTCCACTCTCCAAGTTCTACAACTTGAGATTTTCTAATCAACTTGAAGAAACACTTAAATGTGTGTTTCAAACCAATACACTTGTTTAATATCAACCTATTGATCTAAGTCCTTTTACAACGCAATCATATCTTAACTCTAATTTAGGATTCTTCACTAATTGCCTAAGACTAGGAAATGAATCTTTTGCCCTATCCTAAGACTAGGAAATGAATCTTTTGCCCTATCCTTGCTCAAGGATTTTAGATCTTACTCAATACTCCACCTATCTTAGAAATTAGGTCTTGTGCCTAATCCCTATCAAAGACTTAGGATTTATCCAAGACTCCCCCTTACTTCAAATTCCCTCTTGCTTCTTGCATATCTCTTCAACAGGAAATTAGGGCTTTTTACAAGGGAAAATAGTATGAGGACCCAGAAATTTTGAGCTAGAAACCGTAACATATTAAGGGTAAAATAGATATTTTGCTTGCTCTTAAATTACATAAACCCGAATAATGAAGTGCTTGATTGATTGCCTGAGTGATTGTTTCATTAATTGCATGATTGATTGCTTGATTTATAGTTAATATGGAAGTAAGAATTTCCTAAAGTGAAACAAGGAAGTAGGAGAAGCAGAAAAGGAATGAATCTGGAAAAATCGCATCGTGCGATTTACCGTTCGAGTCGGACGAATACTTGGATAGAAGAAAACAGAAAACGGGAAACAAAATCTTTAATTAAGGAATTGGAAATCACAATCAATTTAGTAGAAGGAAACTATCGGAATTAATCTTACATTGTTTAAGAAAGATTCTGATTGAACTTAAACGTAAAGGATACTTATAAATACATCCTTAAGAATCATGAATTAAGCTTTAGAAACACTTAAATAAAAAGTTAAAGAAGCCGTGAGAGAAGAAGAGCACTGTTGCCGCTGTGACACCCTCGTTCAAGCTTTCTTTGTTTGTGGTATTCGTAGGACCTCAGGGTGAGTGTTAACTTTGATTTAGAATCAAAATCAGAAATATATAGAGAAACTTAAAGAACAAGTAATCAGATGAATGCATGTTAATAATTATTCAAAAGCATGTTTAGGGTGTTATTATCTTCCTTGTATGTTAAAATGCGTAGGATAATTGCCTCTAGAGATTAATTAGTCGTAATGCCTTAGATCTGAAATTGAAAATCTGGAATTACGTATGCTATGAAACCAATGTTCCGAGCCTAGTTTAGAGAAAATTTTAATCTAGTTAAAGTGCTTGCTTTCGTGTAGTTAGAGTTCCTAGATATTGTATGTATGTTAAATTATAAGTTTATGCCTTAGGAATGGATTGAAACGGATTAGAAACATGTTCAAACCAACCCCGAACATAGTACCCTGAACCAGTAGTTTCTGAAAACTTGACCAGTTATGCGAGTTATCATCTGATTCGGACAACAACTCGGACTAGACCCTGAAAACTATTTTTCCTGAATTTTAAACCTGAAACCTGAAGCACATGAAGAATACGGAACTCCCAGAAACGAGAACCCGTGCGAGTCACACAGAAACTCGGACACAGCCTAGATCCAAAATTTACCTCATTTTTCAGAAATTGAATTTTGTTCAAAAGCTTACCTTAATTCCGAAAGTGACCAAAAGTGTTGAAGAATTAGTACTTGAAACTTAACCTTATTTTAAATTGGCTTTATTCCTAAAATTTGACCTATTTCAAATTGAACTTATTCCTAAAACTTGACCTTATTTTTACCACCTGACCTTATTGTTCAAAAGTAACCTTTGACCTTGATCTCAAACATAGTTGACCTAAAGTAAAAAATAAACATAATTGACCAAAACTCAAAGTCAAACTTAGTTGAGCAAAAGTCAAAGTCAAACATAGTTAACCTAAAGTCAAAGTCAAAGTCAAACTTTAGTAACTTACGTTAGAATGCTCGCTTTGCAGGAGTCGACCATTGACCGCGAATCGATCTAGTTAACCGTCATTGTACTCACGCTTACGAAAGGTGAGGGATTACTCACAATTTTCATAAGACTTAACTGGACTATTTACGTAATAACTATGTGTAACTATATGTACTTGCTTGCTTAACAAGGTTTCCTAAACCTCACCACTTGCCTGCTTCAAATACAGCTTAGTGCTAAGTGTGTATACATGCTACGTGCATGCTTAACCTGATAATGCCATGATTGATTATCCTATGCCATACTTGACTTGACTTGACTTGAATGAACGTTACTTGCCATGATCATTTGAATACTTGCGAATATATGCACATATAATATGAAAGCATGGCATACTAGCCATGAAGGATTGTGCCTTCTCAGGCTAAGTTGCATGTCATTTAGGATTGCATGATTACCTTAAGAGATGTATGCCTATGATCACATACAAGCATCATGCACTGACCAAGAAAGGACTAGGCCAGTCCTAGGATAAATAACATCTAGGATTACATGATTGCCTCTCAAAATGTATGAAGCATGCTAGGGTTGCCATGATCACCTTAGCGTAAAATGGGTCGTAGGACCTACCAGATAAGACTTGGGCACCTAGTCTTCCCGCTTGACTAGATAGTAGCCGCTTGTCGGTAAAAGTTGTATTGCAGTTAGCCAACACTCCTTCTATATGAGAGGAACATGCGATGCCCGAAATGAGAAAATGCCAGGATCCAAAAACCCCGCCGTCGAGCATAGCCGGTTATACTGATACGGTTACCGTGGGGCTATGTACTTTGCAAACTATCAAAATATGAACAACGCGAAAACATGAATAGATTTTGACTTAGCTTTAGATGAGAAAGCTTAACTTGCAATCTGCCCACTGGAAGTCTAGTGGCTCAAATGTGTTGCATATGAATGTTTTATATGTGCTGTCACACCTACATTAGTATTTGCTATATACTTGCCTGTACTACCTAACTTGCTTGACCTGCTTGATGTGATCAACTTGCTTAACTGGCTTACCATGCATGCCTATAATTTCGCTATTATATTTATGCATGAACTATTTACTCGCTTACTCGGCCTGTTCTTTAAAGACTTACGGTGAGAATTTTCCTAAGGAACCCGAGGTCTCTTCTTGAGCTTAGGGAAGCTCACCCCTTTCCATCTTATTCTTTACAGGGGTTTGACTTGAGTGACGATGTATGTAAGGCCGATGGGTACGTACGAAAGGAATAAAGACAAGAACTTTGTAATAGTTAGACTTAGTACAATTTTATGGTTTTGGGAGGATAATTTGGTTTGTGACCGTTCATAAACAATTATCTGTACTTTTCTGCTGCTATAAACTGCTTGACCTGTTAGGGTAATAAAGAAAATTTTATGGTAATTCTTATTTATTATCTGTATCGATTGTTGGGCGAGAGCTTTGAATGATGCCTCTTGATCCGTCTCGCGCTTCCTCATCGGGAATGGCTTTTCGAGGAAGGGGGTTCCAGTCGGGGTGTCACAAATCGCACTTTTGGTCCCTCTTCTTTACCCTAGTTACACTTTTGTTCCCTTTTCTATGTAAACTTGCACTTTTGATCCGTCTTCTTTCACATTTTGGCATTTTTTATCCCTCTTACAGGTTGACATAGGAAGTAAATAGTAATGTAGACCATTTTGAAAAAGTTTTTGGGCCAAATAATAACTACTCAAACCTTTAAAGGGCTTAGTTTTGCAATTTACAAAGAATGGTCCTAAATCTCCCAAAAAGAGTCGATGTTGCGGTATGAAACACAAACATGGGTGACTATTTTCAAACTTTTAAAGGGTTTAGTTTTTCGCAATTTACTAAAGAATGGTCACAATTTTTTAAAAACTTCATTCTGACCCCAAATGCCGATAAGAAGGACAAAAAAAAAAATGCCAAAATGGGAAAGGAAATGACCAAAAGTCCGAGTTTGCATAGAAAAGGGACCAAAAGTCCGGCTAGTACTTTTGGCGCTATGTGTCATTAGTGGTTTTTGACATATTCTCTATTTTTAGTATCTTTGATGTCGACCCGCCTTCGAGGTCAGTGTCGTGGCTTGGTTGAATTCCTTTTTCTTTGGACAAAAACTTAAATAGCTATCGAGTGGCCTTCGAGCGGATGTCATGCTTCAAAGTCAAACATTTCTGGGCAGCTTCAAAACATCGCATTTGAACCTTTCAACGAGCATATTTTTACTAGCCATTTTGTGTTCAATTGAACTCATTTTCTCACTTTCCTAAAAGCCACCAACACATGAAATGAAGAATAAGACTTCAAAATTTATCAGCCAACATTTCTATACATTTACAAACACTTCTTATAGTGATTTAGATTAAGTCTTCTATTTGAGAAAGAGGCATTTATGCCCATTTATTTAGAAAAAGGCTTCCATGCCCTTTAGAGCTTTAGTGTAAACCTCACATTTGAAAGGTCATCTTCTTGATACAAATTAGAGAAGTCCTAACTCAAGAGATTTAGTGTAGGCATTGTGTATGTTAGGAAAAGTCCTAAGTTATTGAGAAAAGGGTAGGCAAGAAGAAAGATAGAGCAAGCAGTGAATGAGAACTCCTAAATCAAAGGGTTGAGTGTAGGCATTTGAAAAAGTCCTAACCAAAATGTTGGTTGGGCATTTCTAGAAAACCTAACTCAAGAGGTTGAGTTTAGGCAAAGGGAAAAAGTCATAGTCTACAGTTAGATTAGGCAAAGGGAAAAGTCCTATCCAAGAGGTTAGATTAGGCAAGGGGAAAGTCTGAATTTAGAGGCATATTAAACAAAAGTCCTATGAGCTAGGCAATATAAGTCTTGAGTAAGACCTAAGTACTTGAGTAGGAATTCAGAAAAAGATTCATTCATAATCTTAGCCAAGGGAGTCCTAGTCTAGAGTTAGATTAGGCAAGAAGGACGCGTCTTAAGATCATGAGCTTAACCTTAAGCAAGTGTAAGAGTTTGGAACACACCTTTAAGTGTTTCTTGGATAGGATTAGGAAATCTCTAGTTGTAGAACTTTGGGAGTGAACTACGATTCAAGGAGAATCCGAACCACTAAATTTGGTGTCTCTTGCTTTCTTTACTTATTTGCTTTCATGTTTTAGCAAATCATTTCACACACACCTCACATGGCTAACTAGTTTTAAATTGGTTTAAAATTTTTTTTTTTGAAAAGGATTTTTCAAAGTTCATTTTAGTAGAAATTTTTCGTGTCCCAAGAACCTAATTCACCCCTTCCCTTCCCTCTCTTAGGTTGCAAACATTAACACAAGAATTTCACTGAGGCACAACAGTTTCTCTCTTCTTTCCTCGGACATTGGCCGCTTGAGTCCCCGATCCCAAATGCGCATTAGCCGAGGATTAACAGCCAAACCCCAAATGAATCGGTGTAGCCTAAGCAGAAAATGTAGTCACCCCAATACCACAAAATGGATCTTCAACATCTGTTGATAGCACCGGTTGCTCTAAAACATGGTGTAAACGAAAAAAATACGAATCATTGACAACGGGCATAAAAAACCAGTTTTAAAGATAACACTGGTTATTTAAAACACTGGTGTTAAAGGTTATCTTTAACACCAGTTTTTACTAATAGGTGTTAAGTTGTATAGAAAAATGTGCGCGAGAATCTGCAGGATTAGATCTGTGGCTATAACTTTAGCGCCGTAACCCATTTTTCATATACAAACCCTACTATTTCACAAATTTGGAGATGTATTTTATCGTTTCTCCTCACACCCAGAGTATACCTATCATCGCCATCACTATCGTCATTCCATTCAGTCCTACGAGGTGCAACTAATAACATTCATCGGTCACAGTAAGTTAAACAATTGGTTTTTCTTGCAATTTTGATTTTTTTTTCTAAACATCGGCAAATAATTGTTATATTCTAATTGCATATCGGTGTTGTAGGTATAATATATAAATATATTTTTTTTATGTCTCTGAAATTTAGAAGTATGTGCTATGTTGTAAAGTCTAAAACCTGGAAACCTTGGCATGGTGTTAGTTGTTTTTTTTTTAAAGGTTTGTGTTATACAATTTGTTTGGATTGATTGTGATTTATTTTCCTCTGTTTTTCTCCCTGAAAGTAGTACTATAAGTTCAAAAAAATTTATAGATCGAATCGGTAACCCTACAATCCGATTCGATCTAAATTCTTTATTTATTTTTCTATTAGTTATGTTTTTTTAGACTTGAAAACAGTACTCTTAGTTCAAAAAATTTTATAGATCGAATCGGTACCCCTAATAGTCTGATTCTATCTATAATCTTTTGTTTTTTTTTCCTATGGGTGGTGACTAATTTTTCTATGGATTTGACTTGGAGGCAATAATGTTTTTTCAAAAAAATTTGTAGATCGAATCGGCACCCCTACAGTCCGATTTGATCTAAATCCTTTATTTATTTTTCTGTTCTTTGGGATCTAAAAGCATTACTAGTTTTTTAAAAAATTATTTAGATTGAATCAGCATCACTGCAATCTGATTTGGATGCTGATTCGATCTAAAGCATGTTTTTATCATTTCAGTTAAATTCTAGAATATTGAACGCCTTGTTTTGGTTTTTTTTTTTGGTGCACTTTATAGATCAATTCGGACCTTTGCAGTTTGATTTGAACTAAACTGTGTTTTACTTGCTTCTAAATTTCTGTTTGTACTGTTGTTAGGTGACACTGCTGTTGCCGAAGAGTATAACTATTGCAATGGTCCAGACTCCAAGAAAAGTTGTACTCTCTGGCACAGGTGAATATGCATAATCATGTGAAAGGATTCACTGGAAGACTATTCTGATCATAGAAGAGATAATCATGATAGTTTTCCAGTGAATTCTTTCGCATGATTATGAAGATTTTCTCCTATTGTGAAGTAAATGACGAGGATGGAGTATGGAAGCCAAAGTCAAATAAGAACATTCACTAATCAAAAAATTGGTGAATGAGGTTACTTTGATAGAGACTTTTGAAGAGGGAGAATTCACTATCAAGTAAAAAACGAGGAGGAAGATGAATATATATAAGTTAGCAGTTAGATTGTAGTAGGAATTGGATGTTCTGATATGTAATAAATGATTGTTATTAAGTTGAATATATTATTTCATTTTATTAAGTATTTGTACTTAGTTTAAAGTTTTTTAAACCCTAGTTATAATTTTTTTTTAATATATCATTATTTTTAAAAATTAATAGTTGGGATTTTTTTTTAATTAAATTTTTTTTTTTGAATTTAACACGGTTATATAAATAACCGCTGTTGAAGATCTGTGATAACACGATTCCAACATAGCAAGTTTTGATGAGCCGAGATCATTGCAACCGCCAATCATTCTCACCGGATCTGAAAAAGCACAAACCTGGTGCTTAAAGGGTTATATAATTGGTGTAGAAGACTTGTTCTATGGTAGTGCCCCTGGAGACGAGCTCTAGTTCAAGTGGCTGATAATTCCTGCAAAATATACCACAAAACCTAACAACCAAAGTAAAGAGGCGAACATGCTTGGGAAATATACCAACCTGTTGGGTTTGGGCTCCCAATATATGTGGATAAGCCCAGGACATTAGGATTAATGGTAATTATAAAACCATTACGATTAATGACTAAATCATAAACCAAAAAGGATTTATCATTAATCAGAAATCCAGTTGGGTTGAGACTAAATTTAATGCTCAATAGGACATGCCTTATCTATAAATAGGCATGCTGGGGTTCATAATTTTGTGGTTCAACATAAGTGTTGTGGTATCCCTAAGAAGTCTCTGACAAAAAGGGAGGCAGAAAAGTCTGCAAAAATTCGTCAAAAAGGTTTTAGCCCAAAGCAGTCAAGATAAATCGTTCGATCGGAGGTCCAAACAGTGTATGATCGGTCTCAAATTTTAACTGGAGAAAGAAGACTCATAGATCGTCAATCTAAATAGTGGAGATTGAATTTAACGCTTAGATATTTTGCTATAATTTTTGCAAGCTGTTGCTGGTTTTCTGGTGAATGTTTTCACGGGTTTTGATTTATGTTTCAGGGTTTGGTGCTTTCGTTGATTGTTAAAGGCCATATCTCAATTTTGTATTTGCTAATATTTGTACTCTACTGTTGATTTAATTATAGTGGAGTTTTAGAGTTGACGAATAGTCCTATGGTTTTTACTCTTCACATTGAAGGGTTTTTCACGTAAAAATCATGTGCTTTTTCTATTTGGTTTTTTATGCTTTTGGCTTGGTTTATCTTTCATTGGCGATTAGTTATTGATCTTACTTAATGCTCCTAAGTTGTTTTAACAATTGGTGAGAATTTTTTCGCTGTTTGGTTTATTAAAACCCGGTTCCTCCCAACAAAGTGGTTTCAGAGAGTTGTTGATTTGTTAGAATTATGGATGTTAACAATTGTAGGATGACCTCCTCGAATGGTATGAATTATCAAAAATGGAAGGGAAAGATGAAAATTTTGTTATTTGTGAAAAGTATTCACTTGTCTATGTTTGCTTCTAAAAAGCCGGCATCTAAATCTAATGAAGACTAGGAATTCGAGCATCTTCAAGTTTGTGGTTATATTAGACAATGGGTGGAAGATAATTTTCTTAATCTTATTTCTAATGAGACGCATGCTAGAACACTTTGGAATAAACTTGAAGAGTTGTATGCTTCAAAGACAGGGAATAATAAGTTGTTTTTACTCAAGTGGCTGATGCAGTTGAGATATAAGGAAGGTACTCCTATCAAGGACCATGTGAATGAATTTCAAGGTGTTTTAATTAGCTCTCTAATGTCGGAGTAAAATTTGATGATGAGATTCTTGGATTATGGTTGCTTAATATTTTGCCTGATTCATAGGAGACGTTTCGGGTCTCACATACTAATTCTACCCTTGGTAGAGTTATGTCCATGGAATATGCCGAAAGTAGCATTCCAAATGAGGAAGTGAGAAGAAAAACTCAAGGCTCATCCTCGCCTATTGAAGTTTTGGTTACAGAACAAAGGGGGAGACAGAAAAATAGAAATCAAGGTAACAGAGGTAGAAGTAGAAGCAAGTGTAAATCTAAGTACAAGGATGTTGAATGCAACTATTGCCATAAGAAAGGTCACATCAAGAGAAATTATTTCAAGTTGAAGAATGAGAATAGAGGTGATGATAACAAGTCAGAAAATGGTGAAGATAGTAAAGGTGATCGAGTTGACACTGCTATGAATGAAGACCTTGTTATTGTTTTTAATGATCTTGACATCAATTTGGTTTCTTCTAATACATGTTGGGTAGCTGATACCGGTGCTGCAGTTCATGTTTCAACGAAGAGGGAATTTTTTACTACATATACCACAGGTGACATTGGTTTCCTAAGAATGGGAAATAATGGGGTGTCTAAGGTAGTAAGTATTGGCGATATTTTCCTGAAGACTGGTAATGGGTCTGTATTATTACTAAAAGATGTCAGACATGCTCCTGATGTTCACTTGAATCTTATTTTCATTGGGAAACTCGATGATGATGGATTTAACAATTATTTGGAGATGGAAAATAGAAGCTCAGCAGAGGTTCCCTAATAGTGGCACGAGGGCAGAAATTGAAAGCAAAGTTATATTTGTTACAGGCGCCAATTTCTGACAACACTATAAATTTGGTGGAGAAACAGAGTTTACCTAAATTGTGGCATAAGAGGTTAAGTCACATATGTGCTAAGGGGCTTGATGTCTTGGTGAAAAGGAATGTTCTTCCAGGGGTTAAGAATATAAATTTGGAGAAGTATTCTCATTGTCTTAAAGAAAAATAGAATAGAGTATCTTTCAAGACTAATCCTCCTCAAAGAATGCACAATGTGTTATATTTAGTGCATTCATATGTTTTTTGTCCATTGAGAGTAAAGTCGCTTGGTGGTTCATCATATTTTGTTACCTTCATTGATGACCATTCCAGAAAACTTTGGGTTTATACCTTGCGATCTAAGGATCAAGTGGTTGACAAATTTAAGGAGTTTCAAGTATTAGTTGAAAGGCAAATTGGAAGAAAGTTGAAGTGTATTCATTCAGATAATAGAGGTGAGTATAGAGGACCATTTGAAGAGTATTATAGGCAACAAGGAATTAGGCATCAGAAGACACCTCAGAAGACTTCTCAGTTAAATGGGTTAGCCGATAGAATGAACAAAACGTTGCTGGAGAGAGTTAGATGTTTGTTAGCGGAGTCAAAACTGCCCAAGTATTTTTGGGGTGAGGCTTTATATACTGCTACTCATGTTATTAATTTAACTCATGTTGTTGTTTTGAATAGTGATGTCCCTGAAAATGCTTGGATCAGTAAGAGTGCTTCTTATGGGCATTTGAGGGTGTTTGGTTGCAAATCTTCTGTTCATGTTCCAAAAGATAAGAGGTCAAAATTGGATGCTAAGGCAAGGCAATGCATCTTTATTGGATATGGCCAAGATGAGTTTGGGTACAAGTTCTATGATCTATCTGAGAAGAAGGTGATTAGAAGTCGTGATGTTGTGTTTCACGAAGACCAGATAATTGATGATATCAGAAAGGGGGAAAAGACAGTCTCTCACGTGCATAATGACCTTGTTGACTTTGAACATGTTCCTTTGCCGCAATTGCCTACAACAGTTAATGGAGGAGATGATAATGAAGTGCAACATAATGATGTTGTTAATGATCACCGTAATAATGGTGATTTACATAATCTTACTGATGATGATGGTTAATCCACTATGGAAGATCCACATGAACCTACAATTAGAAGGTCTACTAGAGTTAGATAGACGTCTACAAGATATTCCCCAATTGAGTACGTGCTCCTGACTGATGGGGGAGAGCCTGAATGTTTTGAAGAATTCATGGAGAGTGTAGATAAACAATTATAGGTTGATGCTATGGAAGATGAGATGAAGTCCTTGTATGAAAATCATGCATTTGAGTTGCTAAAATTACCAAAGGGTAAAAGTGCTTTAAAGAATAGGTGAATCTATAGACTAAAGCAGGAAGAGAATTCTTCGAGACCAAGATACAAGGCAAGTTTGACTGTTAAGGGTTTCAGTCAGAAGAAAGGAGTTGATTTTGATGAAATATTTTCTCCCGTGGTTAAGATGTCTTCAATCTAAACTGTGTTGGGGTTAGCTGCAAGCCTTGACTTAGAGATTGGTCAAATGAATGTGAAAACTGCTTTTCTTCATGGTGATTTGGATGAAGAAATTTATGTGGGGCAACCTGAAGGATTTAGGGTGGAAGGTAAAGAGGATTATTTGTGCAAGTTGAAAAAGAGCTTGTATGGTTTAAAACAAGCTCCAAGATAGTGGTATAAGAAATTTGAATCTGTAATGCGGCAGCAAGGCTACAAGAAAACCACTTGTGATTATTGTGTGTTTGTGCAGAAGTTCTCCCATGATGATTTTATTATTTTGTTGCTCTATATTGATTATATGCTCATTGTTGATCAAAGTGCTTCTTGGATTACACTGTTGAAGCAGGAATTGAATAAGTCCTTTGCTATGAAGGATTTGGGACCAGCAAAACAAATTATTGGGATAAGAGTTTCGCAAGATAGGAAAGCTGGGAAACTTTGGCTATCACAAGAAAAGTATGTGCAAAAGGTACTTGAAAGGTTTCGAATGGAGAAGGCTAAGGAAGTTAGCACTCCTCTTTGTAACACACATGAAGTTGAGTATTAAACAGAGTCCCTCTATAAATATGGATAAGGAGGAGATGAGAAAAATCCCTTATTCATCTACTATTGTTAGTCTGATGTATGCAATGGTGTGCACAAGACCTGATATTGCTCATGCTATTGGTACTGTTAGCTGATTTCTCTCAAATCTTGGGAGAGAACATTGGAATGCAGTGAAGTGGATTTTGAGATATCTTCGTGGTACTTCAAGTTTGAAACTTTGTTTTGAAAGGGGAAAGTCAGTCCTTACTAGTTATTCTGATGCGAATATGGCTGGAAATGTTGATACAAGGAAGTCTACTTCTGGTTATTTGATAAATTTTGCAGGGGGTATATTTTGTGACAGTCAAGATTGCAAAAGTGCATCGCATTATCAACCACTGAAGCTGAATTCATTGCAGCTACTAAAGCATGTAAAGAGTTGTTGTGGTTGAAGAGGTTTCTTATGAAACTCGGTTGCTCTGAAGAGAGGTATATGTTATTGTGCGATAGTGAAAGTGCTATTCATCTTAGTAAGCATCCTACTTTTCATTCGAAGTTGAAGCACATTGATGTAAGGTATCATTAGATACATGATGTACTGGATGATAAGTTGGTTGAGTTGGAGATAGTGCATACAGACGATAATGGAGCTGATATGTTAACCAAGATTTTGCCAAGAGGGAAGTTTGAATTTTTTTGCTCAGTTGTCGGGTTGGCAAGTTCCTCCACATAGTTGGGAGGGGGGAGATTTGTTGGGTTTGGGCTCCCAACGTATATGGATAAGCCCAAGAGTAATGGCTAATCATAAACCCATTAGGATTAATGGTAATTATAATACCATTATGATTAACGAGTAAATCATAAACTAAAAATGATTTATCATTAATCAAAAACCCTGTTGGATTGAGACTAAATATAATGCTCAATAGGACATGCCATATTTATAAATAGGCATGTAGGTAGGGGTTCATAATTTCGTGGTTCAACATAAGTGTTGTAGTATCCCTGACAAGTCTCTGACGGAAAGGGAGGCAGAAAAGTTTGTAGAAATTCGTCAGCAAGGTTTCAGCCTAGAGCAGTCATGGTAAATCGTTCGATTGAAGGTTCAAACGGTGTCCGATCGTTCTGAAATTTTTCTGGAGAAAAAAGACTCATAGATCGGATTCTCGAAGAATAATTGGGTGGGTGGGGGGGGGGGGGGGCAAGGGGGGCAAGGGGGGCAAATATCAATATGAATGGTGAAGATCGAATATTAATGGTTAGATATTTTTCTATAATTTTTGCAAGCTGTTGCTGGTTTTCTGGTGAAGTTTTTCACTCTGTTTTAGGGTTTGGTGCTTTGTTTATTGTTAAAGGTCATAGCTCAATTTTGTATTTGCTGAGAATTGTACTCTACTGTTGATTTGATTATAGTGGAGTTTTGGAGTGGACGAATAGTCCCGTGGTTTTTACTCTTCACATTGAAGGGGGTTTCCACCTAAAAATTGTGTGTTCTTTCTATTTGGTTTTTAATGCTTTTGGCTTGGTTTATCTTTCATTGGCGATTAGTTGTTGATCTTATTTAACGCTCTTAAGTTGTTCTAACAATTTGTGAGTATTTTTCCGCTGTTTGGTTTATTAAAACCTGGTTCCTCCTAACACAATCAGCAGAAATAGGTAGTGAAGGGACCATGGGAAGTTATCCTCGAGGTAGCTCAGAATCAGAGGTTGGATTCGGTTATGGTCCTCGCAGCAGCTAAAGAAAACCCACAACGATTTTTTCCGTCTATGAAATCCTAAAATATTGTGCATCGAGAGAGCGGCCTTGCTTCAGCGAATGGAACTAAGAAGAAGCGGTCTTTCCACTCCTTAATGGACGATGGCTAGTTCACTAGCTTTGAATAGTTTAAGCCACTTCGGGTTCCACGACATTTTGAAAACATAAGCCACTTGGGCTCCTTACTGTTCTGTTTCAGAAAGTAAAAGTTTCAGAATAGGTTAAGGGAGAGCTCAACAGGCTGTCTTAGACTCCTTGCTCAAAGTAATCTAGGTACAAAGCTCGTCGCTGATATTAAAGATGGGGCGGAACCACCCTTTGGCTTGCTATCACCTCACTTTTTTGAAAGTATCCTCATATGTTTTGTAAAAATTATAAAATAGTCAATGTTGCCTTCACTAAATTAAGAAAAAATAGAGGAAAATAATAAAAATTCAATATCTTGACCCACTAGATATTAGGGGCCTGGCCTCCGCCTCTGTATCAGAGGTAGTGGGCTCGATCATTAATAGATGGCAATATTAACTCAATAGACTTAGGAATGGGACGTGGGTCGCCCTCTCTTGTGGTACACTCTGAGGTCTCGAGACTTTGGAGGCTGGAGGGATGTTCAAAGTACTATATCCCTTTCCCAACGTCTTAGCCGATCTAAAATTTTCCAGTGATAAAAAACTTCAGAATTGATATTCGCAGTAACCGTTTCGATATTTGTAGTAACATTCCCCTGTGAAAAGACTAAAATGCCCCTGGGCAAAAAAAAAATTTAAAAAAATGAATTCCTCACGGGCTGCTAGGAGAAAAAAAAATTAAAAAAAAATAAAAAGGTCGGGCTGCACAAAAAAAAAAAAAAAGAAAAATGAAGAATGTTGCCTCTATAAATTTGGACGCAAAGCAAATTAATCTGAAACAACTAACCAGTCTGCACTCATAAATTCTTGCAAAGCAGAGCCGGGTGGAATCACAAAATCATATAAAAATCGAGACGATTGGGATCGAAAAAAGGTTAGTGGCTAAAGTTAAAATGTTTTGAGGTATTGTTTTAGGTAGTTGGTTTGATTATTTTAGTTGTATTATGTCCAGATTTGTTAGTAGTTTTGTCAAAATTGTGAAATTTTTTACCGAAATGACGAAGATCTGCCTGATGGTTACTGCAAATATGAAAGTTGGGAGGGGGGGGACGGAAATGTCGCCGGTCGCCGGCGATTTTTTTACCGGGAAATACCCCCTGCGGTATTTCCCGGAAACACCACCGCCGGTCGCCGGCGGTGTTGTTTTTTAAAAATAGCTCCCGGAAAGGGCGCTATTTACCCAGAATATTGCCGGATTCCGGCGATATTCTGGACGAAAAATATCGTCGGAATCCGCGATATTCCGGAAAATATCGCCGGAATCCGGCCATAGGGGGGGTTTTTTCCGGCGAAGGGAGGGGGATTTTCGGTCAAAAATTATTTTACGTTTAGTTGTGTTATTTTGCTTGTTATATGTTCTCAATTAATTTCGTATTGATAAATGCGTGTTCATATTATTGCAGATGGCAGAAGCAATTAAGAAATTGAAAATGAAATTCACCAAAAGCAAAAGCAGGAAAGATGATAATTTGCATTTGGTTCAAAGAGGCACTGAGGCGAGACATTCATCCGCTGAGGAAGCAGGTGGCTGAATGCCGCCGACTGCATCCGAGCGGCAGAGAAGGGTGGCAGGAAGAGCGCATGGATCTGCGCGCTTTTCTTTTGCGGCGCGGGAAAGTAACGTGGATTACAGTGATACACCTTTTGCCCCGCCGTACATTGGAAATCTGGAGGAGGATGAAGCTAGGGAAAATGCGGAAAGATTTGAGCGGGACATGTCTCAGTCTCAGTCGCAGGGGTACATGGAAGGCTATTCGGGGCGGTTGGAGGATGAAAACGATGGGAAAAATGCTGGGTCCCAACGAAGGAGCGATAAAGGGAGAGAATTAATGGGGTCATCGCGTAGGTCAGTGTCAGGGGCTGGGTCCAGTTCAAGTTCCAGGAGGGATACCTGGTGGAAGGATTACCGGCCTCTAGATGGTCCGATTGACGGTGGACCTGCAGACCCCGAGCTGTTACGGAGTTTTAAGGGCCATATTGCATACTACTATGGCACGGACAGGTATCGTATTGTGCTTTATTACATATTTCGTGATATAATTGTTATTTAGTTTGGCTTTATGATTGTTACGTTTGTGGCCAAAAAGTATTAATTAATATATTAAACTGCACAGGAATGTGGTGTACTGTTGTGCCATAATGGGCACGAGCGACTGCAAAGGTGGAATTTAATTGATGGAGAAGTAAAAAGCATAGTGGAACAGTCCGGGTTGTCTCATTTGGTATGGTGCATGCATCCAGAGTTAGACTCTGCTCTACTTAGCGCCTTCGTTGAGAGATGGCATCCGGAAACTAATTCATTCCACATGCCATTCGGAGATATGAGTATCACTCTCCACGACGTGTACCACATACTGCGGGTTCTAATTGGTGGACAGGCAATCGGGTGAAAGATCAAGCAGGCCGATTTGAAATATCTGCTCTTAGAATTGTTGGGGATTGACCAAGACGAGCTCGGGGATAAAGATTTTTCAAGTGTTAAAATGTCCCTCGTTATAGAGCACTGTGGTAGCGGAAAGTTGGAGGCCGCAAATGTTGCCGCAGGGTATTTGTTGTGGTTGGTAGGAAACACCCTGTTTGTGGATAAGAAAAAAACCCACGTTGCTGGGCATTTCCTGCCTTACATCCGCGATGTAGAATGCGCAGCAGGACTTCCATGGGGTGCAGCGTGTCTGGCCAACCTATACCGCAATCTTGGAAGGGTCTCTAGGGCGGACGCTGCCTAGTTAGGCGGTTGTCTAACCTTATTGTAGGTTTGTAAGACTCGTTTATAAATTATTTCAATACTTTATACAGTTACATTGAAATGAATAATTTATTTTTCATTTGTGTTAATAGAGCTGGATATACGAGTACTTTCCCGCGTTTAGTCCTCCCCAGCTCAGTTCATGGGATGACAGATACCCTGCTGCAATGAAGTGGAAAATCGGAACCGAAAGGAAGCGGGTTCCTAACGCAAATTTGCTGTCATACAGGCACACACTAGACGGGATGAAATCTGGACAAGTAATATTTGTATGTCATGTAAATTTTGTAATTTTTATTACTGTAATAGACGACGTTTTGTCAACATTCACTTACTATGTTTCACATAAACTAGGTCAATTGGCTTCCTTTTAGACCAAATCCTGCGAGACTGCACCCAACAACTTTGTACAGGGGTCTCATTCATTGCCCGGGTGTCGTCGAGCCAAATATGCCGGATCGGTTCTTGCGACAATTTGGATTCGTGCAGTCGATCCCTCAAGCAGCTATAGAGCCAAAGAGTTGCTCCAGAGGGCCTGAAATAAAAAGGTACTCCTGCGTTTACGATACAAATCTTAATGTCCCGCACTCGTACAAGAGAAATTTGTTAAGGGGGGCGCAGCGGGCTGAG
The DNA here is from genome assembly GCA_016801395.1 of Leptodermis oblonga. Lineage (NCBI taxonomy): Eukaryota > Viridiplantae > Streptophyta > Magnoliopsida > Gentianales > Rubiaceae > Leptodermis > Leptodermis oblonga. Next base: position 7,821,459 of record CM028752.1, read on the forward strand.
TGGTCCGATCAGGCGTGCCCTGAGTACCTCGACTACTTCATGCCGCGAACGCACGTGCGTGTTAGTCCATACGACATGGAAGTTGACGACACAATGGACCCCAAGTATATGTCCAATGCTGCGGTAAGCAATACAAATTTGCACCACACTTTTGTCAATTAATTATATCTTTCGGTCAATAAATTTGATTGTATTTCTCTTATTCTAACAATTGCAGCGGTTGCAATATATAGCAAGTAAACTGTATTATTCTCATCCCAAAAACCGGAAAGACTTTTCCAGCTCTGTGAGGAGGAGCGCCATAGGATTTGATGCCGGGACTGGAATTATAAATGTTTGAAATGTAATTTATTCGCGGCATTATGATTTGTGTAAATTAATATATCATATAATTTCAATATATATATATATATATTAATTGCCTTAACTACTGCTGTACTCAATAACATAGAAACGGTTAAATATGTGAAACTTATATTGTTAACGCATAATGAAACAACTAACGTGCATTCGACCACAAAGGTGGGTGTGAAAACCATTTAAAACTAACACTCCGTAGTCAAGTTTGTCCTGTATGAATCAAGTTTTCTTTGCAAATGAGTTTGCCAAAGCTGCATTTCATTTGAGGCCCTATGTCTTCACGTCGGATATATTGGCGGTAGCAATACCTCCCCGGTCGTTAACAAAGCAATGAAATGGTTTTGTCTTATTAAACCCATATTTATGAAACTGTTCGGATCAGTCGAGACGCCGGCACCCCGCCACTGAATCGGAAGGAAAGTATTGCTCTGCTGGGCATATAACGTAACAACCCTCTGGTATTTCGTTGCAACAAGTATTCCCAGTAGGTGGGAATCAAACCAGAATGCCTCTTCTGCCGGAACTAAATAACAATCGACCACCCTGAGTGCTAACGCGTAATCGACCGGCCCAAGGACGAAGTTCCACAAAGCAGATTCATCCACGAGTTCTTGGTGCAAAGCTCCACGCACCTGGTACCACAACGACTCATCTCGTTCGTGTACGAAATAAGAAATTACTCTAAACCCACAATGTCCATCGGGCTCTACATTAAAGTGCCCTGTAATGTATTCGAACACAAACTGCTTCAGAAATACGGGAAGGTCGTAAGGCCAGTCAGAAGTTTGGGGATGCAGAACCCTTCGTCTTCTCTGTCCGCCCGTGAATCGCCGCCCTGCAAGTGTAAATCTTATTAAATTCAGCAAGGGTATATGTAAGTACCCACAATGACATGTACACGAAATACATAACCTCATTGCATCGCATTCCTTTCGGCATGCTCGAACCCTGATAGATCGTGCTGGGTGGCATTGTTTCTCGGTCGTCCCCTGTGCGGCCTACTAACAGGCTCAGTTAGATCAACGGTTTCCGGATAAAGCGACGAATGCACCACACCCAACACCCTGTATATCTCAGCGCTTGGACGTGACATTACATCAAGAAACATGTCATGCAATCTGCCTTCAGCGATTTGGCTCTCCTCATGAGTTTCCCGAATATCTTCATCTCCCAAATGCAGCGTCTTCCAGAAGGCGTCTACGTCGATAGGATCAATTGGTTGGAACGCCCGCACCAACTGCGTCATCTCACATGCACATGGCAGCCCACAACTAGTTCGAAGTTCGCAACCACACCCCTCACCATCTTCCCCGATAAGTCCGACTCTTGATGTATATTCTTCCTGCAGTAGTGTAATACCAGCGAAAGACAATCTACCGTTCAGCCTACTATAAAGTAAGTAGTCGCTTTTCCGGTAAGTTCTGCTGCGCGACGATTCCATTGCAGTACGGATTTATCAAAGTGCATAAGAATCATCCTATTAATGTCGTTAAAGATAGTTGGAAATGCCTTTTGATCTGTATCAATTGCCTTCTTCAATTGTGCATGTGCACTCTCCACCCTGAAAAGAAAATTAACTTTAAATTTCAACATGTGGCAAGCAGAATTATATAGAAGAGCATGTAATTATACAACAAACAAAACAGAAATCAAAGTTATAAATTACTTACATGTTCGTGGTGTGCGAGCCGTAATGCTTTATACTTTTAGTCCAAAATGACACGAACTTGTCCTTGTGGGGGTCCAACCACGTGTTTTTCAAGTATGGAATAATATTTCTGAATCTAGATTTATTTCCATACTTAGTATCAATGAAATCCACAGCTTCCGTGAACTGTTCATACGTCAGGGCTTTAACAACGCGGCTCCAACGATATAGAAACAGGTCCGTTGTTTGTTTGTCGTTGCCAGCCGACAGTACATGTTTCTTCACATCCATTTTAATGTGTCTCCGACACAGTAGTTGGGTAGCACGTGGGAATACCAATTCCACAGCATTCATTAAGGCAAGCTCCCGGTCAGTGACGACCACATGTGAGAATCTGTTTCCCTCGAATAGACGGCTCAATTGCGCCAACCCCCAATAATAGCTCGGTGTGGTCTCGTCCCTCATGAAAACGAATGCGATATGCGCATACTTGTCAGTGGGTAGTAGGGCCACTATTTGCAGCAGCGGCATGTCGTACCTGTTTGTCTTATACGTCGTATCCATAAACAACACGTACAGAAACAAAACAAGTAGACGAGTCACCTTCTTGTGTGCAAAGAAAATGTGCCCGACTGCATTACTGTCGACATCACGTTCGTGCGCATAGAAGTATTCGTGATCATGCAGAAGTTTAAAGAAACACTGCATGTTAGTCATATCTCCCCTAGCCTCCCTTTTACTTTTTGTTGTTTCATTGTACACCTGCTGTATGTGACTGACATTTTCCGGATCATCTGCTCGCAACTTGGCCAAGATATGCATCGGCCTGATGTTAATACTAGACATGTCGGCAATTTTCTGCTTCTCCATTTCTGTTAACCGTGTATGGGCTGAATGCCAATTTTGAACTTCTTGTAATTCATGATTGTGCTTACCGTCTTTGACCTCTAACTTCCAGATGTCCCCAGCACTTTGTCGGCCCTTAAGGTGAAATGGACAGTTTGTCATCTTGTTGCTTGTATTAGGCCGCCTGCTTTTCCCTTCAGGTAGGGGTGGCTTATCTCTAACTTTTCCTGATTTTTCGCACCCTATCTCAACTCTACATTTTCTCCCTCTTGTAACGAACAGACCCAAAATCTTCGAAGGTGAAGTAATTTTTGCAGTCATATTGTTTTCGGCTGCTCGTGCGTGTACCCATGCCATCATATCTTCCTTGCTTCTGAACTCTTCGTTCGTCTGAAATACTTCGGTGTGGTCAGCATAAGTGTCATCGCTTTCAACACGAAAATCCTGTTCATAATTACGGGAGAACTGTTTAATCATACTTAAACGTAAAAATTTATAGCCAACCAACAAATTGGGCAATTATATTGTTCCCTCTGAGGCTATGTTCTGACATAATTACTTTTAGAAGAGGTCGGATGGATATTGCGAATGGGACAGAATTTCCCATTCGGAAAAATTCGAGGGAAAACAAGTTTCCGCCAGAAAAATACGACGGAAGCCGCCGGCATTTTTCCTCCGGCGAAATACCACGGGAGGAATACGCCGGCGGTCTCCCCGGGACTATCGCCGGCGACCGGCGATATTTCCGGAAATATCACCGTTCGCCTGCGATAGTCCCAGGGGGAAATATCGCCGGCGATATTTCCGCAATATTCCTGCTGGGGAGAAACTCCCCCCGGCTGAAACGTGATAGATACGGCAAAAAATTACCGTATAATCGCAGATCCGGGAAAAAAATCCCCCCAAAATGGTTTCTTTCCCGGCAAATGAACGGGTATAAAGAAATGTATTTTCGTCTAAGATAATTCAACTAAAAAAATATGTAAACAGTGTTACTTACAGTGTAATATGGATCGATCTCGGGTATATCGGCCATATTTGAAGAAACGTCACTGAAGAAATTAATAACAAGTATCTTCTGTATTCTGAAGTAAATCCTAAGCCCTTACATATATAGAAGAATGGCCTGCACTATTTCACATGTGACACTTTTTTTTTTTTTTTTTTAGCTTCAGGGGTATTTTGGACTTTTCACAAAAAAATATTACTGTAAATATCGAAACCGTTACTGCAAATATCATACCCCAAAAACTTACTTCATGCTCATTCAACATAAATCTTGGTCCAAGCTAGGCGGTGGTTACGACAAATGCCGGTCATGCTTTAGTTTGATAGCTACGACACTAGGCAAAAGGTTGCTAGAAATACCAAAGGTCACCTATGGAGCAGCTGGTTTTTTTCTCTAGGCTTTCTTTTCATGGAATTGGTATCGAATGGCTAGCGGTAAAAAAATGGGCAAACGGAAATCGAGGTGTTGGTTAATAATCGTTTATACTTGGAAAAATGTCGAAAGGTCCGCAAATTGTTTGGCTAGGGATGGGGTAATGATGAGACTGCGTGCCAATAACAAATTAATAGTTGTCGTTTTTAACGTCATCATACAGTAATATTATTGGCATTCGCGTTGCAAATTCACATTGATGCTCACATCTAGTTTCTCATGAAAGAAAAAAAAATGAATAAAAGAAAAGGGTGAAATATAGTCACCCGTTTAGCATGGTAATTAGGTTTTAGTATAATATATACTTAAATAAGTGAGAAATCAACATATATGTACCATTATAATTTCACATGACCAAGTCACAATTAAGTAGCGCAAGACTAATGGCAAATAGTTTTTATTCTTAAAAAATAGTGATGACACTCATATTTGTTTAGTGGATTTAATATGCTCCTGGTTCACTAAGGAGGCTCTTGGCATAAATTCCTTAATGGGAATGGCAATGAGAATGATTGAAGGGTCAATGGTAGTAGAAATGATTAAGGAATCAATTGTGCTTGGTTAAAATTGTGTAATGGATTATCATTATGATTGATAATGCTTGGTTTAGCTCATCATTAGCAAAACAATCAGTTAAAGTTTCAATTTTAACATTTCAACTATATTAAGAAAACAACCAAAGTGAAGTAATAAAGTTAAAAAGAAAAAATTAAAGGAAAAAGATAGAGAGAGAAAGTAAAATAATAGATGTAGAGAGAAAAAGAGAAAATATAGAGAGAGAAAATTAAATGATAAAATTAGAGAGAGAAAGTAAAAAGTAGATTTGTGGAGAGAGAAAGTAAAAGGAGATATATAGAGAGACAGTGAGACAAAAATTTAGATAGAAAAGTGAAGTAATAAAGTTAGAGAGAGAAAAAATTTTAGAGAGAGAAAGTGATGTAATAAAGTTAGAGAGAGAAAAAATTTTAGAGAGAGAAAGTGATGTAATAAAGTTAGAGAGAGAAAAAACATTTAGAGAGAGAAAGTGAAGTAATAAAGTTAAAGAGAAAAACATTTAAAGAGACAAGGTGAAGTAATAAAGTTAGAGAGAGAAAGTGAAGTAATAAATTTAGAGAGTGAAAAATGTTTAGAGAGAGACAGTGAAGTAATAAAGTTAGAGAGAGAAAACATTTAGAGAGAGAAAGTGAAGTAATAAAGTTAGAGAGAGAAAAATATTTAGAGATAGAAAGTGAAATAATAAAGTTAGAGAGAAAAAATTTTAGAGAGAAAAAGTGAGATACTAAAGGTAAGACAAAGTTAGAAAGAGAAAGTGAAGAATTAAATTAAAGAAAAAAAATAGATATTTGGACATTTTTGGGGTGGTAGAAGTAAGGGCATTTTTGGTAGAAAAAAATATAGCTCACTAACTCCTCAATGGGGTTAGGTGAATACATGAGAGGGTATGTATTGAAATTAAGGGAGTGATTGAGGATTTTTGATTTTCATTATACCCAACCAAGCATCATCAATCGCATTTATTTCCAAGTGACTATTATTGCGACCTTCTACTACACCCAACCAAGCATCCCCTTAGTATGCACTAAACCATTCATGGTTAGGATCAATCTAATAAAGACACTAATTCACTCAACAATCTAAGGCATTTGAAATCCTCATTTGCCAACCTAAGAGAATAGGTAAATTAGGTTCTTGATCGTTTAAAAGTAATTTTGATCTTTTGAAAAATTCTTTTCAAAACTTTAAACAAAAACCAAGTGTTGTATGTGAGAAATGGTTTGCTAAAATTAAAGTAAATAAATAAAGAGATAAAACACCATAAATTTATAGTGGTTCAAATTTTGCTCGCAAAAATTCTAGTCCACTGTGACTCCCCCCCCCCCCCCCCCCCCCCCCCTACCATACACAAAGGGATGGATCAGGGAGATGACGCCATTTAGGGCTCACTCCCACAGTTGATAACAAGAGCAAACTATAAATTCTTTATGAATAAATAGTTTACTTTAATGAATTCAAAAGGTGCAATACTTACAATTTACATATCGAGGGTAGTAGAATGGTTCCTTAACTAGATTATTGCACTCCAAACTAGTATCCCGTCTTATCAACACAGTATTCTAACAATCCTTAATATTACCTACTCGACCTTATCGTGAGCAGAGACCCAATAACTTAGGTACCAATACAAAATAACGTTTTGAAAAGAGGGCGAGCTACTAAAATATATTCCGTGAAAGTCCTCAGATTTTTGAAAGCTCACAATTCCAATGATACAATATTAAGAAATCAAACAGATAAGAGAATAACAATTCGAGTATTTGCCATTTCAAAATAATAGTGTCAAATGCTCAGAGAAAATTACTAAGCTAATAATTTTCAAAGAGTTAGCCATCGAGAGAGGACCAATCACAGTAGTAATTACGATTCACAAGTTGAACAAAACAAACACGGTGGATTTAGTAAAGGTTTTGCTCAAGAGAAAACACAAGTTCAAAATAGTAGTTATAGTGAAATCATTTCCTCATCAGTGAGTGGAGAAGGAGAAGTGGTGGAGATCATATACAAAAGTCCTCCTTGTCTAAGGACAAATGCATGACTCTGTGGTTGCATGATATCAATCTGTACATTAGTAGTAGGCGACCACAAGGTCAATAGTAGCAGTAGGCGACCACGAGGTCAACAGTAACAGTAGGCGACCACCATGTCAACAGTAGCAGTAAGAGTAGTCATAAGCAACCATGAGAGATAGTTCGAGGAATTAAAATAGCCGACTAAACAGTTGGAGTAAAAATACCAGAACAAAACTGTTAAAAATGGAATTTAGTCACACAAGAAACTTACAAAGGTCGGCAGTTTTGCAAAGCAAATCAAAAGCATATTTTAGGAATTTCACATCAAAAGTTTTGTTGCATTAGGGAGGAGTAAATTAGTGCTCCCATAATTATTTCAATTTTTTACAGTAATACATTTCTCATATTACAATGCACTGTGCATGGCGCGGTTTAATCCACTAGTATATGATGACATAAATGGGAAATGTGAGACAATTTGAAGGGTTGAGATTCATTTGGTGGTAGTCTTTTTTTTAATCCAAAGGCTATGTCATAAGTAGGGGATGTGAGGAGATTAAAGGGTTAAGATTAGGTGGTCGTACTCTTTTATATCAATGGTTGTGCTTCTCCACTAAAAAACTTACAGATTTTGCTTCTTTTTTTTTTAACATTTTATATATGGATATACATTGAACGTGGAAATAATTTAATGCTATTTATTATTTGTACGTGCAAGTCGTAGACTCACAGTATACACTCTGAAAGTCTCTTTCGTCTAGATTAAAATGTAACTGTTCGGAGTTTCAATGTAAGAATAAAATCACGATGAATGTATAGCTTTCAGTAAATAATAAATAAAAAAATATGGGTGAATTACATTTAACTCCCATGAGGTTTGCTCAAATAACAAATGGATCCCTCAAATTTCAGAAAATAACATTCCAGTCCCTTAACCACCTGGAAGTTTCTGCTCTTTAGTTTTAACCAAGTCTGTCACATTCTTTATTCTCCCATAGATGTATACGCTTGTGAGGCTAGGAAGCTGTTGCCCTAAATCTCACTATGCTAATGCATTTGGCAGGGGATGAACATAAGTAAAATCACCCTACTAATGAATCTTGCAGGGACCTTTTGTTTTCATCTGAACTTGTCCGTTTGTTGGAGATCATTATTTCTGATCTTGTATGCTCACAAACGTCAGATTGCTTACTCACTGCTAGGAATCTATTACTGTAGGAGGCTATAATGCTTCACGTTTAATCATATATGATTTATGCTTTGTGTTTTGGTTGAAACTTGGAACATGAGTAACAGTTGTAATTGAAAAGAGAGATGTAGTTTGCTGACAAAGAAAAGAGAGAAAAAAAAAAAAACAAAAATGAAGGAAGAAGACGATGAACAGTGTTGGACTCCAAGTTTGGGTGGTTAAGGGATTGTGATGTTATTTTCTAAAATCTAAGGGATCAATTTGTTATTTAAGCAAATCTCGGGGGAGGTAAATGTAATTCACCCAAAAAATATTGTAATCTTGTTAGTTAATAAACCAGTAAAATTTTTGTGTGGTATCATAAAATATGAAGGTCCTGATAAATATATAAAGGGGTATTATAATATTTAGTACGTCAAATTAATGTTATAATATTTGGGCCCTAAAATGATTTAATATGTTTCATATAGTATTTTAATAATTAAGTGAATTTAAAAATACATACAATTAATAATAAAATATAAAGGGCCTCAATTTTTTTGGGCTCTGAGCTATCGCACATGTTGCGTGGCCTCAAGGTCGGTCCTGTTTACATCAATGCCCATGTCTGCCAACTTGCACACAAACATTTCCTATTAAAATTAGTGCTCTCATAATTATTTTAATTTTTTGCAATAATATATTTATGATATTACATGGCAGCATACATAGCGCGATTTAATCCACCAGTAAATGCAAAATGAGTCAATTTCATTTATTTTTATATTAGATGAACAAAAAAAAAAAAAAAGAAAAAAAAGGAAAGGATAAAACTACTCTTGACGCAGGCAATTGTTTTTTTTGAGATTCTCAAGGGTACAACAGTAATTTCACAACTGAAACAACGGATAGGATAACAGTACACATCGAAAGAGCAAAAACAGAACTCAGAACCGAAGAAGAGCAAAGGAACGCCCAAATCCCACTCAATGGCAACAACCATTTCCCTTTGTTCTTCCATTGTTGCAACTGCATCATCCTTATCTTCAACTCCATCTTCACCCAATTTTGTCTCTAAACCCACCAATACGAGTGCCATTACTTTCCTTTCTCATTCTCTTTCTTCCCTTAAACTCGCTCCATGTCCCAGAAAGAGCGCCCCTTTCTTAATTGTTCCGAAATTCGCACAAACTGAGGCTGCGCCTTCATTGACTGATGATGAACCTCTAAGTGGCATTGAGGCTGCCGACCCCGTCACTACCACTGGGACTCTTGAAAGCCCAGTTGTATCACAGCCCAAAAAGGAGGAGGTTTTTGCAGTTGTGATGGTGAGTGGCTGAATTAATTGTTGTATTGTTTGATTCTTTGTGACTTTGGAGCCATTTTTTGCTGTCCCGCATGAGAATTTTTGTCAAGTTCTAATGTTATGTGGAACAAGTTCAATGTCTAGGAAACCGGCTTATTGGTATTATTTTGGAGAGATTGAATAATGTAAACTAATGATAAGTTTGAGCTTAACAGATTTTCAAGGTAAAATGAAGTGATTTATGATGTCCCCAATTAAAATTTTGTCAAATTCTGTGGTTTTGTGTTGTGGCTGTGGTAATGTCAGGGAAGGTACTCGAAGTTATGCTATAAGTACAATGTCTACAAACCGCACCATTTTTTTGTTCAATTCTGATCCTTCTGGAGTCTTTTGGTAGAAACAGAGGTGAATGAAGTGGAGCAAAACATTGTCTAATGTTAGCTTCAGAGAGTCTTATGGTAACAGAACATCAAGATGGAATAGAAAAGTGGAGCCTGGTGCATAGAATTTCCCAAATGTATGAGCGCATTGGGCTAATAAGGCATACTGTACGCAAACTTATTTTATATTTCAATAAGAGGCTATTTCTGTTACTTGGACATGCGATGTTAGGTCACATGGAGACAGCTTTTACTGGTGCTCCAAGGCTCCCCTGTTGCATGTAACATGGAAAATTGAGCAAAATGTACTATTTGCGTTGAGCCTAGTACCTTTGCATGTATGAAAGCTGCATGCATTGTTTTATAAGAGCCAGTAACTAAATTTGGAGTTGTTCTTTCTCTTATTTTTCCTGTTTTTGAAATTAATCATTCACTTGTGCACGAAATCTTCATTCTTCATTTGTGTGTAACGCGCCATGATGATTGCTGTGGAGATCTTTAGTTTAGTCTATTACCTTTTAGAATTAACTTTTTGTTTGAAACTATTGTTAGAAAGGTTGTAACTTTCAGCTAAAAATTAGTGGTTGTAAACACATTTGAACTTTCAGATACATGAAATTGCTGCGTATTTCATTTAATCATTGTTCAGGTTGGATCTCGGCAGTATATTGTCTTCCCTGGTCGATTCCTCTATACCCAAAGGCTTAAAGGTGCAAATATCGACGACAAAGTAAGCGCTTGGTTTAACACATTTTTATGCTGCCATATTGGATAAAGTTTTGTTTCATTTTCAAAACTTTGTAGAGTAAATACTGAATCTTTAATTGGATTATGCTAGTTAGATGGAGGTTTGAAATGTTCAACATTTTGTGTTGGTTCAATTTGGGTGATGCTACCATTATCCAATGCTTATTGAACATTTTTTGCAGTAGAGAAAGCATTGGACTATGTTTACATTATCTCTTTTACCATTCAGGAAAGATAGGTAATTAGCGAAAGAAGACATTAAGGAGACAGAGTGGATGTTCAGATCTGTTTTATATGAACTTAGGAATTTTCCATTATCTGGGCACTCAATATAAATGCTAATTTGATGATTGTACTTGCTCATAGTTGTCATTATTACAGTTGGATAAGGTTGAGCAAGCTCTGTTGAGGGAAAAAAATTCCCTAAAATACTTTGAAAATACTGATTATATGCACAAAGTTTTGTTGTAAGATCAAATTTGAGCTGTTGCATATCCTTGTGAACATAGTCAAACCCAGCTTCTGGTTAGAGTTGTCATGATTCTCCTGTTTCTTTTTCTCTTTTTACACTTTGTGCTTAATTGTTCTGTAATGGTATCTAACTCTGGTTGTTCAAAGTATATGATGTAAAATTGTTGCCTAGACTTCTTGTGTTGGTATAAGGTGCCAAGTTACATTTCCAATCACATGTATCACCTAAGCCTACAGAGTTATCATAAATGGATAAAAGGTATTTTTTGGGACAAATTGCATATCTGGTGCCAGTCTGTGTGCCAAGCGTTAATTCTAGGGACTTATTATTTGGTAGCGTTTATGTAGCATGGTTATGGTGAGGTTACTTGGTTCAGCCTGTCTAACACTGCATAAGGGAATATATATTGAAGAAATTAAGAAAGGGGAAAAACTGTGATTTTTCATATATCACTCCAATGGTAACGTACAGATTTATAGAGTCTTTAACCCTATAAAGAAGGTATACTGCTAATCAGAAATTCTAAGAATCAGGGAACCTACAATTTAGGACTTCATTCCTATTTTACTTTAATTTTCATACTGATTTAAGGAAATAACTTGAGTAACACTCCTTGCCCTATTCTAGAAGATTTTTCTAATTCTTTCAACACTCCCCCTCAAGTTGGTGCAAAGATATCTATCGTGCCCAACTTGCAAATTTGATCTTCAAACTGTTTCCTCACTAGTCCCTTAGTCAGCACATCACCAACTTGCTGAGATGAGGGCACGAATGGTGTACAAATTATCCCTGCCTTCAATTTTTCCCTTATGAAGTGTCTATCTATCTCAATATGTTTGGTCCTATCATGTTGTACTGGATTTTGAGCTATACTTATAGCTGATTTGTTATCACATTATAACCTCATAGTAATCTGACTGACAACTTCAGGTCCTGCATAACCTTTTTGAGCCATAACACCTCATCTATTCCTTTAGCCATCGATCTAAACTCTGCTTCAGCACTGCTTCTTGCCACCACACTTTCTTTTTTCTCCTCCAAGATACTAGGTTACCCCAAACATAGGTACAATAACCTGAAGTGGATCTTCTGTCAAGAGTAGATCCTGCCCAGTCCGCATTTGTATAGATTTCAATATCTCTCCTTTCATTTTTCTTGAAGATAATTTCTTTACCTGGGGCACCCTTCAGATACCTAAGGATCCTGTATGCAGCTTCCATATGCTCTTTATATGGAGATTGCATGAATTGGCTTATCATACTGACAGCAAAGGCTATATCAGGCCGAGTATGAGACAAGTAGATCAGTCTTCCTACAAGTCTTTTGGTATCTTCCCCTATCAGCTGGAACACCATTTTTAATATCCCCAAGTTTCAGGTTCACATCAGTTGGGGTGTCAGATGGTTTGCAGCCGCTCATTCCAGTTTCTGCCAAAAGATCCAGAACATACCTCCTCTGTGAAACCATGATTCCTTCCTTTGATCTTGCGACTTCCATTCCAAGGAAGTATTTAAGATGCCCCAAATCTTTAATTTCAAACTCCTTGGCCAGATTCTGCTTCAGCCTGCTCATCTCATCAAAATCATTTCTAGTCAGAATTATATCACCAACATACACAATTAGTACTGACACTTTACCCTGGGTACTCCTTATGAAGAGAGTATGGTCAGAGTGTCCTTGACTGTATCCCTGGCCTTTTACGAACTTTGTAAATCTGTCAAACCAAGCCTGGGGGGACTGTTTGAGCCCATAAATAGATCTCTTCAGTTTGCATACCTTTCCACAAAACTTCTTTGAATACCCAGGTGAGAAATCCATAAACACCTCTTCTTTCAAGTCACCATTTAGAAATGCATTCTTTACATCTAGTTGGAGTAGTGGCCAATCAAGGTTTGCTGCAATTGATAGGAGTACCCGAATGGTGTTTGGCTTAGCTACTGGGGAGAAAGTTTCATAGTAGTCTACACCATAGGTTTGAGTGAAGCCTTTGGCTACTAGTCGAGCCTTGTATCTTTTCAGGGTCCCATCAGAGTGATACTTTATAGTGAATACCCATTTGCAGCCTACTGTCTTCTTCCCTTTAGGTAGATCAACCACTTCCCAGGTAGAATTTTTCTCCAACGCCTTCATTTCCTCTTCAACAGCTTCCCTCCACTTAGGAGTCTCTAGAGCTTCCTGAATACTGTTAGGAAGAGCTACACTTGATAATTGTGAGACAAAAGAGTAAAATTGAAGTGAGAGATTTTAATAGGACACATAATTGGACATAGGGTGTTTGGTATAGGTTCGAACACCTTTCCTAAGGGCAATAGGAAGATCACTTTGACCAAAAGAATCTGAATTGCCTGAAGGAGATTTTTCAGATTTGGAATCACTGTCCTGGATTTCAGAATCTAACCTTGGAGTAGATGTTTGGTGATGCTGAACAAGAGGATTGTGAGACGCATCAATCCTTCTCCTTGAGTACACCAGCCCTTTAAATCGTTTCTCCTCCATGTTAGTTTCTGGTTTATTCTGTGATGGCAGAATTTTAGGACTATTTTCCAAATTCGACTTAGGTTTAGGTTCTGGAAACACAAGTTGGGTTTCAGGTTCTAAAAATTCTGGAAACCCAATTCCAGGTTTAGAAAAAACATGTTTCCTTGAGAACTCTTCTTCAACAGATTTTTCCCTCTCCCCCTGAAGATGAGGGTTGCTGTAACATGGAGAACCTTCGAAGAAGGTAACATCCTTGGATACAAATAACTTTTTTCAGATTGGATCAAAACATTTGTATCCCCGTTGATTAGAAGCATACCCCATAAATATACATTTACATGCTTTTGGGTCAAGTTTGGAAATTTGGGGACTGAAATTGTGAACAAATACCACACTGCCAAATATTTTTAAAGGGATATCCCCTATCAATCTTGAATTAGGAAAAGTTTTGGAAAACATTTGAATGGGGTTGCTAAAGTTTAAGATGCGAGTAGGCAGCCTATTTATTAGATATGCTGCTGTTAAAACTGCTTCCCCCCAAAGATACTTGGGAACATTAGTTGTAAAACATAAAGCACGTGCCATTTCAAGGAGATGTCGGTTCTTTCTTTCAGCTACCCCGTTCTGTTGGGGAGTATGAATGCAAGAATTTTGATGGACAATCCCATGTTCAGAAAAAAAATGTTCCCAATATTTTATTAAAAAATTATTTTCCATTATCACTTCTAAAAATTTGGATGTCAGTGTGGAATTGAGTTTTGACCATGGCATAAAAGCTTTTAAACACATAAGCAACCTCAGATTTTTCCTTGAGTAAAAATGCCCAAGTGACTCTAGTGTGATTATCAATAAAGGTCACAAACCAACGTTTTTCAGATTGAGTTGGGACTCTAGAAGGTCCCCAAACATCACTATGTATTAGAGTGAATGGAGCTGATTTTTTTTGTGGTTGGGGGGAAAAAGTTGTGCGATGGTGCTTTGCCATTTCACATGATTCACAGTGTAAACCAGAACCTTCTTTATTCAAAAACAGCTTGGGAAATAACAACTTCAAGTACTGAAAACTAGGATGTCCTAATGTATAATGCCATAACAGAATATCATTATTGCCTAAAACCTTCATGGAATTGAAACATGCTGGTATACCAAAAGATTTGGTGTTTAGGAGATACAGTCCACCATCCTGTTTAGCATCCCCAATCATCTTCCCGGAGCTTAAATCCTGAAAAACACATTGAGATGAACTAAATTTAGCAGTACAGTGGTGGTCATGAGTGAATTTACTGATTGACAATAAATTGTAGTCTAGAGTAGGAATATGAAGGACATCATTTAAAGTAAGGGAAGCAGAGATAGGTATTGGGCCTTTCCTAGCAACTGTGGCATAAATGCCATCTGCAATTTTTACTTTTGTGTTTCCTGCACAAGGTTTATAAGACGAGAAAAAACGAGAGGTGCCAGTTATATGATCTGTGGCTCTTGAATCTAAGATCCAGAAGCCATTTGATTGAGTACAGGCTACGGAGCCTATAAGGATGATACCTGACTGGGCCAAAGAACATGACGGAGAAGGGTTGGCTACTATGGATTGGGATTGAAGGAGCCTCTGTAGCTGCTCTATTTGCTCCTGAGTGAAGGACGAGCTGGGGTTCTGAATTGGTTCTGAACTACCAGCTTGAAGAGCGTGGCCTTCTCCCCCTAATTTGTTGTAGTTGCCCTGCTTTCTCTTTGTGTTGGCAGGTTTGCCATGTAACTTCCAACAGTTCTCCCTTGTGTGCCATGGTTTTCTGCAGTGATCTCACCATGGCCTGGTTTTCCCTTGTTTCTCCTCATCAAAACCTTTTACAGCGAGTGCTGAACCTTTAGGTTTTGATTTAGGCTCATTGTGGTTTGAAAGCATCACTTTCACCTTGCTTCTTCACGTCAGACTTCTGAAAAAACTTCTCTAATAGGAGGGAAAGGTTTCCGATCAAGAATCCTCCCCCGGACTTCATCCAGATCTTGGCTTAGCCCTGCAAGGAAGACAAACACACGACTTCTATCTGTCTACCTTGTTCCTGTATTGGGCACTATCATTTGGATTTTCCCAAGCTTTTGCCTCAAAGAGGTCCAACTCCTGCCATGCTGTCATCATCTCATTGTAATATTCTGTCACACCCTGACTACCTTGCTGCATCTTCCATACTTTGGCATTAAGCTCGAACAATTGTGAATAATTTTCCAAATCAGAGTATGCTTGCACAACTTCCCATACTGCCTTTGCAGTAGGCAAGTAAATGAAGGGTTCACCGATGGCTGGATCCATGGAATTGACCAACCAGGCAGTAACCATGGAGTGTTCAGACCTCCATTGTCTGAACTTGGGGTCAGTTTTGGCTGGGGGTTTCACTGCTCGATTCAGAAACCCTAATTTCCCTTTGCCATCAATGACCAGACGCACAGTTTGGGACTACTCAAGGTAGTTTTCCCCATTCAGTTTGTGAGGGGTAGCCAAAAGGAGGTTATCAGACGAAGCGTTGTTCATAGGCTGGGGATTTAGGTCTGGGCAATTTCCCCCACTACTAGCATCAGAAGATGCTGACGTAGAGCCAACCATGGCTGCCTTGAAATTCATATTTTGACCGTGAAAGGCTCTGATACCATGAAGAAATTCAGAAAGGGGAAAAACTGTGATTTTTCATATATCACTCCAATAGTAACGTACAGATTTATAGAGTCTTTAACCCTATAAAGAAGGTATACTGCTAATCAGAAATTCTAAGAATCAGGGAACCTACAATTTAGGACTTCATTCCTATTTTATTTTAATTTCCATACTGACTTAAGGAAATAACTTGAGTAACACTCCTTGCCCTATTCTAGAAGATTTTTCCGATTCTTTCAACATATATAAATAATTTTTTTTTTTTTACAGAGGATCTTATGTAGTGAAATAGGAGAATCTGGGACCGTGCACAGCACTTGGTTGACATTTCAATATTGAAAATAAGATCTTCTACAGCAGCTTTATACTTTATTAACATGAGAAACACATCTTCATATTATAACTTTTTGGAAGGCAAAACAGCCAAGAGTTCATAATTTTTATATGTATGGTGGTTGAGTCCCTCTCTGTGAGACAGATTTGCCAGCTCTTTGGATTTGTAAGCTGTACTTCAATCTTAAAAACTCTTGAAAAGTGGGTGAGGCTGAATGAGATAGAAGCTTGAAATGATAAGTATCTTTTTCTATTTTGACATAATGGGCAGTGCTGTTCTGATAAATTTCAGAAATAAGCCACATACATGCGCACACACACACACAAATAGGTATTACGTGAATCCTTCAACTTCAAGTAGTGTTGTTTAATCATATTATGCTGTGATTCCAGGAAGGAATTACAGATCAATGATTGATTTCTCTTTACTGCATGTATTGCTAAGAGATAAGTTAATTTTTTGGGGCTGAAAATCCGTTCTTGGAATTAGTTTTCCCATGTGGCCTTTGTTTAAATAATGTAGGTTATTTAGCATATGCCAGCCTCTTGATTCTGACATCATATGAGGCTCCTATGTTCTGAATAACAGGCCACTATCAATATTTTGAAATATTTT
The DNA here is from genome assembly GCA_016801395.1 of Leptodermis oblonga. NCBI lineage: Eukaryota > Viridiplantae > Streptophyta > Magnoliopsida > Gentianales > Rubiaceae > Leptodermis > Leptodermis oblonga. The sequence continues at coordinate 7,838,465 of CM028752.1, forward strand.
AACCATGAACGAAAACGTAGTCGAGTAATGATGATACATTCATTCTCCTGTTTATGTTATGAAGATTGTGTATTTGTACTTAATCAGAACAATAAGGGCAAAATAAACTTCCCCCCCTATGGTTTGGTCGAAGGGACAGTTACCCCCTCATAGTTTAAAAATGCCCAGTTTCCTCCTTATGATTTTGGACTAAAGTGTCCGTCTAACAAAAAAATTTTTTTAATTAACACTGTTAGCTTAAATTACCTAAACTATCCTTGCACCAAGAGAAAGTCAAACCAAAAAAAAAAAAAGCAATAAAACATCAACACCCATTTCCGTGGATACCATCTCTCAACCACCTTTACCACTATCTCCCATCTGGGTCACCACTTTCAGAAACTTTACGGTCGTTCTCAACTCCTGCACCAAATTAATAGTCAAGTTGATTGTTCATAAATCTACATAAAATTGCAGGGATTGATTTCTTTAATTGACTGGACTTCATAGTTATGTCTTCCCCTACAATTGTTTGGCCAAAACTTTGAATGAGCAAAAAGGAAAATAAGGAACTCATGACTACAGAAGTATTAATTCAGTAAATATACTGGATTGTGAGGGATGGACAGCGGGGTTGGTGGTGGTTCGAAGGGCGGCAGAGGGTGGAGGAATAAAGCTTTGAAAATACTTCTTCAACCCATGAAATCTACCTAGTTTGTGCTTTGTATTGTTTTGTTTTTCACCATTGAAATTTAAAAGAGAAATAAAGGAAGCTTTAGTTAAATACTTAGAAAACTTATAAGAAGATCCCACCAACAAAACTCTGTGCTTTAGTGTCAAACAAACTCCACTTTTTTTTTCATCTATCTAAAACCCACCACAACTCAAATTTTTAACTAATCAATGATTTTTCAATGTCAACGCTAACTCTATCTTGGCCTGGAGAAAGAATCAAAAACAAAAGTACCAAACTTGAATCATTATTTGTTTCTGAAATTTCACAAAATCGCAAATGCAGCCGTCGTCCATTTGTTCGTCATCAGGGGATGAACTGGAAATTAAAGTAATGATGAAGAGAACGAGAAGTGACGGTGCTAATTACCATAGAATGTAGATGACAATGAAGAGAGATTTGGAGGTGATAAGGTTAGTTTGGGAAAACAAATAAAAGAGATGAGTTTTTTTTTCAGTTGTGTCAGGATGGATGTTTTCTATTAGATGGACACTTTAGTCCAAAACCATTAGGGGGAAACTGGACATTTTTAAACCACAAGGGGTTAACTGTCCCTCACACAAAACCATAGGGGGGAAGTGTGTTTTGCCCGAACAATAATTAGAACTCCATACTGCGTACTTGATAAATTAAATATAGGTCTTTCTTATGTTTGGGTTTCTGGTCCAGTATATATTTATTACATTTGACAACTGTAAACATCTCGCTTGATTCAATTTAAATCCGATTAAAGTTCTGGCTGAATATAAAAAGGTATCAGTCCATTTAATCTTCTTCTAAGTTCTGACTATTCGACTGTTCCATTTCATGCTTAAAACTACATCTTGATGGTAATGTAACCTTTTAAATTCCTTTTCATGTTTTTGATTAATTCAGTTATCCATTGTTTGTAATTTGTCTTCAACCTAGTTCCAATTCCTGTAGGTTTGTAATCTTTGTTTATGAATTGATATGACAAGTAGATTCCGTGACTGAACTGAAATGACTCAAGTATTTAAATAGTTTATCTGAGAATAGCTTGCATAAACTTAACACACGCTCACAAACTTTTAAATCTGCCATTCAGTAATTTTAATGATATTTACAGTCCTCCAGCTTCATTACATTAATTATCCAAATACCAGCTTGCAACATCTTTTATGTGTATTTCAACTTCAAAGATATGCAACTTAAGGAGTAGAATTAAGATGCTCATGAACTTTTCAATCTTTAGTTCGGTAATTTTAATAATATTTGCAGTCCTCTGGATTCATTACCCAAATTATCCAAATACTGGCTTGTAATATCTTCTATGTGTATTTCAACTTCAATGATATGCAACTTAAGGACTGGTAAATTAAGAACATTCTTAGCTTCAATGATATGCAACTTCAATGAGTTTCCCTTTGATGACTAGTTCCTTTCATCATGCCTATACATGTTTGGATGTTAAAACTATCCCCTTCTCTGTGATTTCTACTTTTATCCGCTGTAAAACAGAACGCTTTGTTGGCTTCTACTTGATTTGGTTGTAACAGCAAGATACATTGCTATGAATTGTCGAGTGTGTTCATGGCATGGTAAGATTCCTGAATTTTGTAGTGCTTGTATGATCTAGAAATTGTTGGTTATGACATTGACCATTTCAGTACTCTTGGAAGGCGCCCTTTGTTCCCCACCTTGTGTTAACTCTATATCACATCCTTATCTTGCAATTGTTATTCTAGCCAACTGACTGATTTGCACTCACTCTTATTGTTGGACAGATTATTCTGAATAAGGTTTTACTGATTGGAACTAAAACAAGCACTTACATTGGACAACCAGTGGTGCCTAATGCAGCAGTACATGCTGTTGTAGAAGAGCAGGTAAGTAACTACAGTATTTTTGCTACTTAGAAGAAGCACTTTTGCTTCAGTCTTAACCATAAATTTTTGTTCCATACAGCTTTTGGATAAGAAGGTTATTGTGTTCAAGTATAAGAAGAAGAAGAATTACCGAAGGAACATTGGTCACCGGCAGGTATGCGGGTTTGTTATTAATCAGATTTGAAATGAAATTTTTGTTACAAAATCAAGAATCATCTCATTGAACTCGGTCTAACCTTATTTGAAAAAATGTCAAAAGTAGAAAAAGTTAAGGTGGAAGTTCTTCCTTTGAGATGAGTTTTGAGAACCCTGATACAAAGAATAAGTTGGAAAGCTAATTACTGATTTTATACGGGCATGATGTTTTACTCAGTGGCTCAATAAACCGTTACGCTGTGTCTGAATACACCCTCGACTTTTACAAAATTAGGTTAACTTAGCCCCTCTCCGTCTAAATGCACATTAACGGAGAAGGTCCAATTTTGTCCGATAGTGTATTATAGGTCAAAGGTGCATTTAGACATAATCTAAAACTTCAAGGGTGCATTTAGACATATAATGTCGAGAGTGTATTGAAACACAATAGAACGTTAAGAGCTTATTGGGCCTATAGATAAAACATTAGGGACTAAAATGAACTTTATCCGGTTTTATGCTTTCACAAGAAAGACTTAAAAAATACCATTGTATTACCTTTCTTACAACATGTGATGCTTTGTAATTGTACAGCCAATCACGAGGATAAGAATAACGGGCATCACTGGCTATGAAGACTCACCAGCAGTCACACTGCCATGAATGGGTTCATCACTTACAGTTTGTTGTTCAAGATTTCGTACGCCATGTTTGTTTGAGGATTGTATAATTAGGTATCAACTTGAAGAGGTTTCTAATCTTGTATAACCTCAGTTCTTTTGGATCTTCATTTCTAACTTTGACAATGTAAATTGCAACTATTTTTGGGAAGCTAGTTGTTGGAGTGGGTACTTATTCTTGGGCTGTTTATTTTAGAATCTTGCTATTTAAGGGAGTGGCAGGTTCAGGTTCAGGTTCGTAAATTTGCGTTCAAAATTGACCAATATAAACATGATCTGAATATTTGTTGTTGTTGACAGGTTTGGGTTTGAGTATGCATGTGTCAATTCACAATATCTCAAAAGTATCTACTTAGGCTTAGTTTGATAACTACAATTTAGCACTTAAAATTAAGAGCTTATTGAAGTTAAGTATGTTTGATAATCCAAAACTAAATGTCTGATTGGAAGAAATGGCTCTGAGTATGTAAGTGTAATTAGGTCTTTTAAAATAAGTGATAAAGCTATCACTTATCTTTGAAATCTGAACACGCTCAGATGTTAGGATTTTAAGTAAAATTTTTTTTTGGACCATGTTACCCCAATCTATTAGCGTATAAGCGTTCTCTCTCCTTATTGTTATTAGAATTTCTATCATCTCTTATCGGTTTCTATTTCCTTAATCCTTCATAATCTTCTTCTCAATCATTATTGTTGTTAGTATCCCTTAATTCTTTCACGAATTCAAACTACCGTACAAGAAGATTTTTGTTTATCTCTGCTATGAGCTAAAGCCTTCGAACCCCTATATTCGATTGAAGGTAACACGAACTGTAGGCTGGAAACTTGTTTTCTAGAACCATGTGAAATTGCTCACAGGTATGGTTCTCATTGATGTTCTTTAATTTGAATGCATGTGGCGATTAATTTGGCTGTAATCCAAGACGTGGTTGTGAGTTGTAATATATTTCTAGTTCGATCTCTTTAGTTCTTCTTCCCGTGAAATTAGTGTAGATTTCATCTTAATGGCTATTGCTCTTGCTCCGCTTGATGAAATGTTAATGGATGTTATTTAACACCCAATTTAGATGGGGCAAATTGGTTATTAACATGTTATATTTATGGAAATATTAATTCTTTAGGATTTCTATTTGGGGCATGTTAATTGCAGGACGCGTTTTATTAAACACAAGACACTTTTTAAAATTTTAAGTGGTGAAAAGACAAAAATATCCTCATAGCTTTCTACTAAAAATATCCTTGTAACTTTTTACTGAAAATTCGCGGCGGAGGCGATTTTATCCAATAGAATCGCCCACAACTAATAAAATAGCTAGGAGGAAGCGATTTTATCCAATAAAACCACCACCGCAAGGCGATTTTATCTAATAAAATTGCCTGTTGTGGGCGATTCTATTGGATAAAATCGCCTCCGTCGGGCAAATTTTCAGTAAAAATTTGCCCCCACAGAGCGATTATATGGGAAAACATTGGTGTCCTGTGGCGATTATATTTTTCTTAGTAGGATCGCCAAGGCCAGGCGATTGTTGCTCGGAAAATCGTCTGTCCAGGGCGATTTTTCGAGGAACATTCGCCAATAATCGTCTGTCCAGGGCGATTTTTCGAGGAACATTCGCCAAAGGACGGCCAATGTTCCTGGTAAAATCGCTTTGCCCAAGCGATTTTACCAACAGTTCACCATAAAACCGTTTTTCCGGCGAACTAATGCATAAAGTACCCTAAAATTTGCAAAAAACAACTTTAAAATGCACGAAACACCCAAAAAAATCCTAAATACAATACCCATCCTAATTTTACTGTAGAAAGAAGTATAAAATGGATAGGGCAAAAAAGTAATTTCAATGATAGAATTTTTAAAATGTGTCCTGTGTTTAGTAAAAAGTGTCATTCATTTAACAATTCCGTTCTATTTTTGCAGGCTACTACTTACATTCGTATATTTTAATTTTATATCATTACAAGTTTGGTTCTTAACTTATGATGATGATTGATTGGATTCAGAGTATTTCTTGTTGCATTTAATGTAATGGTTATTATACAATTATGTTATTTGAGTTAGCATTGTTTTTAGCTTCAGGCTTATGGGTTTTTGTATGATATAAAAACAATATATATCCAAAATAATATAAAGAGATTAACGCACAGCGGAATAAAACTTCTTTGTAATAATAAACAATAAACAAACCTGCACGCACACAATTTGTGCGGCGCACCTAAGCCGAAGCTTGGTCGAGAAACAACCCAAACGCTATTCAGTTTCTCCCTATCAATCTCTGTAAATCTCTGTGATCTCTTTGTTTTTCTTTGTGATTACAATGATCACCCAATGCCTCTATTTATAGGCTTAACTATTCCTGAATCCTACCATAAATCTGATCCAGAACTATTTCCTAAAACAAATAGGATACCCAAAACAAATACTAAACCAAATAGGAAATAGACAAATAACAAATCCTACTACAATTATAATTACCTAATAAGTAAATACAAGTTTGGTTTAATTAATTCCAACATAGCCTCCCTTAAACCAAACTTGGATCAAATCAGCTCCATCGCCATCACGAGCTCGAACCTCTTTTGAAATCTCCATTGATGTATATACAACATGCAGCACCAACTTGCATTTGCTCTTCAACTCTACTCCCAAACTCGCATTGGAAACAACTTTGTGCTTACCATGGATCTTCTGTGGAAACTCATCTTTATGAAAGAACTTATTCATGTCAATCCATTCTTCATCGAAGCAAGACTTCTCATAAACCTTGTAATCAACCTTGCTATTAACAATGCTATCTTCACAAACTCGAGACATCACCTTTAAATAAGATGTGGACACAAACTTGTATTTTGATAAAGCCTTATCAAATTTCTCAGTCTGGTCAAAGAACTCATTGATATCTACCCATTCATCTTCAGAACCATGCTTTCCATCGATATTGCTAATCTCATCAATGCTTTTAGATATAACAATGTCCTTGCAAACCCAAGGCTCCACTGTCACATTTTTAACCTGATCGGACTTTCCATCAAATAAGAAGTCCACTTCACTGCAGTTGATCTGCCCCAATTCAACAGAGCTTTCAACAATCCCATGATCAATTTCATCTATGTGAGCATCAACTTCAATATCTCTCTCTTGTTCTGATACACATACAATTTCTTCTTCTTCTTTGACCAAATCAACACTTTTAATGTCTTCATCCTCCTCAACACATTCTTGCTCAAAGATAATTTGGCTCTCTGTATTGTCGCTGGAATATCCATTCTCCAAGCTTTCACCATCAACTTTAAGCACTGCCTCATCAGACTTCATCTCTATCAACTCGAATTGTCTCCTTAACTCTTGCAGTATCATTCTTTGAATGTTTTCATTTTCTCGATTGCCAACTTTTAACTCTTCCCAAAACTCTTTAGCTGTCTTTGTATCAAATAAATTTCTGCATACGTCTAATTCAACATTCGTTCTTAAATAATACAGAGCCGATTGTTCCTGATATTGATTTATCTTGGATTATTTGCTTTCTGCAAATTCTGACTCAAAGTCTGTCTCAATCACGTGCCAGATTCCAATAACTCTAAAGAAATCTTCCATCTGTTGACTCCAGAGTTCATAATTATTTTTACCATCAAAGACAAAAACAGGACACTTATGAATGATAGGTAAAGAAGACATCTTTAACTACTCCAATAACTCAAAATTTTTAACACATGCTATTATCTATGTAGATCCCAAAATAAACAGCCACGAAGATCAAACTGACGCTGCAATTCGAGCCAACGAAAATTGCCGACCAATTAATTTAATCAAATCTAAAACTGATCAAAGATTAATTAATATTCCACCAACAACTCCGAGTTTCAGCCACGACATTCAAATCCACAATTAATTGATATTTTGATCGCACGCAGATCAAAGAAAATAAACAAATCTTTGCTCAATTTAAAGCAAACTAATATACCCAAACAAGGAAGCAGCCACTTTTCTGCTTAACAAGTCGCAAGACTTTTCTTCGGAAACCGCAAACTATGCTTGTCCGGTTTCTCTTGATTTCCTTTGTCGACGCTGCCACAAAGCTTGAACGTCACTTATCAAACTTAATTAATCTGGCTCTGATACCACTTGTAGGATATAAAAACAATATATATATCCAAAATAATATAAAGAGATTAACGCACAGCGGAATAAAACTTCTTTGTAATAATGAACAATAAACAAACCTGCACGCACACAATCTGTGCGGCGCACCTAAGCTGAAGCTTGGTCGAGAAACAACCCAAAGGCTATTCAGTTTCTCCCTATCAATCTCTATAAATCTCTGTGATCTCTTTGTTTTTCTTTGTGATTACAATGATCACCCAGTGCCTCTATTTATAGGCTTAACTATCCCTGAATCCTACCATAAATCTGATCCAGAACTATTTCCTAAAACAAATAGGATACCCAAAACAAACACTAAACCAAATAGGAAATATGCAAATAACAAATCCTACTACAATTATAATTACCTAATAAGTAAATACAAGTTTGGTTTAATTAATTCCAACAGTTTTGATTCTTTAGATGATTATGTGTGTAGGAAAGGAATGAGGTGGCACTTGTACTCTCATGTGAATTTTCTCTACAATCTGCTCTGTGTTTTGTGTATTGTGTGGAGCACAAATAATCTTTCTGTAGGAGTTTCTAGTTCTATCTAGTTGCAGATTGCTCAAGTCTGTGTTTTCTGTTTTGCAATCTCCCACTATTATGGTTGGGTGTGGGTACTAAGCGAAGAGTGGGGAAGTATGTGGTCTTGCATCTTTGCTTTGATAAAGTATGAACCTTTCTAATCCCTATCCTTGATGCAGGGCTTATTTTGAAGCTTGTTAGTGCATGCATTGGTTCTTGATTCGATTTTTTGTGTTCTTTTTCCTGATGATCATCTCATATGTAATTTTGAACTACCTTTTAGAAAGTAATGGAAACCATTTTTTTCAATGCACTGAAGTTGGTATCTCTTCACTATATTATTATTATGGTTTAGGCATCTCCAAATGACTGCACTTTTCTCAATTTGTAGATGCCCCTCTAACCGTTTATTGTCTTTGTTAAATTATAAAGTTTATAACTTTCTGTATGGCACTTGTGTTGTTGCCTTGGATAAAGAAAATTCATGGTTCGCATTTTAAATGTCAACCTGGATCAGTGATGATAATTTTAAACTACGTTATCTATCTGAAATAATTTTGTCGATAGATCTAAATCTTGAGATCCAGTAGATAGTACTTTGCCATTTCTACCTATTTTGCCTTTATCTTTATAAATTTGCCCCACGCCACCACCATTCCCATTTCCTCCATTTTCAAACATACGTCTCCTTATAAGATTACAGAAAGTTATGTGATTGCATATTGATCAGCTTGTCCGTAGAGGAGGCTGTTATCTGGTATTCAATGTAATGTTTGTAGACATTCATTTTCTCCCATCTTCTGCTTTTAATATTTTGTCTTGGTCTTTCATAACATCTGAGTCTCCTTCTCCCACCCTAGCATCAATTTTTTCCTTGCAAACCCCCAGTTTAGATTTTTTATCGATCAAGAGAATAAGAAAGTAGGTGGAGTGCAGTGAGATTAGAATTGCAAACAACATAAGTTTGAAAAAACATCAAAATAGCTCTGTATATTGATAACTTTTCTTTAATGTTTATTAGAGTGTTATAAAGGTGCCCATATTGCTGAACTAGAGTACTTTTTGTGCATGATTTATATTTGATTCACGTAACAATACCTATTATAGCAATGAGCATTTGTAAACACAGTACCTTTAACCGTGCAGAGTTTATGATTTCTATTTGTTTTGTTGTTGTGCTAGCTGTGTTGCATTAGTTGCTTAATACTTTTGTGCGTGGAATTATTCGATTAAAAAGTATCTAAATATCTAATTAAATTCACAAAACACAGATGAAACCAGTAGATGTAGGCAGAGATAGTTGGAAAGATAAAAAATTATTTAGACGCTACATAGATTTATATTTGGAAGAGGTTAATGCTAGACGTACTTGTTGTGAAAGTTTGAAAATGGAGTCTTGGGAAAAGATTCTAGAAATTTTGAAAGATGAATTCAATCTTAACTTTACTCAAAAGTAATTGAAGAATCAGTGGGATTTTTTGAAAAAGAAAACTCAAGCATGGAATAGGCTTATTGGATACACCGAAATACTCACTATGATCCAGATACAAATGAAATAAATTGGAATTCAGAACAGTGGGAAGAATATATAAAGGTATCCACTTACATAACTTTAATGTTACTTATATAATGGTGTGCATATAATTATATTTTAATTTAACTCTAACTAATTTTAATGCAGAAAGAGTTTGCTCAATTTCGAAATAATCCTTTGAAATATCAAAACGAGATGAAAGCATTAATTGATGGCATGGGAGCTAAGTGCACATTTATCAATCTTGATATTGATCAAGTTGATAAATCAGGTCCCTCCGTGCAAGTAAGAGATAAATCATCTTCTTCGGGCCAAATGAATGTAGAGAAAAGGAGCGAAGCAAAGCGTACGAAGAAAGCTAAAACTTAAAATCTTAATGAATTGGATAGTCAATTAATGACTGTTCTGAAAACTCTGGAGGAGTCAGATGGACCTAGTATGGATGATTGCAATAAAATTTTAGATGAAATGGAGTCACTAGACATTATGGACCCTTTGTATACAGCAGCAGCTGACATATTTTGCGAAGGCAAGGATTACAGAGAAGAATGGATTAAACTAAGACAAAACCTAAACTAGTTAGAAAAAATTGGATAGCTATGAATAGCAAAAAGTTAGGTTTGCTCTAGACGTAAGCCATTTGTGTTGCTATATTTTTTGTGGTGCTGTTTGCATTTTCTTAAATATGTATTTTTTATTTTTTTTAAAGTTAAGTTTCTTTTAATTTAAACATGCTCACGCATGGTCATATGTCTTCATACTTTTGTGTTATTTTAATAAATTTATTTGGTTTTAATTTTTTTGAGTAGATGTTGAAAGACAAGCAAAAAAAAGTGTTGAAACTTGTAGCATTGAGATTAATTATAAAGTCATTAAAGAAACGGTGCATTGGTTGAAGGCCTGATACGGATTCTCTATTGACCGGTAGTGCATATGTTGATGAAGTTACGGAAGGGAATCCAGCACAAGCAGGAGATATGTTACATATGGGGAAAGAACCATTTTTAAATTTGTGCGAGCTCTTTCAAAATAGGGGTTGGTTAAAGAATAGCAGGTATCTTTCCGTTGAAGAAAAAATGGCTATGTTTCTTACAAGTTTGGGTCAACCCTTTACAAATCGAGCAGTTAAGCGGAGGTATCAACATTCAACTCAAACCGTACACTATTATTTTTATGAGGTGCCTCGTGCTATGCTCACATTCTCAAAGGAAGTGATTGTTTCTAATTATAACCCAAATGTTTATCAAAGTCAACGACAACGTCAACTTCATGACAAGCTTTTTCCGGTAATAATTCTTGACTTATTTTAATTATTTAATGAATAATATGAATGTCTTAGGTACAATTATTAATATATATATATATTTTATCATATTGTTTAAGGGTGCTATTGGTGCATTAAATGGAACACTTATAAAAGCAATTATACCATGCGAGCATCAAACCCCATATAGAGGAAGAGGGAAAGGAGATTGCTTTCAAAATGTGCTTGCAATATGCGACTTTAATATGGTGTACACATTTTTGTGGGCTGGTTGGGAAGGCGTAGCACATGACTCTAGAGTGTTGTCAGAAGCCATGCGGGATTCAACTAGTAATTTTCCATTTCCTCCATCAGGTGAGTGATAAAAATTTTTGGTCAATAATTTTAGGTGACTTACCATCTCATGTATTGATAGTTATATCATATGCTGTAGGAAAATATTATTTATGTGATGCAGCTTATCCTATTACTCGTGGATTTATGACGCCTTATCGAAATGTGCAATATTGGTTATCTGACCTTCAAACTGGTGGTCGTGCAAGAATAAAGGAGGAAAAATTTAACCAAACACATGCAAAGTTGAGGAATGTAATTGAGCGAAGCTTTGGTTCATTGAAAAAAACGTTTTCCAATTCTGAAGTACATGGCACCGTACCTGTTTCCAACGCAACGAAATATTGTTATTGCATGTGCAGCAATCCACAATTATCTTCGAATAATTGGTGTAAATGATAGAATATTTCAAGAATTTGAGGATGAAGATATAGTGGTGGATAATCAGCAAGAACAAGAGTTTGTTGAAGAAGAGCCTTAGGAATATTTTGGAGTATCTAGACAAACTAATCGAGATTTTATGCTAAATTTACGTGAACAATAAAAAATCATTGATAGAAATATATATATATATATATATAACTGCATTAATTTGAATTTGTTCAGGTTTGTGATGGTATTTTGAATGTTTTAAAATGGATTTGCTTGTTGAAAACATTTAGGTCCGTGTTGGTCTTGCAATCTATTGAATTTTATTTTTATTTTTTGAATTTACGGTCTAATGTTTACAGAAAAAAGAAGCCAATATACTGATTTTTTTTCCATGTTATGCAACTCAAGTAATTAATTATTTTTCTGAAGATCGAAATGCATGTGAAACGAAAAAATCATGCATATATAATAGTCAAACACGTAAATATATGAATAAAATAGTAAAATTTATTATTTTAATACTTCAGATATGAGATATTATCAAACATCTTAATGCATTCCGTATTCAGATTCAGCATTCCGATTTTAGTCTTTATCAAAAAAAATCACTTAGGCTCTGTTCTTTTCCATTCCTTGTTACAAGAATCATCATTTTTTTTCTTCCAAAACTTTAAATTTTGAATTTTGAACTATGTAGAAATTAAGTTAATTTTTATATAAACCCAAAAACTTTACATAAAATTTTTTTGGTTACATAAAAAAATTTGGGTTTACATAAAAAATTCACTTAATTTTCTATTCAATTCAAAATTTAAAATTTTGGAAGAAAAAAATAATGATTCTTGTAAAAAGGAATGGAAAAGAACAGAGCCTTAATATATTTAGATTTCAGATTTCAGACATCAATTTTCAGACTAAAGTTTTATCAAACGAAGCCTTACTATTGTGAAGCGGTTTTGCCATTCTTAGTAGAGTAAAAATTGGTTTTCCTTCATTATGCCATTCTAAATTTCTCTAAAAAATGGTTTTTCCATTCCTTGGGGCAGTTTAGACTCTTTTCTTTTAGTGACTGGATTGGAAGAATTTTGGTTTAAGGAAGGAATATTTGTTTGGAGGGAATTTCTTTTGAGATTGTGTAGGAAGGAGAAGAAAAAGTGTAATGATTATATTATTTTTTAAATTTATGTGAGTGGAGATTTAGAGAAAATTTTAAATTTTGAATTTAAAATTTAGTAAAAAATGAGGTTGTTTCTTTAGGTAAAATTTTGGATGAAAAAATAATAATTTTTGTAGAATAGGATGGAAAAGATCAGAGCCTCAGTCTCATTTTCTAACAAATTTTCAAACACTTTTACACACAACTAAATATAATCATTAATTTGAAAATTGCAAAATCAAAACAATCATAAACCCATAAGGCTAACAGATCGCAAATTCTATTTTTAAATGAAATGAGGCCGAAACTGGAACACATTCCAAATTGTGGAACAATACTCCTAATAGAATACAAACTTCTCTGAATGCCACCCATTACGTTTGCCCTCTCTCCGGGGCCGGTCGTCCCACCACCAGTTGCAGCCGGAGCCCTGAACGCCTCAACTCTTGAGCCGAAAGACTACATCTCCCTTCTCGTTTTCTTTATTTATTTTTTCTCGGTAAGTCTTCCTCTTTCTTTAATATGATTTTTTTTAATTCACTCTCTTTTCAGTCTTTTACCATTTTCACTTTTTTTCTATTTCTTATTCATTCACTTTTCCTTTCAGGATTTTATTCTTCTTTAGTTTTATTTTTAGTAAACAATTATTTGTCTTTTTATAAAAGGGAAAATGACATCAGTGGCCACCCAACTATTCGCAATGTTCAGTTTTAGTCACTTATCTTTTTTTTGTGCGCATTTGGCTACTCATCTTTCTAAAATGTTCCTCTAAACCCATTCCGTCAAAATTGCTCTCAAGTTTGACGGAATCTGTTCAAACGTGCAGCGAACTTAGCAAGATTAGTTAAATTCAGTTAACATGCATGATTCTTTCTTTGGCATCATTGAACTTAGCTGGTTATGTACTCGATGCATTTCTGCCTATTTCATATATTAACTTCACATCTCGTTTATCTCTCAATCTTCAGTGGAACAGTTTCAACTCCACTATCCTTCCATGGATTTACAATGTTACCAGCCTTGAGAAACTGTACTTTGGCCATAACAGTTTTGACACCTTCATTCCTGAAAATTTTGCTTCATTACCTTCTCTATCTGTTCTTGATTTGTCTTCCAACTTCTTTCAAATTCCACTGCCACGCTCTTTCTGCAACATGAAAAATCTTGTTCAGATGGAGTTGAGTTCCAATAATTTTGAAGGTGTGATCCCTGACTGCCTTAACAATTTGACTTCCCTCTCCGTCCTTGATTTCAAGCGAATTCATTTGAAAGAACTTTATTCATATCCAATGGCTATTCTAGTTACTTTCCTGTTAAGCTGGAGAATTAAAGCAATCTGGAGATTTTCCACCTTTCTTTTAACTCATTCTCTGGTCCAATTTCATCTGAACTTGGAAAGCTATCAAATCTGAACATTGCACGATTTAGAAAAATGAGTGGCCAAACGGGCACACAAAATAGATGAGTGACCACACCTGAACATTGCGAATGGTTGGGTGGCCACTGGTGTCATTTGTCTTTTTAAAAATTACTGGTAATATTCTATATCCATCCCATTTTCTTTGTTCTTTTTTCTTTGATGAAACCTGGAGTTACTAATCCTATCACCATGCCTGATAAAGAATTCAGGCATGCACCTTTCTCATGCCTCAAATCAAAAAAAGGGTTATCATATACTGGCTTTTGAAGGGGTTGAGGCCATTGATATAACAACCTTTGAATATTTGTTTTGTTTGAAAAAGATCTGGGTAACCCATTATTGCCTCACACAAGCACAGCAAAAAAAAAAGTCACCTAACATGGAGAAAATAAAAACAATAATAAGACCACCTTCGGCTTGTCGTCACCGCCATAATCACCAGTTCACCACCACCATCATCGGCCAATATTAGAGAAATCAAAGAAGGTGGAGGAGTCACAACCGATCAACTTCTACAAAAAATATCCCAAAACTGAAAGCAAGTATTGCATAGATCCAAAATATTAACCCTCAAAGCCCCTCAATAATCCTAAACCACAGTCACCACCATTAATTCGTTGTTTTATCCTTAAATAATTTGCTTCGAAAGTTACGGACATCTGGAATCAACCGCCGAGATGATGGATTTCGGAGGGTTGCGCTGGGGGATGGTGACGATGGTATGCTGTGAAGCCTTGAAGGTGAAGTGGGGCTACCGTTGGTGACATTTACAGTGGTGTTGGGAGTCTTGCTGTCTTGGGACTCTTAACACAATTAATTAACGTATGATAACTTAACCAAATATTCCATATCAGCATTTTTTTAAATTTAATGCCTGACATGGAAAGCCACGTAAGAGAGACTCAGTGACCCTGAGGTAAGTATAGCACTCCCCTAGTGGTAAGGACATAAGGTTTAAAGGGAGATGAGAAAGCTCTGGTGTAGGCTGATACAAGGTCACTAAAACAAGATGCGGGGAAAGATATAACACTAGTCCTGTTCAAAAAATTGGCTAGCACAGATAGTTTGCCTATCAAGGCCATAATAATGGTTGAGGTTGGTCCCCCCAACCCCTAGCCCAGAGCCAACAAACTAATGCCCGACCCTTGCCGAGGATTAACGCCCATCCTTGGTCTATATTGAGGAATTGCGTCCATCCCCGGACCCTATCGAGAACTTCCGACACATGGTGTAGAATGCCGCGAAACCTCAACAACTATTTATCGAGGAAATTGAGTCAAAGCTGGAATCTGCTAAGAAACCTCGGTAACCACCTACAGAGAAACCTCGGAAGCCATCGGTCGAGAGCGCTAGCCCATTTCTAGGCACTGCCAAGAAATCTCGGTAGTCACGTGCTGACAAACATTGGCCAATGCATAACCTGTTGTGTTGGGTGTTCCTTCTGTTTCCATCGGCTAAACGTCTGAGGGCATTGTGGCAGGACTTGAGTCCATCAGAGGAGGAGGTCACCCCTGAAGCAACTCCCCTCTCGACAATTTTTCACACGGAGCCACACAGTCATTTTCGTCTGGAGTTAGTTCCCGCCCAACCATCAACTTCGTGGACAGCCGTTAATTAGTCAGCATCAGAGAGGCATGCTTTCTCGGCCCCCGTCCTGAAACCAAAACCTTTGAATACAGTTTCACACTGTCTCCCTCACGACAATTGCAAACCAATGCTCAACTTTTAGAGCATAGGCCTAAAAGGCCACATATCCAGATAACATCGTCAAATTCGCACTCCCCCATTTACTGTAGTGATGGCGATCATCATGGCGAGACAGAATATGGCCACTGAGAAGAAAATTGAGTTTTTGGTGTAGAAATTATCAATATGTTTAACTCCTGTATAATGAACGAAAGTTTCAGAATTACTATGTATACGTATTTAGAAAACAAGCACGATTGGATTACAAGAAGCTCACACACCGACACCTATGATGTTTAGAGCCAGATCTTTAGGCGCAGTGGCAGAACCAGAAAATTATAACAGTGGGGGCTAGTGTAAAATATTCATGCGATGAAAAAAAAAAAATTTAACGACTAAAGTTTTAAAACTCAATTATAAAAGCGATAAAAATGTAAAAATATATAAAACTACACTATTTGGTTGACACTTGATGAAGCACTGATCTTGGTCGTGCTCGAGTCAGATAGAGGTGACAGTTGTATGCTACGTGTCTAATAATTTCACATCTAAGAGACTACAATTCATAATTTTCTAATTCAAACTATGAAATATCTAATACAAATATCTAATTCTTGTAATTTTTAAAATCCCTAATTTCTCTGTTTCATACCTAAAAATTAAAATTCTTTAAATTCATAATATTGCTTCAAAGTTCAACTCATAACTAAAAGTCTAAAACAAAGTAAATAAATTATAATAACCATTAAAAAAAATAACTAACCTGAATGAAAAATCAAAAAATTGAGAGAAAATTAAAATAGCCTGCACTCTGCAGCCTGCCTCTCAGCGGCTCAGCCTCTGCAGTGCTGCAGTATGGAGCAGCATTCAACAAAGAAAAATTATCAAAAGAATTAAATAAAATAGAAGATACAGTGGAGAAACAGCAGCAAGGTTAATTGTTAAAAGAAGAATATATGTATAATTGGGGTATTAGTGTATTACCGCAGGTCCATATTGGAAGACTTTAGACTTTGTCTTCGTCTATAAGGCTGCGCCAGCGCCGTCCAGAGGGTGAAGGCTTCACAGAAAGAAGAATCAAGTTTGAAACAACAAATTAGGGATCTGTCGATCGATCGACGATTGTACTTTCCCTAAAAAAAATTATTTTATTATTTGAGTGAACAAAACGCTAGTGCCTTCTAAACGGCGCTAGCGTTTTACTAACCGATACAATCATACAAGGGAGCATTAAATAATTATAAATAAAAAAAAAAAGAATAAGAAAGAAAAGCAGAACTGCACGCAGCACTACAGCAGAGCTACTAAAGCCTGAAGAACTGGCCGGACCGCCGGAGAAAGAGAAGGAGAAGAAGACTGCAGAATCGCTAATGGGGGCTGAGCCGCTAGTGGTTGGGGGAGGGAGGGGGGGGGGGGGGGTTGTTCCATCTCGACATGGCTGACAGGTACTATTTACAAGCGGCGGCCGGCGAGTTGGTGGGGGCTGGAGCCCTCACCAGCCCCCATGTGGTTCCGCCACTGTTTAGGCATACTTTTAGTTTCATTGTAAATTTTTGGATTTTTATTCTTTATTTTCCTGCATGAATAAAATGAGTATCCAATTTTATTTTAATTTTTAAAAAGCAATAGAATAATAAAATCGGGCTGATTATGTTAACAAGTTGTGGGTCATGGGTGATGGGTCAATTTAGTTTACCCGTTAGTCATCTCAAGTCTTACAACAATGCCTGTTCTTTTTTATTGTTTTGAAAAACGTTTTCAAAACTTGTATTTGGAAAGAATTTTATCATGTAAAAATTATATTGAAAATGTAAAAAAGTATAGCTAAATAGTAAAATGTTGTGTTGGAAATAATGAAAACTAATTATAATATATTAAATTTACTATTGAAACAAAAACGTAAACAAAAACGAAAACGAAAAGAACAGGCACATGATTCTGACTTTGTTTATATTGTGTAGCTCCATTCTTTTGGTGAACTATTCTATTTGGGACTTTAGAAAAGTAATGGGCGAATGACATTCCCACCCCCCTCCCCCCGAGGTTTAGCTTAATTACAAAATCACCCGCGTACTTTGGTGAAATATCAAATTCCCCCTTTGACCGACCTTCCAATGAAGTCAACTATTAAAACTTGTTAAAAGACAAAAAAAAAAAACCCCAAGGTTTTCTAGTAACCTTCAAAAAATAACAAAAAATCAGCCTAAATGAAAAGACAAAATAGGGCACAAAAGAAAAGAGTGAAAAGACTTACGTTTGTTTTCCACTTACGATACAAAGCTCAACACCATTCTATTAGGTTTAAACCCTTCTCCTGCAGTTACTCGGAGACAAGGCAAAATTCAAGAGTGGCATACGTTGACGAAGAAGGTCAATTGAAGCGACAGAGAGATTTCTATAAGTGGTGTTGAAGCAA
This sequence comes from Leptodermis oblonga, assembly GCA_016801395.1. NCBI lineage: Eukaryota > Viridiplantae > Streptophyta > Magnoliopsida > Gentianales > Rubiaceae > Leptodermis > Leptodermis oblonga. The sequence goes on from CM028752.1 coordinate 7,856,686, forward strand.
TAAGGAAGTATTCACAAACTGTTCGAGCATGGTAAGTAGAATGATGTAGTATTTATAAAAATATGCATGTCCGATTTTTGGGGATAAAAAATCCCGTGTAGTGATGTGAAGAAACCAACGTTTCAATCTCTATTGTTTTGAAGTTCTAGGAATTCTTGATTTCGGCTAAGTCTTAATTTTTTGGGGGATTTCTTTTAAATGATTGTTTTTCGCTCAGGAGACAATATTGTTTATAAATAAATACTTGTTTTATATGTGTTTGGTCTTATTTTTAACTATTCATGAATCATTGTTCCCTCTCGTGTTTAAGTTTTGATTGTGATTGTACTTTTCTTGAATATTTGAAGTGATGTGTGGTTGTATATATGTGAACTATGTTTTATATACACTGTTGATTCATGCTTTTGTGCCACGACATTCATACTTTTTGTGCAATGGACTTCTAAAGCTTGTTTCAAGCATGAATTTTATGTGGTTTTATGCACTGAATAGGTTTTGAGTTTTGTGGTATGGTAGAATGTAATTCTGCATTTGGTATGATTGTAGGCTCTTACTAATGGTCTCTTTAATATGAAACTGTAGTATGGATCCCAAAAATATAAAATGAGAGGCGTTGACCCAGATACGTATTCATATGTCGTGTTATTGTCAGATATTACTGAAATTTTTTTCAATGATGTGAATGGGTGGAAAACAATGTCATTGAATGTTACATGTGATGTTCCTTATCAGTCAAGTGCAATGGTGTTAGATTCTGATGCTAAGGTTGGGGAGATGTTCCAGTTACATGCTGGGATGAGAGTGATTAATATATTTATTAGTGATCCTACCTCAGTTAACAGTTTGATGATTGTTCCCATAACTGGAACTAGTAAGAAAGACAAAGCCAAACCCTAAGAAAAAAAGACATGTAAGCTAGGTTAAAAAAAAGTGTGCAGATAGATAAACAAAGGAGTGAGGGCGCACGTAGGGGAAGAAGGTAATGAGATAAATGATTTTAGTTCAAGTGATGATGACACTTTATATGCTATGAGTGGAGATGAGGAAAAACATCTTGATGATGATGATGAATTGCTTGCTAAGTACTGCACTCTAGAGGCTGAAAAAGAAAATGAATGTGATAGTGAGCTCTCGAGCTATGAGTCTGACAATGATGAACTGGTGAATGATGATTCAGACATGGAAATAAAAAAGGATGTTATGGCTTACTCCTTAAATAGGCACGAGTTCCATATTTGTAATGGTAAGAAAATTACGTTGAAAGAGGGAATGATTTTTGAGAACCTTCAAGCATTTAGGAATGCACTAGAAGAGTACTCAATCCAATGGGGTGTCAAACTACATAAGCAAAAAAATGAAATGACAAGAGTAACTACTTTGTGTAAGGACGAAAAATGTCATTGGAGGTTGCATGCATCTTTGTTGTCAGATGAGATAATTTTTTGCATTAAGTCATGCACATCTGAGCACACATGCCAAGCTAAGGATAAACTGAAAGCAACAGCAAAATGGATGTCTGAAAAGATTGTTGATTATGTTAGTGCTGATAGAGGTGTCAAACTCCCGGTGCTTCGAGAAAAGCTGTTAAGTTATGGCGTGCATCCAACTAACATGCAGTTATATAGGGCAACAAATATAGCTCTAGAACTCATGGATGGAAGTCATTCTGACTCATATAAACTACTACCCAAGTATTGCTTAATGGTTATTAAGACTAACCCTGGTAGTATTGCCCAGATTGAATATCATATGGCTTTAGGATCAGTAATACCATACATTTAAGAGATGTTTATAGGATTTGATCGATGCATTAAAAAAAGGCTTCCTTAATGATTGTAAACCATTTCTTGGGTTCGATGGGTGTCACTTGAAGAGTCCGTACGAGGGAGTTCTCTTAAGTGTCATTGGTTTAGACGGGAATAATGGTCTTTTTCCTATTGCTGTCGCTATTGTTGAAAGTGAAAATAAAGATAGCTGGCTTTTCTTTTTTGTGTTGTTGTCTGATTTTCTTAGAGGCTTCCCACCAAATAAAGAATGGACCTTTATGACTGACATACAAAAGGTAAAATTTTAAATACTTACTATATTCAGCAAAATTGTTAGTATGAATTTATTAAATTTCTAATTCAACATGTTTTATCTGTTGTTCTTTGTTACAGGGATTGATTGAGGCTATCTCTATTAAAGTCCCCCATGCAGTACACAGGAACTGTTTCACCATATATTAAGCAATATGAGGGCCAAATTCTCTGCACCTATCCTAAAGATGTTGTTTTGGATGGCTACTAAAGCTTATTATGAACGAGACTTCAATGAGGCTATGGGTCAAATTAAGGGGGTGAAACCTGAGGCTGCTGACTGGTTGAATGTAATTGGAAATGAGTTGTGGGCTCGATATTCTTTTTTGCAGACACTCAAGTGTGACCTTGTTACAAACAGCTTGTCAAAATCCTTTAAACATTGGGTTGGAGATTTGTAGGATAAACCTATTTTTACTCTACTAGAGACACTGAGGAGGAAATTAATGAATAAAGTTCATAAGAGATATGGAAAAGGGTGTAAATGGACAAATAATATGACAGAAAATGTAATGAAAAGATTACAAAAAGTGTCACAAGAGTCAAGAACTTTGACATTTTTTTATTCACGTGGCAGCACATATGAGGTGTTGGAAGGGAGTACAATATTTGTGGTGACAATCGATGAACGGTCTTGCAATTGCTGGGTATGGAATCATACTGGAATTCCTTGCAATCATGTAACAGTAGTGTTGATTAGCCGAAGACAACATTTGGAAAATTATTGGGATCCTATGCTTTCAAAAGAAAAGTACCTCAAAGCATATGGTAATATGATGTCTCCAATATCTGATGTAACATTTTGGTCTAAATTGCAAGCACAAGAATGCTTGCCACCACAGTTAAGGAGAAGGGTTGGAAGACCAAAAAAGCCTAGAAGATGAGAGGATGGAAAGCCTCCAGCAGCAGGCTTCAACAGATCATCGACGTTGAGGTGTACAAGGTGTCTTCAACACGGGCACAACAAGAGAACATGTGTTGGTGATCTTGTGAAGCAGAAAAGAGCTTCTAAGAAAAACAAAGTCCAAGTTAAGTTATTTAAATTTAGTTAATTGTGTTTATATTCATTATGTAGTGACTTAAAGTACATATAATACTTATTCATGTTCCAGGGATCTAATGGAGTTGTTAGAGCAGAAGATATACATTCAAATGGCCAAGTATCCCAGATTGACAATAATGATTATCAAACAAGTGGTGTACTTACAAAGGCAAGTGATAGTTGCCAAACTTCTAAATCAAATAAACATGGTTATCAAGCATTAAGTGAAGGTGGCCAACCACGTGCAAAGCGAAAAAGGCCATCCAAGAAAGCTAAAACTGAAACTCAAGTTGAATGAATTAAATATGTGTATACAATTATCTTAAATTTGTCACTTTAGATGTTGAAAACTATCTGTAATAATTGTATAGGGAACCGCTCAAATTTCTAGTGCAATTGCACAGTTACAAGTGGTGCATCCAACAAGTGAAAACTAATGCAGTTGAAGGTGGGCAAGCCTTTCAAATAAACAATCAAGATTCTCAAGCACCTCCTGCAAGGATTTCTCTACCAATATTGCAGGCACGTTTTTAGTTATTTTATTCTTCAATTTTATTTTATTTTCACATTATGTATATATAGTGACACTTTGTTGATGGCTTGCTATTTTTTTTCACCTCACAATTGCAGAATATTAGAACTGACCACACATTGGGTCAGATTTTTGGGAGTTCTAGAGCTTCATATTTGCTTAGAGGTGGGCTTGCTGGAAGATTTGTGTTAAAAAAATCCAGCACAATCAAGTGAAACACATCTCTTTTACTTCCCAATCGCATCCAATTTCTGCTGCTGTGGCCCCAGCTAGAGCTTACAAATTCCATGATAAGAATGAAAAGAAAAAATGGTGATAGGAAGTTTCTACCACTTCAATATGGATCCATCCATTAGCTATCTATTTAGTCTTATGTCTATTCTGGTGGATTCCTGATTTTGTAAACTAAGATATTGATAGTGCTCATTTTATAGTTGGTCAAGGGTTTTCATACTCCATTTTTTGATAGATTGAAATGGGCACTTTTTGTGCATGGTCAAATTATTGCTAATTTTAGTTTGGTCATTTGAAGTTATTTGACAATGATTTTGGCATGAAGTAAGATACATTTGTTATTCTGAATAAAAATCTAAAAGCTATGGTTTGTTTGTCACAGTCACTTGTATCTATTTCAAGTGTTAAAATTGTTGGTTTCGTTTTCTTCAATGTTTTGTGCAAATGTTGTTGCTGCTTTTGGACAAATTTATTGAGTTAGTTTTCTTCCAATGCTTTGTGTAACTGTCGGAATGGTTGGTTTAGTTTTTAGTTTTTTATTATTTTGAAGGAAGGTTTTGATTTTTATTACTCATGTACCCGAAGGTAGCAAATGAGTAGTGCAGTATTTTATGGATTGCTTTGTGCAGTTACAATTACAGTACTTTGTAGCTTCTTCAATACATATACACTCAAGTGAGATTGACAACTCTTTTACCCATAGATCAAGCTGCGGTTAGTGATGTATTTTCAGTTTTTGATCAAAGTCTTGCTATCTGCTAGAATTGACTTGTGAATGGGCAGAACAGAACATGTTTTTAGTTTGTATATTATTCATGTCTGTTTCAGATTCAACAGAAAGTTTTCACATTAATTATTTTAAAATCCCTTCATGTTCTTCACAAAGTTTTTCCTCAAAAGTGACGACATCATAACAACTCAAGCTGAGATTTTATTTTAAACAAAAATCTCATCAAGTTTTTTAATTTAAATTCTCATTATTCTGGAGTTTTAATTATTATGAACTTATTGCAGCTACAGAACTTTGTGAATATGCTGCTATTGTTGGTGTGTCAATTGCTAGAGAATCTATGCTAGTGTGTGGAGGGATTGTTCTTTTTTCTTTTTTGGGGGGAACAACCCCTTGGTTTGTTAGGCGCAATGCCCCTTTCTTTATTCATGAAAAAGAAAACGTAGAGTCCATGTTTGTCTCTTTCTTTTTCTGATCTTTTACTTGTTCCTGTGTATTGGTGATCTTTAAATGAAAAAATAGTTTAGAGTGAACTGCAAAACACATCACTTAACTATGAGTGTTTTGCAAAAAATGACACTTTACTAAAAATGTTCTTTTTATGACACTCAACTTTCATTTTTGCTCGAAAAGTACCACTCTGTCAAACTAGTCCGTTAACTCACTAACAGTTAGATTTAGTCAGGGGTAAAATGGTTATTTTTCTTTAAAAAACCAAAAAAAAAGTAAAAAAAAAAATTTAATTTTTTTTCTTATTTAAAAAAAAATTTCAATTTCTGCCAATTTTTAAAATTGGCAGAAAAATAAAAACAATTTTACTTTTTAAATTTTTTAAAGAAAAATGACCATTTTACCCCTGACTAAATATAACTGTTAGTGAGTTAACGGACTAATTTGACAGAGTGGTACTTTCGAGTAAAAATGAAAGTTGAGTGTCATAAAAAAAGCATTTTTAGTAAAGTGTCATTTTTTTGGAAAAACACTCATAATTAAGCGATGTGTTTTGCAGTTCACTCAACAGTTTATAGGCCCCTAAAAGATTTTCTCAAATTATTCTCATGGTTTGCGCACCCAATTGATATAGCAACTTGCAAGCTTTGAGCTCACATCAGGCATACATAGCAATCAGAAGAATAGCAATAATGACATTTCTTATTTCCACTGAATAATTGTACAAATCATCTTAAACTTCTCTCCTCAGACCTCAGATGAGAAATAAACCTCAATTTCTCCCCCAATTCAATTATTTTTGTTTTCTTCCAGCAAGAATAATATGATAGCAGAGTGCCAAGAAGAAAACGGCAGTAGAGGCAAAAACAAAACCAAAACTTTCACACCCTTTAATAGCGCTGCCAAATAGAAAACCATTGCAGCAACGACACTGATGTGCATGAAATTGAATCTCTATTGGGCCATGCCCAATAGATAAAAATAAAGATAAATAGTGGAAAATAAAGACACGATTAGAGCCCGGATCCAGGTTCAGGTCGGAAAGATCGTATAAACTAAGTCTACAGCTGTGTTACAAATCTAAGTCGGTCATAAGGGCTTGGATCGGTAAAAAACTCATGAAAGCTTAGGTCGGCAAACGTTATAAATCAACTTGGCAATCTTAGGTCGAACTTTATAACTTTAGAGTGCCTTGGCCTTTTCCTCACATTTCTATCATATTATTCGATTCGACCGATCTAAAATAAATAGACCGACCTACCCTGCTTCACTGACACAGTAGGTGAAAGTTGTCATAGATTAGGTATCTCTACTCGATTACATGCAGAGATGTTCAGATTTCCTAAGAGATGAAGATGAGACCAGGTCAAAATAATAGCGTCTACGCCACGCTAAACAGAAGGAGCAGGTGAACAAATCACTCATGAGGGTTCAACGGACACATTTCAACTTGAGGTATATATGCTAAGTCTTCATACTTTCTAAGGTACGCAATCTTTACCATTTTCAAGCATTCATCTTTACTGTTTATCTTCTCCAATTGTACTGACTTGACCGTCGGAGCTTATACAGGGGGGAAAGCCCCGTTTTCTTTCTTTATCATCTGAAATTATCACCGGAATAGTGCAAATCACCATTCATCATCAACCCTGCTGATCCGAGCTGCCCAGATCGGTCTCCAGCCTGTCCATTCTTCTTCACCATCGAGTCTCCTTCAGATTGGGCCATTGCTTTTCAAGTTCATACTGGGCCTTAAGAAGCTCTTCCTGTATATTGTATTTTTTGCGTCACATCAGGCACAATCAAAACCAAAAAATTTACACAATCTAGATTAGCATTGGCGTAATTCGCAGACGCAGAGGAAGAAAAATTCCAAGATACATGATGACTAAAGATACCAGATAGGAACACAAAAAATAACATGAAAAGATTTCATCATTAACCAACAACACAAAAAATAATTTGCATTTCATTCACCATTTGAACAATCACCTACAGTACAAACAAATCCCATAAATAAAATTAAAATGAATACATCAACTTCTATTCACTTTTAGAAATCTTAATTAAAGGCAATAGATTAAGCCCCGCAAACTTTGGTGAATACTCCAATTAGGATACCAACCAATAAACCCAATTTCAAAACAAGTAATGACCACAGAATGCTTCCGCATTTGCACGTCCCTTTGGTCCATATTTGATTTGTTTTCTTCTGTCAGTTCATGCCCATTGCAGAGTATGAGAGAATTTATACCTCGTTCTCTATTGCCAAAAGGCACATCGGGTTCACCCGCTGTTGAAACAACCCACCTCAAACAGCCATGTTGAGCACACCAATAATACAACCTCCCATGATTTTTTTTAATGGATTTTGACACCGAACTCCTTCCATATTTTCAACGGGCAACTCTCTGTATCGCATATTATCCATATCATTTCTGCAGCTTGATGGCGCTATTCCACTCAAGTAAATGTGAAAGTCCAACTGTAATAATAGGGCAATCACAATTCTACTAAACAGGCATCCCTTTCAATGCATTATTGGGTTGTTTCGTGGAAAATTTGTGAGAAGATGCAATGCGCTTAGGGGGTTCTCATAGGGTTAGAAACTTAGAGCAACCTGTGAGGCCCGAAAAATAATAGGAAATTGCGCTTCAGTATTATTGTTAAGTTAAATTTGATTTTGGGTTCAATTGAGTATTTACTAAAATTTTAGGGTCAAATTAAGGAATTTTAATTTTAAGTAAACACTTAATTAGTTTGAAAGGAGAAGAAGAAAAGTAAAATAAAAATAAAATAAATAAAAGAGTTCCAATGCCGTGAAAAGTACTGGAACCAAGAATTTCTTCTATCGGTAGGACTCGTATGAGAAACGATTCCTATTCGCAATAGAAACGGATAGCTACTGGTAGATCAACGATATATCCGGGATCGACCGCAAACCAAGCACAAATCTTTGTTATATCTTTCTTGTGTCGCTTGCTCTCACAGCTTACGAAATCGTATCCCTCTTCTTTTTGTTTCCTCTCGCCATACTTACAGTACGGCTGCACACGGAAAGAAAAGAAAGTGTTCTGAAGGAGGACAGAGGCTGGTAACGCACCACCATTGTAAGAGAAGGTAACATCGTCGTCCCTAACATCTGGTTTAAAATGATTGACCATGGGGAAACTCGTTGAGTTTACTAAACTGATTTGGGTCCCATTGTCCTGCGAGTTGTGTTACCACAGCCGGTTATTATCGGATGAGTCTCGTAAAACGTAGGGAGTAGTAGTCCGGAAGCTGTTTCCATTGCTATAGGAGTCCGGTTCCAGAGAAGCGGTTTCCATTACTAAGGCAGGTAACCGTAGTCTTTGAATCATGCATACTTAATTAGTATTAATCAATTGGTGTTGCAATTAAACAAAATTGTACTGCAGTCTGTGTTCATCGGAACGTGCGGCACATACGAGATCGTAACTGAGTTAAGGAAGGGAGTTTGGGTGCTGTGTCGCTGGTATCGCAGGTGAGAATCGATCTACATTAATTGTTTGGCTTAATGCTGTGAATGATTAAGCATGGACACGGACTAATCTCCGTTATATTCATGGTGTATCTTGTCGTCAATTCGCGTCGATTAAACGACAGCCAATCAGAGTTTATGTAATTACATGGTAAAGGTAATAACTTAATCACACAATGAGTTTGCACGAGCTACTGAAATTTTGGATGATAACCACTGTTAGTTAGTGGGATTTAGTGAGAAAAGACGGTTAACTCAAACCATTAGTCATATATCTTTGGTAAGTGCGGCCGGGAGATTTGTGGGGATGACGTCGAACCCACAAATCAAGGTTTATATATACGTATATAGAAATGCATATTATTTGAGTTGGAGCAATATATAAACACACAAAGGTATTGGCATGCGTAAAGGGAAATCGGGAAACTGTTAAGTGCTTATGTACTGTTAAATATACATATAGATATATGCATGTGTTTGGAGGGGATCAATGAATTATGTGCGTATATATATATATAAATGGACTGGTACGGGTAGTATACATATATGTAGCCTATTGGATTAGGTATTTAAAAGATTATATATATAGAGTTGTACATTTATATGTATATATATATATATATATACATAAACATATACATGCATGTAATAAATATGGTTAGATGATCACATTATGCACGCACTGGAATGATCATTCGGTTAAGAGTCACTACACCAAAATCTCCCTTAGGAGGCGGGTCCTAAGGGAGATTGGAGGCGGGTGCCTCCCTTTGGAGGTGCCCGCACCCGCCTCCCCTTTTGGGGGAAACTGCACCCGCCTCCAATAACAATTATTGTTGCACCCGCCTCCAATAACCATTAAACATAATGGTTATTGGAGGCGGGTGCAACATTAATTGTTATTAAACTGCACCCGCCTCCAATAAACCCTCGTAAAAAAATTTTAATTTCTTTTTTTTCACTTTATGGCTTTAGTAGGAATCGAACTCGATCCTGGAGTTTCACTTGACTCTTGCACATTAAATTTAACACAACGCTATATATACTTATGTATTTAATATTAAAATCGAAAGTATATATTTCTTCTAAAACTTGTGATTTTTATTATCTACTAATTTTTTGCTTCGCTAGAATCTCGATAAATTTTCAAAATTATTTTCAACAGTCCAAAACAAAGACAATTTTTGATCTAGTATTGAAAATTAAAAAAAAAATCGTTTTCGTGTTTTGAAATTGGAGGCGGGCCTCCAATTAGGGAGACAATTGGAGGCGGGTGAAGGTATCACCCGCCTCTAATTAGGGAGGGCAATTGGAGGCGGGTGATGCATCCAATTTGCCTCCCTAATTGGAGGCGGGTGAAGCCAAAACCCGCCTCCAGTAAGCTAAGTTTTGGCTTCACCCGCCTCCAATTAGGGAGGTAATTGGAGGCGGGTGACCCTTTCACCCGCCTCCAAATTCTATTTAGCCACCTTTGGAGGCGGGTATTTGTACACCCGCCTCCAAAGGGGCACCTCCTTTGAGCATTTCTGTAGTAGTGAGTGATATTGAATTTTGGAATGGATTAGAATTGAAAAGCTTAAATGTTAAGGAATTGTGGGTCGGTCGATCTCAACAGTTAATTACTAATGGATTATAAATATGTATATATATATATATATATATATTGGTATATAAATTATTAGCGCACACACAGATGTACATAGGGCTTACGTGTATACATCCGCGTGTGCAAACACCTCACGTTAGTACGCATGTAATGCTAAGAATAAGATGAAGTCTAATAATCAAAAACAATTTAATTGCAGGCTTTACTTGAGAGAGGGCAACGCATTCGTTCTCAGAGGTGAGAATTTCTCGCTATTTTCACTGCTTTCAAGTACATATAGAGTATTTATAAATATATATAGATTGGGATTGACCCGGTCATTGAGGTTTCAAAATTAAAATATTTTCCTTCACCAGGATTTTTAAATCTAAAGATTTCCCTTTTACTAAGATTTTGAAATTTAAATATTTTCGTTTACTGTTTTCTCAAAATTTCTCATGCATATTTACTATCTACTGTTCGGTTTGTGTTTTGGCTTTTTGATTGTTTGCGTGATCAGGGCCGTACTTTATCACCCGGTCACTTTTGCTGAAATTACTGTGTTACTGTATTTACTATGCATTATGTATGCTATTATTGGTCGCTGGAGGCGTACTTTATCGCTTCGATGACATTGGGATCCCAAACCCCGGTGGTTCAAACCGACGAGGTCGGCGTTGGGCCTGATCGCTTGGCTAGACTCGGTGGGTACTGCAGGTTATCTCGAGATATACCACTACTGAGCCGGCTATACTGATATACTGTTGGATGTGGAATTGAAGAGCTGAGAGTGTCTGTCGGGGACCCTGTCTTTATAACCATAAAATGACACCCTCGACGACCTCACCCGTATCCTTATACTGCGACTGCTTACTGAAATGCTTGTTGCATTGCATTACTAATTTTGTGCTTTGAAAAATTATGGTTACACTGGTTTCCAAAACTAATGTTTTCAAGCAAGAATGTTTTCACACCTGATTGTCAACAACTTGAGATTTTTCACTGGGCTTTCTAGCTCACAAAACCAAAATACTATTTTCTAGGTTGGGTTTAGGTGGAGCGGTTCATCGTACCTGACCAGGAAGAGGCCGTGCAAAGGAGCAGACATCGCCACTCGCAAGAAGGACATGCCTCTCGAGTAATTAGGAGTTACACTCATTTTATTTTTGATAAAAGAGTGGTTATCATATCTCTTCGTTTGACCTTAGTGTACTGTTAATTCATTTCTATAAATTTATTTATGGAACGTTGTCGAATCATTGGATTTACTGTACCGTACTGGGGGCGAGAGCCCTGATGACGCCTAGTCGACCGCCTTTAGGAATGGCTCCTACAGGGGGATCGGGGTGGGGTGTCACACAACCAGCAAGCAATAGTTTTGTTTAACTAATAGAAAAGCATTTTTTTTAGTCGTGATTTAAGTATTTTCCTACACGTCTGGTGAGGGATATTTTAGTCTCAAAATCTTTGGAGAGATTAAGTAAAGGGCAATATATTCTACCCAAATGCAATTTTATTTTACATCACACACTTCCGTCATCTTTTCGTTCAAGAAGGGGTCAATTATCTAAGTTTTGCCTATCAAAGGGGGAATTTGTTATTTTACCAAAGAACGCAAGTGATTTTGTAATTAAGCTAAACCTCGGGGGGAAAATGTAATTCGCCCAAAAGTAATATTTGTATGGAAGAAATTTATTTTGAAAATTTGTATAGGAAAGAGAACAAAAGGTATAATGATAATGTTATTTTTTGAATTTATGTGAGTGAAAAGTTCAAAATAATTTTAAATTAAATAGAAAATGAAGTTGTTTGTTTATTTAAATTTTGAAAGAAAAAAAGTAATGATTTTTATGGAAAAAGAACAGAGCCAGTCTAGAATTAATGGCAGACACATCTTCAATTCTTGTCTCGTTTCTTTCTAGTGGGACTCTGGGTCTCCTCCACCAGAGAAGGCGGAGGGTTCCACCACCATTGATTTCCTACCGAATTCTTGCACTTGAAGAGCAAGTCGTGCCGCTGTTCCTCCAGCGGCAATAATAACTGCGATTGTGCCAACTCCCAAATTAGGTGGCAATCATAACTTTACTCTTTAATCACAAGACTCAACACTCACAACTTCACAGAATCTCACTTCCACTTTTGTATCCTATAAATCCAACTTCACAGAATCACCATTGATATTTTCAAATCTTTCGAGTCTAATTTGTAGGAAATTTGAAGGATGAAAACTGAATTGGTTTTCATCCCTTTGCCGGCAACGAGTCACCTGGTGTCCACAGTGCAGTTAGCAAAGCTTCTTGCAGAACGAGATGAGGCTCTCTCGATCAGAATTCTCCTTTTCAAAGTTCCCTTTGATGCCGATGCAAATTCATATATGCAATCTCTCAAATCTGATCAGACTACTCATGAAGGTATAAATTATGTTCAAGTTCCAGATCCAAACCCTGAATTAATCGAGTCGGTGGGAAAGCCGCCCCAGATCCCCTTTTTCTTAATGGCCGAATTGGTGGAGACCCAGAAGCCACAGGTTAGAAATGTTGTTTCCCAATTGAAAGAATCTGGTAAAAATTCATCCAGATTATTGGGAGGGTTCGTCGTCGACATGTTCTGTACCGCGATGATTGATGTGGCGAAAGAGTTTGGGATTCCGGCCTACGTTTTCTACACCTCTTGTGCTTCTATGATTGGCTTCAGGCATCATATCCAGTGCCTTATTGACGAAGAAAAACGTGATGTCTCGCAGTACAAGGATTCGGATATTGAATTTTCGGTCTCGACTTTCACCAACCCTGTTCCTGCTAAACTCTCCCCTTCAACAACTCTTGACGAAAAGGCACCGATCCTCTCACACACAAGGAGATTGATTCACGAAACAAAAGGGATCATGGTAAATACTTTTTCCGAGTTAGAATCGTATGCAATTCAGGCCCTCAACAACAACCAAAAGATGCCCACGATTTACCCTGTCGGACCACTCATAAATTCAAACGGTGCTAAGAATAAGCAGGAAGATTCGGATGCTATCTTGAGATGGCTCGATGATCAACCCATTTCATCTGTGATCTTCTTGTGCTTCGGGAGCTTTGGGTCATTTCCGGTGGATCAAGTGAAGGAGATTGCACACCCAATCGAGCAGAGCGGGTACAGATTCTTATGGTCTTTGCGAGTGAGTAAGAAGAATCCAACCGAGTATCAAAATTATGAAGAGGTATTGCCGGAAGGGTTCTTGAAGCGGACTTCCGGGATCGGAAAGGTGATCGGTTGGGCACCGCAAGCCCAAGTTTTAGCCCATAAAGCTGTGGGAGGGTTCGTGACACATTGCGGGTGGAATTCGATTCTGGAAAGCGTTTGGTTCGGAGTGCCGATGGCGGCTTGGCCTATGTACGCTGAGCAGAACATGAATGCATTTTTGCTAGTTAAGGAGTTGGGTATAGCCTCTGAGATTAAGATGGATTACAGGAAAGATGCCATTATAAATGGCAGTCCAGTTATAGTGGGAGCAGATGCCATTGAAGGTGGAATTCGAAAGCTGATGCAGCCGGAGAGTGAAATTAGAGCAACAGTGAAGGAATTGATGGAGAAAGCAAGAACTGCGGCAGTGGAGGGAGGCTCCTCCTCCGTTTCCTTGGGACACTTGATTGAGGGTTTTCATGGTGGTTCCTCCAATGACGGAAGCCACTGATCAAAATTCAAAGGAAATCAACAAAATCGTCTTAGCTGGCTTATGTGTCATACACATCATATTTTGCAAAATCTCTATCCCAGGTGAAATCGATTTGGGTGCAGGGTCAGTTAGGAGTGACCACTGTTCCGGTTAGAACCGGAACCGAACCGATTGTTCCGGTTTCAAAACCGTAACCGTGGATGACGGTTCTTGGAACCGTAACCTAAACCGTGACTTCAGGTTCGGTTTAGGTTCTTAATTTTTATGAACCGGAATCGTAATCGGCGGTTCGGAACCGTCCAAATATAATAGTTATTTATAAATATAATTTATATTTCTAAGTTATATATATCTATAATTATTTTATATCAATAAAATTTTGTAGTGAATGTATTAAATTTTGCTTGTTCAATAAATTATTATTAATATAATTTATTTTTAAAGTGAGAATCTTGTGAATATTAATATTATTTTCTCTTTAAACTTCATTTTGTAATTAAAATTTATATAAAATAAATTTAAAGTATTACTAATATTGAAATAGGAACCGTCGTAAACTTTAACCATAACCGAAACAGGAATTGTTTGGAACCAGAACCATCTAGAACCGTTCTATAAAGGTTTGGTTACAGTTCCATATATTTTGGAACCGGGAACCGGCGGTTCTAGAACCTTAATCGGTGGTTTTGAAACCGTGGTCACCTCTAGGGTTAGTATAGATATGATCGGATCGTAGAATAAAATTACTGATAAATTAGAAAAAATACTCTTATTTGAGTAATTTTAGCAAATTTTTATATGATCCAATAGATATGGAAGTAAGATCAATTTGGTATTTTGGGATCGTAAAATTATATGATTTTACAGTAAGTATCACAATATTAAAAACTACAGGTATTACACACGTATGGCAAACAAGTCAGCAAAAGGAATAACGGAAAAATATAATATAAAGATAGTACTAATCTTTGACATGTTCATTTATTTATCGAGCTTAAAATCTTGTTCGTGTTCGTTTATTTATTAATCGAGCCGAGCCGAGCTTGTTTGTGAACATTCGTGTGCGTTCTATCTCGCATTAACTAACAGAAAATCGTAATGTTTAGTTACTTTAATATACTATATCAACTTACATAACAATCAAAATTCAATTTAAACTCATATATTGATATGTATGTACATATAAATATATATAAAGATTCAGTTATTTGATTTAATTAAAATTTTAATATTGTATATACTTATATTATTTATATTATATAGTTAATATTTTAATTGAGCCTATTCACGAACATTAACGAGCTTTCAACACCTTGTTCGTTTCGTGCTCGTGTTCGTTTATTATCGAGCCTAAAAATCATGTTCATGAACTTTTTTATCGAGCCGAGCTTGAGCTTGTTCGTGAACGTTCATGTTCGTTATCAGCCCTAGCCAGGCCCCAGTTCCCTCCATTGTACTGCGCTCTTCAAGTGTGTGAATGTATGTAATCAATGCACCATTTCGAAATATGTAAACAATCATTTTCTCTCGGCTTAAGATCCTCTGTTATATTTTCCTGTTACACATCTTAATAATTCAATGTAAATATTAATTTTTATTTTAATCTTTTCACCAATGATATTAATTAGCATTATAATAAATTTTTTGACTAAAAGTTCACCCATTTTAGTGTAGGTTATATTTATTTTAATTTTATTGATATTAAGAAATAAAAAAATGCTATAAAATTATATTAAAATTACGTAGAATGCCATTTTCTCTCTCATTTCCCCCAAACATTTGTCATTTTTCTTTTTCAATATTAATGCAATTATACTAAATTACCAATGAAAAAAAAAATGGGAAGAGAAGTCAAATCAATTTCACTATTTGAGAGACGGAGCCCAAACTAACGCAATTATATTGTTAAGAGTAAAGTGTATAACTAGTCACATAACTTTACAAAAGTGCATAAATAATCTCATATATTTCAAAATTTTATTATTAAGCATACAACTTTCAAAAATGTGCAAAAAATCTCATTCCGTCAAAACCAACCGTTAAGTCCCCGACAGAAGCTAATTTTTTAGGGCAAAATCGACCAATTTCCTTTTCATTTGTCTTACCTTTCAATTTTTTTACTTTTATTAGAAAATAAATCCCTAATCTTTTATTTTATTTTTATTTTTACCTATTTGACCAAAATAAATTTTACAGTGTTATAATATTACTAAATTAGTAAGTGTTCTTAATATTGATATATTTAAGTTTTGAAATGAATATATGTGTTTTAAATTATAATATTTGTAATTTAAGATAGTTTAATAATTTATTTTTCATATTTAATCATATATAATTAATAAAGTTATATAAGTAATATAAAACATATTGTACGAATGAGATTTATAAAAACAGACAAATGATACAATTTATTAATAAATTTTCAATAAAAAAATACAATAATAAAAAATAAATCAAACTTTATTTGACAATATTATGATTAAAAAATTTAAAATACGTGGTATGCTAATGAAGAAAAAAATGAATAATAATGTATTCAAAAAATATATTTATAGTTAAATCAATATGAATAAAATAAAATGAATAGTTTCAAAAATCAAATATGAATTATTGTAAAAAACTTGTTCCGTGGAGCATTAGAAGATAAACAATAAGCTAACCTAACTTTTACAGCTTAAATTTTTCAAATGAAAATAAACAGTGCTTAAACGATTAAGATGTTTAAATTTCTATTATTAAACACACTAAAAGTTAATATCTCTTACTTAAATATTTTTAATCATGAAATGGTATTATCAAACAGTCACTTAGTCACACAAGTGCAATCAAAACTAGCTAACTTGAGAGCTCTCAAGTTCTTATCATTTTCATAATTTTGAGTTAATAATTTTAGCTGTTAAATATATTTATTTTATCGCACAAATAGAACTTTTTATTAGGTCAATATTAACTTAATTATTTGTAGTTTCTTGACTATTTAACCCTAGGCATGGCCTGATACCGGTTCTAATCATAACTGAACTGAAATTGAAAACTGAATTGGGACAACATTCAACGGTTCCAAAACTAGAACCGAATCCAACGGGTTGTGAACCAGAACCAGGACCATCCATTTGTTCTAGAACCGGAATTGGCCTCAAACGGTTCGGCTCAGGATCCAACTACTAAGAAACCGAAACATGTGGTTCCAAACCCCAGGAACCAGAGTAAATGTAAGTAAACTACTAATATATAATAATTACATATATTATAATAAGATATAAATTAATTACTTAAGTTTCATTGCATATATTATAAATATATAGAATATAATTTATGCTATATGAGATTTATATAATTAAATATAGGGTGAAATACACCAAATACCACTTAACTATTGGCTTTTGCAAAAAACACCACTTTCCTTTAAAAACTGCAACTACAAGCATTTAACTTTCAAAACGTACGTCCAGTACCACTCTGTTAGTCAATTCCGTTAAGTGACTAACAGTCAAAAAAAGACAAGGGCAAAATCGTCATTTCACACGTTGCGGCACTGTTCATCGTCTTCCCCAAAAAAATTTTGGCACTGTTTATCGGTCGGAACTGTTCATCGGCAAATTTTTTTTTCTTCTTCTTCTTCTTCTTCCGATTATAATTATAATCGGAAGCTAAGGATGCTGGGTTTCATCCTTCAATCCTCTATTTGAATAAGCCGAAATCAACACCCCATTTATACTCCCTTATTTTGAAACCGAGACCCAACAAATATCAAAAGAAAAGAAAAAAAAAAATCAAGAAGTGAACTTGAGAAAAAGGAAGGGGATTAGAAATCAGTCGAACCGATTTAATGATGATGAAGAAGAAGAAGAAGTCGCGAAAATAGTCAAAAAAAATTGGTGATGAACATTGCCGGAAAATTTTTGGGGAAGCCGATGAACAGTGCCAATTTTTTTTGACTATTTTCGCGACTTCTTCTTTTTCTTCTTCATCATCATTAAATCGGTTCGACTGATTTCTACTCCCCTTCCTTTTTCTCAAGTTCACTTCTTGATTTTTTTTTTCTTTTCTTTTGATATTTGATGGGTCTCGGTTTCAAAATAAGGAATTATAAATGGGGTGTTGATTTCGGCTGATTCAAATGGAGGATTGAAGGATGAAACCAAGCATCCTTAGCTTCCGATTATAAATATAATCGGAAGAAGAAGAGAAAAAAAAAAAAAAATTTGCCGATAAACAGTTTCAACCGATGAACAATGATGGAAAATTTTTGGGGGAAGACAATAAACAGTGCTGATGAACAGTGCCGCAACGTGTGAAATGACAATTTTGCCCCTGTCTTTTTTTGAAGGTTAGTCACTTAACGGAATTGACTAACAGAGTGGTACTGGGCACACATTTTGAAAGTAAAGTGCTTGTAGTTGCATTTTTTAAAGGAAAGTGGTGTTTTTTGCAAAAGCCGATAGTTAAGTAGTATTTGGTGCATTTCACCCTTAAATATATAACAAAATAAATTAATATCTAAAAATAAAAAAAATGAAAAATTTATAGTATTCACGGCTATGGGTCTGAGGTGAGAAAATAAGAAACAATATTTATGAATTAAAATGTTAATTTCAAAAAAAAAAAAAGTTAAAAAATATGCCGAATGTACAAATTACAATACATTCAAAATATTGAGAATATAGTTTTTAATCTTCCCAGTTAAATGAAAAAGAAAATAAAAAATTGAACCAGAAAGAAAGCAACAAAAATTCAGAACCAAAATCAAAATCGAAATTGGAATCGGAATCAGATTAGGAACCGAAACCAAAATCGGAATCGAAACCGGCGGTTCCAGAACCGTCCCCGCAAGGTTCCGATACTGATTCCACTTTTTCTGAAACCCAAACTGGGTCAGTCTATTTATTATACCCATCGAGAGAGATCGCTCCCCCTAGTTAGGAATGAGATAATGCCCCAGCGGTTAGTGCGCAGGGCGGGCCACCCAAATGTCGGGGGTTTGACTTATACCTCTGTCAGTTCTACTAATTTATAGTGCAAAGCTAACAGAACTCTGGAGGAAGTCCTCCTTATAGCCCTTGCTTTCGATGTAATAGATTATGACTAAAAAAAAAAAAAACTCCCTAGTTAGCTCTCCAAATAGTAAATCGTAATAGCAAGAATTGTAAATTATCTTTAATTTACACCTATTGATCGAGTCCATGCATAATACAATCATTAATTGTAAATTATCTTCTCTAAAAGGCATGGCATAAATACAGGTGAAATGCACAAAATACCACTTAACTATCGGTTTTTGCAAAAAACACCACTTTCCTTTAAAAACTTCAAATACAAGCACTTTACTTTCAAAACGTGCGCCCAGTACCACTCTGTTAGTCAATTTCGTTAAGTGGCTGACAGTCAAAAAAAGACAGGGGCAAAATGTCATTTCGCACGTGCGGCACTGTTCATCGTCTTTCCCAAAAATTCCTGCACTGTTCATCGCCAAAAATTCTCCTCTTCTTCTTCTTCTTGTATTTCGCCAGCAGAAGTCGCAAGGAAATTGGACGGTGGCGTCTGGCGGCAGTAAACCCAGGAAGAACGGTCGCCCGCTGTTTTCCAACGGTTGCGAAATCCGCCTTGTATTTCGCCATCGCAGCAGCCCCCATGAACACGTATAAAATGCTCCCACAATTCTCACATTCAATGCATTGTGTTTAGATTTTTCCATCACAAATACGGTCTCCCGAATTGACCAACAAATTCTGAATTCTTTTCTCCTTCTTCTTCTTCCCCAATTCTTTTTCTCTTTGCTCATCGGAGAAGATGGCTGAATCTGGAAGTACCCAAAAGTCCTGCTTTGAATCGGTTACTGAGCACAAGCTTCGTACTGTTGGCAAAACTTTTTCTCTATTCCTTTTCTAACTGCTTTTCTTTCTGTTTTTTTTGGGTTCCTTCTTAATTTTATTTGATTTTTGTGATGGATGTTTGTGGTTGAGTGGAATAACGGGATCCATTGCTTATAATTGGTCTCAACCTGCCATGAAAACCAGCGTCAAGATCATCCACGCTAGGTACATATTTGTTTGAACTCATAAGACTCTTGACTCGTAATTTTTGTCATCAGAAGAAGAAGAAGAAGAAGAAGATGAAGAAGAAGAAGAAGAAGAAGAAAAAAAAAAAAATTCTCCAATGAACAGTGCCGAAACTATTCATCGGAGAACACGATGAACAGTGCCGCACATGCGAAATGACGATTTTGCCCCTTTTTTTTTTTGACTGCTAGTCACTTAACGGAATTGACTAACAGAGTGGTACTGAGCGCACGTTTTGAAAATAAAGTTTTTGTGGAGTTTTTAAAGGAAAGTGGTGTTTTTTGCAAAAGTCGATAATTATGTGGTATTTGGTGCATTTCACCCAGAATTCTATTATGCAACTTGATGATACAAAATCCTCTATCAAAGAAATGGTGTTTTACTTGATTTCCTTTGATCAATGGCTTCCTTCACTGGGATCCGCCGTGGAAATCCTCCATTAAGCGTTCCAAGAAAATGTAGGAGGAGCCCCCCTCCACTACCGCAGTTCTTGCTTTCTCCATCAATTTCTTCACCTTTATTCTAATTTCACTTTCGGGCCCCATTAGTTTTCTAATCCCACCTTCAATTTCATCTGCTCCCACCATAATTGGAGAACTGCCATTTAAGATAACATCTTTCTTGTAATCCATCTTAATCTCTGTTGCTATACCCAACTCCTTAACAAGAAAAAATGCATTCATCTGCTGCTCGAGTACATAGGCCAAGTAGCCATTGGCACTCCAAACCAAACGCTTTCCAAAATCGAATTCCACCCACAATGTGTCAAAAAACCTCCCACAGCTTGATGGGCTAAAACTTGCACTTGTGGTGCCCAATGGATCACCTTTCCGGTCCCGGAAGTGAGCTTCAAGAACCTAGGGGTGAGCAAATACCCGCGGGGCGGGTCGACCCGAGGGTCAGAACCGGACCCGAACCGAAATTAACCCTATTTTTCGGGTCGGTTTGGTTCCACACCCCAAACTTTCGGGACAATTTCGGGACGGGGTGGAGAAGTTCAAAACACAATTACCCGTCGGCGACCTAGCCTTCCTTTTCTTCTCTTTCGTTCATCCCACTGTCGAGACTTCCGCCGGAGCCGCCCTTAACAAGGGTTAGAGCAATTAGTGTTGCTCTTTGGATGCAAAGCTCGCTCTTTTGAAACCTCTCTCAGTCTAGTCAGTGGCGCCGTCTCTGTCGTCTCTCTCACTCTCCTTTCTCGGATCTGCTCTGAAGCTCCTAAATCCCGCCTATCGGTAACTAAACCCTTCTCTTCATCTGGGCTCTGTTCAATTTTGTTGTTTTCTTTACGCACTTTGCCGCCTACTTTGTTCCGTTTTTGTTTGTTTCTGTACCTTTTTTTTGGACGGTGGGTTTTCATTTGTTTTGTTTGTTGGTTAGTATAATTATGGTTTGATTGCATTTGGGCGACTTTGAATTAGCTTTCTTGCAATTCTCGAAAGGGGTTTAGTTGGTGACTTGGTGGTGGAATTCGTTTGTGAAATTGAGGAACTTAGTTTCTGTTATCGTCTATGGTTTTTTGAGCATAAGAGAATAAATTCGCAGTAAGGTTTACCTTCCCCCTATTTGCTCCATGCACTTTCATTCATGTTGCTTGAACTGAAATGTAATTTCTGTTTATGTATGGTCTACAGCAAGTTGTGAATGTTCTAAAGAAACCAATAGTGACCATGAATTGGCTGCATCAATGCTGGAAAGAGCACCACGTAGTCCCACATGAGTCCTATAGGGCTCTTCCTTTCTCTGGCTTGACAATCTGTGTCACCAGGATTCCTGCTGGTTGGTAATTTCAAGAACATTAAAGATTATGTGTAGGAGAGCTACAAAGTATATTCTTAATATGGGAGTAATATGATTGTCTGATTCAGATGAGCGGAAGCAGATAGGAAAGATTATCATTGAAAATGGGGGCAAATATTCTGCTGAACTGACAAAGGAGTGCACGCATTTCATTTGTGATATATCCTTCATATTTAAGAGATTTTAAGTGAATAAAAGTTCCTACTATATGCTTGAAGATACTATTTCTGTAATTGAATTACCCTTTCAGCTATGAGGTCATTTGTGAAAATGACAATAACTTATTGCCTTGGAAACAGCCTTTCTATTGGTTTTTTCTTGAGTATTAGCCTAGTTTTCTTGACAAGGCAAATTTCTTTAGAGTATTGTTATTTTTTTCCTCAAAGCTTTTTCACTTACATTTTGGATTCCTCTGCCAACCCATTTGTACAGTTCTATATTTTTCATTCTACATTCTGAAACATACAAGATAAATGTATTGTACAATGCTAGTATTCGCCGTTTTCTGTCTTTTTCCTGTCTGTCTGTAGATATAAGTACATAACTGTATATCTGTCTCACCATAGTGTGAAGTGTATCTTCTTTATCAAGCTATTGTTTTGGAATGTGGCCTTCTATGCTGGGAAGATATTGTCTATTTTGGGATTCAGATGATCCTTGACTTTTATTACGCTCCTGGAGGTGACGAGTACAAGGTTGCCAAAAGATGGGGTCTCATACATATAATCACAAAGAATTGGTTTGAGCAATCAGTTGCTAGACGAGGTAATGGTGATTGCTTAAAGCTGCGGCTATCTGCAGAATGTTGTTTGCATTAAATGAATGCAAGTGATTGTTTTGTTATCTGACATTTGTTTTCGTTTGATTTTCCTTCTCTGTTTTGGATGAATAATGAGGAGTCCTATCCTGTTCAGGGTAGTTCTGCACTCACGAAAGTTTTCAGAAAGGGGGTGATAAACAATCAAGATATAAGTGTTTTACATTCTGGATGTGAGCCATCATCTGCAGGCACTGCTTCAGACCCACACTCCATTTCGTATCTTCAGAAAGCAGAGCTAGATTCTAAAGCTACCATCTCCCCTAGCATGTCTTCCATAGCTCAAAATAATCCTATCATTGCCAAAGTGGACAGTGGTCTACCTACTGTACAACTGGAAAATTATTCCAGTGTTGATGGATGTGTTGCAGATGGCTCTCAAATTGAGGATAATGGCTTGTACTTGTCTGATTGTAGAATTCTTCTTTCGGGTTTTGATGCATATGATATGCGTAAGCTTGTCAGCATGGTGCGTAGAGGTGGTGGTTTCTCGTTATGTGTCCTTCAGTGAGAAATTAACACACATAATAGTTGGAACTCCTTTGGGGAGGTAAGATATTGGGAATTGATATAAAGTAAAGAATTCTATGCACTTTCTACCATTGTTTCCTTCTGTTGATTTTGTGAACTTTATATATCACCATGCTTGTTTCATTATGAACTTTATGTATACATATATATTTGCTTTCTCTACAGCATGGTTGATCTCTCATTGTTTTTGTTGAAACTTCGTAAATGCCAGATAATTCTTTACAGGATCTATTGGTGAAAGGTTGAAGTACTTTCACATAAGCATCAGATTCAGCTTTTGGAAAGTGGATACCAATTTGCTGATTTTGCAGTATTATGAGTTGAATTTTACTTCTAAATGCTAGATCCTATTTGCTCTAGCATATCTCATTTTCTTTTGTTTCTTTCTTTTTTTCAAAAAAAAGTTCTTTAGGAAGTACAATTTGGAGGGGAAGGAACCCAAAAAAAAAAAAAAAAAAAAAAAAGTCCGACCCGGCCCAGAAACCCGACCCGACCCGACCAACCGGGTCGGGTCTGAATATGACCCGGACCCGACCGGGTCGGGTAACAGTGATTGCTCACCCCTACAAGAACCCTTCCGGCAACACTTGTTCATTATTTTCATACTCGCTCGGATACTTCATACTCACCCGCAAAGACCATAAGAATCTGCATCCACTCTGCTCGATTACATATGCAATCTCCTTCACCTGGTCAACCTCAAAAGACCCCAAGCTCCTTAGAAACAGAAAAAAATCACAGATGAAATAGGCTGATCATCCAGCCATCCCAAGATGACATCAGAATCTTCCTGCTTATTCCTTGCACCGTTTAAATTTATGAGTGGTCCAACAGGGTAAATTGCTGGCATCTTCGGGTTGCTGGAGAGGGCCTGTAAAGCATACGATTCCAAATCGGAAAACGTATTCACAATGATCCCTTTTGATTCGGAAATCAATCTTCTTGTGTGTGTGTGTGTGATACGGTGCGTTTTGATCAAACAGTAACGAATGGCACTGTTTAGCAGGAACAGGGTTGACGAATGTGGAGACAGAAAACTCGAAATCGGAGTCCTGAAACTGCGAAACATCACATTTGTGGTCGATAAAAGACTCAGGAAATGATGCCTGAGGCCAATCATAGAAGCACAAGAAGTGTAGAAAACGTAGGCTGGAAGCCCAAACTCTTTAGCAACATCAATCATGGAAGTGCAGAACATGTCTATGACGAAGCCTCCAAATCTGGATGAACCTGCAGACTCTTTTAACTGGGAAACAACGTTTCTAACTTGTGGCTTCTGGCTTTCTAACACACTGGAGATTAACAGAAAAGGGTTCTGCGGCTTTGAATCTGGGTCAATCTGTAGCCGTGGATCTGGAAGTTGTAGAAACTGTATGGCTTTTGTGGTTTCAGATCGGAGTGATTGCATATATGGATTGGATTCGGCATCGAAGGGAAGTTTGAAAAGGAGGATTGTGATTGAGAGAGAGTTCCTCTTCTCGTTCTACAAAAAGCTTTGCAAACTGCATTGTGGGAACCAAGTGACCCGTCGCAGGGAAAGGGATGAAAACCAATTCTGTTTTCATCCTTAAAATTTCCTAGTTTGGAACAAGAACACGAAGATCGACTTTATGGATTTCAAGATGCTATATATCACGTTGTTATAAGTTTATAGCTTCATGTGGGAAGACAAAAGCGAAAGTTATTAAGGTCATGGCTTCGCTGTAAGCTGCTACTCCTTCGTTATATTAAGAGAGTTCGCTTTCAAATTTTTTACTTTTAAATTAGCTATTTTAGTAGTTGTACTTTACCATTCATAATAAATTATACATTGCTCAAAGTAGACCCTTCTAATAAAAGGGGAAGAATGTATCTTTTCATTATAACATATATTTAGTCGAGTGTCCTTCAAGCCAAGAATCTGGTGGGCAATCAATAATATTTAAAAAAACACGCTAATTATTCTGTATTAAAGTATTAAAACACAGTGATGAGAATCTGCAAATATCTCTGTCTGATCATTGATGGGAACCCACTGGAATGGAACGTGACAAGATTTCTTTCCCCTCAACGTTTCTCTCCTACCTCTCTCCAGTCTCACCCAACATTAAAAAAGTTCTAAGATGAGTGTTATTTGATCAAAAAGAATTTGTACATATTCTTCTAGAATTGCCCTTATTTATTCTTTCTAACATTAAAAATTCTTTACATTAACAATGCAACAACAACTACTACCACCTTTAATTAAGGGTGATCAAATAAGAAACCGATCCGAATCCGACCCAATCCGATCCGAAACCAAAATTTCGGATCGGATTCGGATTATAATCCGAAGACCACGGTTTTGAATTGGATTTTATCCGAAACCGTTGTTTTCAATTTTTTCTTTTTTCTTAGATTCTTTTATTGAAATTT
This sequence comes from Leptodermis oblonga, assembly GCA_016801395.1. Taxonomy (NCBI): domain Eukaryota; kingdom Viridiplantae; phylum Streptophyta; class Magnoliopsida; order Gentianales; family Rubiaceae; genus Leptodermis; species Leptodermis oblonga. The sequence continues at coordinate 7,882,104 of CM028752.1, forward strand.
TCTAAATATAGTTGCTGTTTAGATATGTGGAAACCCACACCGCGCCCAACCCACCCGTTGCCGCCTTGCCGACGCTAGCAAATCTGAAAATCCATTTTGTCAGCCCAGAGTTGAGGTTAATAAAATAAAAGCCATGAGACCACTTTAATCCCGTAAAAGAAATGTTGCTTAAAAGTTTTTTATCAGATCTCGACAAACACAATTGAAAAGATCCTTATGCTGGAAATTTGATGTTCATGTTGCAGCCGCCACGCTTGTTATTGTTCCAATTTGATATTGAACAAAATTGATGTATCAAATCTTGATGATTGATGTACATATCCGAAAGCTGCTCTTTTTCATCAGTTTTAACAGGGATTGTTAAATGTAGTATGAAATTTTACTAGTGTACACTACTACAAAAATGACTTTTAATGGCGGTTTTTAAGGGCTTTTAACGGCAGTTTTCTTCCTTTTTGAACCGCCATCTATCCGACAGCCGTAGAAAGGTTACCGACTTTCTACGGTGGTTGGGAACAGCCATAGAAAGCTCGGACTTTCTACAGCAGTTCACTTAGGAACCGCCGTAGAAAGTCGGACTTTCTACGGCGGTTCCTAAACGAACCACCGTAGAAAGTTAGGCTTTCTAGGCCTTTTTTTTCAAAACCGCCGTAGAAAGGACTTTCTATGGCGGTTCCTAAGCGAACGCCATAGAAAGTTAGGCTTTCTACGGCGGTTCCTAAGCTAACCGCCGTAGAAAGTTAGGCTTTCTACGGCGGTTTTGAAAAAAACCGCCGTAGAAACTAAAAAATTTGTAAAAAAAATTTTTAATATTTCATTTTTTTATCTCTGCATTCAAAATATATATATCAAAAACAGCAAGAACAGTCGTAGAAAGTTTTTGATATATACATTTCAACTTTATTCAAGATATATATATATATATATATATCAAAAACTTCTATGCTAATAAACCGAACAACCACCAAACTTCACAAAATTTTTGCGTGCATCCATCAAATTCTAATTAATTTAATCATTAACAGCAAGAATAATACAATAACAACATAATCCTGAAGTAAACAGCCAATATATATATACAAAAATCCAATCTCAACCTAATCAATTTTGAGAATAAATCAAACCAAAATCAGTAGGAAAATTATAAAATGGAACATACAATAAACCACCAATTTAACACTAATCAAACCCGAATTTAATCATTCATCATCTCACCATACCCGAATTTAACACTAATAATAAACCCTAGGCCAATCGCAATAATCAAGTAACAATAAAATTTATAAAGCTTAAATAAAGTTGAAACTATTCGATATAACATTTTTTATGATTTGAAGCCCACAACAAGGACTGATTGTGGTGAAATTATGATGGGGGAATAACTCCAAGTGGTGGGTGATGGCCGATTAAGAAACCATCCCTGGAGTTGGGTGACGGCGGATCTTGTTATCAACGCCGCCGGAAGAACGGCATCAGGGAAAGACAAGAGAAAAAACCAGCGGCAAGAGGATGGGTGCCGGCGACGAGAGAACGGCTTCGGTTTGCTGGAGATGGAAATAGGGGGAAGCCGCGGTTGGCTGGAGATGGAAACAAAGGGAAACCCTTAAAATTCAAACAAATCAAGTTTCTGTGGCGGTTTTAATAAAACCGTCAAAGAAATGGACTTTCTACGGCGGTTGAAATTAAAACCGCCGTAGAAAGTTACTTTCTATGGCAACTTTCTATGGCGGTTTCTTCATAACTGCCATATTACATCCGCCGTAGAAAGCCCGTAATTGTGAATTCCCACCCATTCCTCTATTCCTATTAATTTCTAGTTTTTCTTTTTTTGTAAATAACCCCCAATTTTTTTTTAAATTTAATAATAAATATGTAATTTACTATTTATCAATTTTTAGAGTAAAATTCATCATATTTATTAATTATATACAAACTCATGCCTTTATGTCATGATAAACAATAAATAAATTTCAACTATTGTTACATAATAATTATAAAAAAACTTCAAAAATAGCAATTTTCATTGAATTACTAAAAAGATTTTTGAAACACACTTTCTACTGCGGTTTTTTTAAAACCGCCGTAGAAACATACTTTCTACAGCGGTTAGAAATAAAACCGCCATAGTAAGTAACTTTCTACGGCGGTTATTCGAAAACCTCAGTAGAAAGGGACTTTCTACGGCGGTTGTAAGAAAACCGCCATAGAAAGTCTAGAAAGGGACTTTCTACGGTGGTTGTAAGAAAACCGCCATAGAAAGTCGGACTTTCTATGGCGGTTTTCTTACAACCGCCATAGAAAGTCCCTTTCTACGGCGGTTATCGAATACTTTCTATGGCGGTTTTCTTACAACCGCCGTAGAAAGTCCCTTTCTATGGCGGTTATCGAATAAACGCCGTAGATAATGTCTTTCTACGGCGGTTCTATATAGAACCGCCGTTGAAAGTCCGTACTTTCTTTTTAATGGCGGTTTTGGATTTTTTTTCAAAACCGCCGTTAAAGCACAGCCGTTAAAAGTCCATTCTATAGTAGTGGTAGTACCAAAATATTATTAAAAAAATAAAAATACCAAACTGCCCCTCTACCTTTGGTATTTGTGTTTTTTTTTTTTTTTCCTCCTTCCGGTGAACACTTTCCCTCCTCTTCCCTTCACGTTATACTATCCTTCATTTCCCTCAATACTGATTGTTTCCCTTCATTCGTCCCTTTATCTCCAATCAGGCGGGACAAACAGGTAATTTTTCTTTTTCTGTTTTTTATTTCCTTTGTGTTCTCCCCTACCCGAATGCAGGCTGTTATACTATCAAAAAATTTTAAAATGTTTCTCCATTTTCAGATAAATAGGGCTCTAAACGGAAACTATTTCAAACTGTTCCATTCTCAAAGAAATATTTAGTTCATTGTTGTGTGAAATATGGAAGATGAAGATGAACAAGGCCCATATTTTAAGGTGAGTTAGCATTTTAACATATTTAGAAATATTTGTACTAGTTATGCATATGTTTTTTTTAGGGAAAAATTAGAAATGCAGTTTTTATAATTTCTAGATGTGCAACATTATTAATGAGATGCATTTAAATTATATCTAGATTAGTGTAGGTATTAATGAGATGCATTTAAATTTGAAAACATAAAAATTATATTATCATTAGTGTAAAATGTATCACTAATTTATTTATGTTTCAACTAGAAATATGATTATATTATTATTATTTCTTAATGTATATCATTCATAATAAAAATATTGATAAATGTATAAATTGAAATAAATAATTAAAATTAATATATAATTTTTTTGTTTTGAAAAAAAGAGAAATAATAACCCTAGGCCGAATCAGCCTGGGGCTATCATGACCCCAGGCCGAACCAGCCTGGGGCTGTTAATGACCCCAGGCCGAACCGACCTGTTAATAAAAATATGAATTACAATTAAGAAATTTTGTTTTTAGAGTTTGTAGATGTCAATTTATTAACGAGAGGTTTTTAAATTTTAAAGCATTTAAAATTTATCATTAGTGTAATATGTATCACTATTATTGTAGATATTTATTTATGTTTTAACTAGAAAGATGATTATATTATTAATTTTTTTAATTTCTATCATTCATAATAAAAATACTTTTAAATGTATAAATTAAAAAAAATACAAATTAAAATTTATATATAATTTTTTTTAAAAAAAAAGGAAGAAAAAACCCACCCCAGGCCGAAGCAGCCTAGGGTATCGATGACCACAGGCCGCCGTAGCCTGGGGTGAATTTTACCCCAGGCCGCGGCTGCCTGGTGGGTGACTTATCCCAGGCTGCCGTAGGCTGGGGTTGTTTTTTTCCCCCCTTTTTTAATTATAAAAATATTTTGCAATTGTGTTTCAATTTTATTTATACATATATAAATAAGAAGTTCATAAGTTATATTTAGAACATGAATATTTAATTATTCGTACGATTCAAATACAAGTGCTATGTAAAAATACCTTTATATTGCAAATTACTCAATTTCTACTACATATTTTGATCAAACATTTTAATAATATTATAGTTGTGAAGTGAAACTGGAGGTGTAAATTATATAAATTTAATTTTCTTTTCTTTTTTATCAAAATATTATATATTTTTATGCACTAAATTAACCTATTTTGTCGACAGGAAAATACGGATTGTAACCATATTTTTCAAACCGATCAACTGTTTCACAGCAAAGAAGAGTAACTTTTTCACTTCCCATCATCCTAATTATCCTATCATTTACACTACATTTTTATGTCATTTACTCCATAAACTTTTGGAGTCTTGTAACCTTTAGATATAAGCTTATAAATAGATGAAATGAGATGATGAAGGAATAAATAACTCTTATCTTTATTTCTCTCTTATTTTTGTTCTTGTATTTTTATAATTTATCTTACTACATGCTTTTATAGTTATAGTTTGTCGTAATTTTATAACACGTTATCAGCACGAGACTCTATCCAATTGAGGTTGGTTGGTCGTTGAGGAGAATTTGTACCGATATGAAATCACAAAGGTTTGGACCCATAATCCGGTATGAGATCAAGCTTAAACTTATGATCCGGTATGTATTAATTTGAATAATATACATCTATATATATCTATATAAGTCACACAACAATGAGCCATAAAATATTATAATTTTGTGTGATATTTTTAATTTTCCTTTTTGAAAATTTTATTATTTGGAGAGAATTGTATAAACATATTCATATACTAGTTAAAATTATTTTACTCGTGAAATTCATAATTATAATTGGATATATTGTTTTGATCTTTTATATGTTTGTTTAATTATCCTATGATTTATTTTGTAATACATATTTTGATGTGTTTACATCTTATGTATTTCTCACATAGTTGAACAATACAATTGAAATAATATTATTGAAATTTGGGCACTTGAATGCAATCTATTAATTTGTCCCGTTGATAAATTTAAAAGTGATATATGATCACTTGATTACAATATGTCCTGTTGACAAATTTAAAATAGAGATATGATTGTTGAACAACGGTTATTTGGATTATTATATTTGTTACACTTTCTTAATGTCACTAAGCAAAATAATGAGCTTTGTTGGAAACTCATGTGTTTCATTAAATAAAGCTGCTCTATTTCGTGAAGTAAATGTGAGAGATATGAACCGCTATTATACGTGAAATACTCAATTTCCCGAAGTAAATGTTGTACTAAAACATTTATAGAATATATAAAGGTTTCATTTCCTAAAGTAAATGTGATAGTTTTGCATTCATTCAATGCAAAAAATCGCAGTCAGTGTGAACTTTGTATTAACTGTTGTAATCATGATTATACAAATATATTTAATTCACCACCAGAAGTGGAAAAAATTATTACGCAATACAAAATTATAACTCACTACCGAAAGTGGAGAGTTGTGACAAGAAAGATTAAAGTAAAAAGAAATTTAGATAACAAATGTTATCGTTGTGGCATGTACTAGTTGTACACCAAAATTTATAGCTAATGTCTATCAAGAATCATAGAGAAAAAAAAAAAAAAAAAAAGCTAATGTCTATCAAGAATCATAGAAAAAAAAAAAACTAAAAGATAAAACCAACTTTTATTTGCAATGATGTTGTGAAATTAATTTTCAATTATGCACCCTGAAGGTGCAGATAATATTGTAAAGGTTTAAAAAGAAATTTCTTACTTTATTTATTTATTAATTAATTAATTAATTTTATTTTGATATTTTCAAATATTATATTTGTTGTTAATTTATGGTTTACATATATCTTGTGATTTATAAGTATTAACTGAAACAAATACATTATTTCAAATTTTGATTTGTGATGAAAATAGAAATTTTAATTGGCAATGATAAAACGGTATGTCCATAAGACATCGCTACAAGAAATTCTTATTTCATATAAAGATAAGAAATAATGCTCTTATCTAATAACGAGATAAATTATTGTTAATACTATATATGAGTACAAACAATTGAAAGCTCCAGAAGAGCAATTATAATTTTACTTCGGAGGAACAAAATATTACACTTTTGATGCATTATTTTTCCTACCGTCTCAAAGAAATTTATTGAGATTTTCAAAGATATTCACCGAAATGGATATCATATTACCAATTAAAATGAAGGTGATAATAAATAGTTGTACATTGCAAGTACTATTTATGAAAAGAAACTTTTATTGAAAAAGTTACCTTCTAATTCCTCCAGGTTGTACTACACATATATTACTGCAATTGAAATTTATGCAGCAGTAAACCAGAAGTTTACTAGTGAGTTTATTATTTGGCATAACCGGTTAGGCCATCCCGGTTATATAATGATGCGAATAAAATAGAGAATTCATTGAAGGGCGGGAGATTCTTAAATCCAATGAATTCTCGTGCAATGCTTGTGATCAAGGCAAACTGATTGTAAAATCATTACCTCTTGCGAAAATTTGTACTGAATCTCCTACACTAATAGAACATATATATGGTGAAATATTTATGGGCTTTTTCATCTACCGTATAGATCATTTGGTATTTTATAATTTTGATTGATGTATCAACCAAATGGTCACATTATGTTTATTATTACAAATCGCAACTTGAAGTTTGTAAAATTGCTTGCGGAGATAATTTGGTTATGAGTTTTATTACTATATAAATAATTATTGCATGTCTTTGGGATAAGTGTGGTATATCCTGTTTTTGTATTCACACAATAAACGATCTAGTAGAATCTTTTCATTATATACATTAACTTACTTACATGATAATTGTTTTTGAGAATGAAACTCCTCATATATATTTGGGGGCATGCTATATTGCATGTTGCAACATTCATTTGCATCAGGCCAATAAATTTTAATCATCTCTCTCCCCAACAAAGGTTTTGGTTAGAAACTAAAATATTTCTCATCTTATAATTTTCTAAATGTGCAGTTTATATTATGATTGCTCCACTACAATGCACAAAGATGAGACCTCAAAGGAGGTTAGATATAGATGTTGGGCATGAATCTCCACTATAAAATATCTTGATAATGAAGTTGGAGATTTGTTGATCTGCACCTTTTAGGTGTATTATTTTAGCACTTGTTATGGCAGTTCTCACTGGCTTTTGCCCAAGGTTTTAATGTTTATTTGCAGTTTTAGAGATCGGGCCTAAGAAGAAAAGAATGTGCAAAAAAGTGAAAGAATTGGAGTAGGGGAGTCAAGCCTGAAAGCCCACACAATTTGCGGGCTAAATCAAGAAGGAAGTCGTACGAGAGGTTTGGCCGATTTGCGATAAAGCAAGAGAAATCGAAGTCCAAAGCAAAATAAGGAAGTGGATGCGGGGAAGATAAAATTTGATCCAGTTGGAATCTCAATTAATTATCCAATCCAATTGGATTCCAATTGTGCTGCATCCGAAATCAAATTGGATTCCAATCCAAGTGGGCCGAATCCAATTGGAAATTAATCTAATCCAATTGGATTGCAATTTAATGAAATCCGTGGGCAGCCACGTGCAGGTTTGATGGAATATGCGGAAAAGCTTAAAGGAAAAGCAATGAAGTTTTGGGCGATTACCAATCCAAGAAGGAATTAAAGAGAGAAGTTGGGAATTACCAAATTTGAAGAAACTCCATGTGCTTAATTAATTCTCTTTCCAAGTAGAAGAAGGTTTTCTTATTCCATTAGGAGATTGGTTAATTGTTGATTTGTATCCCTATATATATGGGATTATTCCTGCACTTTTAGAGACAAGTTTTTAGAGACAAGTTTTTAGAAACAAGTTTTTAGACAGAAGTTTTCTAGACAAATTTTATAGAGAATAGTTTCTTAGTTTACAATTATTTCTTCATGCAATACACAGATTCGTTTTAGTTTAGTTTTCCTCTGTTTTTCTCTGTTCTGTTTTGCTCTGTTTCAATCGTGACTTGGATTTTTCCAAACGGATAGTCTACCGTTTGGCCAAACCGTCGGGTGCCAGATCGCGAATTCTTAAATTCCAGTACAGTATTCTCTTTTCTCTTTTAATGTCTTCTTTTATATTTATGTATTTTTCGTATTTTATCATGAGTAGCTAATTTCTTAGTTCTGGTATTATGTAAGAAGCCATAATCCATGCATGTATGAAACCCAGGAATTAATCTAAGGTCTAATTAATTATGTTTCTAAATTGCCTGTGTTTATATGTCTAATTACTAAGATTATTGGAAGCCTGATCAACTTAGTTTAATCTGGTAGAGTCAGTGAGTGGCACAACTACCGACCGAATAGTACATGATTAATTGGGTGATAATTTCTAATGCATCGTCAGTAGGAATTATTAGTTTCGGGTTCTTCTAGTTCTTAATGATTCTATTTGTTAATTAATAAGGTTTGCGGGGACTCGCGGGGGATTATCGAGAATCTATGGGAGAATTGGAATTATTTGCGGGGACTCGCGGTAATACTATAACTGAAACGGCATAGGTAATTAGACAAGTTAAGAGGTTTATGATTGCATGCATGAGATTAAGGTGGATTTACATAATACCGAAATTTCTTATCAGTAATTGATATATGTTTAAGTCTTTTATTTAATTATTAGTTTAATTATTATTTTGCTACATTTAAGTGACAACTCTAAGGTCTCTTAAGAGACACAAAGGTGACTACTAGTCATAGTTTGGTTTTATTTGCACGTTAATTGGAATTTGAATTAAATTGCCATCTCTGTGGATCGACCCTGTCTACTACTGTGCTATATTTTATTAGCATCTTAATTGCAGGTTTTAAGCAGTACTTTTACTGTATTTGGTAAACCCATGACAAGTCCTATCATTTGTCCACTACTTGTTTTACTGATTGTTATTTTGATAAGTCAGTTTCCCAACATCAATGGGAGAAGAAAAAAGAAGTAGCCAATTAATAAAATTACTTTGAGTGAATTATCAATGATCCTCGTATAAAATATATGAACCTGAAGTTCAAAAGTTAATTCATTTACAACTTGCATTTGCCAGATGGTTTTTTCAGACCTTAAAAGGTGTACTGAATTACACATATTGGCTACTAGTGTTCCAATTATATTAAATATCCCTGCAGGACTTTCTACCATTAATAAATAATTAAAGGCAACATCAATGTGTGGTAGACCAATCGGTTCCAAAATAAAATCCTTGAGATAAACGGAGCAAGTGATAAATATGGCAAGATCAAGGTGTTTGATATTTTGGAAGAATTTTCAAAATTAAAAAGCTCTTGAAGAGTTTTCTCAGCTTGACGGATAATAAACTTCTGGAAGAAGCTCAGGTATCTAAAAAGTTTTATAATAATGAGATCTCAACTATGTCATGTCTGACGACTAAATATGGAACCTAGTTATGAACAATCGACGTTGATAATAAAATTGCTTATGTTGCAGCAGTTGCCATTATGAAATAAAACGAGGATCATCAATCTGGGCTTGTTAATAAATGCCGACATAGAAATTATTGCCGGAGAAAAATAAAAGAAATGAAAAGACGCAATTCTAGTAGAATTGAATTCAATGCTTCAAAGAGAAGTCTTTGAGTGAATAATTGACACACCTGAAGATGTGTCACTTGCGAGTCATAAATGAGTGTATTTGTGAAAAACAAAATGAAATAATGAATTTACACAATTTTTTGCACAAGTTTTTTTCCGAAAGAAAATATATTGATTATGGGGCGGCATAATCTGATGTGGTGGATGCAATAATTTGGTTACTTGCTTTATCTGGCAGCAAGGGTAAAATTTAAAATGCGTCTTATGAATGTCATGACAGCCTATTAGAATGGCTAATGAAAATATTTGAAATATTTAATTGCCCTGAAGGCACGATACAATTTATCGCGATATTTACTATATTAAATTGTGTAGAGCTTTATATCTATGTTTTATTGAGAGATCCGAATCCAAATTTATACTGGTTATTTTACTTATAGACTTAAACTATTATTAATTATTTAAAAATTATTTTTGAATTGAAACTCCTGAGGAGAATCAACATGCTATTGAATATTTGAAATATAAGTTTGAAATAAAATATTTTGAAAAAGACAAATTTTTTTGTCTTGGTTCAAATTTGAGCACTTAGAGAATGGCATCTTTTTGTATCAATCTTCTTGTACCACTACAGTGTTGAAACACTTCTATATGAATAAAGTACATACTTTGAGCAAAGTTATGATTGTAAGATCACTTTATGTGCATAAAGATCCATTTCGTCATCGTGAGGGTGATGAAAATTTGCTTGGTGAAGAAGTACCATATTTTAAGACTATCGAAACAAAAATATTGTATCTTGCAAGTCGTTCACATGTTTTAAAATATGCTTGCAAGTTATGAGCCACATATATTTCTTTGGCTTGAAAGAATGATAAATATGGGTTTTTATTTTTTCAAAATACACAAGTATGATCTTACATATTATGCAGATGTTAGATATTTTACTGATACTTTATAATGCTCAATCAAGCAAGCTATGTGCTTCGGTGCAGTGGTACAACTTTTTCTGGGCGCTAAATTCATGAAAGAAATCATAGTTGCTACTTCTTATAATGCACGCTGAGAGCATTTTTTGTTAAGATCAGTAATCCATTAAATTCAGGAATAAAGTGATTTGCTCTTATATTTTTGGAGAGTTCCCACTCTTTTGTTTGAAGAAAATACTATATTGCAGAGTTGAAGAAATGGTACATCAAAGATTTATGAAGATCAGAATGCAACGATGGAACTATATCAAATGATGTGCTTAAGAGGGAGAGTTACCCACTATGCTCTTTTTCCTTAACCAAGTTTTTTTCCCACTGGGTTTTTATTGATAAGGTTTTTTAACGAGACAGTGGTGTACTAAGAAAATGTACTCTTTTTCCTTCACTAGGTTTTTTCCCACTGGGTTTTCCTAGTAAGGTTTTAACGAGGCATTATCTTGATAATGGACATTCAGGGGGGAGTGTTATGAATATTGGTAAGCTGGCAGTTAACCATGGTCTTACATATAAATAACCATAAAAAGTTTATTAAGAAAAAAAAGCCATTGAAAGTTTGTTGCTATTTCCTTTAATGAAGAAGTTACTAGTGAAGATACATTTTCTAGCTTATGATTTTTTTGGTGTCTTCCCTTTACTCCCTATACCACAATTTACAACAGTTTAAAAAGTCTTTATACATCCCAATAATAATGTATTCATTAAGTATTTGAAGAACCCAACCTTCATTTATGCTTGCTAGATAGCTCTATAGCCTCTTCTCTTTCAGTTGGGGGTACAGATACAAATGGGAGAAACAATAAAAAAATATACAACTCCATTCACCTTGTACCATATTTTTGAATACAAAAACTGAATCCAACCAAATAGAAAATAATACATACAAAATACAACTATATCAGACATCTAACATGCTATTACACAGACTTACATAAATTGTAAAGTACCTATAAAACTAATTTTAATCTAGCTGGTCCATTGATGTTGTACTATTTTCTAAACTGACCGTATAACTATCCTACATTATATTAGATCTTTCAATACTTTCCAATAACTCTTCCAGCCTCTCTAATGAAGGCCCACTTCTCAACACCTCGCGTAACACCAACGTCTAATCATTTTTGGATAAAAATCGAAGAAAGAGCTGATATATCTGTTGTTGAATGTGTCTATACCTGTGAATCACTGGATTTTCACCTTCTGCATGTACCCTTCTATGTTCTGATCGATTGTAAATATTTTTGTAAAGCATATGTACTGTTCCAATGTGATGTGCCCCAATGTGTGGATCTTCATAGTCTCCATTCTCATATGGAAATTCATTAGGATTCATTTTCTGTTATGCAATATTGAATTCAGTACAAATTTAAAAAACAGTATTGTATATAATAATTCCACTTCCACTACTACTTATAAACATTCAACCATATTTACTTTGAAATCAACTTACCATGACATAGTTGGTGACTAAGCTTTTATTTATCTTATTTCAACTATTACATGACATGTGTCACATTTTGGTGATGTGTAAGATTATTTCTATGCATAAGGTGGTTACTAACATTTTTCTGACAACCTCTGACCTTCTAATGTCATATACCACCTGCTTATAAACCTCTTTAGAGTCTTCAAACTTATCTACATCCCATCTAATACAAGACTATAGATGACTAACCATGTTAGGTAGCCTTTTAATCAAAAGAACATGCTGACTAACCATTTTTCAGTAATAGGTGGAAAACTTACACACTATCTAAAATTAGATACAGATGACTAAGCATACTAACTTCACTCTTTCTTCTGACAAACAATATGCTAACTAACCATTTTAAGTTCATCTAAAAACAAAGCTCATACCTACGTTTCCCTTTACTTTATAATAATATTTATAGAATTCTCATTCTCTACCTTTTTCAAAATATGATGCTCTTACAATTCCAACACACTTCTTCTTTATTAACTACAAAACCACTTCTCCAAATTATCTCCAATGGAAAATAGCCTTTATTGCACCTGTGCTGATTGTGGACAGTGCTACTACAACTACATGTTCCAAAAAGAAGTTGAAGAATTAATGAAGGGGTTCTTCTCCAATCTAGTATGGGCTCCTATTTTACGAAAAGCACTCACTATAGAATGGAAACTTTCTCTTCTGACTGAGAATGCAGCTGGTATTCAAGAAGATGTAAATGTTATTAATACTTCTGCCAACCAAAATATATAATAAATCAGTACTAAAAACTCTCTTGTAGTAGTATAATGTATATAGAAGTTTCTTGTAAGTTTAATGTTGTATTTTATGTAGTATCCACTAAAATAATATTTACTTCTATAATATGAATTATTACCAAGAGTTTGAGCTTGCATTTTATTTAATATTTCATAAAAGCATAGGACTATGGACTACGAATCCATGTAAAAAAAATATATATATATATATACTTCCAATGATTTTGTACATTTTCATTCCTTCTTATTACTTAATATATGAATTATTATTCAATATCCATGTAATCTTGTTTTCCAAACTGTATTTGCAAAATAATTTAAAACTAAATGACACATTTTGGCATCCAAACTTATCAAACCATAGACCTGCAGAAGGTTTCAAATATTTTCTACCAATTAATTAAAATACTTTATTTTTTTATAATAAAATATTTCCATCCCCTAATGTAGAAATAGAACATATGTTTTATTAAACCTTAAATTGAACTATCATTTACTTCAGCAGACATTCCTCGTCACAATTTATACAACTCATTTTCCTTAAACCCGGGTTAAGTAACCTAGTATATATATATATATATATATATATATATATCCTTTTTAGTAACTAAGTGTTTTCTTGTAATTAAAATTTCTCAATTGCATATTAAACCCACAATTCAGTAAAGCCTCTATTTGAACCCCAAATAATACTCAATTTGTCAATAGTAACCAGTACAAATGCCTTATTATTTTTTGGGGCCTCACATTAGTAGTTAAATTTCGATATGATTAGATGAGTTGACCCATCGAACACAAGTTTTTACACAAAACTTATTACGGCAGATTTTTTTTTTTGTTTTCCTTGCCGTCTACTTCATTCCGCTAACACGAAGCCCTAGTTTTTTTTTTTTTTTTTAATAATCAAAAAAGAACCCTTCTTTGTAACTATAGTCATCTACTGGTACGTACAGTGATTGTTGAACATATCAAGATATCAAAATGGCTGAATAAGAAGAATATGAAAAGAAGAAAAGTTGTACTATTTCCTCAGGCGGGTTACAATTCTCAGGGCCGCCCCTGCACACGTGTCACATGGACGACGGTGCAGGGCCCCCAAATTTGTGGGGCCCCATAGGCCCTATTATTATATATATATATATTTTTAAATTATTATTTGCATATATATTTATGTACATATATTGCATGAGATTAACCAGCAGGCCCGTTTCTCCTCCATTGTGATTAATTTAATATATATATATATATAATAATTAAACTAAGTTATTTTGTTTGTTTTTTATTTCTATCCAATTTAAGTTTCCTGTTTGGTTTCGTATTTGTTTTGAAAAATCTAATTATTTTAGAAAATAGTTACAATCTGAATCAGTATAGGATTCAGAGATAATTTAGCCTATAAATACATGCATTGAGTTGTTATTATAATCACAGACAAAAATACAGAGCAAAACGAAAAAGCCTTATGGCTGTTTTGGTCTGCCGCCTAATTGTGTGTGCGCGATTTAGTTTGGTTTATATTGATTCAGTTTCTTATTATTTTTTGGATTCAAAATTCTCAACATCAAAGTCAATACTTCGTTTCGTTCTTCCAACTTTATCACCTTATAATATCAGTTTGTATCGCTAGTTAATATATACTTTTCTTGCGTTGGTTGTTGTAATAATGTGATATAAAGTGGCTATGCTGATCTAAATTGTTAGTTTTAGAAATTGATTAGTTTGATGTATTTATTTGTTGTGCATATAGATCAAAATATATGTCGTTCAATTATTTTCTTTTAATTCATAATTGGCTATAATCTGTACGTGCGACTTATGTCTTAAAATTAAGCCTGAATTTATCAATCAGTCATCTTAAAATTCAGACTTATGAACTTTTGGAAGAAGTTGACATAAACAACTTGATGGATGATTTTGCAACTAAATATGTAATAAGAATGTCACTTTTTAAGTGAATTTTTACATTTATATTTTCCATTTAGTTTAGAAATGTTTTATTTAGAAAGTGCTATTAATGAATGTATATATACACACACATTATACACACACATTTACGATAATATAAAATGACCCAAATTTGTATTATTGAACCGGGCCTTTTTTTGGTAGGAACTGACAATATTAGATGTGATTGGTTTTGTATTTTTATTCTTTTGTGCATTTTCGTAATAGTAAGTAAATTATTATTTTTTCCGAAATTAGCAATTGACATCGAAAAATGTTTTTGCTCATCTGCTCAGCTCCTCCTCTCTCTTTTTCGTTTTTTATTTTTTTATTTTTTATCTACATTAAAATGTGAATTAAGTTGCATACGCATGTAGATCAACTAGCTTTGATAAAGATTACGAAGAGAATGTAACAAAAAATTAGATATTCTTATTGAGTTGAAACTTGATGGGATGAAGATGACGATGCCTCTGGCTAAGAGGGGAAAAAATTCCTTCTATTTCACTAGAAAAATTTATTTTAATTTTAATAAAATATACTATTTTTAAAATTTTCACTCTTCATACCCTTATTAATAAAACAATGAATTGTCCGTAGTTAACCACACTTGAAAAGTAAAGACATTATTGAAATAAATGATGATAAATTAGTTATTTTAGATGCTGTAACTTGAAATTAATAATATGTTGTACATGTTCAAAATTAGACTTTTCTAATAGAACAGAGGAGTAATAAATTTACTAGTAAAAGTATTGTTTTTTAATGACTTAAATTATGTTTTTGATAGTTTTACTAATGTTTAGTATGTTATGTGAGTGGTATGTGGTTTAAAATATAAATTAGGGACAAAAAAATTCAGTTTAGAAAAACAAAAAGAAAAAAACTTGTGTCTGACGATCATATCATCTGATCACGTGCGTATTGATTTAAGGTTAAAAAGTAGTGTTGTTTGTTTGTTATAAAAAAATACGTGTATTGATTTCAACTTATAATGTATTGTATATTGAGTTTAACACCTAATCTATCGTGATGATGAATATAGCCTCTAACATATCGTATACCTTCAATTGTATAGCGTCATGTATTTAACATATAATATATCACTTTTTAAAACAACAAGTATTTGCTAATAGTGCATGTACCAATTTTAGGGATAGAAGTATCACTTAGTAAAGAAAATAAGTATATTGATTTTAGCATATAATATATTGTTTATTAATTAAAATATGTGTATTAATTTTAGGGGAACAAGTCGGGTCGTGAGATGGTCTGACAATCGAGTTAATTACAATAAAACCTCTATAAATTAATAAAATTAGGATCATGAAATTTTATTAATTTAGAGAGATATTTTTTAATCGATAAATTAATAATTTACAACTTTAAAAAGTGTTTTCGATCTCCGTAAAATAAATATATATTTAGATAAATCAAATATGTACAATTTAATTGTATCTATAAGTTCAATATATTCATATGCATTAATATAAATTTTAGATATTCAATGTGCAAGTCAATTGTATCTATACGTTCACTATACATAAAAACATCGAATGTGATCATTGTACATTAGAACTAAAACTATTTAACGGGTTCATTGTACATTAAAATTAAAAACATCCAATGGAATTCATTGTTCAGAAGAATTAAAATCTTGTTGATGATGAAGTTAGTTAAATATGATTAAATACATTTGGAATCAATCACACGAAAAGAAATACTCAACCCGGCAACGACTTTTCAAAATTTTTGTTGCAATTCGACCCCAGAACTTTTGGATGCAATTAGAAAAGTTAGAGATG
Organism: Leptodermis oblonga; assembly: GCA_016801395.1. Classification (NCBI taxonomy): domain Eukaryota; kingdom Viridiplantae; phylum Streptophyta; class Magnoliopsida; order Gentianales; family Rubiaceae; genus Leptodermis; species Leptodermis oblonga. Next base: position 7,898,554 of record CM028752.1, read on the forward strand.
AAATTCACATATATTTAAAATTTAAGAAAAGATCTACAAACAACCATGTTTTTTTAAAAAAAATTTAATAAGTATAATATTTATATTTATAATTTACAAGGATTATTAATTTATGACATTCACGACACCATATATTTATCCAGGGATTTTTTTAAAAATGATTATCTTATTATTTTTATTAAAATTTTTAATTTTTTGAACTGGAAAAGTATTATCTTAAAGAAATGAAAATAAAAAACAAAAAGAAAGGGGGACAATCCCGGTTCAAGAAATCCACATCACTGAACCGTGAACCGCAAGCCGGTTCAGCACAGGCTTCTTATTCCTCTCCCTCTCTTCTCAGACCAGCGGGGAAAGCAAACACAGAGGGGGAACTTTTGGGTTTGGGAGCTCGTTCAAACGTTGCGAATAAAGTGGCGGATGCATTCTTCCAATCTTCAAAACTCAACCAAGAAGTTCTGAATCTTTAAATGGGGCGGCGTTGCATGTCCCCAAAACTAAGATTGCTTGAGGGAAGAAGATGAAGCTGCTTTTCCAAAGCTCCACCTTCTTCTTCTTCTCCAGAATTTGTTGAATTTTCATGGCCAATTCTCATCCTCAGCATCGCTGTGTTTTTGGTTAGTTTCTTGCTATCTCTTGCACTTCCCAGGCCTCTGATTTAATCGATTTTATTTTAATGTTTGTAATTTCTTTTTTCTTTTTGGTTAGTTGGGAACATACCTTATGGTGCTACTGAAGAACAGCTTAAAGAAATTTGTGAGGAAGTTGGTCCTGTTTTTTCCTTCAGGTCAGTGATATTTCTTCTTCCTCTTCTTTTGCTATTCTTATTTAATTTAAATTAATCTCTATTCAAGTTTGAGTCTTTTGCTATTGAATTGCGTGTGCTGGCAGATTTGGGTGTTTTTATTTTCTGTTTCCTGTTTTGATTATGGTTAATTCATGTAAACAAGGGATTTTTTTGAAGTAAAAATTTGTTTGGTTTGCGCTTGTAATTGGGTAGAGTTTGAGCATTGAATGATTGATTAAAAGCAGAAGAGATTTCATGTACTTTTGTTGGCCGAGTAACAGAATTGTTATGAGTTGAAGCCTTTTCCATTTTCTTTCTCATTCAGTTTCCCCAAATTGCTCTCATCTTGCAATTTTGAGAAATGTGTGATACACTTTAGAGAAGTTAACGTGTGAGCTATATGATGAAAAATCTGAACTATTTCACCAGTTTGGTTGGTTAATTTTGCTTATGACCAGATTAGGCTAATTCAGTTTTATCTTATGATTTAGTTTGCGGGTTAAGTATGTACTCATCAATTTGCATCTTAAATTTGTTAAGGATTGTTGTCCTTGAAATAGTCTCTTGACGTGAATGGGATTTTATTTATGTTTACTGGCCTTCTAATTGTTTGGATCATGAAATATTTTTCTGAAAATAGCAATCTTCTTTTTCATATAATTCAGGTTAGTAATTGATAGAGAAACTGGGAAACCAAAAGGTTATGGATTTTGTGAGTACAAGGATGAGGAGACAGCTTTAAGTGCTCGTCGAAATCTACAGGGTTATGAGATAAATGGACGACAACTACGAGTTGATTTTGCTGAAAATGATAAAAATGCTGACAGGAACCGTGAACAAGTAAACACTTGTACCTGGCAAACATTTTTGTAGAAATTTTGTTTATTTTTCTGTAGAGATATCTTTCTATTTCTTTGCTTTATCATGATTGTTATGCTATGGCTTATTGTGTGTGGTTAATATACTTTCTAATCCAGTAAGATACACTTCGTGGATCTTAAGAATTCTGTTAGTGTTCTGTAAATATTGTGGGTGGCAGAGTTATAATGCCTCACAGCCAAAGTGGATAAAAATATTAGTGAAAATTATATGAACCTAACTGAACAACTAGCTGCTGGAGTGATTTACGATTCTATTGAGCTAGGCTAGAATGCTAACTAAATCAGAGTTGCTCAGTTAATGGGTTGCTTGGCTCTGGTTTAAATTGGGGATGGTATGGATTTTATTTTCCTTCTACTTTTGTGAATAATTTTGTTTGATTCTATTCATCTGGTGAATTTTTTTTTGCTGGATTTATACTGTTGAGTCCTTCTTGTATGACTGTGCCCCCTGTTATAATTATTTAGTGGTTTATAATTCAGATTATGACATCATATGAAAGTTTGATCATACTAATTTCTACTTTGAACAACATAATCAGTGAATTCTCTGCATTAAAAGAATTGATGGATTCTTCTTTTTGCTGAGTTTGCTCCTTATCATCCCTGTCATCATCATTATTTTATTGAATCTTTGGTATGTATCAGCTATAGGTGTGTTATGACTCCTTTTTCTTGCAGGGTCGTGGAGGACCTGGAATGGTTGCAAATGTTGGTAAGTTTGAGCTTTTCTTACTACTTTGGACTTTTGCTACCCTTGTATTTGGAGGAAGCAAAGATTTACCAGAAGTTACAAATCCTCGAATTTTCATTTTTTCCCAAGAGATATATTTAAACCATCATATTTACGTCTGAGTTTATTGCTGTAGAAAATCAAAAACAATTTGGGGGCCCAGCCTTACTTGGAGATTCTAGCCTTCACCAGCCAATAGGTATATCAGTCGCAATGGCTGCTGGAACTGTTTTAGCACAATCTCTTGGAGCCGCTCAGACTGGAAATCATATTAACATTCAAAGTCGGCCAACACTAGGTAGTGATCCTAACTTTGCATTTGGCTAAAATGTCAAGGAACCAGCGGATTGAAGTTGTATCTGAGATGAAGGTCAGTTTTCAGCTAAAAGTGTTGTTTGCATGACCAATAGATTTGTCTGAGCATTAAAGTTATGCATTTAATGGCGTCCATTCTTGTTAAATTACATTTGAAAAAAAAGGCAGCCTGATGCACAAAAGCTCCCGTGTGCGGGGGTCCAGGGAAGGGTCGGGGTTAAGGCGATGAAGGTTGCTTATATTTCTATAAAAGCCTGTTTCCGCGGCTTTATCCCATGACCTCAAGTTACATGGCAGCAACTTTTACTGCTGCGCCAAGGCTCTCCTTCAAGGAGGCTTGAATCCTGACTGGTTGAAACAAGATAAAGCATATAAGTTTATTTGGACTTGACTTGCAACCAGCAAAGGATTCATGAGAACTTGAAGGGCTAGTTCAGATAGGGAAAGCAATAAAATGCTCCAAATATAAGGATAACCCAAATATGGCATGAGTTTGTGGGTTCACTCCTATTTTTCCTTTTATTAAAATTGAATATAAGCAAAAGCAACTATGACTATGTAGCAACTTAAAGAAACATATGATGAAGACTACAATTTAGGGAAGTTTTTAGTCAGGCTATTATCAGAGTGTAGGGCATCGGGGCATCTTTTGGTACTGTGATCTTGTTTGTTGTCCTTAGATAGATACCTTTTGATGCTTTTAATGATTTTTATGCATCAATGCCAGGCAATGGCTACACAAAATAAGGAGCAAGCTCGCCAGCTATTACTAGCATGCTCACCCCTTCCTAAAGCCATTCTACAGGTTTTTTTTTTTTTGGCCCCCACCTTTTTTCGAATATTGTTATTATTATTACTTTTAGAATAGTTTAAAAGTTTTTTTTTTCTGTTCTAGTTTTTCTCAAATTTAAATATGCTTATTGGTCCTGTTTTCTGTCCTAAAGGGATTGCTCTGATGACAGTTTATCAACTATCTTGTACACACTCTGGATGTGTATATCCCATCTGGCATTTCGTTGTTATCTCTATTTGTAATCAAGAATGAAGACAATATTTTTTTTGATCAGAGAAGACTAATAAAATCATCAAGATATGGATTCTGACTGAGACTGGTGATTTTATGAATTTCATTGTTGTGGTTATTGTAATGGTTTTCTCTACAGAAACTGAGGAAAGTGTAGTTTGCAAGAGAAATGAGAGTTTTGGTTTATTTTAGAATTGGGATTGTGAGTTATCACACATCTTTTATGGAAATGGATTATTTAATTTGCCCATTTATTTTCATTTTTAAATGGATGATTTATGTAAATTTATTTGTCTATTTGGACCAATAATTTAGGAGGCTATTTACCTGAAACATTTTGTTGGATCTCCAGAGAAATTTAGCGCCTTTTAGGAATGAGGTTTAGCAGACATGCTGTTTCTGGAAATTGAAAATCCAAAAGAAGAGATTCTTGGCAGTTAATCATATGGGTTAGTTTCTCAATATGATAAAGAGGAATTATCTGTTTGATTGGATGTAGTAGTTATTGTTCTTCTGGTCCCAAATTGTGAAACTTCTTTGCAATTCGAACAATGTTACTTTCTGATGATTTAGATTAAGATTTTCTTTTCTTTTCTTTTCATTTCTTTTGGTTGATTGGAGGTAACAAAGGAGAATTCTTGATTAGACACTGCAAGAAAATGCATTCTGAGCCTACAGTTTGAAGGGCAAGAGTAATATTGTCTTGGTCCAAATAGAGTGATTTGGTGTACTTATTAGTGTTAAGCTTGAACGAATAATTAAGGTCTAAAGGAGTCCTTTAATGTTTGATATATCAATATCACCAGTGACAGAACTTCTGAATTCTTCAATGCTTAAGCGAGTTAAGAGCCTAAGTTGCAAGTGCTCGAAAGAATAAAAGTACCATGTGGTATAGATGATATCATCTGATGCAAAGTGTCCCAACTACTGTATTAACTAACTAAGGGCAGTTTTAGACGGAGCATACTGAAGATGACTGTAATACTTTTGGTTCACTGCAGAATTTTATGTCACTTTGCACTCCATCATTTAGCTTTTAGGTCGTGAACCAATTTTAACAATTTTTGAGTTCAGAAACTGTTTTACTTTTGCTAGGAGGCTGCAAGTTCTGTTTATTATCTATTTTTGCATAAGCAGAGAAGAGGATATATGGCTTTTTCTGAATTTCAATCAAACCATTGCTGGTTGAAAACTGACGTTGAGGATTTACAATGTGTTTCAGAAGAATATTGTTTATTTTCTTCTAAATCATTTGCATCTTTCTAAATTCAATCTTTTTCTTTTCATGTGAACTTTGCTTTGTGTTTTTTTATTGTTTAAGATGATCTGGCAGGTGATAAATTGCTTGAAAGCTATGTAGTAAATACATTTTTCTTATCAAACACTAAAAGTCTACATGGTTTATTATCATTGAGTCTGAGTTCCATTGTTCTCTCTTTCTTTTTTTTTAGTTTTCTATAAACTATCTGTTTATGGTTTGTCTTGCTTATTTTGAGTTTGTATTCAATATATTTGCAGGCACAGATATTGCTGGGACTAGTACCCCCCCATCTGGTTTGTAAAATTATCTTGACGCATGAATATTATGATCTATTTTTTTAAAATTTATTTACTGAAGCTGGAACCTCTTCTGTTGCAAGTTTTGAGATTTTCTTTTTCTTTTTTCTTTTTTTCCTTCTGAATTATACAGATCCAGATGCCAAATTATAGGCAGGCTTCTGCTGCATCATTGCAGCCATTAATGCAAGAGGGTGCGCCCAGTCAACTTTCAGCTTCTCAAAATCTTTCTGGGCTTCCCCCTATTCCTCAAAATAACGTGAATTATAATGCGCTCGAGAGTGCAGTTTCTTCTGGTCGACCACTTTCTATGTTAAATAACCAGCAGACTGTGGTCCCTCAATTTCCGGTACAACCGCGTATCCAGCTGCCTCAGCTTATGCATCAGAACCAATTGCCGGTGCATTCTGGAAATTTAAATTTGCAGTTGATGCACCCTCAATCTCAGGGAAATGTTTCCCTTAGACCACAGATTCAGGCTGCAACCTCTTCTTTTATGCAGCAAGCGCAAAATCCTCAATTCCCACAAGCAAGCCAAGTAACTCATCCTCCACTTCTGGATGGCTCTCAGGTGTCAATTTCACTTTTTTGTTCATTTGGCAGAATTACTTACGTGACCAATGTAAAGTACTTTATAAGTTGGTTTGTTCAGCTTCACTTTGGATATATATTTTGCTTTAGAAATGCTCTCAATGTGCCAAATCCTTTCTACTGTTGTAATCTCAAATTTACTAATGGCATAACATGATTTAAATTCTTTCTGAAGTTCTCTTTCTGTTATTTACATTTTTTCCATTTATATTTTGAACAGTATTGTAGTCATCTATGTAACGTGCAACTGATTCTTCAATGGATTTGCTTTTTTGGCAGCATGTTTCTTCATTTTTATCTGGTGTTCCAGATAATATCAGTAAAGATCCTCGTAAACAAGTTATGAATGATAACATTGACCCAAGGAACCACCCTTCAAAATTGGCGAGGTTGAATGATGGAAGGCCTATGGCTTCCTCCACAGCAGATCATGTGGCGACCGCCTCTGGAAATCAGATTTTGGGAACAGAGGGAGCTTCAGTATCTGAGAAACAAGCTATTCAGGTATTGTTATCTGTCAAGTAATTCTCTAAATTCAATCATCCATTTTTACAATATTTGTAATCCTGTGTGGTCACTACCTACTAGTATCTCAACAATAGAAGTATCTCAGTTATTAGTTGACGTGGCTTGGATGGCAATAATTATAGTATTTCTGTTAGAACTGTCTAGTGGATAGTTGCTTTGGAAATTGGTGAAGTCCTGTATGCTTTCTTGTTATGAAAGTTCATACAATTGTGTTAGTGTAGTTTGAGTGAAAGATTGAGAGTTTTTATGCGATCATTTTCTTATAGCCTGTTTCAAGAGTCATGAGAATTAATAGACCTGGATCTGGATGGTTGAGAACAGCTACTGAGCTATTCATTTTCTTTGCTAAGGTCAACTTACCACACAGAAAATCCTCTTCTTCCAAGAGCTACCTATTCTCTTTGATATTGTCAACTAACATAAATAGATGGCTTGCGCATATACGCTATGTCCAGGGAAAGGTTGGGCCATTAATGTCTAATTTGTGCAGCCTTGCCTTATTTTTATAAGACGCTGTTTCTGTGGCTGGAACTTGTGACCTCAGGTCATATGGCAGCTCTTGCTGCTGCGACAAGGCTCCACTATCCATGACACAGAAAATCATCTTGGAAATCTCTTATTTTGTATTTTCATAGTACACTGATGGAAAATGTGGAAATTTTTTATGATCATTATTGTCTGCTCTTTCCTGTCCTTAAAATGGCAAAGGGTAGCAACCGAATAGAATTGGCAACTAGGTTTGAAACAAGGTCCTAAGCAGTCTCTAGAATTTAGTGATTGCAATGCTTGAAGGAACTTGGTATGTTTAGGTTGAAATTCTTATATCTTTCCATATACTCCCATTGCCTCAAAAAAAAAAAAAAAAAAAAAAAATCACATCTGAAATCATACAACTTAATTAGAATAATAAGGTACAAGACAATGAATGCACCATAAACCCTATAATTTTCCATTATTGTCTATCAGTTTCATTCAACATTGGACTCTTCTTTCGAAATGGCAGAAGTATCAGCTATAATTACTTGCTTGCTTTTCTTCTCTTTGTTTTATCTTCCATCTATGATCTACAAGATGCTAGTTCATTCCCACTAAAGTGCACTAACGTTATCTTCCATCTATTGGCTAAATGTCTTTTGTATGATATGTTTTCGATTAGTGTTTTCAACACAATAAAAATATACCTCATCTCATCTTTTCCAATTCCAACCATGTTTGTGAGTGTTATGTCAAGATATCATATTGTTTGGGTATATAGTGATGTGATATGAGTTCTTAGCTGCTTATGACTTGAACAATCAAAGCATGTGATGCGCTATTAGACAAGAGTAGGTGCTGTTATTCTGATGAGAGCACATTTTGTACATTGGCTTTTTCTGAAACTTTGCGGAATACTATTTATTCTACTACTGCTTATGATTATCCAATTTATTGTAATGCTGTTTATTATTAGTAAAAGTCATGATTTTGCGTCTAAAAGGTACAGCTTCCGCCCGATGTGGAGTCTGTTCTACTTCAGCAAGTCCTCAATCTCACACCTGAGCAGTTGAGCTCTCTACCTCCTGATCAGCAACAACAGGTCATTCAACTCCAGCAGATGCTTCGATAGGCATCATAGTTTAGAGGCAGAAGCACACACGCAAAGGTTTCTCTGACTCGAGCTTGCATTTCCTTTTTTTTTTTTCTCGAATGTCCTATTCTATTACAACCGCACAGTTGGGGGAGGAAGAAGACTACTTGGGGGAGACCGCCTGCTCCTGCGCCTATACTGCTGCCTGCTCGCTCTGGTACTTGTGAATGGGTGCCGCTGCACCATTGATTCCAGGACCCTCCTGGTCCCAATGCCCTCAAAGGCATGAAGGTTAATAGTTGGAGCTTGCATTTCCTGTTTGATTAATCAGCAACAGAAGCAGAATACCTTCAGATTATTGTTATTACTATATATTTTTTTTTTGGTGTAGAGATTTTTTCATAGAAAATTTTAGCACAGCATAATGTATGAGAGTTGAGATGGCATTACAACGTTTACAAGCTTGTAGTTAGCATACAGAACCAGATGGACATAGAAGAGAAAAATTTGATTGTTATTTTCAATGCTCAATAGCAGCTTATAATTTGGTATAATATTTGCTTCTGAGATGTTTTAATGAGACATCAGATTCAATGCTGAATTTTATTCTTTATGTTAAATGGGGAAAAAGAAAATCACGTCTAAAATAGTTTGGACATGTGTGTAGGAGATCACTAGATACTAATAGGAGCATAAAAAAGCAAAAAAACAATTCTTAGTCCAAAATTATTGTCTACATTGCAAATGTTGTTCACATTTGTTCAATGTTTTACAGTTCTGTAAAAGTTTGACAAACTAATAGTGAACACCTCGTGTTATGGTTAAAGTGGATTAAAATAGCAACATAGTTAAAAATTGTGGGCTTTATCTTCTGAAATATATATTTTAAAATAAATAAATTAAAATTGTGAACTAAAATAAATGGCTCATTTTCAAGCATTATTAGGGTTCAAATAAATTGCTGACAGTAGGATGCAAATGTCATCTAAGGCTTCAAAACTCATGGAGAGGGATGAAATTAATTAGTGTTCGGACTAGTAAGTAGTTTTATTAAATAAAAAAAAAAAGACCTAGTAAGTAGGAACATCCAGAAGTCATCCCCTGTGTGGGAGTTTTTTTGTCTCCCCTGGGAGTTTGGATCCCTCTATATGACTCGTATAATATGAGGGCTTATAATCTCTCCCTGTGAGAGTTTTCTTGTTTGTTAATACATAGATCTACGTATTTTTTGTATTGTTTTAGTGCAGATCTGCACTTTTCTTTTCCAGATCTAGATGTTATAACTATAGATCTAGTTATAATCATAAAGGGTGAGGGGCAAAGACTATTCTGGTGCTTGCCTGATCATAAGAAAGGTGCTCAAGTGGTGACTGACTAAAGAAGAAAATCTGTTATGGAGTTGGATATGAAGTTCCAAAAATAGACATGGAATTGCTGCTGCATATGTGGAATTAATAACCCAATTGATGGAGTTTTAGTTTCATCTCATTGTGCCCATACTTCATGTGCTTATCCTTCAACTCCTGTATATGTTCTTCTAATTATTGTCTCTGAGATCAGCAATGAGGTTTATAATCCAACATGGTAAAACTCCCATTGATCCAAATAGCTTCAGTAGTTAGTGATAGTTCACACTAGACAGTTTGTTGTGTGTATTGTGTTTTCACTACTACAAAACGGAGCTTTAATGGCGGTTATAAAGGGCTTTTAACGGCGGGGTTTAGCATTTTTGAACCGCCATCTATCTGGCAGCCGTTGTAAGTTAGCGGACTTTCTACGGCGGGTCGAACCGCCGTAGAAAGTGTACCCTTTCGGAAAGGGTACACTTTCTACGGCGGTTCAAACCGCCGTAAAAAGTGTACCCTTTCGACGGCGGTTCAAGGTTGAACCGCCGTAGAAAGTGTACCCTTTCTACGGCGGTTCGAGGTCGAACCGCCGTAGAAAGGGTACACTTTCTACGGACACTTTCTACGGCGGTTCGACCTTGAACCGCCGTAGAAAGGGTACTCTTTTTACACCCGAACCGCATTAAAAGCATTAAAAACCTGCTGCTAAAACCTGGTTTAAAGCAAAACCTGCTGCTAAAACTTGAAATTTAATACAAATATCACCAATATACAAATTGAAATCGCTTTTATAATACAGCGTATCCAAAAAATATTTGTACAACTCTAATATGAACAAGCTAATTAGTATCCTACAACTACGGAGGATGCTCCAAAATATAACGAGCGCATATTTTTTGCACTGCATCTATCTCCACATTGCTTAATGGAGTGCGGTCGATCTTGAAGTGCTGCAACAGTTTTTTGAAATTAAAAAGTACCCGAGTAAGCAAAATGAAATACAGTCATTTTTAAGTAATAATGAGAAATATATATTTACCTTTTCAAGTGCAAATGTGGATGATTTCATTGCTATTTGGTACATGTAGTGCATTACATAGTACCCACACTCCCAATTGCTCGTTTGCCTTTTATGCTAATGAATTAATATATACGAGTTAGAAGATCATACAATTAATTGTATACAACACAACGGTGAGTAAAAAATTTCTACGAATATTCATCACTAATTTCTACTGATCGAATATAATCACAGAAGCACTCATCTTCATACTATGTTCACAGAAGCATGCTTATATTAACTTCTGGGAGCACTGGACCCATGGATTGTATGCATAATCAAATACCTCAATAAATAACTTGACTAACTAATAAATTAATTGACTAACACTATACTAACATAGGCTACTAGACTCACGGATTTAATTAAAACAACTAACACTACTAATTGCTTAGGCTACTAGACCCACGGATGTAATTAAAAATTTTAATAAGAACCAATTTAATTTACCTTAACTACTATCCACGAAGGTGGCATATGCACATTTCTGGGCAATCCCAAGAAAGCTTGATAGTTAAACATCACCCTATAAAAATGAAAGCGGCACGAAAATAATTAGCAATATATGGATATATAGGCATTCTAACAGTTGTTAATATATATAACTCACTCGTCCATAAGCACCACTGCCTCCTTCTGTGGATTTTGTAAAGAATCAAACCAGTATACAACCTTATCTACTGGTCTAATGGCCATTAGCATCCAATGTTCACTGCCAACAAAAAATTTAATGACGTACGTCAGATCTTTATATCAGTGTTTCTTAAATATTAGAGAATCGCTTACAGTGTCACTTACCTCTGAAGATAAGGCACCAGATACATTTCTTTATTCCTATCCTTCAAGATTCGCGCAATGTAGTTCACCCTAGCTTCAAGCGTAGTGAGTGTGGGTGTGACATGATCAGCCGAAAGGAAACCTATCCCCTTTCTCCCATTCCTTTCAGCTAACTCATGTAAAGCTCTAAAGAATTTACACAAAGGGCTTCATTGGTTAGCCTAATGCACATGGAATGCATAATATATAACAATAATCAGAAATAGGTTATAAAATTAAGTGGAAACTCACTGGGTGAACAACTGCATCAAACTGTTTGAGACCTGGCTTTTTCTGGTCAATAACTCTTTGAGATCCCCTCGATCCATGAAATTAGGCTGGTCCAAACCTATGACTTCTTTTGTCATTTGAAAGTAGAAGCCATCGAAGCCCGAATCATTATCCCATCGGAGCTGTAACTCTTGCAATGGATCAGCTGTCGATGAGGATGACTCCTCAGTCGGAACCGTCGTCGAAGGAGATGTCTTGTCATCCATAGAACTCATCCGGCCTTTTTTCTTTTGGGCACTTTTATCCACCTAATATCATTTGAAATAACATTAAATATACAAAACGGTATTAAGTAATACACAAATAAATGAAAGAATATACCTTTGTTACCGGAGCCGGCTGAATAATTTCAATAAACTCTTTAGGCCATTCCACAAAAATGGACTTGGCCATTCCCACTGTTGCAGCCTCTTCCTCAGGAAATGGTAGCGGGGCACAGTCATCATAGGAAATTTTAATTGTGACCCTCGCGCAACCTTTCCTAACCTCGCACCCGTGGTGCTTGCTTTGCTTATAAATATTTCCTTTTGCCACAAGCTTACGCCGCGTTTACGAATCCTCAGAAAGGAACAGATGGCATTCACACCCGTCCTAAGATAATAGGCAAGCGAATGAACATTAGTCAACTATTAAGTCTAACTTAACAAAGCACTGCAATAAAGAAAAAAAAATTTTGAAGTATTAAAAGAAGCCGTCTAATTTTATTTACCTTGTATTCGCCTAAAGCACCGCCGTCAGAGGCTTTGATCGGGTCCGTAGGTGCAACATGTAGCATCTCCAAATCGGGCAACCTTGTAGGTATCAGAGGAGAAACAGGGCTCACAGGGGATACAGGGACCGCTCCGGAGGTCTCTGGGTGCAAGCTCTCATCTGGGGCATTATTGATGACGGTGGCTTTTACTGTATCATAATCGGTTCCCATCTTACCACATAACAAACCCATCATCATCTTCAGATGTGTCTGACATTCATCTAGTTGGGCAGTGGTTTTCTGAAGCTGTCGCTTAGTTAAATCAAGTTCCTCTTTAAGCGACGGCTTTGTTTTCTGTGGGAAAACCTCTGTGATACGTGCCCTGGTAGAATGGCCGCGATAACGACCGGGGTGATCGCGCTTTCCCGTCGTAATGACAAGAATGTCATTCCTACCCTCTGCAACGGTCTCCCCTTGGGACTCGCGGGAACATAGATTTTCCTACACATTTTGCCAAATATAGTAAATGTAAATAGATCAATTAAATATAAATAAATACACATATACAGAGATTATTCATTTATGTATATAAATTTTAAATATAAAATTGATAACCATAATTATAAAATATAAATAAATACACATATATACAAATTAGTCATTTGTTTACTTTACAGTGACAACTAGATAATAATAATTGCGATATAAACATTTAATGACAACCAAATTATTAATTAGCATTTCATCATAGATATCTAGTAATAAATAATCAGTTATAATAAAAATTCTATACACATAGACTTTAAATATTAAAATAATTGAAACATAAGAAAATGTATGGTGCAAAACTTACAATTTCCATCGTTACACGCCCAGCCTCTGGCGTGAAGTATTCCCCTTGTTTGTTCGTATGGCATGTATCCAAAGGTCATGACGGCCTGGCCCTGAATAAGAATCCTCGCCTTCTTCTTCGGACTGACCCTCCTCTGAAGGCTTCTTTCCGGATGCACTCACCTCCTCGTCATGCAACTGCTGCTTCAGCAGTCGGTAGCCACCGCGAGATAAATTATGGTAGAAAGCATTTAAATTGGCATTCTTTTGCGCTTTTCCACGAATTTCCTAGAGAGAAATATAATGAAAAATTATTATCCCTAAACTGAGCAATTTCAAATATCCAAAAAGAAGAAGGAAATCAATTTTAAAAAAATATACCTGCCATTCTTCTGTCTCGCGGCTAGCCTTGAACTTAATCCATGTCTCCCTAGGGAGAAATTTATATTCCAAACATGGGTCCCTACCCTTCATGGGACCATGTACATATTTCCCTAAATAGGATTTGAAATCTTTCCACCGTTTACCGGCATAACTAATCCACTTTGTTTCGAGTTCTTCGGTTGACTCGAAAACAAATAATGCCTACAGTGAAAATTAGGGGTAAAAATTTAGTGAGGAATTTGAGTTAAATTGTATGGAAGAATTAAGAAACAAACAATGCATTATAACTAAAGAAAATACCCGTATTTCCATCCAAACTCTCTTCTTGATCTCCTCGGGAACTTTGGGCCATGATTCATATTCCACTACGTCCACTTTGCTCCGGGCCGTATATGCCACAAAGGTAATCCACTGTACATGATACACTTTAGGCTCGAGGGCGGAATCAAAAGAAATGTCAATAGTTTTCCCATCCTTTCGCATTTCCAATAGATCATTGCAATTTGTGGGCCCTCTAACTCTACTAGATGTAGTAGAAGAACCATCTCCATGCTCCGTATTGCTTTTTCTTTTTAGGGCCATTGAAAGTACCTTAAACTTAATTTACATAGAAAGAGAATTCAATATAACATATATGCAATTAAACAAAAGCTTTAATGTCAAATACAAGAATGCTTGTAATGTTGAAAAAAAAGTCAATGTATTCACTCCTAAAAATACACAATTACCATTATCCAAATTAAACCAAACGAGGGCCAAAAAAAAGTGGACTTCTCAAGGGTACCATTGATAAAGTACTTCACATTTCACAACCAACAACTAATGAGAACATTCATTCATTCATTCTACTAAAGGAATAACATTTCACAAAGTGGAATCAACAACAAAGCATTTTCCTCATTATCACTAAAGGAGGAACACTAAATTGAATAAAAACCGAAATCAAACACCAATGTTCTAAAATTAATCAAGCAAAACCGAAATAATCATTTGAGTTTCTCATTTTAAAAAAAAAAACCCAAATTTCAAAGGGTACCTAATGGAACATTAATCAAAGCCCTAGGTTCTCAACTTATGTAGGACAAAACACTCAATTCAACAACCAAACCAAATGCTACAAACAATCAATAAATCCAAAAACTTTCCAAGCTTTCATCACAAGGATTAAAACCGAAATCAACCATAAATATCAACCAAAAAAATCCTAGTGCAATGGTAAGCATTTACAAAATGTAAGGTTAAATACACAAAAGTTTAAAATGAAAGCATAGAAGGTGGAACCTTTTGGGTGAACTCAAAAAAATCCAAGCTTTAAGTTTATATGTGAGGGTGGAAATGGAGAGCCGACCGACGGTGAATGCTTGGGCAGCTGAACAATCGGTGAATGCTTGGGAAGCCGACGGGTGATCGGAAGGTGGAGGAGGTCGCCAGCGATGGGAGAAGCGGCGAAGAAGACGAACGGCCGCGGTAGAGAAGCTTCGGGAAACAGGGGAAGTGAAGGGGAAAATGAGGGAGAAGAAAGGAAGAGAATGAGGGAGGAAATGAAAAAGGTAAAAATTTGAATTATAATTAATAACCGGCCGTCGGTTCAACAGCGGTTCAACCGAGAACCGCCGTTGAAACTAACAATCAACTGCGGTTCAACCTCGAACCGCCGTTGAAAGTACCTTTCAACGGCGGTTCAACCTAGAACCGCAGTTGAAAGTACACTTTCAACTGCGGTTCTAGGTTGAACCACTTTCAACGGCGGGTGAACCAACGATCAACTGCGGTTCAACCTTGAACCGCGAACCGCAGTTGAAAGTAAACTTTCAACTGCGGTTCAATGTTGAACCGCCGTTGAAAGTATACTTTCAACTGCGGTTCGAGGTTGAACCGCAGTGGATTCTCATTTCAACTGCGGTTCGAGGTTGAACTGCCGTTGAAAGTCCTCACTTTTTCTCGGTTTAAGTATAAGAAAAAATTGGAGCCAATTCCCGCGCGGGCATATTTTAATATTAAATTTTTTTATTTTCCATTTTCAAAAAACTATTCCCACAATTTTGTAAATATAATAATACATACCCAGATTTTGTATATTTATTAATTATGTACACAATCTCGACTTTTATTAACCATTTCATAATTAAATTTCAAATTTTTAATTGAACCACATATTTGCATTTAAATTTCCCGCGCGTGCTACTACACGTACAATAATTATAGGTCAAAGATAAAAATTAATAATTTCCGTAAAATTAATACATGTAAGAGCCAAGAAAGTAATAAGCTTCATTATGTTCCCTAAAATTCCTACTTTTTCGACTTGGCGAACGGGATAAAAAAATCAAATCCACAAATGCATTAGGTACGTATAGTAACATAAAAATTAATTAATAAAATTTAAGTGGCCGAAATTTTTTTTTGATGAAAGTCATTAGGACTTTATGAGCATTATTTGAAATTAGCTAGAAGTTTGACTTTTAGACTTTTAAATACTTAGAAGATGAAAATTGGTCAAATGAAATTAGAATGATATTTTAAATATGCTAAGTCCAATTTTGAAGTTAAAATACTGAAGAAAAGATGAGTTGGGCAAAATAGAGAAAAATTAAGTGGAAAATTTGAAATTTGCATTTGATTGATGAGTCTTTGAGTGATATAATCCTAGAATGCCATGTTTTAGAGTTAAAATGATGCATTAGGATCTATGTCATCTTTGGTATATTGAAATTCTTGCATGTTAAAACGGTTGAAAATTTTCATTTCAAGATAGCAAGAATTAAGCATGTTTGCATTACATAAAAATGGTTGACCAAGTGGTTGACTTTTTAAATATACATGCTTTAGCTTATTTGAGAGTTTAAGAATTAACTTATTGATAATTTGAAGTTGCTCACATGAGAAAATTAGGATATATGCTTCAAAATGGCAAGCTTCAATGATTGTATGCTTTGTATGCTTAAAATTGAAAAAACTTGACCAAGTAGTTGACTTTGAAAATATGAATGCTTTGGATTGTTTGAATCTTTATGCATAACTACTTGAGCCTTTAAAGGTGCTTGGATGATAAAATGCTTGATAGAAACTTGAATTTAGCAATTTCAAAATTCAAAGCTTAATATACTTAAGCTTGAAAAACGTTGACCGATAGGTTGACTTTGCACATATGCATGACTTGAAATGTTTCATTCCTTTGAATGTCAAAGCGAAAATCCATGAAAAGGGTGGCGCTTCACTATATATCTATTTACATCTTAAGAGTCACCGCGGTTAATTTATGAAAATCGGGAAAAAAAACTTAATAGAGAGTAGGGTTTAGGGGTTAGGGTTTAGGGTTTAGGGGTTAGGGTTTAGGGTTTAGGATTTAGGGTTTAGAAAATGATATGAAAATAGAAAATTCATGAGTAGCGCGGGAATTGGCTCCAAAAACTACTTTTCTACGGCGGTTCAACCGAGACTTTCTACGGCGGTTCATGTTTGAACTGCCGTAGAAAGTTTGATTTCTACGGCGGTTCAAAGTTGAACCGCCGTAGAAAAGTAGTTTTTGGAGCCAATTCCCACGCTACGTACGTACGCATGGATTTTCTATTTTTTGGTACCAAATTCAAAATACATTATATATATATACATTCAAAGAATTAATTATAAAAGTTGTCTTAAAGTATTCAATTCTTCAAATGAAAATATTTTATTTATGTAGTGGAAATTTACAAGATATCGAGAGCATAGAGGATCGAGAGAGTTGGATATATATGATGTGCATCAAGAGGGGAAAGGAGAAAAGCGAAAGATGTATATATATATATGTATATATAAACATATATGTATATATATATGTTTGTAAATTAATGAAATCCAGTATCTATTTAATTTTTTTCGGCCTCTTAACTAATATTAATTAATTTTTACATTACTATACGTACCTATAATGCATTTGTCGAAAAAGTAGATATTTAAGGGAACATAATGAAGCTTATTATTTTATCGTCTCTTACATGTAATAAATTTATGAAATTTATTAATTTCTATATTTGACCTATAATTAATAAATATACACAATCAGGGTATGTATTATTATACTTACAAAATTGTGAGATTAGTTATTTGAAAAACGGAAAAAACAAATTAATATTAAAATATGCCCTCGCGGGAATTGGCTCCAATTTTCTACGAGGAGACCTTTCATCGGCGGTTCAACCTCGAACCGCCGTTGAAAAATGAATCCACCGCGGTTCACGAGTGAACCGCCGTTGAAAGTGGACTTTCAGAGGCGGTTAAACATTGAACCGCCGTTGAAGTAGCACTTTCAACGGCGGTTCAACATTGAACCGCCGTTGAATAGACGACCCGGTTAATTAAAGTTCAAAATTTTTGAACTTTCTTTTCCTCCCTCATTCTCTTCCTCTCCACTCCCATTTTTTCCCCTGCATTTCCCTCTGTTTCCCGAACCCACTGACAAGTAATTTATGAAGAGTTAAATATAAAATAAAAACAAAATGAACTGCGTATAGATTTCCCTGGAAATTTTACCAAAGTACTTCTCCTTGGAAGAAAATAATAATAATACAAGAAACATTTATTCATAAATGAAAAACAAGGAAATCTATTTTCCGGAAAATTTGACAAAGTCTCCCCTATAAATGTAACGTACCCCCTGTAAATTCGATGCACATATACTTCAATACTTCACTAAAATTCCAACTATTTCGAATAATACGGAATTCAGTTTCAAATCACTTCAGACAGAATCTCCTCTGCTTGTTTTTTACCAAAACACAAGTGCAATTTAATATCAGCACAGAAGCTTCACACAATTTCAAACAATAACATATTCATTTATAAACAGTTCCGCATATGAAGTCCCTGGAAATTTTGTCCCTTGATTGCGCGGCTTCATCCGAGTTGTGACCTGTTTCAATCCCACAGTACGAAGGATAAAAATAAATGTTGTTAAAAATTTATGTCCACCTCTCTTCATTAAAATCAAAGAAACATATACAAATACACAAACACACATACACACCCATGGGAATTGATGTTTAATAAAAACAAACAATATACCTGAAAATGATTCTTAACTTATTCTCTTTCTCTTATGGGACACTTGATCCTCGAACCATAATCCTTCGCTGTGGTCATCACGAAGTATGTATTTATCAAGTTCCCTATCTTCCTCATCTGCTCTCGGTTCAGGTAACCCACTAGAGAAAGGGCCAGCCTCATGAAGCCCTTCTTCTGTATCTATCCCTTCTAAACGGTGATGTTGTTTACCATGAAGAACAACAGACCAATGTTCGTCGCAAGGATCGGTGATATAAAAAACTTGTTTCGCCTGCGATGCAAGTATAAATGGTTCCCCCTTGAAACCCTCCCGATTGAGGTTGACCAAGGTAAAACCCAATGGATCATCAGTTCGAACCCCACTATTGTTATCAACCCATTTGCAGCGAAATACAGCTACTTTGAAACAAACATAGTCAATCTCCCAAATATCTTCGATCACCCCGTAATAAGCCATGCTTGCATACAATGGATTTTTATCCTTCATTCTAGAAACATGTAAAGCCTCTGAGATTAATGTAACACCACTGTTTTGTGCCGTACTCTTCTCATCTTGTCTCTTAGTAGCAAATGAATATCCATTTATGTCATAGCATGAAAATGCTCGTACCGCAGGGCTGGGCCTAAATGCCAACCATTTCAATGTCTCCGAAACGTCTTTGCCCAGGACAGCATTACCAAACCAATAGACAAATGTCCGAATATGTTCATTGAGCACACGTTGATCCGTCCAAGCAGGATAAGACGTTCTTATTGACTGTATGTGGTCTGTCACATAGGGCGCAACTTCTTCAGAATTGCGCAGAATGTAGAGATGCGCCTTCATCAATTCAACATTAGACGGCAAAAAATTTTTTCCTCCCCTTGTGCCCATACCTGTAATCCTCCCATCGTGCCGATTCTTAGATATTCCAATGGATGCGGTCCCGGCCAAGTACTCAGTGCAAAACTCAATTACCTCCTCAACTATATAACTTTCAACAATACTAGCATCAGGACGACAACGATTCTTAACATACCCCTTATATACTTTCATATATCGCTCGAATGGGTACATCCATCGCAAATGAACAGGCCCGCAGATTTTTATCTCTCTAACCAAATGAATCACCAAATGCACCATAATATCAAAGAAGGCGGGTGGAAAATACATTTCTAATTGACAGAGGACAACAGTTATTTCATCTTGTAGCTGATCAAGTCTTTCGCGCGCGATAACCTTGCTACATATAGCATTGAAGAAGAAACAAAGTCTTGTTATACTGGACTTAACATGCTTGGGCAATATCGAGCGAATAGCTACAGACAACAATTGCTGCATTAAGGCATGGCAATCATGAGACTTCAAACCAACCAGTTTTAAATCTTTCATGGAAACAAGTCTGCTTACATTTGAAGAATATTCGGATGGAACTTTGATGCTACGCAAACTTGAACACAATTGTTTTTTCTCTTTTCTGGACAAAGTGTGACAGGCAGGGGGTAGATATGTGCGTTGTCCTTGAGCTACCGGTGCTAAATTTGCTCTTATGTTCATATCAACCATATCAAGTCTCGCGTTATAACCATCCTTAGTTTTACCAGGGATGTTCAAGAGCGTACCTTACAGGCTTTCGCAAATATTTTTCTCAATAAGCATAACATCGAGACAATGTCTGACATCCAAGTTCTCCCAGTATGGAAGTTCAAAAAATATGGATTTTTTCTTCCAACAACCTGTATCATTATTGCTGGACTCCGAAGTTTTACCGAACTCTACATTGATGTCCGTCACACGAGCTTTCACCTCTGGGCCGCTCAAGGGTTCTGGAGCTTTTCTGAACTCTTGGAATCCATTGAATGCTCTTTTCATACGGCGATACGGATGTGTCTCGGGAAGAAATCTGCGATGCCCAAGGTATACTGTCTTCCTCCCATGTGCAAGCTGACAAAAATCTGTACTCTGCTCACATATTGGACATGCTTTATGCCCTTTAACAGAGTACCCAGACAAGTTTCCATAAGCTGGAAAATCATTAATGGTACAGAACAACATGGCACGTAATGTGAACATTTCTTCACGGTAGGCATCAAACACAGGTGCGCCTTCATCCCATAACTTTTTCAAGTCTTCAATAAGAGGAGCAAGATACACATCGATGTCATTTCCTGGTTGCTTTGGGCCTGAAATCATTAGAGACATAAGTATGTACTTGCGCTTCATACACAAGTAAGGCGGCAAATTGTAAATAACCAACATCACTGGCCATGAGCTATGTGTGCTACTCAGACTGCCGAACGGATTCATTCCATCAGTACACAGACCAAGCCTCAAATTTCTGGCTTCTCCCCCGAAAGAAGGATACATTGAATCGATCTTTTTCCACTGATCTGAGTCTGATGTATGCATTATCACCTTGGTCATCATCACTGGGAATACACCGATCTGAATGCCATGTCAATAGTTTTGCATCTTTTTCATTAGCGAACAACCGTTTAAATCTCGGTATTATAGGAAGATACCACAGAACCTTAGCCGGCGACCCCTTCTTTTGCGCATCAGAACTGTCTTCAACAGCATCACACAGCTGCTTGTTTTTGTATCGGGGAGTTTTACACTTAGGACACCGCAATAAATCCTTATACTCATTCCTGTAGAGGACGCAATCATTTGGGCAAGCGTGGATCTTCTTATACTCCATACCCATGGACACAACATTTTTTTCGCCTCGTAAATTCGATCTGGAAGTTCATTATCTTCTGGGAGCATATCTTTCAATACCCTCAATAAGGCTGTAAAACTAGTATCTGACCACCCATTTGCCGCTTTCAAACTAAACAACTTCAAAACACTAGACAATCGTGTATATTTACTGCATCCCTTGTATAGAGGCTTCTCATTGTCACCCAAAATGGAAGCAAGAACTTCCGGTTTATCAGCAAAATCCTCGGCCACATCCTCAATCATGGCATCTAATCGATCTCTAGTAATCGCATCATCTCCTTTTGCATGAGATTTTCTTTGCTCAGGTAAACCATCAATACTTTCACCATGCCAAATCCACAATTTATAAGAAGGATCAAACCCGTGCCGATATAAATGGAATCTTATTGTATCTGAGTTATCAAACCGCGCCCTATTTTTACAAGCTTTGCACGGACAATGAACGTACTTTGTATTCTTATAAGCGAATTGAATGAAATTCTCAACTTCTCTCGCATAAGAATCGGAGGTCCGATCACCACAGAACAAGATATTTCGATCCATGTGTAACTAAGACCTTGAAATAATTAAAAATACCAAATAATAATTCAACAAACAATGTACAAAGTATCAAGTTGCATGCTTGTCTTAGCACATGTCATAATACTTATGTTAGTCATATATAATCAAAACTACTATAATACCTCAATGAAAAAAATAATGCAATGACAACACATACGCAATAGACATAATGAAATGAAGAAGAAACTCTAAGTTTTTCATTTATGCATTTCGTCAAACACATAAAATGCATAAAAAAATAATACACACTCTAAGTAGTGCTAATTATATGAAATCATCCATTAAAAATCAAACACTATAAATCAAATTACATCACCCAAAAACTACATGGTATAACTAAATAGGGTTCCCCAATACTAAGGTTCGCCACATACATGGAATATATGCAACTTTAATTTTCAGCCATGCATCTACCATAAATAAAAATAAATGCTATAGGATGACATATCTAAAGTACAAGCATAAGCAATTACTGGGAAATTTTACAAGTTTCTAACCTTTAGGTGGTAAATTTTAGCTCCAAATGACGATTCTTTAGGTTCAACGTGCAAAACGGTAGTAGAAATTTGGAGACAGACACTCTCAGCCGCGATATGGGAATACACGGTGTTATTTAGGTTTTAATATATATATACGTCAATACTACAGCGGAGAAAATTAAACCGCCGTAGAAAGGGGACTTTCTACGGCGGTTGGAAGGCAACTGCCGTGAAAAGTGGACTTTCTACGGCGGTTGGAATGTAACCGCCGTGGATTGTGTGGACTTTCCACGGTGGTTACCTTCACTTTCCACGGCGGTTTCCCTCCAACCGCCGTAGAAAGTCCCCTTTCTACGGCGGTTTGTCCCAACCGCCGTAGAAAGTCCGTTTCTACGGCGGTTCATTTTTAAACCGCCGTAGAAAGTCCTGTTCTACGGCGGTTCATTTTTAGACCGCCTAGAAAGTCCGCATTCCTTTTATTACTGGGGTTTTCTATTTTCCGCCGTTAATTCGCAGCCGTTAAAGCTCCGTTTTGTAGTAGTGTTTATTCTTTTAATTTATAATTTTTTTACATCTTTAGCCAAAAAAAAAAAAAGGGCTAAAAAATAATGCGGTGTAAGGATTGTTTTAGTATATCTGTTCGAACATATGCTATTTACAAGTATTTTGGGAATGAATTTCTTTTCAACCTCTCGTATTCATAAGGTATTGTCTGTGTGTAGATCATGATAGAGACGTGTAGGGCGAGAGTTGGCGAAAGCTTTATTAGTGGGTATTACTAAGGTACATGTATTGTTGGTGGGGCATGCAATTTTGGAAAACTAAAGTTATACAGTATAATTTTATAGTATTTGTAACCAGAATTTTTGAAAGTCTTATTTAATGTAATATAATTTTATTGTATTTGTACTTTTCCCACCAAAATTTAAAATATTAAGGGAATTTTTTTTGAAATTAACAATAACAATAAAAAATTATTAGATAAACATTATATGCTTTACTTTTTTATATTTCATAAAATATTGTTAATAAAATATTTTCACTGTACTAAATATTTGTCCCACTAGACTTTCAAGGCTTAGCTCCGCTCTTGCACACTATTAGCTCATTTTAGTGATTCAAAAGTTGCAACACATTCTTATTTTTATTACCCAATCAAAATCTTCCCATAACGGTGGATCTTTTATGACATGTTAGGTTTGATTCGGGTTTTTGTGTCATGTCAAAGATTTTTGAAAATTGTCTTTTAAAGATGATGCTTTCAATCATGTCAGTGCTGGTTGGCTTATAAATTTTAACGTGTCAAGTTGGTGTTGAATTTTTGTAATGTGTCAAACCCTGAATAATATACTATAAGTTGACGATAGTAAATGAGAAAAGTCAGTCAATGCCACTCAAACCAAATTTTCCACACTGGTCAGTCTTCACATCTCCTTGCAGTCCACGTTCCACAAGCACAGAAAAAAAAATTAAAAAAAATACAATCTCTGCTGCCTTTCCATTTTGTTCTAGTTCTTATAATTGCCATTGCCCATTGGCAAGGCACATGAAAAGAGTTTCTTACTCAAAGGCACATGCATGCATGCTTATTAGCCACCTTAATATTATTTGAAGTTTGAAGCGGTTAGTTCCTCATCTCTGCAATTGTAAAGAAACTAAGAAATGAGCAGGTACGCGCAAATCTGTTTTATTCTTACTAGCTTTTTCTTCTTTCGCTTTGGGTTGTCCCAATTGCATCCAAACCAAGTTACAACCATGGCTAGAGTATATGAAATGATTAGGAATGAAACGGGTGGTTCAAATTTTCCTTGGAGTACGGTGAAGAATGACTCTAATCCTTGTTTTTGGAAGGGAGTTTCATGTAGTCCCGGCAATACCTCAGTAGCTAAACTTTCTTTGTCGTGGTTTTCTATTTCGAGCCCGAAAATTTTTTGGGTTCTTTGTGAACTTGGTAGTTTAGAGTCTCTTGATGTCTCTAACAATCATTTTAGTTCAATCCTAGATGGATTTATCTCTGGCTGTGGACCGATCACCGGGTTAATATCGCTGAATTTTAGTAGGAATAAATTGGTCGGGACTTTGCCTACTTTTGATGGATTTCAGGGGTTGGAGTTCTTGGACTTGTCTTTTAATAATCTCAATGGAAAAATCGGTTTCCAATTCAGTGGATTGGATTCACTGAAAAGTTTGTACCTCAGTGGCAATCGATTTGCGGACTCTGTTCCTGCTAATCTTGGGAGAAAGAATCTGTTGCAGGAGCTTCAGATGTCTTACAATCTGTTCCAAGGTGAAATCCCTGCTGCCCTTTTGAACTATAGTGATTTGAGCTTCATTGATCTCAGTCACAATAGTCTCTCTGGATCAATCCCTGATAAGTTTGACGAGCTTTCGGATCTCCAAATATTGGTTCTCTCAGCCAACAATTTGACTGGTGGGATTCCCATCTCCCTCATGAATGTTCAAACACTTGTGAGGTTTGCTGCAAATCAAAATGGCTTTACAGGAACCATTCCTGCTGGGATTACTAAATATCTAAGGAATTTAGACCTTAGTTATAGCAATCTAAGCGGAATAATTCCCCAAGACCTCTTCTCCCAACGAAATTTGTAGTCTATAGACTTGTCTTTCAACTCATTGGAGGGACCAATTCCTACAAAAATCTCCTCAAATTTGTTTAGGTTGAGACTGGGAGGGAACTCATTAAATGGGACAATCCCATCCGGAGTGTTTGGAAGCGGTACGAATTTGATGTATCTGGAACTGGATAGCAATGGCCTAACTGGAACAATACCTCCAGAATTGGGTCAATGTAAAAGTTTGGCATTGCTAAACTTAGCCCAGAATAAGCTGAGTGGTGTGTTACCTGCAGAACTAGGTGTAGAACTTTAGAAGGAAAAAACTGATCTTTTTATTTCTTACGTTCAACTAGGAGGAGACTAGATTAAATAGAAAACATATTCAAGTTTCCTACCATAACAGACCCTTCTTAACTATAGTAACTTCTATCAATCAGGGCTACCATAATTAAGATTGATTCTACCTTCCTTACTAATCAAATAAGGTAATTATTGTAATTATCAACTAATCAGGAATCAATCCTTATCCTTTAACTTTCAACACTCCCCCTCAAGTTGGAGCAAAAATGTCTTACATGCCCAACTTGCTTATATGACGATCAAATGGTAGTCGTAGTAGCCCCTTGGTTAGGACATCTGCCACTTGTTGAGCTGAAGGTACAAACGGGGTGCAAATTATTCTTTTCTCTAGCTTCTCCCTTATGAAGTGCTTAACATGCTTAGTCCTCTCATGTTGAACAGGATTTTGAGCAATGCTAATAGCTGCCTGGTTATCACAATACAACTTCATAGGTAGAAGAACAGGTCTGTTCAGGTCTTGCATCAACATCTTGAGCCATAAAACTTCTTTAATTCCATGGCTCATTGCCCGAAATTCAGCTTCTGCACTACTAGTTGCTACCACTTTTTGCTTCTTACTTTTCCAAGACACCAAATTGCCCCAGAGAAAGGTACAATAGCCTGTGGTAGATCTCCTATCTGAGACAGAACCAGCCCAATCAGCATCTGTAAACACCTCAATGCCCCTCTTCTCACCTTTACCAAAAAACAGTCCTTTCCCAGGGGTTCCTTTTAGATATTTCAGAATCCTATAAGTAGCTTCTAGGTGTTCTTCATAAGGAGAATGCATGAATCGTGAAACCAAACTCACAGCAAATGCAATGTCAGGTCGAGTGTGGGACAAGTAAATTAATTTTCCCACCAACCTTTGATATCTTCCCTTCTCAATGGAAACTCCATCCTTGATATCTCCTAGTTTGATGCTCACATCAACTGGAGCGTCTGAAGGTTTGTAGCCACTCATTCCAGTCTCTTTCAAGAGATCTAGAATGTATTTTCTTTGAGATACTATGATACCTTTCTTGGACCTAGTGACCCCCATTCCAAGGAAGTATTTCAACTGTCCCAGATCTTTGATCTCAAATTCTGTAGCCAGATTCTGCTCTAGTCTCCCCATTTCTTCAAAATCATCACCAGTTAAGATTATGTCATCCACGTAAACAATCAGGACTGAAACTCCCCCTTTGGAATGTTTTGTAAACAAGGTATCATCTGAGTGCCCCTGTTTATATCCTTGACCTTTAACAAATTTGGTGAATCTGTCGAACCAAGCTCGGGGGGATTGTTTCAGTCCATAAATTGGACCTTTTCAGCCTGCACACCTTCTTCCTAAACTTCTCAACGAACCCAGGTGGTGGTTCCATAAATACCTCTTCTTGCAAATAACCATTTAGGAAAGCGTTTTTGACATCTAGCTGGAACAATGGCCAATCAAGATTAGCAGCCACAGATAGTAATACCCGAATTGAGTTTACCTTAGCTACTGGTGAGAAAGTTTCAGAATAGTCCACTCCATAAGTTTGAGTAAATCCTTTTGCTACAAGGCGAGCCTTATATCTTTCTAAGGATCCATCCGAGTGGTATTTCACAGTGAATACCCACTTGCATCTAACTGGCTTCTTCCCATGGGGTAGGTCAACTGTCTCCCAAGTATAATTCTTTTCCAAAGCACTCATCTCTTCGAAACATAGCTTCCCTCCAATTTTTATCATGTAGGGCCTCCTGAATAGTGTTAGGAATGTACACACTAGACAGTTGTGAAATAAATGAGCAATGGTGAGGTGAAATGTTCTCATAAGACACAAAAATAGATAGTGGATGCTGTGTGCATGATCTTACTCCTTTTCTAAGTGCAATAGGAAGCTCCAAGTGATTAGAAGAACCTGAATTTTCTGAAGGAGTAGTTGCAGGACTTTGTGAGTCAATATCATGACCTTGGACTTCAGGATCGAACCTTGGCGGAGATGATTGATGATGCTGAGGATTGGTGCTCTTTCTCCTGGAGTAGACCAGACCTTTGAATCTGTTCTGATCAGTTGTTGGTAGTTCTACCTCTAACTGGTGTTGCTGGGATGGCATTTTTTGTGGTTCAGGTTCAAAGCTTTCAGGCTGTGTGACAGTGGTTGGTTCAGGGATCAGAATTTTTGGTGGCCAGAAAACCTCATCTTCACTTTGATTCTCCCCCTAAAGATGAGGGGGATTGTGGGAAGATGTACCTTCAAGAAAGGTAACATCCATAGACACATACATTTTCTTAGAAGTAGGGTCATAGCATTTGTATCCCTTTTGATGGGCTGAGTATCCTACAAATATACAACGGTGTGCCTGAGGGTCAAGTTTGGATTTGTGGGGATGGAAGTTGTGGACAAAAGCAACACAGCCAAAGATTTTTAAAGGGAGATTGGTGGTTAACCGAGAGTTGGGGAATAGTGTATTGAGCTGTTGAATGAGAGTACTGAATTTTAAGGGACGAGTAGGAAACCTATTTATTAGATATGCTGCAGTTAATACAGCTTCCCCCCACAAAAATTTTGGGACCTTAGTTGTAAGAATTAAGGCTCGAGCTGTTTCAAGTCTGAACCCTAGCTTTGATACCATGTAGAACTTTAGAAGGGAAAAACTGATCTTTTTATTTCTTATGTTCAACTAGGAGGAGACTAGATTAAATAGAGAACCTATTCTAGTTTCCTACCATAACAGACCCTTTTCAACTATAGTAACTCCTATCAATCAGGGCTACCATAATTAAGATTGATTCTACCTTTCTTACTAATCAAATAAGGTAATTATTGTAATTAGCAACTAATCAGGAATCAATCCTGATCCTTTAACTTTCAACACTAGGTAATCTTACTAATCTTCAGGGAATTTATCTTCAGAATAATGGTTTTGTTGGAACTATTTCTGATCAGTTTATTCAGTTATACAGTCTACTAAGTATGAATATCAGTTCCAATTCAATTAGTGGTTCGATTCCAAATTCAGTTTCAAGGATGCAGAATCCAACAAATTTGGATTTGAGCAATAACATTCTTAGCGGTTTGATTCCTAGTTCCATTGGCAGCTTGAATTTCCTGTTGAAACTTCAACTTGGAAACAACCAACTGAGAGGTGACATTCCATGAATGCCAACATCATTGTAGATTGCATTGAATCTTAGCCATAATCTTTTTGAAGGGCCTATTCTGAAGAGCTTTGCTGGATTGATGTCATTGGAAGTTCTGGATCTTTCAAATAACAAATTTTCAGGTGAGATTCCAGACTTCCTTGCCACAATGACAGGCTTAACCCAAATTATACTCTCAAACAACCAGCTTTCGGGAGTTAAGCCTAAATTCGGGAAGTATGTTACCGTTTATACAAATGGCAATGTAGATTTGAGAAGCCAGTCTTCAGAGACTCCTACATCAACAAAGAAGTGGGAAACTGCTTCTATTAAGGTTATGTTCGGAGTTGGCTTTGCTGCTGACTTCGTCACTGTAATCATCACAGTAAACAGCTTCTATTAGGATAGGATTGCTTTGAGCTGTGTAAGCATTTATCCAGAGGAAAGACCTGATGCAACAGAATTGCAGACAATGGTACTTAATGTTGTTCAATGATTCAGCCAGGTAACAACATAGATTGAGTACATAGGATCTGAAATATTAAAGCTTCCAATTTGCAAGCACTCATACTATATATCTGAGAACAGCCATACTTTATTTGATTTTATTCTATGTTACATAAAACTATCTCAGTCCATGTATGCGTGCAATGCCTGTGATTTACTTTCTGTGCGGTGCGAGCCGGAGAGGAAGACCGCTTTCTGGAACAGGAGATAATAGAAATATAGCCTTTTCATTCTGTTTCAGCTTCTCCAATTTGAATCTTCTAACAACATTGTAAATAAATACAAGGATCTCTATTCGTGCGTACTCCTTTCCCGGGCACATTCGGGATCCTCCACCAAAAGGCGCAAAAGTATATGGTGCCGATCCACTTCCTTCGAATCTAGAGGGGTCGAATTTTTCTGGATCTGGAAAATATTTAGGATTTTTATGTGTTGAGTGTACACTCCAGAAAACCTAGCAAACAACAGTAGCAGAAACCATTAGTTGGATAGTGAATATATAGTCCTTGGCAATAATAGATAAACTCAAGACTGAATAACCTTCCATTCTTTTGGAACTCTGAAACCTGCATATGTAAAATCAACTTTGGCAGTTCTAAAGGCTCCTTGGGGCTGGTGGAGTTAACCTTAATGCCCCACATACTACATTCCAAGTGTACTTCATCTCACGAATATCGTTCCAATTCAAAAGCTCTTGAGGACCTTTAGTCTTAGCAATCTCCATAATTTCTGTTGAATGGAAAGTTCAGAATGAGCTTTTAAACACAACACGTATACATTATTGGATGCAAACATACTCAAATTTCTTTGATTAGACTGTCCGACGAACAGATCACTGATGTTGAACAAAGCTCATATATTCAAATCAATTAAGAAAAGTGAAAAGGGTCAAAACTAGTTTCAGTGATTAGTACCTTGGTAAACCTTGTCATAAATGTCTGGAAGTTCAGCAAGATATTTCAATGCAAAGGTTACTGCACAACTCGTTGTATCATAGCTAGCAACCAGAAGCCCCAAGACAACATTTCCGATCTCCATTTCAGTCATGAAACGTCCATTTTCATCAGTTTTGAGAAGCAAATGAGATAAGGCATCAAAACCACCTTCTGCAGCATTCCTATGCTGGATCATCTTTTTCCTTTCTCCGATGATCCTCAAAAACTCATCCTTCACTATTTTGCCTCCTTTCATAGCACGATTATAAGCAGTCCAAGGAAAATCAATCGGGACAGAAAGCATCCTAGTTACAGCAATATTGTAAGCATTTGAAAGATATTCAACAAGTTTAGGATCTTCTTAGCCCAAAAACAATTTACAAGCCAATGAAAATGTATATTTCTAAGACAGAGGATAAACCTCGACTTCTTCGAAAGGAGCCCAGTTCATCTTGAGCTGCTCGTGAGCCACTGAATCCATGACAGTAACGTACTGTTTCAGAGCTTCAGGCTTCAGAAATTCTATGATAAAACTACGATTCATCATTGATTTGTCTTCAGAAGATGGAAAATTCACTGGCTTAGTAATTGATGCCGGCCACCACGGTGTGAAAAGGTTGTTGTCATTGGCGAATACAACCTTGTTCGCTTCTGGACCACAAATTACTGCCATTGTTTCTCCAACCAACGAGGTTCTGAATACTTCTTGTAAGTACATCTTCATTCTCTTCTGAATAAAAACTTCTCTGGCCCTGAGGCAAAACAGAGATTTTCTCCAAGAATAGGCCAGCCTGTTGTGCCGGGTGGCAGATTTGTGATTCTGTTCTGGCTGAAATAGTAGAGAAGAACAAGGGGAACAAAGATGAGTATGCCCAGCCAACACAAGAGAAGGGCCTCCATGTTTGTTGACTTGAGCTTACTTTGAACTGCAAACTCCAAAGGATGGCTTAAGCAGTTCACACCACATAATATTGCAAGGGCTATGATAAACGCAGGAAAAAAAAAATGCTAAACGCAAGGAAGGAGAGATAGTATTTTACATTTCTACCAAAATTGCCCTTACCCACAATGTCACCCCAGAACCCCTGGTGTATCTTTAGTTATTGAACTATCATCGTATATCGAGTTTAGTCTTTAATATCGAGTTGTTGAAGTAAAGTTGAAGTCTCGCGTATTGATTTTAGTTTTGTCTCGCGTTTTGAGTTTAGTTTCTTGTGTATCAAGTTTAGCATATGATATTGTATCGCAGTTATGTACAAACATAAATATTGAATTTAGTTGCTGAAATATTTCACAATTGAACCGTCAGACATGCGACAGAAAACCCTTTACATATATATATATATATATATAACAAAGGTCCCAAAACTTTTAAGTACTACATTTTTCGTCCCCAATCTTTATAATAAAGATGAAATTAGATCTTCTAATAGGTCAAAAGAGTAATTATTTACTATTTTTGTCTCTTGATTCAACAATTTCTTTTCTTTTATATCTTCTTCCACAAATATAAAAGAAAATTCATAAGTTAAAACAAAAGGTCAATTTTCTTTATAATTTTTAATTTTTAAAACCACTATAATTTTAAATTGGAACTTATTTTTTTATTTAATATACATGGAAGAAAATAGGAAAAGAAAGAGCTATATTTATTGAAGGAGAAAACAAAGATACATTAAGGCCTGTTCTTTAGGGAGTGCTTAGAACCGGTTCTGGCTAATTTTTGGGGTTGAGACCCAAAATTTTGTCAAAATGTGCTGAGACCCATGTTTCGCACAAGAAGACTCAAACCCGGGTCTCAGTTTTTGGGTTGAGACCAAAAAATAAACCCGTTTCTTTCCCCTCTTCTTTCCCCTCTTCTTTTGGGTTCAGCAACTTTAGCATTAACTATCCTTCAACCCTTCACAGGCCTTGTTGAATCTGTCCCGGGCCTCATTCTCAGTCAAGCTGATAGCTCCGACAACGGTCACGTGAGGCTCAAACTCCGGCGCGTTAAACTCTGATCTTAAGCTCTGCAATTTCTTCAACCTGGGCTTCAAATCATCCTGGGGAAGTCCCCAAACAGAGTAAACATGTTTCTCTTCGCTACCACCTTCCATCAAGGTTCAATCCAAATAACTGACGTTTACTTTTTTGGGTGGGCTTTTAAATCGAAAGGAATAAGCGCAGTTGAATTGGGGCAACTATCCTTCGAGCTGTAAATGTTCATCATCATTACCAAGTAGAGATGATTTTTTACCTGAAGAGAGAAAAAAAGGGAAGGAAAAAACGGAAAGGAAAAATAAAATGTTGGGGAAGAAGATGAACAATGTCACCGACACTGTTCATTCCAGTTTTTACAGTGATGCCCCTGTTATTTTCTGTTTCTTACATGACACAGCCCCAACTAATTTTTAAAAAAAAATTAAATAGGAAAAATTAAATATTAAATTATCTTAAACTAAAAATATTGTGTAAACTTAAATATATCATTAACATTAAGAACAATTATTATGGGCTGAAATATTATTATAATGTAAAAATTAGTTTTTGGTTGAATATGTAAAAAATGAAATATTGGGATTTTATCTGCTAATAAAAATAAAAATTTTGGAAAAAAGTATTGAAAAAAATATTGGGTTGAACCCCATGTTCTTTAGCTTGGGCTGAGAACTGGGTTACAACCCAGTTCTCAGAACCTTGTTTCTTAAAAATGGGCTGAGACCCAGTTGGGCTAAGAACAGATTTTGAGACCTGTTCTCAGAACTCCCTAAAGAACAGGCCCTAAGCCTCTTTTGTGTTATATAAGTCATTTTCATTTTTTCCCTTGTGGTGTTAAACTAAACACTTGACCCTTTGAACGATTGGTGGAAGGAAAACAAAAAAGGATTGAAATGATAAAAATAAGGTTGACTTTTATTGGAAACTTAAAATTACTCTTAGATCATCAATAAAATTATTTAAGAATAAAATTACCGAGTATAAGTAAAAAAAAATTAATATTCTACCATCCGTTGTGCGATGCCTCACGTGAACACACGTGAGATGCAAACACTCGCATCGGACGGTACGTATAACTTGTCAAACACTAGTGTTTGCGCTAAATTAATCATTCAATGCATAATAAGCTATTTCAGGACTCATCAGACATCCAATCAGAGGTTGTCACATAATTTATTCTAAACTAATATATTCTAATTAAATGGTATACTTATCTTATTAAAAGAAAAACTAGATTTACTAACGTAAATATAGTTATATGGAATATTCTTTAATATAGTTATATAAAAAATTAAAATAACTATATCCTACACACAAATAAGTGAACCATTAGTCAGAAGATTAAATTTGTTAAAAAATGAATATGATTGAAAAAAAAAATTTATCCCAAAATTTTAAAATAACTACACCCTATATACAAATAAGTGAACCCTTAGTCACAAGTTTTAATTTGTTAAAAGTGAATATTAATGAAAATAATTTATCTCAAAAAATTAAATAACTGTACCCTAGACACAAATAAGTGAACCCTTAGTCATAAGTTTTAAGTAGTTAAAAATAAATATCAACGGAAAAAAATTTATTTAAAAAATTTTAAATAACTATACCCTATATAGAAATAAGTAAACCATTAGTCATGAGATTTATTTTGTTAAAAATGAATATTAATAGTAAAATTATTAAAATATTCCAAGTGGTTTATTTTATATTGGTAAAAGATTTACGTGGATCTGTAACTAAAAATTCCATGATAAATTCAATAATTATAGTAAGGTAAAAAGTGATTTCACATGATAAGTATACAATAATTAGAATATATCAATTTATAAAAAATTAGGTGGCCCCCTATGATTGAATGTCTAATGAGTCCTGAAATAATTTATTACAGCATCATCCTGACAAATATTAAACTCATATATATATATATATATATATGGGCCATGGGGACCTTATAAAATTTGATGCCCTGTTCTAAAATGATTCTAAATTCTATAACTGGTTATCCACTCTTTAAAAATTACCTTTTTCTTTTACAGGATATATTCGATATGGTAAAATTGATGTGGTACAAATTTCACAAATTAATTTCAGGCATGGGATTGAACAAAAATAAATTTTGGAATATTGCAACTTCAGAAAACAACTGACCGGTTTAGACCAATCAACGTCGGAAAAGTAACATGTTTTTGGTAAAAATTACCATAGTTTGAGTCTCATTTTGATTGTATATTAGTTTTTTGTCATTCCCAATAAGCTTTTTTACATTTCTAATAAATCTTTTTACATTTTCAATACACCTTTTTACATTCTCAATGTAATTTTAATATTATAAAATCAAAATAGAACTCAAATTATGGTTTGAGTCTCTTTACCAAACAAGGCCAATTCTCTCAACCTGAGACTTTGTTTTTGACGAAACTTGGACAGGAGATAAAACGCAACCTAAAGAATTTAAACTGAGGAAACTAAGATGCTACCATTTAAGGAGGAAGGAAAGGACAATGATCCATCTTCCAAGATCAATGTGGTGGAGGAAGGGCAAACAAGCTAGTCCAACAACAAGAAAATATCTAGAAACTTCAAACATGAACAATCCAACAAGAGGAAAAAATGAGGGTAAATGCTTCCATTGCAAGAAGGAAGGGAACTACAAAAATGAGGGCAGACTTCTTCAAAAGAAGCAAAAAAACTCTTCCAACCAACAATGAAAACAAGAGTATTGTTGCCTGATTTCAGGAATCAACCTCGTAGAGGAAGATCTTGCTTGGTGGATTGATTCTGGTGCTACTCGCCATGTGTACAAATAAAAGGATTTCTTTAAATCCTTGAAAGATGTGGATGACAAAGAGTCTATTGTCTACATGGGCAATTCTGGGCCACGCACCAATCAAAGGCATAGGGGTAGTGGACCTTAAATTCACTTCCAGACATGTGGCGACTCTCACCAATGTTCTTTATGTACCGAAAGTTAGAAAGAATTTAGTGTATGGTAGTTTGTTGAACAAATTTGGATTTAAAGTTTTATTTGATAACTTTGCACTCTCCAAAGGAGGAATGTTTGTGGAGAAGGACTATCATTGTAATGGCATGTTTAAATTAAATGGCATGCCTATTAACAAGATAAATAAGAGTATTTGTTTTGCTTATGTATTTGAATCTTCAAATATTTTGTGGCATAATAGTCTTGGACATGTGAATTATGGAAGAATAAATGAAATGTCAAACTTGATTTATTGCCTAAATGCAGCCAAAAGAATGATGGGAAATGTAGGACATGCATGTTAACCAAAATAACAAAGCAACCATTTTCAAGAATTGAAAGGCAATCAAACATGTTAGATCTAACACATAGTGATGTATGTGATTTTCATTCTACACCATCCTTAGGAGGAAATAAATATTTCGTCACTTTTATTGATGATTGCACAAGATGTTCCATGTTTATTTATTACATTCTAAGGATTAACATTGCATATATTTAAGGTGTACAGAAATTAAGTTAAACTTGCATGCAATATGTTGATTAAATGCTTGAGAGCTGATAAAGGAGGTGAGTACTATAATAAAGAATTTTTTGAGTCCAGTGGTATAAAGTATGAAGTGACGGCTCCATACACACCACAAAAAATGGTATGGCTGATAGGAAAAATCGGGTCTTAACCGAAATGGTCAATTTCTTGTTGTCCAATTCATGACTAAACCAAGGATAATGGGGTGAAGTTGTTTTGACAGCTTGTTACATTCTGAATAGAGTTCCAAACAAAAATAACTCTATTACACCCTATGAATTATGGCACAAAAGGAAACCAAACCTTAATCTATTTAGAGTTTGGGGCTGTAGAATACCTGAACCCATGAAGAGAATTATGGGCGAAAGAGGTGTTGAGTGAATTTTTATTTGGCTATGCATAAAATAGCAAGGCCTATTGATTATATGTCAATAAACACGATCATAGAGTCAAGGGATGCTATATTTGACGAACAGCAATTCATCTCAGTTCCTAAGAATATAGATAATAGTTCAAAACAGGTTGAGACAACAAGTGCAAATGACAAAGTCTTTTGGTCCTGATTTTTTCACTTACCTTGTTGAAAGATCAAGAAATGGTATAAGCAATAAAATTCCTTATTGCTTTAATGCTGAGGTAGATCCTAAAACATTTGAGCAAGCAATGAGGTCAAGAGATACTTCGTTTTGTACAAACGCCTGAGATGGACTCAATTATGGCAAACAAAACTTGGGTGTTAGCCAATCTACCACCAGGTACGAAACATATAGGTTGCAAGTGGATCTTCAAAAAGAAGATGAATGTAGATGGAATGATTGACAAGTTTAAGGCCAGGTTAGTTGCCAAAGGTTTTACACAGAACCATGGTATAGACTACTTTGACACTTACTCGCCAATAGCAAGAATAACTACGATAAGGGTTTTACATGCTATAGCCTCAATCCAAAAATGAGTGATTCATCAAATGGATGTTAAAATAGCATTCCTAAATGGTGAACTGAATGAAGAGATTTACATGAACCAACCCAAAGGATTTGTTGTAAAGGGGCAAGAGCAAAAAGTATGCAAACTTGTGAAATCATTGTATGGGTTAAAGCAAACTCCAAAGCAGTGGTATGAAAATTTTGATGAGGTAATACTTGCTAATGGATTCAAAATCAATGAATCAGAAAAATACATATATAGCAAGTATTCAAATGGTAGAGATGTTATAATATGTCTGTATGTGGATGACATGTTAATCTTTGGTATGAATTTGGAATAAGTCCTTGATACCAAAAAGTTGCTATCTAGCAAGTTTGAAATGAAAACTATGGGAGAGGCTAATGTCATTCTTGGTATAAGAGTCAAGAGAGAGCATGGTCAAATAATACTCACATAATCCCATTATATTTAGAAGATTCTTAAGTGTTTCAATCATAAAGATTGAGAACCAGGCTTAACAACAGTTGATCCTAAAGTGGAATATGTAAAAAAATGATGGCTATTCAATTTCACAATTGGAGTATGTTGGGGTCTTAGGATGCTTGAGTACGCAATGAGATGTACTCGACCGGATATAGCCTATGTGGTAGGAGTATTAAGTAGGTACACAAGCAATCTGGGAAAACAACATTGGTTGGGAGTGACAATGGTTTTAAAGAACCTGAAACAAACAAAAGAATATGGCATTTGCTATAGTGGAACTCCCTCAATACTTGAAGAGTACTCAGATGCAAGTTGGATAACCAACAAAGATGATCACTCATCAACGAGTGGTTGGATCTATATGTTAGGTGGAGGTGCCGTTTCTTGGGCTTCAAAAAAGCAAACGTGCATCACAGATTCAACAATGGCATTTGAGTTTGTAGCACTAGCCCCAGCTAGTGGTGTGACTAAAAGTGAGTAAGTATTTGGGTCGGGTCCAATAAGAAAAGGGCCCAAAGAGGGTAGACTTAGAGGCAAGATAGAGTAAGGGATTTGGGTAAGTACTACTGGGTTACAGAGATTTAGGCCGGCATAGAGTCACATGATCGGGTTAAGGGTGTCAGTCCAGAATAGAGGCATATAGCCAGGTTGTAAGGCATTAGATAAGGGGTGGCGGTTTTGGCAATTAATGTGGCAGGAGTCGTGCAAGACATTTAAGAATATTTAGGCCAGTGTCCGTTATAAGAGCATTTAGGCCTATGTCCGTTACACCTGTATTAAATCCTATTAATGGAGCTGGAATCACGAAGTCTCATAATGATAGTAAATGGTCATAACGGTCCAACAGACAAATCACAAAGCAGGTCTATATAAAGATTGTAGTCATATCTTATCAAGGTACGTTATTTCTTACAGCTTTAACATTTGGTTAAATATATCTCTCTCTTATCTTTTTCTGACTTGGGCGTCAGAGTGAAATAGGGGGGATAGCCTCGCTTTACTCTTGTTTATGTTTTCAGGTTCAATACGTAAGATTCGCCGGGTCAAGTAAGCTTAATTTAGGGTCATAGAAGTGATGTATCCTTTTGTCTTGCCGGGTCAACTTTCCTTTGGCAAATCGTGTTTTATCAACTGGCACCGTCTGTGGGGACGATTTGATTATATGTTCATCAAATTGTCTTTGCAGTCAAAGAAATTTGTTGAAGAATGAAGCGGTTTGCACGAGGAAATGATTCTTCCATCAGGTACAGTGTACGATACGATTGACTATCCCCGTTAAGTTTAAGTTTTGTTAATCACGGATGTATGCAAACAATGAACCTTGTCATAATCAATGAGCCATCACCATATAACGTGTATCTGGGAAGGCCCGGTCTGGGACCGCTTCCAAAATACTGTGTCAACCATCTACATGGTTGCTAACGCTCGTACTATAAAAGGAGAATGCTTCGGAAAAGGCTCTCGAAACAATTAAAAAGTTCATTGAAATTGACATTAAAACAATAATATTTTGGAAATATCCTTGATTCTGTATACTTTAACTGTTGTTGCATTTCTTGTTGTTTGTTTTGCATGAAGGAACGGTAACTTGGGAAGACATTATGACAGTTCACGGGATTAACGAAATTAAATGTTGGGTCCCAGGTTTTCGCATGCTGAATACATGATATCAGGTATCGAAGCGAAAAATAGTCAAATGTGTTAATTTTATGGGCAAGAGATAAGGAGCAATTATTGGTATTAATGTGGTAGCACTTATTACAAACATTAAAGTGATGGTAGTAAATTGGCTGGTACTGGTTATGTGGTTATGAATTCGAGCAAAAATAATGGGGTAATTTCATAACGGTTGTCGGTTACAAAGTAATTGTTAGTAGGCTGAATTCAAGGAGAGCCTAGGAAAGTCATGACCTTCATAGTGGTACAATCATTAGGCAGGTACAAACACTGATTGGTCGATTTTGGAAACCATCAAGTATGATTTATAAGATGATAAACTATTCCTTTCACTTTAACTGTTGTTGTCATTATCTAATGTACATTACAGAAGACCCAGTTTGGAACTGCTTCTAGGTTGTTTGTGTCAAATTATAGTCTGTCGTTGAACAATGTTGGTTACGTAAGGCTCGGTTGAGAATCGCTTCCAAACTATTGTGGCAATCATAAGCTACGAGTACTAACTCCTTATGATCGGTTTTGGGAACCATCAAGTGATACATACGGTCGATTGAACATCCCGGTCATGTTTTTTGCAAGCTGGGTTAAACAAACTTAGACCCATCAAGTGATACGTACCGGCCGATTGAGCATCCTGGTCACGTTGCTTTTAGGCCGGGTCAAACGAATTGAGACCCCTCAAGTGATACCTACAGGTCAATTGAGCATCCCGGTCACGTTGCTTTCAGGCTAGTGATAAGGCCAAGAAGTTGGACTGGACAAGACATTGGCGGGGCCAAGAAAGTTGGTCGGGACAAGACATTGGCGGGGCCAAGAAGTTGGCTGGGACGAGACATTAGCTGAGCCAAGAAGTTGGTGGGGAAAAGTCATTAGCCAAGTCTAGAAGGGTACCAGGATAAGCCATTAGGCCAGGTCTTACGGGAGGCTAGAGTATGTCACTAAAGGGGTTAAGTGGATGACCTGGATCGGGTACCAAGTTCGGTCATATGGCTCAAAGAGGGCTGAAATCATGAGAAGAGTTAAAAGGGGAGTAAAGTGAGAGAGAAATTGGGGTAATAATTATGAGAAGAGGTTACAAAGAGAATTAAGGGCAAGACTAATATCATGGAAGCATTTATGGCTGAGCCAGTAAAAGGAGTAAAGGCGAAAGGTAGGCTTTATGGAAGGCATTTAAGGAGCATGACCTCAACGGTTATCTGATTAGAGTCTATATGAAAGAGGTGAATTCATAGAGCAAGAGAAGTGGAAGCGAAACAGCATCGTGGGGAGGTTGAACCAAAATTTGGGGAAGTGGTATCAATCATTACAAAAATGGAAACGTGAAGAGGCAGGCTGAGTTGATTGATGTTTTGGGTCTTGAGGACGGAAGTACAAGTTTCAAAAAAGAATGCAGTACAAGCTTTAGCCCGGCACCATTAGGTACAATTTTCTGAAAGTTTATTGTTGGGGCAAACCAATCTTGTTTAAAGTTGAAAACAAGGATAAAACTTTTTTAGGTCATCGTATGGGTCAAACATTAGGTCAGTGTTATGAGTAATAAATCTGGGTGATTATTTCTTGGGGGGCCATACTTGAAAAAAGTCAGGAGTTTAGTGTCTATATAGGCCGACATTCTTAATTTCTCGGGGGCTAAGTTAAACTGTTAACCCGTTAACCAGGTAAAATAAATAAAGTATGCATTATTTATTCTCGGGGAGTTATGAGTAAAAATAGCTAGGTGGATAGAATAAATAAAGTGAACATTATTCATTCTCGGGGGGGCTAGAGGGCATAGAAGTATGGCGCTGGGTCAGAGGACTTTTTTGCCGGGCCAAATTTTTTTTGCCAAGCTAGGTTTTTTTGTTTTTTTTTTTTTTTGTGGGCAAAAGTGGCTAAGTATTATATTTTAATTAGATTAAAGGTGTAACTAAAAGTGAGTAAGTATTTGGGCCGGGCCTAATAAAAAGAAGTGCCCAAAGAGGGTAGACTTAGAAGCAAGATAGAGTAAGGGGTTGGGATCAGTACTACCGGGTTAAAGAGATTTAGGCCGGCATAGAGTCACATGAACGGGTTAAGGGTGTTAGGCCGGAATAGAGGCATATAGCTGGATTGTAAGGCATCAGATAAGGGGCGGGGGTTTCGCCAATTAATGTGGCAGGTGTCGTGCAAGACAATTAATGGAGATGGAATCATGAAGTCTCTTAATGACAGTAAATGGTCATAATGACGGTCCAACAGACAAATCACAAAGCAAGTCTATATAAAGGTGGCAGTCATCTCTTATCAAGGTACGTCTTTTCTTACAGATTTAGCACTTGGTCAAATATCTCTCTCTCTTATCTTTTACTGACTTTGGCTTAAAAGTGGAACATGAGGGATAGCCCCACTTTACTCTTGTTTCTGTTTTCAGGTTCAATACATAAGATTCGCTGGGTCAAGTAAGCTTAATTCTGGGTCATAGAAGTGATGTATCCTTTTGTCTCGCCGGGTTAACTTTCCTTGGAAAAATCGTGTTTTATCAGCTAGTAAAGAAGCTGAGTGGTTGAGAAACCTGTTACATGAAATACTAATGTGGCCTAAACCAGTTTCTCCAATATCTAACCATTGTGATAGTCGCGTCTATGATTGCTAAAGCCTATAGTCATTCTTACAATGGGAAATCAAGACACATTGGACTAAGCCATAACATGGTAAGAGACTTGATCACCAATGAAGTGATCACCCATGACTTTGTAAGGTCAAAGGAAAATCTAGCAGATCCTTACACAAAAGGATTAACTAGAGACATTGTGTTAAAAACATCAATAAATATGGGATTGAAGTCCAATTTTAATGAATCACTAATAATGGAACCTCAATCCGATTATAGTCTTGATGACTAGCTTGGATTAAATGAAAGTATGGTAAAGCCGTTATTGCCCACCAAAATGCACTAAAAGTACTGCTTAATCCTGCAAATAAAATTGCTACAAGTAGCACAGTAAGACAGGGTCGATTCGCAGGGAACAATGATTAAAACTCCTATTCCTACTAATTTGTAACAAGTTCGATTAGTAATAACCTTTTTGTCTCGTAGAAACCTTAAAAATGTCACTTTAATGTAATAAACTAACTTCAAAACAAATGAATTCTCAATTAAAAGAAATATTTTGGCATCATGTGATTCACATCAATCTATGCATGCAATCATTAACATTCTAATATATCAAATGGCATAGTGTCGGTCAGTCATAGGTTACCGTGGGCTCTCTACGACATAACCCAATCCCCACTTAATGTATTGGTAGTCACTGTGAGCTTCCTACGACATGACTACTTCTCTAGCTAACTTAACTAATAGGCCGTGTGCTCCCTACGGCACCTATTAATTGAATTAACCGCATTAATTATCAGGGAAACCTGACATTAATAATTCCTATTAGATTAACTTTAGGAATCGTTACCCATTTATCCTGTATTACTCGACAGTAATTTTGCCACTTCGTTGACACTACTGGATTTTAGCAAGTTGACCAGACTCAATTAGATCCTAACATTTAGACCTACATTCACAGGATAAATAGAAACACATGCGATTCAACCGAATTAAGCTTTACGTTTCATACATTCATAGATCGAATTCTTCACATAATGTCGGAATTGGATATTTAGTTACTCATACTTTCAGAAAATAAACAAAAATGTACTATAAAAGCCATAGGAACAACATAGAATAATAATAAGACTGAATTGCTTAAACTAGCACGAAACTTTGCGTGAGTGCGATAAATACCACAAACATTTTGAAATAACTTTTTTTTTACCACAAATCTTTCGAAAACGTGACAAAAATTAGCATTCCGTTTGAGTGTTCCATTAGGTACTTAACGAAAGGCTTTTTTGAGGGCAAAATTGTCCAAATTCCCTATTCCTTTGTATTTTATTTCCAAACAAATCTCAAACTTTCATGTTTTTACATATTCGTCCAAAAAATTGTGATATTACTAATGACTCTAAAATTTGCAGGCTATATATAAAAGGAATTGTTATTTGCAGTAACCATTTTACTATTTACAGTAACATTTTCTTGTGAAAAGTCTAAAATACCCCTCACAAAAAAAAAAAAGTAAAAGGCAAAAGTATGAAATAGGCATGCAAAAGTTTATAAATAGACTGCAAAGGAAAAGGAAGCAAAAGCAAAGGTGAGGAAGCAGAGCTGTGCGGAGAAGAAGGAATCACAAAATTGGCTAAATCGGATAAAAGTCAAGACGAATCGGATCGGCAAAAAGTGAGTGCCTAAAATTAATATTTGTTTCGTTATTGTTTTATTTGTTGTTACGATTAATTTGGTTGTAATATGTCCGGATTTGTTAGTATTTTGCCCGAGATTGTTAATTTTTTTCCCGGATCTGCACAGATCCGACTGGTTGTCGCCGGATCTTTAAAATTTAGGCCAAGGAGAAGGTTTCCTCGGCCTGGATGGGGCTGAAATACCACCGGTCGCCGGCGGTATTTCACTCAGTAGTACCGTGAGGGAAATACCGCCTGGTGGTATTTCCATTCCAGACACCGTCGTCCCCAGGCGGTGTTTTACACCAAAATACCGCCCGAAAAGGGTCGGTATTCTGGGAAAAAACTGCCGGCCGCTAGGGGATATTTTCCTGCGATCGGCGGGATTGTTGGCGGTTTTCTGCCCGAAAGGGGCGAGTTTTGAGCTAAAATTTTAAATTTTCTGTAACTTTAATTGTGTTCTTGTTCCTTATATGTTATCAATTAATTTCGTATTGATAAGTGCGTGTTTATATTATTGCAGATGGCAGAAACATTTAGGAAATTGAAATTGAAATTAACCAAAAGCAAAAAGGATGACAATTTGCAATTGGTTGAGAGAGGCACTGAGGTGACACAGTCCTCCTCTGAGAAGTAGGTGGCCGAATACCTCCCACTGCATCCGAGCGGCAAAGAAGGGTGGCAGGAAGATCGCATAGCTCTTCGCGCTTGTCAAATGCGATGATGAAAAGTAACATTGATTACGGCGAAACATAATTTGCCCCGCCATACATTGGAAATGCGGAGGAGGAGGAAGCTAGGGAAAATGTGAAAATATTTGAGATGGACATGTCTCAGTCGCAGGGGTACATGGAAGGGAATTCGGGGCTGTTGGAGGATGAAAACGAAGGGGAAAATGCACCGAACCAACGAAGGAGCGAAAAAGGCAAAGAATTAATGGGCTCCTCGCTTAGGTCAGGGTTTGGGTCCAGTTCCGGTTCCGGGGGAGATGCCGAGTGGAAGGCTTACCGGCCTCTAGATGGTCCGATTGACGGTGGACCTTCAGATCCAGAGTTGTTACAGAGTTTTAAGGGTCATGTTGCCTACTACGTATGGCATCGACAGGTATCGTATTATGCTTTATTACATATTTCTTGATATAATTTTTATTTATTTCCAATTTATGATAATACGTTAGTTTCTAAAATGTGTTATTTTATTTATTAAATTACGTAGGAACGTGGTGTATTGTTGTGCCATAATGGCCACGAACGACTGCAAAGGTGGGATTTAGCCGATGGGGAAATAAAAAGTATAGTTGAACAGTCCGGGTTGGCACATTTAGTATGGAGCATGCATCCAGAGTTAAACTCTGCACTCCTAAGTGCCTTTGTTGAGAGATGGCATCCGGAAACAAATTCTTTCCACATGCCATTCGGAGAGATGAGTATCACTCTCCACGACGTGGCCTACATATTGCGGATTCCGATTGGCGGATCGCCAATTGGTTGGAAAATTAAGCCGGCAGAAATGAAGGAACTACTGTTAGAATTGTTGGGGATTGATGAAGACAAGCTTGGGGATCGAGATTTTGCAAGTGTGAGAATGTCCCTCCTTCGAGAGCATTGTGTTAGTGGACAGGTGGAGGCCGCCAATTCTGCCGCACGGTATTTGTTGTGGTTAGTAGGGAACACCCTGTTCGTGGATAAGAAAAAAACCCACATTCTTGGGCATTTCCTGCCTTACCTCCGTGATGTAGAAAGTGTAAGCGAACTTGCGTGGGGTGCAGCTTGTTTGGCGAACCTTTATCGCAATCTTGGTAGGGCCTCTAGGGTGGACGGTGCCCAGTTAGGCGGGTGTCTGACCTTATTGCAAGTTTGTAGGAATCATTTATAAATTATTTCAATACTTTATACCGGTACATTAAAATGACTAATTTGTTTTTTATTTTTTTTAATAGAGCTGGATATACGAGTACTTTTCCGCGTTTAGTCCTCCAAAGCTGAGATCCTGGGATGTCGAGTGGCCTGCTGCAACCAAGTGGCACATCAGAACCAGAAGGAAGCGCGAGCCTAACTGGGATTTGATGTCATCCAGAAGTGCACTAGACGGAATGAAATCTGAAGAGGTAATATTTCTATGTCATTTAAAATTTCTAATGTTTATTGGTGTAATAGCCGACTTAGTC
The DNA here is from genome assembly GCA_016801395.1 of Leptodermis oblonga. Classification (NCBI taxonomy): domain Eukaryota; kingdom Viridiplantae; phylum Streptophyta; class Magnoliopsida; order Gentianales; family Rubiaceae; genus Leptodermis; species Leptodermis oblonga. The sequence goes on from CM028752.1 coordinate 7,943,191, forward strand.
GATTATCCACTTACTATGTTTCACATGAACTAGGTCAATTGGCTTCCGTTTGGGCCAAATCCTACAGGAGTGCACCCTATAACCTTGTACAGGGGTCTTATTTATTGTCCTGCGGTCCTAGAGCCATATATGCCTGATCGGTTCTTGCGACAATTTGGATTCATGCAGTCGATCCCTCACACAGTTTTAGAGCCAAAAAGCTGTTACAGAGGCCCTGAAACAAAAAGGTACTCCTGCGTGTACGATACGAATTTTATTGCCCCGCAAATGTACAAGAGTAAGGTCATAAGGGGGATGCAAAGGGCTCGATGGCCTGATCAGGCGTGCCTTGAGTACCTCGACTACTTCCAGCAGCGAATGCACGTTCGTGTTAGTCCCGATGACATGGAAGTGGACGAGACAGTGGACCCCAAAAAGCTATCCGCGGTTGCGGTAAGCACTAAAAATTTATGCTTATTTCTGTCAATTAATTATATATTTTCGTCAATATTTTTTACTATATTTTGATTTTTCTTCCAAATGCAGCGCTTGCAATATATTGCAAGTAAAATGTATTATGCTTATCTCCGAAACCAGTATACCGTCCCCAGTGACGTGAGGGAGAGTGCCATAGAGGAGGTGGCTATCGATTTGGAGAATTTGATGCCGGGACTGGAGTAAATTGCGGCAAGGTCCCATGTGCTATCTTATTGACTATTTTTTGAACCCTGGTAAGATAAATTACTGAATAACCAGTTATAAATTAGGTGGGTTGTATTTTATTCGCTTTTTTATGCATTGTATAAAGTACTATCTCATTCGGGATGATATATATATTTTTTGCCTTCAGTAATGTTAAAATTAATTACATACGAAAGTTTAAAGATGAGAATCTTATCTTGTGATCATAAAATCAAAAGTAAATTATAGTTCACGTGAAACAGTTGATATGAAAAACATCTAATACTAATACTCAGCAGTCGATTTATTCCTGAAAGCAACAAATTTTTCTTCCAAATGGGATTTCCAAAGCTGCATTTGTTTTGAGGCCCTGTTTCTCCACGTCGGATAAATTGGGGGTAGCAAGACCTCCCCTGTCGCTAACAAAGCAATGAAATGATTTTGTCTTATTAAACCCATATTGATGAAACTGCTCGGATCATTAGAGACGCCGGCCCCCTGCCACAGAAGTGGAAGGAAAGTATTACTCTGCTGGGCATATAATATAACAACCCTCTGGTACTTCGTTGCGACAAGTATTCCCAGAAGATGAGAATCAAACCAGAATTCCTCATCTGCCGGAACTACATAACAATCTACCACCCTGATTGCTAACTCGTAATCAATTGGCCCAAGAACGAAGCGCCAAAAAATAGCTTCATCCCGGAGTTCTTGGTGCAAGTCTCTGCGTACTTGGTACCACTGCGCCTCATCTACATCGCGTGCAAAATAGGAAATTATTCTAAAACCACAATGTCCATCGGGCACTACATTAACGTGCCCGGTAATGTATTCGAACACGAACTGCTTCAGAAATATGGGAAGGTCGTAACACCATTCAGAACGTGGGGCCTCACAACCCTTCGTCTTCTTTGTCCGCCTGTGGATCGCCAACCTACGAGTGTAAATCATATTACATTTAGTAGTTTTGTGTATATGTATTTAACCACAAAGACATGTACATGAAATACATATATTCATACCTCATTTTAGTGCATTCCTTTTAGCATGCTCGTACCTTGATAGATCGCGGTTGGTTGAATTGTATCTCTGCCATCCCCTGTGTGGCCTACTAATCGGCTCAGCTAGATCAACAGTTTCCGGATAAAGCATCGAATGCACCACACCCATGACCCTGTATATCTCAGAGCTTGGACACGTCATTACATCAACAAACATGTCATACAGTTGCCCTTCAGCGGTTTGCTTCTCCTCCTGAGTTTCTGGAATATCATTATCTCCCAAATGCAGCGTCTTCCAGACGCGTCAACGTTGATAGGATCAATTGGACGGTACGCGCGCACAAACTGTTGCATCTCACATGCACATGGCAGACGGCAACTTGTTCGGAGTTCGCAACCACACAGCGCACCATCGTCCCCGATAAGGCCAACTCTTTCTGTATATTCTTCCTTCACCATTGTAATACCAGCGAAAGACATTATACCGTTAAGCCTACTATACAGTAAGTAGTCGCTCTTCCGGTATGTTTTGCATCGCGAAGATTACATTGCAGTCCGAATTTCATCTAAGTGCAACCCTATAATAATATTAATGTTGTGAAAAATACCTAGAAATGCGTTTCTATCCGTACCAATAGCCTTCTTCAACTGTGCATGTGCACTCTCAAAAAGACAATTAACATTATAATTTGGACTGTAACATAAAGCATTATATAAAAGATCATGTAATTATACAATAAAAAAATCATAACTGAAAGCAATAAATAACTTACAGGTTCGTTGTGTGCCCTCCATAATGCTTTATACTTTTCGTCCAGCAAGACACAAACTTATCCTTGTGTGGATCCAACCATGTGTTTTTCAAGTACGGAATAACATTTCTGAATTTGGATTTATTTCCATATTTAGTATCAATATAATCCACAGCTTCCGTGAACTGTTTACATGTCAAGGCTTTAACCACTCGCCCCCAACGATATAGAAACACATCCGTTATAGTTTTGTCGTTGCCAGCCGATACAACATGTTTCTTGACATCCATTTCAATGTGTCTCCTACAAAGTAGTTGGATAGTATGTGGGAATACTAGTTCCATAGCATTCATTAAGGCAATCTCTCGATCAATGATGATCACATGTGGGTATTTGTTTCGCTCGAATAAATTGCTCAATTGCGCTAATCCTCAGTAATAGCTCAGGGTAGTCTCATCCCTCATGAAAACGAACACGATATGAACATACTGAGCTGTGGGTACATGAGCCACTATTTACAGCAGAGGCATGTCATACCTGTTTGTCTTTTGCACCGTATCCATAAACAACACGTACGGAAACAAAACAAGTAGACAAGGCGCCTTCTTCTGTGCAAAGGAGATGTGCCCGACTGCATTACTTTCGTCATCATCTGCATAGAAGTATTCATAATCATGCAGAAGTTCGAAGAAATACTGCATGTTAGTCATACCTCCCCTCGCATCCCTTTTACTTTTTGCTCTTCGTTGTACACCTGCCTTATGTGGCTGACATTTTCCGGATCATCCGCTCGCAATTGGACCAATATATACTTCGGCCTAATGTTAATACTTGACATGTCTGCAATCTTCTTTTTCTCCAATTCTGTTAACCATGACTGCACTGAATGCCAATTTCGAACTTCTTCTAATTCATGATTGTGTGCTTACCGTTTATGGCCTCTAACTTCCAATTACCCCCAGCAATTTCTCGTCCCTTCAGGTGAAATGGACAGTTTGTCATCTTGCTGCTTGTATTACTCCGCATGCTTTTCTCTTCCGGTAGGGTGGCTTCTCTCTAACTTGTCCTGATCTATCGCACCTTATGTCAACTCTACATTTTCTCCCTCTTGTAAGGAACAGCCCTAACATTTTCGAAGAGAAAGTAATTTTTGCCGTCATATTGTTTTCAGTTGCTCGTGCTTTAACCCATACAATCATATCTTCCCTACTTCTGAACTCTTCGTTTGTTTGAAATACATCGGTGTGGTCAGTATAAATATCATCCCTCTCAATACGAAAATCTTGTTAATACAACAAAGCTGGTTCAATATAATGTAAACTGTCAAATTTAGCTGCAACCAATAAATTTCGTAATAATCTTATCGCCGAGAGGCGAAGTTGTGACAGAATTATGATCAGCATTGGCCCGAGGGATATTGCGAATATCACGTCCATTTCGAGCGGGAAAATATAGGGAAAACCGGCTTTCTACCGGAAAAAAGCGACGGCAGCTGACGATTTTTTTTTCCCGGCAAAATACCGCCGGTGGTATTTAGAAAGACCCGGGGATAGGTAATAGCCAGTCGTAACCCGACGTTGTCGTTGCCCTCTCCATCGTCGCACAATCGTTGTCGTCACCAGATACTATACTTCATGTGCCACCTCGCCCTTTTCTCCTCTTTGAGATGATGACTCTTCCGTCAGCGGCGGAGTAATTGCATTTTTTGGGGATAACTGCTAAAATCCAATTTTTCCTACAACCAAAGTGGACTTTTTTTCCTTCTCCAAAGATTTGATCTGGACTGGGCGATACCTCTCTTTATCCTGGACTGAAACAAAGCAGTAGCGGCAAGGGTAAGGAAATACTAGCGGCGGCGGAAGCAGCGAGTTTGGGAATGCTTGTGGGCGGCCAGAACTTTTGTGGAGAATTAGGGCAGATTGTTTGTTAGTTAAAGAAGAGAAGAAAAAAATTAAAAGTTAAAAAATAAAGTAAAATAATATATGAAAAAATTAGCATACCACAAGGGGAAAGAAAAAAAAAATCCTTTTTACTACTAAGACAAATTGAAATTGGACACAAAAGGAGAATGAACACAAAAGTCTTCTCTCGCTTCTCTCTAAAAAGATGAGAGAGAGACCGCATGTGCCCGTGGGTCTCCTCGGTGAGGTTCATAGGCCTTCCTATGCGTTTTGGTCTTCTTCATTCTGTATTGGTTTTCTGATCGGTAATCATCACAGCTAGGTTACCTACGAAGTGGAAGTTCGCGTTCATTCTTATCGGATTGTTGTTCTAGCAATGCTCGGAGGATACCTGGCTAAACTGGGTTAATCCTTCATGTTAATCTTAACACGTTGTGCTTTTCTGGCTTACTTGTTAGGCTGATACTACTACTTGCTTTTGATGGAATAAATAAGGATATCTAGGTTCTCTAAATTACCGCTCATTTCTAGCCTTTTGGTGCAGTTTGTTTCTGATTTTATTTATCTCTTAAAACATCGTTTTCTCCTTGTGTTTGCTCATCCATGGAGATTGAATGTAATGATGATACTAGGTCCGGCACTCTTCTCACGCCATTGGGTTCTGAATTCTCAGAGGAATTAAAAGATCATCATCAATCTGCGTCACAGCTGCAGGGCATCACACGACCTCTACGTCGTTCCTCAAGATGTAAGCTGACGGAGGAGGGTGTGCAACTAAGCCTGGGAGACCATCAGTACAGTCTGCTAGCTTGCTGGGTAGATGATCGGGATTATAGCTCTGCGCGGATTGAGATGTATATCAAGAAAAAGGGGTGTTCCAGCTCGGATCTAGAAAAAATCTGGTCGGTTCTACATGATTCAGTTTAATTCTCGGGAGGATATGCTCACCATTCTGTTCAATGACCCTTATGCAATAGATGGGGGTCTGCTGGTGATATGTCGATGGGATTTAAACATCATCCCCAAGAAAACTACGGTCACTAAAATCCTGGTATGGATCCATCTGCATGGTCTTCCAATGGAATGTTTTAACATTACAGCAGCGAATAAGTTGGTAAAGATGATCGTTGAAGGTTAGGAGGTGAAAGTTGGGGAATTAGATATGAAGCAGGTTGATTATCTTCGTGCTCGGGTTTGGCTTAATCCTGCAGACCCCTTAATTCCTGAGTTTTATCTTTCGCTAAGAAATGGCAGAGATGTTTGTGTCGAATGTCGTTATGAAAAAATTCATAAGTTGTGTCGACGGTGGGGTCGTATTAGGCATTCCCTTTCATGCTGTGGGTTTCTGAATAACTCAGAGCTAGACGTTTTACTTGATGAATTTTTTCTAACCCATAGTGCTTCGAGGGAAGCGGATTTTGTGTGGGATGATGCTCACTAGCTTTTCCCAGCTACCATACGAGCTCACGGTCACAAGCAGAGCAGACGTTATACTAATATTCATGCTTCTTATGTACGCAAATATCATTATTATTTTTAGGGAATCAGGGAGGATCAAGTGAAGGATGGCTTTAGATTTGTTACAGAATTTGAACCGGCGGTGGTGGGACTTGAATTCATTGATGGGGGTTTTGCTCATACACCTCCTACCCCTCCACCTTCAGTTTAGAACTCCTCGACGTCTTATCAGAGCACAGAGGTTTCCTCCCAATCTGCCCCACAGGAAGTGCCTTCAATGCAGGGAGAAGACCAAGTTCAGGAGGTACAACATCTGGCTAATAGGTTGGAGGAAATCCAATTCATGCAGGCGCAGCTTCCTACAGTGCATGAGTTACAACAAATTAATGGCCTGGATGAATCCAGATGGCAGAGTGGCAACACTCTCCTGACTTAGTGGAGGTAGTTCAGGCAAGTTCTTTTCCTCTTATGCAAGACCTGAATATGTCCCCCTTTGGGCAATTGCCCTCGCTGAGTCCTGAACCAGATTACCCTATTTTACAACAAAATTTTGGGCTGGAGGAAGAATACTGGGCTGATATTTCCATGACCATGGGGCAGATATCCATGGAATCTGGATTTTTGACCACACAAGTGGAATCAGAATTGGATTTGGATTCTGTAGGTTCTGTCTCTGATTGTCCTAAAAGGGGAAAGAAGCATATGGAATGTAATTTGTCTAGTGGGGCTAAGCGGGGTAGGTCGAGGACGTTTTCTGGGTCTGACTCTTGGGTTTCGCTTGCTAGCCTGATGGCTTTACTCCAACATATTCAATCGGACCTCACGGAGGCAATCCAAACCCAGCCCAATACACCCATGACCCAAGGTTTTCTTGGAGATAAGGACTCATGTGGGGATTTAATGCCATCCAATGTCAAACGCAACCATCAAGATTGCTGGAAGGAATCCGAGTGGGTTTTACCACCCAAAAAGAGGGGATGTCATGAGACGAGATATAGTTCTTTCAAGAATTCTTCTGCGGGTTTTTTGGGGATTGACCCAAATCAATCCCTGGAGCTAGCATGAAGATCCTAGCCTAGAATTGTAGAGGCTTGGCCAAGCCTCTACAAAGCAAGTGTTGCGGCGTCTACTCTGTACATATCATCTTGATGTTTTGTTTCTCATGGAACTTCATGTGTCTGTAAAAAAAAGTTATGCATTGGTATCGGTCTACATATTTTAATTGCTATGTTTTGGTACCTGGGGTACGTCAGGAAGGAGGTCTAGGTGTTTTTTGGTCTCCCAGTATAAATATTAGGATGCTCTCAAAAGATCCTAATCATGTTTGTTTCAAAGTTTGTGAGTTTGATGGCTATGAATGGGTGCTACTGTTTGTGTATGGAGCTTTCATTCGTTCTTTACGTTGCAAAGTTTGGGATAATCTTAACCACCTTATCACTGCTGCTGCTTTACCGGTTTTGATGGCAGGAGATTTCAATCAAACCTTATCCAGCTCTGATAAGTGAGGCGGAATCTGCAAACCTCCAGTTACTTCCAATCATTTTTGCAGGCATTAGGCTGAACTGAGCATCCTAGTTTGGGCCCTTTGTATACTTGGACGAACAATCGAAAAGGTCCAAATTGTATTTATGAAAGGCTGGATCGTGCTTTTGCAAACCAACAATGGTTGTCGCATTTTTGTTGTTCAACACTTCGTAATCTTCCTATCTGAGGATCGGATCACGGACCTTTGTTTTTGGAGAGTACATGGATTATTTCAAAGCCAAAAAGAAAGCTAAAATTTGAGTCCTTTTGGGTGAAGTCACCTCCTGCCCAACAATTAGTTCAAGAAGTTTGGCAAGAAACATGTCCTATATATCAAAATAATCCTCGGCTTATTATGGAAGTACTGGAAAAAATTATACGATTCTTACAAGTTTGGCATAATCAGAGCTTTGGTTCTTTGGACAACAAGATTCACAGTTTAACCTTGCAACTTCAACAGTTACAGATGTAGTTACCACGGAACTCATCTCACGAATTTAATATTCGAAAGCTGATTGAACAATTGATGGAATATCAGGCGCATTACTGGCTTCAACGATCGAGATTAAATTGGAAAAATTTAGGAGATCGTAACACTAGATATTTTCATCATACGCCACGTGCCGATGAGGGGTAAATTGGATTTCGAAACTCAAGGATAATCAAGGTCGGTGGGTTGCAAATGTGTCAGAGGTCCAAAAAATATTGCAAAATTATTTTCAGCATTTGTATACTGAAGATGTGAACTACCCACAAAATAATAACCTCAAAATGTCTAGAGATCACTTTCTGGCTTCCTCCACTGTAGAATTCGCAGATCATCAGCTACAAACTTGAAGAACAGAACTAAGAGCAGAGAAATTGCAGAAAGAAGAAAAGAGAGGAAGAAAGTTGAGAGAGAATTTTCTGATTTCTATTGAAGAGAAAATAGAAGATCTGATTACAATAATCACCTACTAAGCTATTTATACAAGTTCATAAAAAGAGCTCTACGGATTGTACAATGCACCTCATGTGCAGAGAACTAATTCTCTAACTAACTTTCCCTCCAAAACCTGCAACTTAACAACTAAGGAAGTGACAACTGTAGTCCATTAACTTAAGCATGCTCTTAAGCATGATCCAATAATATCTAATGAGATCTGACAGCTCATCAAGGTGGATCCCGCTTTAATTGGATTTGATCTGCTGGAGGAGGCTTACCACAGTTACCAGTGTTGCTCCTCAGCTTCGCGTTCTGTAGCTTCTGTGAGCTCAGCTTGGAGCCCTCTGTATGGTCATTTGGATGGTCATCTTCACATCCCCCTCAAGTTGAGCTGGATTAAAAGTAATCAAGCCAAGCTTGGAACTGAGAAACAGAAACTGAGGAGAATGAAGACTCTTGGTTAATATGTCTGCCAACTGAAGCTTGGATGGAATGTAATGAGGATTGATCAATCCAGCTTTGTACTGGTTTCGAACAATATGGCAATCAATCTCCAGATGCTTTGTTCTCTCATTGAAAATAGGATTGGCAATGATGTACAATGCTGCTTGATCTCTACAGTAAAAAGGGATTGGAAATGTCATAGGAACTGTAGGGCCCTTCAGAAGGTAGCTGATCCATTGTAATTCACAAACTGTAGAAGCCATGCTTCTATACTTAGCTTCAGCAGAAGATTTAGATACTGTAGCCTTTTTCTTAGACTTCCAGGAAATCAAAGAATCCCCAAGAAACAGACAGAAACTAGTAAGGAACCTTCTTGTTTTCTTGCAAGTAGCCCAATCTGCATCTGAATATGCAGTCAGTTGGGAGATAGGCTTTGCTGGATAGAACAAACCCTTGGCAGGACTACCCTTCAAAAATCGAAGAACATGTAAGGCATCATCCCAGTGATTCTGTTTTGGAGCATTGACATATTGGCTCAGTTGCTGTGTAGCATGAGCAAGGTTTGGTTTGGTGAAGCCAAGGTAAAGGAGCCTACCAATGAGCCTGCGGTACTGCTCAGGATCACCAAATAGAGGAGATGAATCATCCTCTAACAGAAGACCAGGGATCATAGGGACTATAACTGGTTTGGCATCAGTAAGACCAGAATCTTGCAGAATGTCATTAGTATACTTGCTTTGATTTAGAGAAATACCAGAAGTAGACCTTGCAATTTCTACTCCAAGAAAGTATTTTGCAGGTCCGAGGTCTTTTATGGTGAATTTATCATGCAGAAACTTCTTATCTTTAGCAATTGCATCTTTTGAAGATCCTGTAATTAAAAGATCATCCATATAGACTAACAAAAATAGTTGCAGTCCAGATTTATTGATGATAAAGAGGCAGTGATCAAGTTCACACTTCACAAATCCATAGGCTATCAGGCTTTCAGTAAGCTCGTGATTCCACTGCCTAGATACTTGTTTAAGACCATACAAGGACTTCTTCAGCTTACAAACCTATCCTTCAGAGGCTTTGCTGTATCCAGGAGGAGGTAACATATAAACCTCTTCATCCAAATGGCCATGCAGAAAGGCATTATTCACATCCATTTGCTGTAAAGGCCAATTATATGAAGCAGCCAAACCAATGAGAATCCTGACTGTAACCACCTTAACAACTGCAGAGAAAACCTCATAATAGTCCTCACCCTCAACCTGAGTATAGCCCTTGGCTACCAGCCTAGCCTTAAACTTGTCCACAGTACCATCCGGCAATCTTTTGATCTTAAAGACCCATCTAGAGCCAATAGCCCTTTTTCCTGTAGGAAGAGAAGTAATATCCCAAGTATTATTGGCCTCCAAAGCATGAAGCTCCTGCTGCATAGCATTTTCCCACTCAACCTGTCCTTTAGCATGCTTATATGAACAAGGCTCATGGATATGTGATATGTTAGCTAAAAAATGCATGTGAGCAGGAGAAAAAAAAAATTCGCAGATTCAGAAACTTGAGCAGTGAGAGGTGCTTCAGGTTTGTAAAACTGAGGAACCACAAAGTCCTGTAACCAAAGAGGTGGTTTTTTGATTCTGGTACTCTGTCTAAGAGGATCATGATGGATAAGGGGAGAAGTAGTAGATGAGTGAATAGGTTCTGTGATAGGATCAGAATTTGGAGGACTAAGGGAATGGTTAGAAAGCTCATAGGAGGAAGAAGTTGAGTGTGTAGAAGGCATGCCATCATGTTTGGTCAAGGTAGAAGATTCTAAAACCGTTGGAGCAAAATCAGATATAGGAGTGAAAGTGTGTTCTGGCAGCATATGGAGAGGTTCAGTAGTGGATTTATCATAAGGGAATGTGAATTCATGGAAGGAGACATGTCTAGACACAAGAACCTTATGATGTTCCAAACTGTAGAGTTTGTAGCCCTTATGCCCAGGTGGATGTCCTATGAAAATACACTTGATGGCTATAGCACTGAACTTGTCTTTATGAGGAGTATTATGAGTGGCAAAGCACAAACAGCCAAAAGTTCTAAGATGTTCAAGTGAAGGAATATTTTTATAAAGGATTTCAGAAGGTGATTTCCACTGTAAAATGACAGTAGGCAGCCTGTTTAAAATGTAGGTAGCAGTGAGAATAGAATCAGCCCAAAATTTTTTTGGCAATAAGGACTGAAACATTAAAGACCTTGCTATTTGGAGAAGGTGTTGATTTTTTCTTTCGACAACTCCATTTTGCTGAGGAGTGTAAGGACAAGATTTTTTATGAATGATGCCAAGCTTTGAAAACAATGCTTGACAAGAAGAGTTAGTGAATTCAGTCCCATTATCACTTCTAATGACTTTGACAAAATCATGAAATTGAGTCTGAATCTTATTTAGAAAATGAGAAATAACAGTACATGTCATGCTCTTATCCTTAAGGAAAAATGCCCGTGTATTTCTACTGTAATCATCAACAATTGTAAGGAAATAAGAACATCCATTTAGTGAAGGTTGAGAGTATGGACCCCAAACATCCATGTGCAACAAATCAAAGCACTTAGAAGTATGAGTGGTGCTTAAAGGAAATGGAATCCTATGCTGTTTGGCAAGAGGACAAATAGTACATGGATGAAGCTTGTTATCAACAGAAGAATATGGCAGATTGAGCTTTCCTAGTACATCAAAAGAAGAATGACCCAATCTATAATGCCATAACTGAGCTTTGTGAGATCGTAAAGGATTATTTGACTGCAGCAAATGCTGATTTGCTGCCAGTGATGGTTCATAGGACTTTATAACCTCAGGTTTGAAGGAGTTTTGATCAAGGATATAAAGTCCTTTGATTATCCTTCCCACTCCAACAACTCTTTTAGTATGTTGGTCCTGTAGTAGACAATACTCAGGGTGGAAAATAAAAGAAATTTTAGCCAAGACAACACACTTTCTCACAGACAATAAATTGAACCTAAAGGAGGGAATATGCAAACAGTCACAAAGAAGTAACTGATTGTAGAGGTTTACCCAACCAAAATGAGTCACTGATTTAATGGTACCATCTGGAAGGCATACAGGAGTAAAATTGGCTACCAATTTAATGTTTGTGAGAAAGGAGAGATTTATGCATACATGATTTGTAGCACCCGTATCAATAATCCATGAGTCCTTATCAATATAATCAAAAAAGGAAAGTGCAGAATTAGTACCTGCAAACTCTTCAACATGTGTAAAATTAATAAGGTCCTTTGAAGGTCCATTAGAGCCGCCGCTAGCTCCAGAAGCATTCTGTCCCCGTAGCATTTTACTCAACTCTCTCGTATGGCCATTCTGAACCCTTCCTTTTTCCCCAAACCTTTACCTCAAATCATTCCACAGATCTTTAGCAGTTTGTGAGAACATGAAACAATCAACCAAACCTGGATGATCTGATCCATGCAGAGTCATAGCTTCCATAAGCTAAGCTTCATGCAGAGTCATTGCTTCCATAAGGTAAGGTTCATGTAAATTATCCAGATTTCTTTCCCCATTTCCAGAAATTGAGTTGTTTCCTGAATTCTCTGAATTATTTGCCATGAAAAATTCTAATCTTAATGAAGTAGCTGTGAAAATGATCTATTCAACCTGCTCTGATACCATGTAGAATTCGCAGATCATCAGCTACAAACTTGAAGAACAGAACTAAGAGCAGAGAAATTACAAAAAGAAGAAAAGAGAGGAAGAAAGTTGAGAGAGAATTTTCTGATTTCTATTGAAGAGAAAATGGAAGATTTGATTACAATAATCACCTACCAAGCTATTTATACAAGTTCATAAAAAGAGCTCTACAGATTGTACAATGCACCTCATGTGCAGAGAACTAATTCTCTAACTAACTTTCCCTCCAAAACCAGCAACTTAACAGCTAAGGAAGTGACAACTGTAGTTCATTAACTTAAGCATGCTGTTAAGCATGATCCAACAATATCTAATGAGATCTGATAGCTCATCAAGGTGGATCCCGCTTTAATTGGATTTGATCTACTGGAGGAGGCTTACCACAGTTAGCAGTGTTGCTCCTCAGTTTCGCGTTCTGTAGCTTCTGTGAGCTCAACTTGGGGCCCTCTGTATGGTCATTCGGATGGTCATTCTTCATCCACCAAGATCCTGACGGAGGATTAGGATCAGATTCAAGATCTTTCAAGGCCTTTCCATAGCTCTGAAATTCAAAGAGCACTTCGAGGTATGGCTTCGTGGGCAACACCATGTAACGCCCCAACCCGACCCCCTATCCAATACGGGGACCCGGCCGGACGCCTGCCTAGTTCGCACCAGGACTCAGTAGTGCAATCAGAACAATAGAAACTAAATTATAATTAATGCGGAAGCTTTTAAATTTTAAGTCATAGAATTACAACTTATTGGTCCCGGTTTCGTAGCCTAACAATCTATTACTTAAGTGGCGCGCAGGCCAATTATTAATTCTTAAGTAAATACTTAATAAGATTATCCATAAAATTCACCGGCTATCCAATCTAACTCAGCTCGCCATCATGCGGCCCATACTGCCACTGCGAACCTGGGGTTGGGTTTTAAAAACATGCAACACCTATGAGCTTTTTTGCTCAGTGATATTCTCCGTTTAAAATAATTAAAGCAGTAAAATATGCAATTCACATAAAGCAATCAATATAGATATAATACAATTAGGAAAGCAGTAAAGCAAGTCGTAAAGGATACTCGCGAGTTCAGGTGGAACTATAGAGGTGATTTTCATCACTTATTTCCAGTGAACTTTTGCGCCCACACAGGGCTTCGGCAACAACGCCCCAGTAATATGACACCAGTACGTGGACCCGCCCACTCAGTATGGGTCTCTAGAGTTGCCCGACATACCAAGTCACTATTTCGCCAAATGCCCATGCCCCGGCTGGCACATTTGACTACGTAGATCATGGCTCATGGGATCCCATTCAGTAATGCACAGTTACCAGTATCATTCAATCAGTCAGTAATATTCAATTTATCAGTATCATACAGTTCACAGTAATATCAAACATACGTACAAGTAGTTAGTCTCACATTTTCATACATGCGTAAATCAGTACATTTTCATGCTATGATAGTTCAAACATTGAGTCGGCGCGAAAAGTAGTCGGCCGCTCCTTAAACAGTATAATTAAATAAAAATAATAATTACGATCTATAACAAATCAACTAATCATATATATACATTATATATTTTCAGCAATTTAAACACATAATACACATTGTCAATCACACACTAATCAAAAATAGGTTTTCAGTGAGAATACTCACCTGAATCAAATGAAGTGGAATAAACCGGATCGATAAAATCTGAAAAGTAAAATTATTCATAGTTCTTTAGTATTTAATTAATCCTAATATCTACAAAGAAAATGACATATTCCTACCTAACTTTACTTCGGGTTATGATTAATTATGAGTAATGTTGTTCATTATTATATTAATTATTATTGTCATTATTATCCTACTATTTTAATGCCTATGATTATACCATCACTTTCTCTTATTTTATTTTTTTTTCCTTCTCCTCTCCTTCTGGTTGCTCCGTTTTCTCCTTTCTACTTTATTTATTTATTTATTATTATTATTATTATTATTTGTAATGGTTATTATAATCATTGTTATCCCTTTAATATATTTATTCCATACCACTACTATATATTTTATTATATATATCTATATGCATCAAAAGTGCACTACGAATTGTGTTCTACTTTTTCTTTTATTTATTTATTTATTTATTTTTATTTTATCTTTCCTTCTTCTTGTACTCTGTTTTTGCTTTGTTGCTCTGTTTCCTGCGTCTTCCTCATTGCTCATTTCTCCTTTCTTTTCATTCTCTTTTCTTTGCTCTAGCAATCTGTTTTCTTCCCCCACTTTGTTTTCTCTCCCGTAGCACCCTTATATTTCCTTCTCCCTTCTATCTTCTACCATTAAACAACTACTATAAATCACTAATTCTAAAACTAGTATTCTTAGCCTGCTCATCACATTAGACCAAAGATAGAATATGAAACATGCATGTTACAGTATGAAGCAAATGCTTCAAAAAGTGAGATGACTTCTTAAAGGTATTAGCATGGCAACCGTATATGGGGTTTCATAACCCATTTTCCTCTTCTTCTTTTATAGAAAATAGACTCTTAAAATATTCATAGTTTTCTAGCATTTATATGAGTCTACATAACCGAAAACTATATAAATGGTTGAAAGCTACAGGTTCGGTAAGTCCCTATTTTTCATTTCATTTTCAGTCATTCTGCAACTAACTATTTGATATTTGTTAAATGCTTCTGGATGTTTGTTAAAGGGTATTTCAAATTCTTCATATCAAGCATAGCATGTTTCATTTTCTGGAGAACTAAAGCATGGTTCATAAGATTAAAAGAGTACTTTTATGGCATGTTTTCAGTTTCTTACAGCATACTTAAGCATGGAATCTAATGGTTACGGAGGGTGCTCAAGGCTTACCTAAGCAGCGTAAATCAAAGGTGAGATTGAGGTGATCAAGCGTACGATTTTGGATGATCTCCTCCTTTCTTCCTTTCTTTCCTAGCGTCTCTTTTCTGCCTCCCCTATTTCCTTCTTCTTCCTCTGTTTTCTTCTTCCTCTGTTTGAACTTTCTTATCCTCTTCTAAGACTTCAAGTACTTCTTTTGTCCCCTCAGAAATCACTCAAAGAATCCTATCTATTGATTTTTTCTTCAGCTCTATTTCTTCTAGTTTAGTTTGGTTTTTCGTTTCTACTGCTTTCTTGCTTCTGCCCAAGAAAGCACTCTACATTTCTATTTAAAGAGAAGCTTTGTCTTCCCTGTCGCTTGTATGAGGCGCAACGTTGCCTACTCCATGCAAAGGCGAGCCGGACTACAAACACCATGACGGGTTCTTCAAGATGTCACCTCGGTTCACCGAACTTGGTCGCCAAGTTTTCTTTTCCTTGCTTTAGCTAGACTCTTCCAGAGTCTGCTTCTCTTTACTCTTCTATTTTATTTATTTATTTATTTACTTTTTATTTATTTATTTATTCATTATTATTATTATTTTTATTCATATAAGCACATTTATTTCCTATTTATCTTTATTTGACAATTGTTCTTATTTTATTTTTATAACAGAATTTGTTCAATAGTTAATAACTACAAGAGATAAAATTAATTATTTTAGAATAAATTACATGAAATTTGAGTTCTCTATTCGATTACAAGTTAACTTTTTGTTTGAGTTTTCGGGGCCTCACACACCAGGCCCAGACGGAATTCTGTCTCGTTTCTATCAGAGTTACTGGGAGATTTTGCAATTTCCTTTGGAAGAAGAGATGCTTTTTGTGCTCAATGGCGGTGGGATCTTGCCATCCTAGAACCGAACAAACCTTTTCCTTCTTCCTAAGAAGCCACATCCTGATACACCGATGGACTTTCGTCCAATTAGTCTTTGCACAATCCTTTGTAAGACTGTTGCAAAAACCATAGCTAATCGGTTGCAACCAGTTCTGGGATCTCTTGTCTCGGATAATCAAGCTGGTTTTATCAAATGCCGTTTTATAGGGGAAAATGTTTTGATCACACATGAGATCTTGGAGTATATACGTCATCACAAATACGGGAAGCAACCTTTGGCTGCAATGAAGGTTGATATGAGTAAAGCTTATGACCGGGTTTCATGGTTCTTTCTGGAGGCAGTCTTGCTTAAATATGGTTTTCCTGAAACTTTACGGAAACTGATTATGTCTTGTGTATCCACGATTTCGTTCTCAGTGGTGGTCAATTGTTTGCACACAGAATTTTTTTGTCCGTCAAGGGGACTCCGACAAGGCTGTCCATTATCTCCATAGCTGTTTCTTTTGTGTCAACAGGCCATGTCCGCAGCTTTGGATACTAAGTCACTAAATAATCCTCAATCTGCTTTCTCGGCATGACCCCAAGTGATTCCAATTACCCATTTAATGTATGCCGACGATTCCATATTTTTCTTCAAGGTCACTCCAGTAGCAGTAGAAATCCTGGCAAATACTCTTGATAATTATGCTCGGTTTACTGGACAACGAATTAATTTGGCTAAATCTTCAGTTCAGTTAAGTCCTAATGCAACTGATGCGCATAATGATCTCATTCGGTATGGTCTCAATATTCAGAAGTTTGGAAGGCATAGGATTTACCTGGGGTTGGACATGGATTTCTCCCAACCAAAACATTCTTTGTTTAAGCTGATGATAGATAGATTAAGAGCCAAAATCCATTCCTACAGAACGGCATCATTGTCCCTCATGGGTCGGATCACCTTAGCAAAATCCTCACTATCTGCAACGGTTATTTATCCTTTGAGTATCTTCAAAATTCCGGTTGGCATTGCAAGGAAAATTGATTCAATCCTAGCAGGATTTATTTGGAATGGCGACAAGAATTTCCGTGGAATTCACTGGAAATCTTGGCATATTAATGGTTGTGTCATCCCCGGTCCCAAGGGGGACTTGGGCTCAGATCTGCAACAGAAATGAACCAAGCGCTGTTGGCCACATTTGCTTGGAAGATACTGCATCAGCCTAATTCATTGTTTGCTAGATTTTTCTCGTCAAAGTACTGTAAGAAAACAGAATTTTTACTTTTGGAACCTGGGCGGACGTCATCATGGGGATGGAGAAGCATTTTGTGGGGTAAAGAATTACTTATCGGTAATCTTCGTTGGCACATTCGAGATGGCAATGACATCAGGATTAGGGGTGTCAAAAAAATCCAGTAACCCAAAAACCGTCCAAATTCATTAGGTATTAATTAAATAACACTCACTTAAAATAATAATGGGTTGGGTGGGCTTGGGTTAAATATGTAATGGGCGGGTTTAGGGTAGCCCATTAGGTACCCTAAAATCCGCCCATCATGGGTACCAAAAATACACATCCAAAACTACCCTTAAAAGTATAAACAAAAACCCAACAACTCACTTATTTTAGTGGGTCCATTTTATTTTTTTCTTCAAACTTATTTTTTTTCTTATTTATTTTTCGTATCCTACAATGACTTTACGTTTTTTCTCTCATTTATTATTTTATAATATTTTTAAATTACCCACTTAAATGCTAATTCAAAATTCGTTCGGGCTTAGGCTCGGGTTTGGGCTGGGCCAGTTCAGTTCTGGCCCAGTTTCGGGTCTCGGATCCAGTTTTGGGCCGGGTCCAGTTTTGGCCCGGGCCCAATTTCGGGCCTCAGGTCCAGTTTCGGGCCGGGCCCATTTTCGGCCCGGGCCCAATTTCGGGCCTCGGGTCCAGTTGCGGCCCGGGCCCAATTTCGGGCCTCGGATCGGGGCATGCACGGGTTTATATAAATATAAAAAAAATTAAAAATTGTGTTTGGAAAAAAAAGTTACATATGATTAAATATAAAAATATACAAAATTTAATATTTCAAATTTTAAAATAGATTCAAAAAATTAAAATTCGCATTAAAAAAAATTAAAATGAAATTAAAAAAAAAATTTTAAAATTTATTAATAAATTATTAAATAAGCCTTACATTTTTTGTATGGGTACCCATAACTACCCATTACCCATTTGAGTTAAGACCATTAATTGAATGGGTAATGAGTACCCATTACCCATTAACTTAACACCCATTTAATACCCGCCCAACCTGCCCGTGTGACACCCCTAATCAGGATCTATGACGAATGGATCCCAGGATTCGTGAATGCCACAGTGGCGAAAGAGGCAATTGAGGTTTTTCGAATTTGAGAGTCAAGCATCTTCTTACACCAGCTCGTACCTGGAGATTACCATTGCTGGAAGTTCTTTTCCCTCCTTGTGCAATCCCACTCATTCTAAAATTCCGCTGTCACACGTGGCACCGAATGGTTCAGATCAATTAATCTAGAAATATACAAGTTCGGGGACATATTCAGTTAAGAGTGGTTATAAGAGTGCATGTGCTAAACGAGATGCGTGTCAACCTTCTTCATCAACCCAGAATTCGCAGCACATGTCGGAAAGCAGTTGGCGTAAAATTTGGAAGCTAAAAGCACCGCCTAAAATGCTCCTTTTGGTCTGGCGAATTCTGGTGGAGGCACTTCCCACAGGGGCGGCCTTAATGAGACGAGGAATTCAAGCGGATCCAAGCTGTAGCGTCGACAAGGAGGACATGACCCATTTGTTTTTGTTGTGTCCGCATTCTCAACATGCTTGGAGGGCCTCAACACTTGGACTGGATTTTAGCATAAACAACAGAGCATCGTTTGCGGAATGGTTTCAGGAATGGCTGAAATCTGCTCCCGATGAAGAATCTTTGATTCTATCAATATGCATCATTTGGCAAATATGGCTCTGGAGAAATGAAATTGTATTTGGAAGGAAATTACTAGGTGGGGGGATGCAATTGAGGTTTGGTTGAAGGCTAAATCGGATTTTCTTGAAATTCAAAGAGAGGAGCTTGCTCATTTCTCCTCCGTGTTGTCGAATGAATCAAATGCATTGCCTAACTACAACATCAGCGGTGAGACCTCACATCATGTTCTCCGGGTGGATGGAGCTTTCAAGGAGGGATCGAGACTAGCAGCAGCAGGTTGGCAAGTGACTTCACCAGAAGGGCCGGGTACTCTATTTCAATAATTATTGCACGTTCTACGCATGTTCGGCGTTTCACACGGAGGTTCTGGCTGCTATCTATGGGCTTTCTCAGGTGCTAGCTCAAGGAATTTTGAACATCACAATGTATTCGGACTGCCTGCAGCTCATCAATTGCTTAGGAAAAAATCACTCTGTCCCGATAGAGTTCGAGGGACTGTTTGCAGATCTCAATTTATTGAGATCTTGTTTTAAAAGTTGTTTAGTTTTCAAAGTCTCCAGAGAGGAGGTTCAGCCTGCCCATCAGACTGCAACTTCAGCTCTTGCTTTGCTGTAACCTTGTTTTGCCTATATATATATATAAATGGTTTTGGAATAAATAAAAAAAAATTGGACAATTTTACTATTAAGCCAAAATTAATTGTTTATAGTGAAATTAATTCTTTTGGATGAATATGTAAAAAAAAAAAAATCCGTTAGAGCTTTACCGGAGCACTTAGATGGAATGCTAAGTTTTGTCACGTTTTTAAAAGGTTTGTGGTAAAAAAAGCTATTTCAAAATGTTTGTGGTATTTATCGCACTCAGGCAAAGGTTCGTGCTAGTTTAAGCAATTCACTGTAAGAACAAGGAAATAAGGAATACTTATATTGAATTGCTGGTCAGAACCACCTTCCGTTTAGTCAAATGGAAGCCTGCACGGGAGTAATCCATAACAGCACCAAAAATGAACTATAACTACTGTAGCTTCTCAAGGAATTCAGAACGAAAAATAAACTTATCAAAAACTAGGAGTGTCTCAAAGACTTCAGAAAACTAACATAAAAACAAGATGTCCTTAAAAGCTTAATAACTCTCCCTATTTATACTAAATAAAGATGGCTATAAAATAGGAAATAGAGTATTTTCCCCTCAAGAATTGTCTCCAGTGATCTTCAATCACCGGAGAATCAGCATCATATCTTAAGCAGTACTTTAATCCTTACAAATCAGCACTTAGAAAATGAATAAAATTCCTTCCTTATCACATTTGATGCTGCTTCCTTCACAAGTCCACTTCAACAAGGGAACTGAATATCTCCTCCTCTTCCAGCGGTTCACAACTACCTCAACTTCTTGACTGAGGTAAATTCTTTTCTTTTACTGCCGCTGGATAACTTCTCAATACGGTAGCAACCGTATTACTTTCCTCCCCTTTGCACTCCACTGCTGCCAGCATCCACTTGACCAAATGGACCCCTGCCTTTTTGCATCTTTTAACTCCTTCTTCTCTGCACAGTCTCCAAACACCTGCTCTTGGCTTCATTAAACAGCAAATATACCCGTGAAAAATATCCAAAAGACTCTAAAATAAAACCACTAAAAGGCATCTATCAAAGTACATTTTCATTAGTGGTTTGTAGACTACCAAATAATCCCAAGGGTGGTAGTGTGTTATTTTCCCGCTAGCGAAAAGAAATGTTGAGCTATGGAGTTCTTAACAAGTCTGAGGAAATGTCACAAATGGCGGGGGCATATGAGAGCTTGCCTAAATAATTGATGGATTTTGGTATCCACAAAGTTTTGGACTTAGCTTTGAAACACTTATGAATGGATATGGATACAAGACCTATGTATCGTTTACACAGCAATGAGTTAGGAGAGAAATTTTGTGTGGAGATTTACGTGGCTTGTCAAATGGTCATTTGGTTCAAAGTGTCTACCAAATTGATATCGCTACGTTATAAATCCACTAAGATAGTGGTTCAATCGAAAGACACTATTGTTCAACACAATTTATTAGTCTTTTTCAGTGGCTAAGTCTATAGAGCAAAGAATTGAAAAATGACGGGGGATTGGGAGAAAAAAATGAATTTTTCAATCCTTAGCTCATAGATATCTAGCTGCAGTGGTGCAATACAACTCCGTGGCAAAAATCACAGATACATTTTCATCACCGCCATGTTGGATTAAATGAACCAACATGTCCCTTCGTTAAAATCATTAATGAAATGACATTTTTCTCTAAGGTGGTACGAAGCAACTCATGAAGGGATGCAACTCCATTGTGGTGTGTGATCATTAAGGGACACGAAGCTCTATTAATAGGGTCTCCTTGGAATCTAAAGGTGGTAGAATTTAGATTTACAAGACTTGTAAAAGCATTGCTCCCCCTTTCTTGTTTTATGTAGTTTAAGAGTTTAGTGCATAACTTCTTGAGCTTTTCTTCATCTTATACTGCATGAATTTCTTCTAAGTTTATTGCACTTTGTAGTGGAAGAAATAAACCTAAAGGAAAGTGTCTTGTACACTATTTGAAACCTACAATAAATACTATTTTATTGTTTTTTGTTGCCATTTCTTTGTTTTTCCACTCTGAATATTCCCCAACAGATCAAATGTCACACATTCAGATAAGTATCTTTTCAAAAATTATTTCTATTAGAATACCAGTCCCATGACCACTAAATTGGTTGTTTGATAAATAAAAAAAACGTTACACTAAATATCATGAATTTGGGTTTTAAACTCTCTATATATATGATGAAGATACGGGGCTAAAGCAGTTTGTTTAGATCTAGTTTGTGGGTATTTTAAAGAAATTGTGGAACATAGTGAATTTGTAGGGTAACTTGCTTTAAAATAGAGCATATTTATTGTCTTTACGTGTAAATGTACATTAACAGAATGTTGACCAATTTAAATTAATTTTGTCAATGTCAAATGTGCACTAACACATTAATATAAAATATCGATAATGTATTTAAACACAACATAAAATGCCATAAGTTTATTTGAGTGCAACATAATATTAATAACTTTTTTGACCTTAAATAAAACATTAAAGACTAAAATAAACATTTGACATAAATTTGTAGGAATTGGGACGAGAGCAGAAGGGCAACTAGATGCAATTGCTACAGACTTTTCTCACCCACCACCAGACGGTAGATATGGGATTCATTGGAAATTGATCAGTTCACATGGGATTAACTCTGCCTTTGTTCTTAATTTAGGACGTCATTTCGTGGAATTAAACAATTTCTTGGTAGCCTAAGGCCATGGAATCTTGACAATATTTTTATTCTGGAATTTTTTTTTGAATTCATTGTTATATTTTAAGTCATGTTATCTATTAATTACATCGAATGAATAGAGGTAAGAATCAAACCTTCCAACATCTGAGTGGTCCATTATGTATCACAATAGTTGGTCACTAGATCGTTCATACTTTTTTATATTTTTTATTCTGGAACGTATACCTTGGTTTTTGTATCACTGATCAAGTGGATGTCACTATCTTCATTAATTGTCTTGTAGTATTGCATCACACCGAAGCCCAATACTTGCTTAGTTGTCTCACCTCCGCAACTCATTGGACTAGAAATTTAACAAAGTTAGCCCCGATGAAATCTCCTTACGTAGAGAACGTGAATTACGTTTTAAGGTCTAGAGATCTAGAGAAAATTTATGTATAAGTTCAATTAGTTCTTTAAGTACAATGACATTGATCCACCGAAAATATCCTTAATATTTTAGGATTATATTGATAGTTCTCACGGATTTTTGCCCAAAATTTTAAGCGATTTGTGCATATTTGGAAGAACATCCCAAGTAAGGAAAAGAAGTGCAAAAGCAGAGCTTTTAGAGCATAAAAGGTCAATCAAGGAAGCCCACGCGTGTTTTGGGCTGAAAAGGAAGGAAATCCGAGGAAGCTTGCGGATCAAGATATCCGGATCTATGAAGAAAATGGAAATCACTATTCCATATGGAAGAACAATCGAAGAAGGAAAAGATTGCCGAATTAGAGAAGGAAATAAAAGAGAAATAACAAGTTTCCATGATTGAAGAAGACTCCATGTGCAAGATTGATTCTCTTTCCAATCAAAGATCCTGATTGATAGATCTCCTTAATTGACTAGGAGATAGATTTTATTCCAATTACTAGATTTCTATAAGTCATATAAATAGGCAAGCCAGATATTTTTTAAGGCATGCTTGCACGCTGCCCCTTTTGGTTTTCTACGATTCATAGCAGTAGCAAGATAGTTTTAGTTTTAATTCACTTTTGATACAGTTAAGTTTTGTTCGAAGTTCTATTCAAAATTCTGTTCGTTAGTTTGGAATTCTCGACTGCGCAGGCTACAACTTGGCCAAGCAGGAGGTTGCCCAGATTCGCGACTTTTTATTCTAAGTAAAGTATTTCTTTTTTCTATTCTATGACTTCGATTGCAAGTAATTGTTTTGTCTTCCAAGTTATGAGTAGCTAATTTAATTATTCCGGTATTATGTATTGAAGCCGTAATCCATGCACGTATGAAACTTGTGATTAAACTAAGTCTAATTACTATGTTGCTAAATTAATTGGTGTTTACTAATCTAAATACTAAGATTCTATTAAGCCTGATCAACTTAGTTTAATCTGGTAGAGATTTTGAGTAGCACAACCTCCGGCCATGTGGTACTGATTAATTGGGTAATGATTTCTTGATTTACGATGATAGGAATTGTTAGTGTTAGGTTTCTGATGTGAGCAGATCGTGAGAACTCGCAATGCGGAAGACTTTGAAGTGCCAAGGAACATTGAATAATGAAGATCACAATTACTCTCTTGAAAACTCAAAAAATACCCTCTAGTGTAGGCGAGACTAGCTACTATTATTCCTAGACTAGATTGATTTTAAGAGGTTGAATCAACAGAACTATAGGCGGAGCAAGAACCTATAACCTTCTAAATTTGGAACTTGAACTAATACATTATACAAAATATTAACAAGCTCAATAATCAAAAAATGGAGAATTAAAGCAAGGATATACCTATAAACACAATTCATTAACTCTCCAAGAACTTGGAAGTCGAACCCCCTATTTATAGTTTGGAGGTGCGAATTCTAGAAGTTCAGGGAACTAGAAAAGGAATAAAAAAACTAATTGCAAACTAACGAGAGTTAGTTCCTTATTACAACTTGAAATATAAAGGAACATGAATTCAAGGTAAAGGCAATTTTGGTTGTACCATAAGTATGATACCCGAAATTTCATTATTAAAATAGGAGAGGAAAGCTTGAAATTGGTAACTAGAAGTAAATCCAAATTCAAGTTGTAAAAGAAAAAGGAAACTAGATTCAAAAAGGGAAACTACTAGATTAAATTAAGTTGTAACCATATTAGGTAACTTAATTTAATAAGAATTATTATTGGAGAAGGAAATAGGTAATATGCAAAACCATCTCCTTCTTGGATTCTAGGCCGAATCCATTGAATGGCCAGGCCGGCGATGGGTCGTGGCCTTAGCCTGCATCGACGGCGTCCTAATAGCAGGGCGTGGGCCGAGCAATGCTAGCTTGTAGCTGGAGTCCTACGCAGCTCCTGGTTGGGCTGCTGGGGAAGTCCAGTAGACTTGTAGATCGAGGAAGCTGACTAGGATGACCTCATCAGTTTCTCAAATTCTTAATGCTGCTAATTGATTAATAAGGTGTCTATCGGGCGCTCGCGGCCTGTTAGTTAAA
This sequence comes from Leptodermis oblonga, assembly GCA_016801395.1. Lineage (NCBI taxonomy): Eukaryota > Viridiplantae > Streptophyta > Magnoliopsida > Gentianales > Rubiaceae > Leptodermis > Leptodermis oblonga. The sequence continues at coordinate 7,967,934 of CM028752.1, forward strand.
TTGGTTAGAGAAGTAAGCCTGTCTGTAGGGGGACTCTCAGGGATTACTGAGAAATTAAGGAGAAATTGAATTATGTCTGCAGGAGACCCACATTAATCTACAACTAATCGGGATAGGATAATTAGACAACGTAAGGGTTTATGATTATATGCATGTGATGAAGGTGGATTACATAATGCTAAAATATTTTTTCTATATTTGATACAAAGTTATTACTTACTTTCTCTTAAGTAGTTTTAAGTGACAATCTAAGGTCTCTTAAGAGACATAAAGGTGATTACTAGTCAAACTAAGTTACAAATCATTAATTGGAATAAGAAATTGAGAATTACTGTCCCTGTGGATCGATCATGTCTTCTATTGTACTACATTTAATTAAGCATATGATCACAGGTTAAAAGTAGTGTTTTTACTGTTTTGGTGAGCTACGACAACCCTCTATCAAATTGGCGCCGTTGTCGGGGACGGTTTTCAAATTTTAATTTCTTTTTCCGATTAATGTGCATCGGTGTGTTTCTCTGCAGTGTATGAGTAGGTCCTCGAAACCAATTTTACTGAGTGATCCTGAGATCGAGAAGACTGCTCGATGACTAACGAAGGAAGCACGGGAGCACAAGTTAGCCGAAAGGGCTAATCTGGAGTTTAGTGAGGAACCGTTTGAGCAAACGGTCGGTACCTCTAATACTGAGTCAACCCTTCATGATTTTGAAATAATGGCTGACAGAGAGGAAAGAGAAGAAGCTTTGCAGGAAGTTCCATCAGCCGAGCCTACTCTGAAGGAGCTAAGTAGCTATGAGACTACGGATCGAGCATCAGCAATAGTCAAACCTAATTTGGCTAACGGTTTTCCCTTAAAGCTTGGATGGCCGAATTCTATGCCCAAATTTCATGGGAACAGAGGTGAAGACCCCCACAATTTTTTGGATGAATACATAAAAAATTGTAATGTGGGGAGAATTTCGACTGGCGCCACACTGGATCAGTTGAAATTGGTGGCATTCCCGTATGTGTTAATGGGGCAAGCAAATCGATGGTTTTCATCTCTGCCAGCAAACTCCATCATCGAATGGGGACAGATGAAGGAACTCTTTCTGAAAAAGTACTTCCCGTCAACTAAGACGAATGCAGTAATGAAGGAAATCAATAGCATTCAGCAAGATTGTGATGAATCTTTGAGCAATTATTGGCTTTGGTTCAATGAGTTGGTGGAAAGTTGTCCTAACCATAAGTACAAGCCTGCCCAATTAATCCAATATTTCTACCATGGGATGACCCATGAGGAAAGGAACTTAATGGACTCTACCAGTGGGAGAGCCTTTCAAAATAACACGGTGACGTCCGCAAAGAAAGTGATCGAGGATATGATTGAATCCAGGGCAGAATTTTTGGAACCTGTTCGTTTGGCCAAAAAGCCGGCTAAAGTCAAGTTTGCGGATAAAGCCAGTGAAGAAAAGATGAGCCAGCTCACCACCAATGTGGATAAATTAACAGTTGTGGTAGCAAAATTAGCAATGGCAGCTGGAACCAGTTAAGACGAAGTGATATGTGCATGTTGTGGACATAGAGCCATACATCTCAATAGTGTAATCTCGCACAAGAGGAACCAGTGGCTCAAGCCAATGCTATTGGATGGAACCAGAACAATTCCAGTAACAATTGGAATCGAAGTCAGCAACGCCGAGATCCGTACTCTAACACCTATAATCCGGGATGGAGGGATAATCCTTCTTTAAGTTAGAGAGATCCCGAAGGAGGAGTGCAAATCCCTTTTAAGTTAGAGGCAGGGCAACAGGCTGCTAATCAAGGTACCAATAATCAACAAAACCAAAATTCCAATTCTGGGAATAACTGACACCAGGGTTCAATTTATAGGCCCCCACAGCAACGCAATTATCAGAATCAAGGTTAGAATAATCAACAGAGGAATGGTAGAACAGTTGAGGACGCAATTAGAGAGCTCTTTGACCTGCAAAAAGGATTATTGGAGCAACAGAAGGAAAACCAAACAACAATGAATGGAACAGCCCAAGTCTTATCCCAATTGTATGCATCAACACAGGAGATGAAAGGAAATCAAGGCAAACTGCCTTCACAGGTCCAAGTTCCAACAAAGGAGAACATAAATGCAGTTACCCTCAGGAGTGGGAAGGTCCTGGAACCAACAATTGAGAAATCAGGTTCGACATGGGTTGATTTGCCCAAACGAAAGGTAGACCCTGAGGAGGACACTTCCGAGCAGCCAGAAGTTGTTGAGATTAAGGAGCCTGTTGAGCCCTACCAAGAGCCGATTGAGAGTACTGCCCCTCTCACAGAAAGGGGAGATTTGTACCAACCTGTTCCACCTTTCCCGAACAGTTTAAAGCCAAGAGCAAGAGCTAAGGGAAGATCAGATTGATTATTTGGCGGTGTTCGAGAAGATGGATGTCAATATACCATTTCTGAAGGCCATAAAGATTCCCCCGATTGGGAAATTCTTGAAAGAATTCATGGCGGGTAAGCCAAGAGGAGCTAGTAAAGTCGTACTTGGCGAGACAGTTTTGGCAGTCATCCAATAGAAGTTACCACCCAAGTGCAAGGATCCAGGTATGTTTTCTTTACCTTATGTCATTGGGGATCGAATAATTGAGCATGCCATGTGTGACTTAGGTGCATCTATTAATGTTATGCCTTTATCTATTTACATGACTTTGTCTGGTGTGCAATTAGCTGATACTAAAGTTGTCATTCAACTAGCTGATAGATTATGTGTGCACCCCGAAGGGGTATTGGAGAATATCTTAGTGCAAGTGAACTCTTTTGTATATCCTACTTATTTTTATGTGATTAGAATGAATACTGATCTTGCAAAAGAGTCCGCTGGAGTTTTGCTAGGTCGTCCATTTTTGAAAACATCCAAGGCTATGATTAATCTGTACAATGGTTCAATCTGTTTGGACTATTGCGGGGAGAAGTTTAACTTTAATATTGATTCTACCATGAAACAGACTGCTGATGTTGAGAGTGTTTATGGAATTGATCTAATTGACCCCTTTGTCCAAGAGCATCTTGAGACATATTTTTTTACAGGACAAGCTATAAACTGTGCTTACTCAGAATCTTACTGAGTTAGATGCAGAATAATTGGGAGACGAAGAAATCTACTAGGTTATCAAAGCTCTTTATGCATCAGAAGAAAGTACTGCGCCAACTGGCCATTTCCCCAAACCAGTGGGTACCGATCGGCCCGTCCCGTATATGATTAAGGCTCCTAAGCTGGAGTTGAAACATCTCCCCGATAATCTCAAGTATGCGTACTTGGGGGAGGATGAAACTCTACTAGTAATTATCAACCCAGGCCTCACTGTAGTACAGGAAGATCGGGTGCTCCGAATACTTCGAAAGCACATCACAACTATAGGATGGACTTTGGCTGATGTAACCAGAATCAACCCTAATGTTTGCCAGCACTACATATTGTTGGAACCCAATGCCAAGCCGACTTGTGATCGACTAAGGAAGTTGAATCCTAATATGAGGGAAGTGGTGCCCAAGGAAATCCTCAAGTTGTCGGCAATGGGAATTATTTATCCAGTCTCAAATAGTAAATGGGTGAGTCTCGTTCATGTAGTTCCTAAAAAGGGAGGTTTCGAAGTCGTCACCAATGAAAAGAATGAACTGGATTCGATGCGGTTACTTACTGGATGAAGAATGTGCATTGATTTCCGAAAGCTGAATGCAGCCACAAGGAAGGATCATTTTCCTTTGCCCTTCATTGATGAGATGTTGGAGAGATTAGTAGGGAAGATGTTCTTTTGTTTTCTAGATAGTTATAGTGGATATTTCCAAATTTGGGTCAACAAGAAGGATTAGGAGAATACCACATTCACTTGTTTGTTTGGTACATATGCCTACAGACGAATGCCTTTCGGGCAGTGCAATGCACCCGAAACTTTTCAGAGGTGTATGATGAGCATCTTTTCAGATATGATCAAGAAATGTATTAAGATCTTCATGGATGATTTCATAGTATATTGAAACTCCTCTAATGAATGTTTAGAGAATCTAGATACTATTTTGGCCAGATGTGTTGAGAAAATTTGGTTCTTAATTATGAGAAGTGCCATTTCATAGTAAGTGGATGAATAGAGCTTGGTCATAAGGTAAGCAATGAAGGACTCGAAATAGACAAGGCTAAAGTAGAGCTGATTGCAAAGCTGCCATATCCAACCAATGTAAAGGAGATTCATGGTTTTCTGGGCCATGAAGGTTTCTACAGAAGATTTATAAAGGATTTTGCGAAAATAGATCAGCCACAAGATTTATAACGGACGAGTGCAAGGCATCCTTTACTGATCTGAAGGAGAGTCTGATATCTGCTCCGATTATTCAGCCTCCCGACTGGGAACAACTGTTTGAGCTTATGTCTGACGCAAGTGACTATGCAGTAGGAGTGGTTCTTGGCCAGCAAATTGGGAGAGAAACACATGCTGTTTATTATGCTTCTAAGACCTTGAATCCTACTCAGTGTAATTACACTACTACAAAAAAGGAGCTGTTGGCAGTAGTGTTCGGATTCGATAAGTTCAGGCAGTATCTACTCGGATCCAAGGTTGTAGTATGGTTAGTTAGATTGATTTTACTGTTACAAGAATTTGATTGGGAACTTAGAGATAAAAAGGGTGTTGAGAATCAGGAAGCCGACCACTTGAGCAGACTGACGCTGCCTGAAGAAGATGTTCCAACCTTAATTCAAGGGGAGAAGATGGCCATTGTAGATGTACAGGAGAAGATGGCCATCGTGAATTATTTAACAGTCTCATTATTGCCACCGGATTACTCTCACAGTCAAAAGGCCAGGTAATCAGAGATAGCAAGAATTATATATGGGATGATCTCACCTTATGGAAATGCAGTGCTGACCAGATTATCAGGAGGTGTGTCCCGGATTGGGAACAAGAAAGCATCATAAAACACTTTCATTCGGCAGCTGGTGGAGGCCATTTCGGGAGTAAGTGTACTGCTCGAAAGATCATGGATGCTGGTTTTTATTGGCCGAGTTTGAACAGGGACACATAATTATTTTGCCAAAATTGTGCAAGATGCCAGATGATGGGGGATATTGGCCCCCGAGGTGAGTTGCCTCAAGTCCCGATCAAGGTCTGTGAACTTTTTGATGTATGGGGAATAGACTTCATGGGACCTTTTCCGATGTCTAATGTCAAGGCCTATATCCTGTTAGTTGTGGACTATGTGCCCAAATGGGTGGAAGGTAAGGTTACAGGTAAGAATGATGCGCAAGTGGTTAAGACCTTTCTGAAGAACAATATTTTTCCACGGTTTGGCATTCCTACAGCAATCATAAGTGATCAAGGCACGAATTTTTGTAGTCACACCATAGCTGCAGTGATGAGGAAATATGGTGTTCAACATTAGCTTGCCACTCCATACCATCCACAATCCAATGGCCAAGCTGAGGTAGCCAACCGTGAGATCAAGAGGATTCTTGAGAGGACTGTTAACACATCAAGGAAAGATTGAAGCCAAAAGTTGGAAAATGCCTTATGGGCATATCAAACTGCATTCAAGACAACAATTAGCAAGTCCCCATATCGATTAGTCTTTGGCAAGATATGACATCTGCCAGTTGAATTGAAACACAAGTCTTATTGGGCAGTTCAGAAATTAAATATGGAGGCAGAAGCAGTTGGCGAAGAGAGACAATATCAACTTCAAGAACTCGAGAAGCTACGTTTAGAAGCCTATGATGTGGCTAATTGGTATAAAGACCAAACTAAGATGCAGCATGATAAAATCATTCGACAAAAGGAGTTTAGAGTTGGTATTATTGTTTAAGTTCAGATTGCGCACTTTTGGAGGAGGCAAATTATCTAGCAAATGGCAAGGACCACTAGAGGTAGTGACCGTTTGGCCAAGTGGTGTAGTGCAGGTCAGAGATCCAGATTCAGAAAAGCAATTCAAGGTTAATGGTTACCGGCGGAAACAATTCTACAATTCCAGCCAAATTCAACTAGTAGATGAAATCTGCTTGACTCAGTGTCCGAACCACTAAGAACCACACTTCGTCTAGCCAAGACGTTAAAGAAAAGTGCTACTAGGAGGCAACCTAGTGTTTCTCTATGCATTTTTATTTTTGTGCAAATTTTATTCTTTTTATTTTATTTTATTCTCTAATTTTTTTTCTACTAATTGATTTGACTTTTCTTCCCTTGCAGTTAGGGCGCATCGCATTAAGTATTACCTTCAGGGCCCAATTGCAAGGAATTCACAACTCACGGGGCCACTTATGCAAAATGCGGCTGATTCAGTTAATTGGGGGCATTCTGCCCTAATTTTTCCAACATTCCAAATTCTCCCCCCCAAATTCTTCACCTTCCTTTCACCCACGACCCATTCCTCACCAACCCGTCACCTACCCGCCGTTTCTAATTCCCCAATTTACTCTCCATTTTACCCTAACCCCTTTTCCCTCCCAAATTATCTTTCCAAACATTCAATTCAGCTTCCTTCTTCCCAAGCTATCTCCCTCTTCCTCAAACCCTCGATTCCGTTCATCTTCCTGCACCAAGTTTTCTACAATGGCTGATTCCACTCCTGTCAATGTTCCATTTGAGACCATTCTTACCGATGCTAATCCTTCACCACCACCGCCTTCTTCTGCCAGCACAGCTACCCCTTCCCAACCTCCGCCCAGAACCCGCCGTAAGTTTGCCGCTATTAAGAGGGCCAAATGAGCCAAATTGATGTGGACGGTTGTACACATGCGGATAATGTTGCCAAGGACCTTGTGATTAAGCGGCGAGCTCGTATAAGACTCTAACTTACCTTCGAAATCAGAATAAACAAAAAGACCTAATCTAGTTGTTTTTGTTTTAGATTCGAACCAAGTGTAAGAAAAGAGTTTTGAACATGCGAATAATTAGGTAGAGAAAATAACCTAATTAGCTAAGTTCATGCAATTATGTAAATTACGACATGCAAATACATAAAGCAATAAAAGGAGGGTACTCAAACACTAAGTTTTATGATATGAATACTCTAAATATTATTATGCATGGCTGCCCTATTTATAGATGAAGGATCAGCCGAAAACAAGGAAGAAAACAGTAAGGAAAAGAATTGGAAATTAACCAAGAGGTTAATTTCCTTTACCAAACCCGGAAAGAAGTAGAATTTGGTAAGAAAAGAAGAAAAGAATTCGGTCCCCTCTTTTCTTTCGTGATTGCCAAAATTACAAGGAAAAGAATAAGGAAAAGAATAAAATTCCTACTTCCAAAAAGAATAAGGAAACCCTTTTTGGAAACTAACTTAAAGAATAAAAGAACATAATTAATTAAAAGGAGAAATCCCTAATTAACTAAGAAAACCGTGTGGGCTTCCTTTGTGGGCTGCTTGTGCGGCTTCCTTGTTCCTTGGGCTGGCCGAACTTGTGGACTTTGTTTCCATGAGTTTGGGTCGGCCCAATGTGTAGGGAATTTCATGATTTGTTTCTTTTAAAGCCCAAGAACCTTCCGGCATCTTCAAGACTTCAAGAAACAGCCTTCTTCTTTATTTGGACTTGGTGAATTGCGCTTCTTCTTCAAAGATGTGTAGAAGATTCGCAATTTGCACATTTCCTCCTTTCTTCTCCAAGGCGTGGGCTTCTACAATTAACTGAGCATCCTGATGGCAAGCTTGAACAAGGTTGTTGAGTGCATCTCGAACCTTCTTCGCTCTGCTTCTGGTCATTGGCCCAGTTATGTCTACAAGTGGATCCCTCTGATACGGACTTGGATCCTGAAGCATTGTAGGACCTCTATGTAGAACTCGAACATCCTCCTCAGCTTCTCCGAAATCACTTGCCTCTTGACTTTGACTTGTTGGTTGACTTTGGATGCCCTCATCATCCCCTCCCGGTTGAAAAGGATTTGTCCTCAAATCAGCAACCTGTTCATCAACAAAAGGAGACAAGTCAGCAACATTAAAGGAAGAACTAACACCATACTCACCTGGTAAGTCGAGTTTGTAGGCGTTAGGCCCAATCTTGGAAACGATCTGAAAAGGTCCATCGCCCCTTGGATGGAGTTTGGTCCTTCTTGCTGCAGGGAATCGTTCCTTCCTCATGTGAACCCAAACCTAGTCGCCTGGTTCGAAGTTCAAAGCCTTGCGCCGTTGGTTTGCATTGGCGGCGGCTTCGGCATACGTCTTCTCCAGATTAGCTCGAACTTTAGCATGTATGTGTTGCACTGCTTCAGCTTTCTTTGCACCATCTGGATTGACCTGTTCTTTGGGCGGCAAAGGAATGAGATCCATCACCGTCAAAGGAGTAAAGCCGTAGGCAACTTCAAATGGACAGAACCCTGTTGAGGAGTGCTTGGTTCGGTTGTATGCAAACTCTGCAACCGGCAAGATGTCTTCCCAACGCTTGAGATTCTTCTGAATTAACGCCCTGAGTAGGTTGCCAACGGTTCGGTTGGTGATTTCCGTCTGACCATCCGTCTGTGGATGACTTGTAGTCGAAAACAACAGTTTTGTGCCGAGGCGGGACCACAAAGTCTTCCAAAAGAAACTCAGAAATTTGACGTCGCGATTTGACACAATTGTTCTCGGAATTCCATGTAGCCGAACAATACCTTGAAAGAATAACTCAGCTACATGTTTGGCATCATCTGATTTCCTGCAAGGAATAAAATGCGCCATTTTAGAGAAACGATCAACAACGACAAATAAAGAGTCATTACCTTTCTGCGTCCTCGGGAAGCCTAAAATGAAATCCATAGAAATGTCAGTCCAAGGTACAGAAGGTATAGGTAAGGGCGTGTAAAGCCCATGGGGTTTAGAAGTAGATTTAGCTTGCAAACAATTAATGCATCGAGAGCAAACATGCTGGACATCCCTTCGCATATGCGGCCAATAAAAGTGCTCATGCAACAGTTCAAGTGTTTTATTTACACCAAAATGACCCATAAGACCCCCACTATGAGCTTCACGAACCAGTAATTCCCTAGCGGAACTACGAGGGATGCATAACCTATTTTCCTTAAACAGAAAACCATCCTACCTAAAGAACTTTTGGAATGCACCAGATTCACATGCTTTATACAAATCAGCAAAATCAACATCAGAAGCATATAAATCCTTGAGGTATGCGAAACCTAACAAAGTATGATCAAGAATTGTCAGAATTTCATACCTGCGAGATAGAGCGTCAGCAACTAAATTATCCTTACCTTTCTTATACTTGATAATATAAGGAAAAGATTCAATAAAGTTAACCCACTTACCATGACGTCTATTCAAATTATTCTGTCCTTTTAGGTGCTTAAGAGACTCATGATCACTATGAACAACAAATTCCTTAGCCATCAAATAATGTGACCAAGTTTCAAAAGCACGAACAACAGCAAAGAGCTCTTTATCATATGTAGGATAATTCAAAGCAGCTCCTTTAAGCTTCTCACTGAAAAAGGCGATAGGCTTTCTTTCCTGCATAAGAACTGCGCCAATTCCAACACCTGAAGCATCACACATTAGTTCAAACACTTTATCAAAATCAGGTAATGCTAAAACAGGTGCATGAGTGAGATCATGCTTTAAAGTAGTAAAAGCTTTTTCCTGAGCTGGCCCCCACATAAATGGTGCGTTCTTCTTGCAGAGATCATTGAGGGGCGTGGCTTTAGTGGAGAAATCTTTTACAAACCGCCTGTAGAATCCAGCCAATCCATGGAATGACCGAACCTGGGCGGCCGAAGTTGGCTGCGGCCAATCCCTAATGGCCTTCACCTTGGCATCATCAACTTTGACACCATCTGCAGAGACTACAAAACCAAGAAAAACAACCTCCGAAACACAAAAGGTACACTTTTGCATCTTGGCATATAACTGATTAGCACGTAATTCAATTAAAACCAAACGAAGATGTTCAACATGCGAATCATAATCTCTGGAATAGATCAAGATATCATCAAAATACACAACAACAAATTTACCTATAAACTTTCTAAGCACATGATTCATTAATCTCATGAAAGTACTAGCTGCATTTGTGAGACCAAAGGGCATGTCTAACCACTCATATAAACCAAATTTAGTTTTAAAAGCAGTCTTCCATTCGTCCCCCTCCCTCATGCGAATTTGATGATAGCCCTGTGTTAGATCTATTTTTGTATAAACAGTAGAACCATGCAAATCCTCTAACATGTCATCAAGCCTAGGGATAGGATGCCTATACTTGATTGTTATCTTATTCACAGCTCTACAATCCATACACATTCTCCATGTACCTTCTTTCTTAGGGACTAGAATAACAGGTACAGCACAAGGACTTAGAGATTCCCTTACCTGACCATTTGCGAGCAGCTTGTCTATTTGTTGTTGCAACTCCTTTGTTTCCTCCGGATTTGCTTTATAGGCAGGTCTGTTCGGAAGTGGTGCGCCAGGGATGAAATCAATTTGATGTTCAATTTCTCGAAGTGGCGGCAGACCCTGCGGCAACTCTTCTGGAAAAACATCTTTGAATTCCTGCAACAAAGAAGAGATTTCTATAGGGATATCCCGAGGGATATCGTTAGAGTTAGCACAATTATCTTTACAAACTAAAACCAGTACATCATCATTGTTGGCTAACACTTGTCCTATCTCTCCCTTAGTTGCGAAACAACTATTCCTAACTTTGTCCTGATCAGGCTTATCAGAGTTCGCCTTACTACCCTTTACAAGTTCTTTCCCCTTACCCTTCGCTTAGCGCCTTTCAGCTTCCCAGTTTGCGAGTGACTCCTTCATACGAACAGCTTCTGATCACACTTCAACCGGCGGCATGGGTAGGAACGTGTGGATCTTGCCCTCCTGGCAGACCGAGTAAGTGTTGGCGACCCCATCATGTGTTGCCTTCAGGTCAAAGAGCCATGGTCGTCCGAGTAGAATGTGACAAGCCTCCATTGGCAGAACATCACATAAAACCGTGGATTCGAACTTACCGATAGCGTATGGTACGCTTACCTGCTTTGTGACTCTGTAGCCGTCTGAGCTGTCGAGCCATTGAAGCCGATAAGGACGTGGATGATTGATGACAGGGAGGCGTAGCTTATCAACCATATACTCACTAGCAACATTAGTACAACTCCCTCCATCAATAATCAGAACACATAACTTTCCATTTACCTTAGTGCGGGCATGGAAGATGTTTGTCCTCTGGGACGTGTCCGGGACAGCAGCTGTAGTCAGAGTGCGAGTAACCAAGTTCTGAGATGGATCTTCTTCAAGAAATTCGAACTGCTCCACAGGTTCTGACGGAGTGCTGTCAGTCAACTCCTTTGTAGGGTCAACGGTTGGTTACTCTTCATCGGATTCTGATATGTACTCACCATCTTGGCCCAATAATACCTTTCGGATGTTGGGACAGTTACGCATGTAGTGGCCACGGCCTGAGCACTTGTGGCAAGTAACGTTGCTGATAGACTGCCTGGGAGTTGATGGCGTTTTCTGCTGGGATGAAGAAGAAGTGGCGGCGGCAACAGGGACTAGGGCTTTGCGCTCAGACATGATCGGCCTCCTTGCTGGTGGCGAGTAGGTCAGATTCTTGCGCCAAGCTGGTGGGGCGCTGGTAGGTGTCCGGACTGGTGGAACGGACTTCAGATACTCCTCCATAACTCGAGCTTTGTGCAGCATGTCTGTCAGCGTTGTAGCATTATGCAATTCCACAGCTAAAGCAATACCCCTGTTTAAACCACTAAGAAAACGAGCCATAGCTGCGGGCTCATCTTCCTGTACATTAGCCCTAATTTTTGCCATCTCTAACTTTCTATAGTATTCATCTACAGACATAGAACCTTGTACAAGAGTATGTAACTTTCTATACAATTCTCTAAAATAGTAATCAGGCACAAAAGTTCTACGCATTAAAGTAGTCAAATCAAACCAAGAGAGAGGCGGTGCGCGGGCACGCATTGGGCGCGTATTCCTGCGCTGGTCCTGCTGTTGATTCCACTAGATTAGGGCATAGTCTGTGAAATGGACCACTGCAAGTTGGACTTTCTTGTGTTCCGGGATCGCATAAAGTTCAAAAATGCGCTCCATCTTCATCTCCCAGTCGAGATAGTCCTCTGGATTCGTGCCTCCGGCAAAGGGCGGAACGGTAGTTTTGCACTGAGTGAGGCCTGCGAATGGCTGGTCTGCGGCGTTGGTGCCTGGTGCGGCAACATCGTCGTCTGAATCTGTGCGCCTTTGATCCCGTTCAGTCCTGAGTTCGGCGACTTCCTCTGTGAGTGTAGCGAATCATGCGGAGAGTTGCGCAATCGCAGCCAGGATTTGCTCGTTTCCCAAAGGGTTAGGAGCACCTCCACCTGACATTGGATAAGAAAGCAAAAACCTGTCTGCTAAGAATAAGGAAAAGTGAGAAATAACCTTACCCCCTTATTCCCCCAAGTGTTTCCCACCTAATAGCTACACACAACCTTGTGTTTCACTCTAGGGTGGCGCCCTGTATAAGATGTGCACTCAAGCCTTTTTCCACTCAAACCTCCCGGTATTGATAAATGTATAAGGCACGCAGCAAATCACACAAAAGCAATGACACTTAAGAAAGAAGCAAAATTTTCGCAAAAACCAACACTTGGTTCTGTTTTGAAAAAAATCTTTTCGTAAAACGATATTTTGTAATATAGTTCAGATATGAAGTACACAACAGGAAATTTCGGGGTTAAGCCCTCAAATTTCAGAAAAGATGAGTGTGCACGATGACAAAATCCAAACTATAATTAAAGAGCTAATGTCCAGGTAGCACGAAAAGATAACTAGGCAATATGAAAGCAGGGCAATTCAAAATTGAATAGAAGCAAAGAAATATAAGCAGAGTTGAAACAACTTTAGGAAAGTCCTAAAACTACCCAAAGAAGAGATCACCCACCCAATAGGTAATCAAGAAACCAATCCCCACAAATTATCAATGCTCCCAATAGGCAAAACAGTACCCAACTTGCGATATCTAATCCCTTAATTAACCGAAAACAGCACCAAATTGCAGCAAAATGCGATTTCAAGAATTGACAACCCTAGGGCTAGCAAGTTCAATTTTTGACTCACTAACCAATTCCTAGGAATTATCGTAGCAGCACAAGGATACAAATCCAAGAATTCAATATATTTTCAAGAATTCAAAACAAGGTATCCCAAACTAGAGCATATAATTTTTCAATGCGCAAACAAAGTGAGCTGCTTAACATCAATCGCAAAAACTCACTATTTTTCAATAAAACAGCACAAGAGGGATAGAAATAATTCGCAAGAAGCCCAGCAATAGAGAAACCCAAGCAAGAACCGAAAACCCTTAGAATGTAGGAAAACCCGAGAATGGAACCCGAAACTGAAAACCCGAATAGCAAAACCAAAACAGAAAACCGAACCCAAAAACTAAAATTAGGGTTTAGGGTTTAGGGGGTTTAGGGTTTAGGGTTAGGGTTAGGGTTTAGGGTTTAGGGTTTAGGGTTTAGGGTTAGGGTTTATAATTAAGAACCGAACCCTAGGGAATAAACCAAAACCCGAGCAGCACAACCCTAGCAAAACTGAAAACCGAACCCTTTTTTTTAATGTACAAAACCGAACCCTTCAAGAATTCTGAAAACCCGAATTGTCTAAACCCGATTTTATTTTCTAAAACCCGATTTAATTTCTGAAATTTACAGCAAGGGCAGTCTGGGTATTTAGAAATTATTTGCGATTTTTAAAGATGGAAAACAGTACCAAAATCGCAAATTGAAGAGCTTGAAGAAAAAAATTTCCCCCAAGAAGATGAGTTCTAATCCAAGAATTTCAAGAATAATCAAGATGAACAAGGAAAAGAAAACACCTGGAAAGGATTTGATCGGTTGATCGCCTCCAGCCACGAAACCACGCCTTAGCTCTTATACCAATTGATGTGGACGGTTGTACACATGCGGATAATGTTGCTAAGGACCTTGTGATTAAGCGGCGAGCTCGTATAAGACTCTAACTTACCTTCGAAATCAGAATAAACAAAAAGACCTAATCTAGTTGTTTTTGTTTTAGATTCGAACCAAGTGTGAGAAAAGAGTTTTGAACATGCGAATAATTAGGTAAAGCAAATAACCTAATTAGCTAAGTTCATGCAATTATGTAAATTACGACATGCAAATACATAAAGCAATAAAAGGAGGGTACTCAAACACTAATTTTTATGATATGAATACTCTAAATATTATTATGCATGGCTGCCCTATTTATAGATGAAGGATCAGCCGAAAACAAGGAAGAAAACAGTAAGGAAAAGAATTGGAAATTAACCAAGAGGTTAATTTCCTTTACCAAACCCGGAAAGAAGTAGAATTTGGTAAGAAAAGAAGAAAAGAATTCGGTCCCCTCTTTTCTTTCGTGATTGCCGAAATTACAAGGAAAAGAATAAGGAAAAGAATAAAATTCCTACTTCCAAAAAGAATAAGGAAACCCTTTTTGGAAACTAACTTAAAGAATAAAAGAACATAATTAATTAAAAGGAGAAATCCCTAATTAACTAAGAAAACCGTGTGGGCTTCCTTTGTGGGCTGCTTGTGCGGCTTCCTTGTTCCTTGGGCTGGCCGAACTTGTGGACTCTGTTTCCATGAGTTTGGGTCGGCCCAATGTGTAGGGAATTTCATGATTTGTTTCTTTTAAAGCCCAAGAATCTTCCGGCATCTTCAAGACTTCAAGAAACAGCCTTCTTCTTTATTTGGACTTGGTGAATTGCGCTTCTTCTTCAAAGATGTGTAGAAGATTCGCAATTTGCACATTTCCTCCTTTCTCCTCCAAGGCGTGGGCTTCTACAATTAACTGAGCATCCTGATGGCAAGCTTGAACAAGGTTGTTGAGTGCATCTCGAACCTTCTTCGCTCTGCTTCTGGTCATTGGCCCAGTTATGTCTACAAGTGGATCCCTCTGATACGGACTTGGATCCTGAAGCATTGTAGGACCTCTATGTAGAACTCGAACATCCTCCTCAGCTTCTCCGGAATCACTTGCCTCTTGACTTTGACTTGTTGGTTGACTTTGGATGCCCTCATCACAAAAATTTCAAGAAGGTCAGCCAATCTTCAGAGGCCGAGGTACCCCGCCAGTGACAATTGATGAAATTTCCAACCTCGGTTAGGGAAGTTCACATTCTGGCGAAGCCGAAGGTCCACCGTTCCAGTGGCCACACCAGCCACATCGCCTCAGCCAAGCTTCACAGTCCGGCACATCCGAACGCCGTTCCAACCATCATCGTGCTCAACTCTGACGGTGAAGCAGAGACTGTGACACCATGCCTCGACCCCCCGTTCTCTCGGATCTATTCCTGACAAGGAAGAGTGAGACGGGTTGAGTGGGCGTCATTCAGGGCTGGCGCCCAACAATCAATACAGATAATAAATAAGAATTACCATAAAATTGTATTTATTATCCTAGCACTTCAAGCAGCTCATGGCAGCAGAACAGTAAAGATAAAGTCTGAGGATGGTCATAAACCAAATTATCCTCCCAAAACCATAATTGTATTTAGTCTAACTATTATAGAGTTCTTATCTTTATTGCTTTCGTTCACGCCCATCGGCCTTACCTCTATCGTCACTGAAGTCAAGCCCTTATAAAATAATAAGATAGAAAGGGGTGAGCTTCACTAAGCTCAGTGAGAGATCTTGGGTTTCCTTAGGAAAATTCCCATAGTAAATCTTTAAATAACAAGCTGAATAAGCGAGTAAAGAGTTCATGCATATATTTATATAACAGCAGAATTATAGACATGCATGGCAAGCAGGTAAACAAGTCAATCAAGTCAAGCGCGAAAATCAAGTCATGTAGGATAGGCAAGTATATAGCAAGTACTAATGTAGGCAATGCAGCACAGATACAACATTCATATGCAGCATATTTGAGCCACTACACTTCTCGCGATCATATAGCGTGGTCTAGCTTTCTCATAATAAAGCTAAGTCGATATCTATTCACATTTCACTCGCTCGCGTTAATGGTTTGCAAAGTACATCGCCCCACGGCAGCAGTATCGGTAAAACCGGGTATGCTCGACGGTGGAGTTTTTCGATCTGTGGCCTTTTTCTATTCTGGCCAATAGCGTTCCTCTCATATAAAAGGAGTGTCGACTATCAGTAACACGACTTTCACCGGAAAGCCCTACCTAGCGGACAAGCGGCTACTATCTATTCAATCAGGAAGACTCAGAGCCCAAGTCTTTTCACGTAGGTCCTCTGACCTATTTCACGCTAATGTGATCATGGCAAACCCTAGCATGCTTCATACATTTCTAGAGGCAATCATGCAAATCCTAGATGTCATAATCCTGGGACGGGCCTAGTCCTTTCTTGGCTGATGCATGATGTTTGTATGTGTTCATAGACATACATGTCTAGAGGCAAATATACAATCCTAGATAACATGTGATTAACCCTGAGAAGGTACCACCCTTCATGGCTACTATGTCATGCTTTCATATATAGGTGCATACATTTATAAACATTCAATTAATCATGGCAAGTCACGTACATTCAAGTTAAGTCAAGTTAAGCATGGCATAACACAATCAATCATAGCATCATCATGTTAAACAACACGTATACACACTTAGCAATAAGTTGTATTTAAAATAGGCAAGTGCTGAGGTGTGGGAAACTTCTTTAGAAAATCAAAAAATCAAGTAGATATTGTTACACACAATTACTAATTAGATAGTCCAATTAAGTCTTATGAAAATAGCGAGTAATCCCTCACCTTTCGTAGGTGTGCGCATAACGACGGTTGACTAGATCGATTCATGGTCAACGGTTAACTCCTGCAAAGCAAGCGTTCTAGCGTAAGTTGCTAAAGTTTGACTTTAACTTTAGGTCAACTAAGTTTGACTTTGACTCTCGGTCAACTAGGTTTGACTTTGACTTTTAGGTCAACTAGGTTTGACTTTGACTTTAGGTCAAGGTCAAAGGTTAAGGTCAATTAAGGTTTACTTTTGAAATAAGGTCAAGTTTCAAGTAAAGGTCTTTCTCAATTTCCTTAGTCAATTTTGAAAATAAGGTAAGCTTTTGGGCACTTTTGAACTTAAGGTAAACTTTTGAGCAAAAACCAATTTCAGAAAAAATAAGGCAAATTTTTTGTTCTGGGCTGCGTCCGAGTTTTGGTCCGACTCGCGTGTAAACTCGCACCTAGGTTTTATGTTCTTCGTGTTCTTCAAGTTTTCAGGTTTAAAATTCAATAAAAGGCTTTCTGGGTCTCGTCCGAGTTGCTGTCCAACTCGGATGGAAAATCGGATGGCCGGTTCAATTTTCCAGAAACTACTGGTTCGGGGTACCACTTTCGAGGTTGGTTTAAACAGGTTTCTAATCCATTTTAATCCGTTCCAAAGATATAGATCTATAGTCTAACATACAGGCTATCGGTAGGAACTTAAATCATGCGAAAACAAGTACTTTAACTACATTAAATTTCGTCCCGAACTAGGCTCAGAACACTGATTTTAAAACATGCACAACTCCGGATTTTGATTTTCAGATCTAAAGCATTACGGCTAATAAAATCTAGAGGCATGCATCCTAAGCATAATAACATTTAAGGAATTCAACCAACATCCTAAACATGCTTTCTATCCATCAATTAACATGAATTTCTTAA
The DNA here is from genome assembly GCA_016801395.1 of Leptodermis oblonga. Lineage (NCBI taxonomy): Eukaryota > Viridiplantae > Streptophyta > Magnoliopsida > Gentianales > Rubiaceae > Leptodermis > Leptodermis oblonga. The sequence continues at coordinate 7,985,550 of CM028752.1, forward strand.
TTACTTGTTATTCAAGTTTTCCTTAGTGCTCATGTTTTTAATTCTGTATTTCGATTCTAATCTCAAATCAAACACTCACCGTGGGTCCTACGAATACCACGAACTTAAAGACTTCAATGAAGGTGGCACGGTGGCGGTTCGACAAGCTTCACGGCTTCTTTAATTTTCTTTCTTAAGTGTTTGTAAAGTTTGATTCTTGAAAGTTAAGGATGTATTTATAAGCATCCTTTAAGTCAAGGGGGATCATAATATTCTTTAAACAAGGTAAGCTTAATTCGGGTAGTTTCTTTCTACCGAATTGATTGTGATTCCAAATTCCTTAATTAAAGATTGTTTCTCGTTTTTGTTTTCTTCTGTCCGAGTACTCGTCCGATTCGGACGGTAACTCGCATAGGCTAATTCCATGGATGGAAACTCGTACGACGCAATTTTCCATATTTGTTCCTTTTATGCTTTTCTCATTTCCTTGTTTCACTTTGGGTGCGCTTGGCGCGCAGGAAAGGGAATTGGCGGAATTGGCATCTGATTAGTAGGATGAAGATGCACAAGCTTGGTAAGCATAGGAATCTAATATTTTCAAGTATTATATTCTCTAAAAGGCAATATAAGATTCCTTTAATGAGGAAATATTCGATTCCCTGATATGAGATGCCCCCATTCCCATTCCCTTTCTCGTATGCTAAGCGCACCCTTTAGGTAATTATCACTTTTATGTTAACTACCAATCAGTATTAATTCTAGCAATCAATCAAGAAATCAATTAAGCAATCAATTTAAGCAATTAATCACGCAATCAATTAAACAATCACTCAGGCAATCAATCAAACACTTAATTATTTGGGTTTTTGTAATTTAAGAGCAAGCAAAATGTCCATTTTACCCTTAATACGTTACGATTTCTAGCTCAAAATTTTCGAGTCCTCACAGAGACCCCAGCCGAGGGTATGGCTCTGACAAAAGAGAAGGCTCGCCAGAAGCCAACCACCACCACCACCGATGAGGGTGTGGCCACCAATCGCCACACAAAGGCACCCTCCCCCAATGCAGCGTGTACTTCTACTACCGCCGCTACCACCACCGGCTACAGAGGAGCCGGTATGCACACCGCCAAAGACGGAGGCAAGTACTTCTACGGCCTCCGACCATGAAGAAGCAGTCCAAGGGGCGAGTACTTCTACTGCCCACATTACGGAAACAGAGGCGGTTACGCCACAAGCAGAAGAGGCACGTACTTATACGCTCCTCCCTTCCGATGACACGGAGGCACGTCAATCAGGCAAGGCAAGTATTTCTATTGCCTTTGAGCCACCTTTCACTTCGTCAAGCAGGAGGCGGCCACACACCAGGAGGGTGAGTACTTCTACTGCCCTCCCAAATATCGCAGAGGAAGTTGAGGAGGACATTCCTCCACCGCCAGTTCGATCCTCCACCACCATGAGGGCTCAGGTTAATCAGAACCTCCGGTTCCTCACCACCAGCACCGAAAGGTATGAGCATGTTTGTTCCCACTCATTTCTTCCCTTTTACAACATCGATTTTACTTTGTTAGATCAATTAAAATTTGAGATGCTATTGTGAATTATTTTGATGCAATTGGGTGGTCGTGGTTTCTAAATATTCCCATAACTCCCTGTTATGAGGAAATGTTGAAAGAGTTTTACACCACTGCCACCAAAACAAAGACTAAGGGCTTAAACTCTAGTTGAGAATTTCTATCTTTTAGGCTTTTTAGTTATGAATTTTCTTATTTTGTTAATCAATTAAATGTTTTACTGGGAATTTGCACTGAAGAGGACCTAGAGTCTAAGGACTATCAAGCTCGATCTGTAAAATTCCCTGCTTTTGCTCACTGGGCCACTTGGGCAAGACTCACCTCCTCGGAGGTTGAGTATTCATCCACCAAATCCCCTGCTTATCTAATCTCTGACCCTACTTTACAGTTTTGCCATTACTGGCTTGTGCGTAATTTGAGTGGTAGGATTGCTAGCTAGCATGCTGTTACAATTCCTGAATTTACATCTTAAAATGCATGCTTGATGGGTTAAAATTGAATTTGGGATTTTGGATAGGATATAATTTGGGTGACATTGCATCTCACCCCAAAATACACTTGTCTTTGGGGCACTTTGTGGGTTTCCTTACTGATAGATTGCAATTATTTGATCCCATAACACTTGCACGATCCCCTACCCTGCCCCCGTGACACTCTCTGATGAGTACTTATCACCACCAAGCTTCTCTATTATGCCCAAGATGGGGCATTGTGCTTTCACCGTGCAAAAAATCGACCACCTGCTCATTCAGCAACTCCAGATTTAGAGAAAATCCAGACAGAGCTGGAAGATATTAAGAGGGAGCAAAGACAGCTAAAAGCACAGATGATAGAGGGATTCACCTCTGTCCAGCAGCATCTTGACCAATTGACTGCTTGCTTTGCGAATTTCATGCAGAAGTTTGGTAGCCACCTCTAGCTGCCTGGTACATTTTTCTGTCATTTTTTTAGTTTCTTTGAGTCAGTCTTTCCTTTTGATTGTGTGTTATTTTCTCGTTCAGCCTGTTTAATGTATGACATCTCTGCCTACTTCTTTCTGGTTCCTTGAGGACAAGCAACAATTTAAGTGTGGGGATGTTATTTGTGTGTTTAAGTATGTCTGTGTCTTGTAAGTCTCTGCCCTCTTTTCTGAATTAGATTTGAAATACATACAGTAGATGATGGATTAATCTGAGATGCATGCTATATTTTGAAAAAAGTGAAATCCTGCTTTAGGCTAGTTAAGTGATGCATGTATTCCATGTTTCTAAAGCATACTATAAACATTTTGAGCCTGAAAGAATGCATTCTTTTCTATGATGATATATGAGAACCAATTGTTTGATGGTTGTGGTCAAGATGGTATTGAATAGTGCATTTTTGGATGATGGGGAACCTTCCTTAGGATTAACCCAATTTGACTTGCTTTTCTGTGAACCTTCATGTACATTAATCCTTAGAAGCCATTTTGAAACCTTAAACTATAATTCCTTCTAAATTAGTAAAAAGGTAACCAAAGCCATTTGTTAACCTTTCTTTCTACCCCCAGTGTGTAAATATGAAAGTAATTGGGATTCAAAATGTGAATAAAGTATGTCCTGTTCTTATATGTAATGAATGTTTCAATTTCTATGAATGGTACCCGAAAAGAAGTTCTGAGAAAAGATATCATTCCTAAGGAAAAGGATTGAAAATATGTGAAGCAATAGAATGAATGGTGTAAAAAAGAATAGAGCAAGGTAAAGATGGTACAGAGATAATGAGTGCAAAAGTGTGCACAAAAAGGAATTGTTTGAAAAGTTAACTCTGAAGAGAAGGACAGGCAATTAATTGCCCAAAAGGAAGGGTGGAGAATCCCAGCAAAAGTATAAGTACTCTGCTTTGAATTACACACTGGCTTCATTCTTTCACAGGTGGCTTAGAACTCCAAGGACCCGTCCAAATTAATTCATATCCATTAGCCCTGCTACATCCCCATAATTAGAAGGTTGTTTCCTAACAAATATGCACTGTTTATTCTTATACTGTGGCGATTATCAACTGTCAAACTTTTGTGATTCTGGCTAGAATAGGAACTTGCATTGAACCTGAATTTTCCAATTTGTGAGTGTGTGAATTACTATCCATAGAGTGCTATTTTAAGGGGATCATTGCATAAATTGTACTTAGCTAAGGCGGGATTGTTTTGAATAAGAAAAACTTGCATATTGATGATCTAATCCTGAATCTATTGTGAGTAGAATCTGAAAGAAGGAAAGCAGGCAGTCTTGAGTCTAAATAGAATCTCTTGTTTTGATTAATGTTCAGTCCAAGAATCTTTGTTCTGTTTTGTGAGTCAGAGTCTTTGGTGGATCAATTGCAAAAAGATGCTATGTGTGTTGATGTCTAAGTTCTTTACTTCATGCTTGAGGGCAAGCATCATTCAAGTGTGGGGATACTTGATCCACCAAAATTATCCTTAATATTTTAGGATTATATTGGAAGTTCTCACGGGCTTTTGCCCAAGGTTTTAAGTGATTTGTGCAGATTTGGAAGAACAGCCCAAGTAAGGAGAAGAAGTGCAAAAGCAGAGCTTTTAGTGCATAAAAGGTCAATCAAGGAAGCCCACACGTGTTTTGGGCTGAAAAGGAAGGAAATCCAAGGAAGCTTGCGGATATCCAGATCCATGAAGAAAACGAAAATCACTATTCCGTATGGAAGAATAATCGAAGAAGGAAAAGATTGCCGAATTGGAGAAGGAAATAAAAGATAAATTAGAAGTTTCCATGATTGAAGAAGGCTCCATGTGCAAGATTGATTCTCTTTCCAATCAAAGATCTGATTTATAGGTCTCTTTAATTGATTAGGAGATAGATTTTATTCCAATTACTAGATTTCTACGAGTAATATAAATTGGCAATCCATATATTTTTTAAGGCACGCTTGCACGCTGCCCTTTTTGGTTTTCTACAATTCATAGGCGCAGTAGCAAGATGGTTTTAGTTTTAATTCACTTTTGATACAATTAAGTTTTGTTCGAAGTTCTAGTTTGGAATTCTCGACTGCGCAGCCTACAACTTGGCCAAGCAGGAGATTGCCAAGATTCGAGACTTTTTATTCTAAGTAAAGTATTTCGTTTTTCTATTCTATGACTTCGATTGCAAGTAATTGTTTTGTCTTCCAAGTTATGAGTAGCTAATTTAATTATTCTGGTATTATGTATTGAAGCTGTAATCCATGCATGTATGAAACTTGTGATTAAACTAAGTCTAATTACTATGTTTCTAAATTAATCGGTGTTTACTAATCTAAATATTAAGATTCTATTAAGTCTAATCAACTTAGTTTAATCTGGTAGAACTTTTGAGTAGCACAACCTCCGGCCGTGTGATACTGATTAATTGAGTAATGACTTCTTGATTTACGATGATAGGAATTGTTAGTGTTAGGTTTCTCTAATTCTTAATGCTGCTAATTGATTAATAAGGTGTATGTCGGGTGCTCGCAGCCTATTAGTTAAATTGGTTAAAGAAGTAAGCCTGTTTGTAGGGGACTCCCGGGGATTACCTAGAAATTAGGAGAAATTGGATTATGTCTGAAGGGGACCCACGGTAATCTATAACTAATCTGGATATGATAATTAGACAACGTAAGTGTTTATGATTATATGCATGTGATGAAGGTGGATTACATAATGCTGGAATATTTTCTCTATATTTGATACAAAGTTATTACTTACTTTCTCTTAAGTAGTTTTAAGTGACACAAATGTGACTACTAGTCAAACTAACTTACAAATCATTAATTGGAATAAGAAATTGAGAATTACTGTCCCTATAGACCGATCCTGTCTTCTATTGTACTCCATTTAATTAAGCTTATGATCACAGGTTAAAAGTAGTGTTTTTATTGTGTTTGGTGAGGTACGACAATCCTCTATCAGACATTATATATGTTTCACTAGTCCACTAACTCACTCTAGTTATCTTCCTATCTTACTACTTACACCAGATCCCTTATATTCATGTACCATATGTATAGTTTCACATAGGTTAAATAATTTGAACTAACTCTTTTACCCCATGTGAGAGGATATATAGGTACATGGATACAGGAGATTTGATCCCTGAGTACTACTATGGAGTGGGTCATTGCTATTGAAACATTGCCATCGTATAAGAAAAAAATGTTGAGAATAAGAAATTTGTTCAGTTACAGAGCCAGAACCAAATATCTGAGGAACCGAAATAGTGCGAGCCAATTTTATTTTTAATTTCAATAAATAAATATATGATTGATAAAGCCAAAAATTGAACAAGTCTATGAAAATTTTACGTGTTAGTACAATCTTACTATATATTCTCCTGATTACAGTTTTTAGAAGACTCAATTTGTTATTTTAAAATTTTACCCGTAACCTAACATAATTGATTAAAATTACCAAATTAATATTTTTCTCTCAATATTAACATATGGATAGATATAATTTTCATAAGTCACAAAATCATAAAACAATACAAATTCGATTACATACTAAAATTTTATAGTAACAATTAAATATGTACAAATTTAAAAATAATCATAATCATAAAGTAAATATTTAATCATAATATTAATAAAATTTAATCACAACATTGTATGTCAAGATTGAAAATTTTCAAGATAACTAGTCTTACTACCCAATAATTGCCAACAACGGTAGTATTATAATTGCTTTTTATTTTAATTTCGTGGGATTGGTTACCCCTTTTAATAAAATAGTACTTAAAATATCAAACAAATAATCATGACTTAAAATTAGCGATACTTGGTATAATCTATGAGCGACTTAGACCCTAAGGCAATGCCGTGAT